>OU015751.1:113071412-113089807 GCA_907169655.1 Acomys percivali
TTTTCCAATCTCCACTTCCTACCTCACTACTAGGAATACTTAGATTACAGATGTGCTACAGAACCAGGCTTTGTGTGAGGTCAAGGAATTTGTACTCAGGTCCTCAGACGTGAACAGTAGGTGTTTTATTGACTTTAATTGTAATTTTCAAAGTAATATTTTAATAAATGGATCAGCTAAGCATCTGGCTCACATACAAAAAGCCTTAAAATGTAGCCATCACCTCTCAGAAGCAGACAGCAGTAAACTGCAGCACACAGCACCTTGGTGACAACAATAGGCAACAAGCAGGGAATAGGTGGCACCAAGGCATCTGCAGGTGCCTGTCCTTCTAAGACCTGTTGGTGTTTTCTTAATGTGAAAGGTTATTTACAATCTTCCCAAATTAGTGGATTTACTGGCTAAAAAGTTATTGGATTTCCCTCACAGACATAACTCGATTATCTTGGTATTTTATTTCTACTAGTAGGAACATGAAAATAACGTGCTGTTGCATCCTCGTCTTTTCTCACATACTTCAGGGTATTTACACCTGTGTTTCTTCCTGTGTTCACACTCAGAAGTCTCTTTCCATGTAACCTGGGTTGGCACAAAGCAACGTCTTGCCCCATTCTTCCAGGTAGCTGAGACTCTGGAAATCCATTATTTTACCTCATAGTTTAGTACATATTTGTTCAGTGTTTCCCACTTACTAGAAAATGTATCTTATTAAAAAAAATCACAAATTATTTTGTTGATATTGTCAGGCTGGTAAATAAATGATGTATTTTAATTGTTCTACTATTTAAGAGTCTTGAGGGCTATAAAGTTTAGGTCAAAAGCATTTACTCACATATTGATACCGGAGAGGAGAGAAGTCCTTTTTTCCCCTTTGTGTTGAATTTTCTTTTCATAGACTATAATCTGCTTATGATTTCCCCTCCCCCAACTACTCCAAGACTTCCTCACCTCTTCTCCCATTCAAATCCACACCCTCTCTGTCTCTCATTAAAAAACAAATAGGCATCTAAGAATAATAATAACATCAAATAGTATAAAATAAAACCAAGTTGCAACAAGACAAAACAAACAAACAAACAAAAAAGCTGAAGAAAATCATTAAAAATACATATAGACACAAAGGAATATAAAAACCAGAAGCCATAAAATATACGCAAAGGATTTGTAAAGTTAAGAAAAAAAGATCCTGACTAACCATGAGATAAGCAACCTCCAAAGATGCCATTGAGTTTGTTTTATGTTGGCCATCTACTGCTAGACACGGAGCCTGTCTTTAAAAGTTGTTTGTATCCCTGGTGAGATTGTTTCACAAAAACTTCCCAGTTAAAAAATGGGGCACAGACCTAAACAGAGAATTCTCAACAGAAGAACATTGAATGGCAGAGAAGCACTTAAAGAAATGTTCAGTGTCCTTAGTCATCAGGGAGAAATGCAAATCAAAACAACTGAGATTCCAGCTTACACCTGTCAGAATGGCTGAGATCAAAAATTTAAGTGACAGCACTAGCTGGCTATGATTTGGAGAAAGGGGAATACTCCTTCATTGCTACTGTGAGTGCAAATTTGTACAATCATTTTGGAAATCAATCTGGCACTTCCTCAGAAAATTGGGAGTAGCTCTACCCCAAAACACAGCTATACCACTACTGGGTATATATCCAAAAGATCCCTCATCATACAAAGACACTTCCTCAAAAATGTTCATAGCAGCTTTAATTGTAATAGCCAGAACCTGGAAACAATCTAGATGTTCTTAACCAAAGAACCAAAGATAATGAAACTGTGGGACATTTACACAATGGAATACTACTCAGCTATTAAAAACAAAGAAATCATGAAATTTGCATACAAATAGATGGACCTAGAAAGGATCATCCTACATGAGACAATCAAGTCACAAGGACATACATGGTATATACTCACTTATACGTGGATTTTAGCCATAGACTACAGGATTAGCATACTACCATGCACAGACCCAAAGAAGATAACATAGAGGATGCAAAGGAGGATGCTTAACTCTCACTCAGTAGGAAAAATAGAATAGATAGAGTTAGTGGTTGAAGAAAGGGAACAAGATAGTAAGGGGAGCATAGAGAGATGTGAGGATGGAGATCAGACCTTGGGAGAACAGGGGTGGGAAGACCTGTAGAGAAAAGAGAAACTATGGGCAGGGGCACCTCTGTGACATGCTGGAGATCTAAGTCTGGGCAGTTTCCTGGGAGGATATGAAGGAGACTCTTGCAGAGACTCCTATTAACAGGGCCATAGAAACTGAAAAGGACTTGCCCCACCTAGATAAGACCCCTAGTCAAGGGAGGGGGACACCAACCCACCACAAAAACTTCCCACTCAAAGTTTGTCCTGCCTACAAGATTGCAGGGATAAAGATAGAGCAGATAGAGTAGAGATTGAGGGAATGTCCAACCAATGCTGGATCCAACCCAAGACCCACCCAATAGGCATCAGAGGGAGCCCCTTATACTATTGACAATACTCTGCTATGCTTGCAGACAGGAGCCTAGCAGAGTTGTCCTCTGAGAGGCTCCACCCAGCAGTGCTTCAACAAATACTGAGACTCACAGTAAAACATTGGGTGATACAGAGGAAGTCCTGTTGAAGAATGGGGCAAAGAGAAAAGGATCTGGAGGTAACCAGAGCTCCACAAGAAGACCAACAGAGCCAACTAACCAGGGCCCAGAGGAGTTTGCTGAGACTGAAGCACCAGTCAAAATCCACGCATGGACTTGACCTAGGCCCCTGACACAGATGTAGCCAATGAGCAGCTCAGGCTTCATGTGGGTCCTCTAATAATGGGAGTAGGGGTATCTCTGACACGGACTTGATTGCCAGCTTTTCAATCACTGGCCCTGGAGGGACTGCTTTGCCAGGCCACAGTGGAAGAGGACACACTCAATCCTGATGTGATTTGATGAGCTGGGGTGGGTAAGTGGGGGGGGGGGTTCCCCTTTCTTGAGGAGTAGAGGAGGAGGAATGGGAGAGAGGGAGGAAGGGTGGGATTTAGAGGTGTGGAGGGATGGGCCCACCAGGATATAAAGTGAATAAACAAATTTAGAAAAGAAAAGAAAATTGCCAAGTGGTTATCAATTGGGCAAAGCTTTTGGATTAGGAATGTGTCCACTTCTTTTTTTTTCTTTCTTTTTATTATCATTTTTTTATTAATTTATTCTTGTTACATCTCTATGGTTATCCCATCCCTTGTATCCTCCCATTCTCCCCTCCCTCTCATTTTTCCCTTATTCCCCTCCCCTATGACTGTTCCTGAGAGGGATTACCTCCCGCTGTATATGCTCATAGGGTATCAAGTCTCTTTTGGCTCTGGAGCAACCTTCTGTCACAGCCCCAAGCAGGCCTGTGTAGGCTGCTAACTCTCTGAGTTCATATGAGTGTTGGTCCTGCTGTGTTTAGAAGGCCTCATTTCTTTGGTGTCCTGCATCTCCTCTGGCTCCTACAATCTTCCTCCTTCTTCTTCAGCAGGGTCCCCTAAGCCCTGAGGAGAAGGATTTAATCCATTTAGGACTAAGGATTCCAAGATCACCCACTCTCTGCACAGTGTCCAGCTGTGAACCTCTGTATTTGTTCCCAGAGGAATTTTTTTCTAGGTATTGGTAGCTAACACTGAGAAATGATGATGGCAGAACTCAGGGAGGCAGAGACAGGTGATGGCTGTGAGTTTGAGTCCAGCCTAGTCTACAAAGTGAGTCCAGGACTGCCAAGGATATACAGAGAAACCCTGTCTTGGGAGGGGGAAAAAAAAGGAATAAAAAAAGGTGATGGACTAGAAGTGGGAAGATTTGCCACCATGATCTGTATAGACCTCTAGGTAAAGGAGCAGAAAAGAATGAGAGGCCACAGCAGGTGGTCTGTTACAAAGCTGGGGTAAGCCTACAGGCTAGGGATGGGAGTAGATAAGGGAGAGTAAAGACTGCCTACCTGACTCCCCTTCTGGAGTGGTCAACAGTTTCCCTGGGAATGCCTGTGTGAGTTGGTGGCTAAGACAAAGGGCTGCGGTGGTGGGGGAAGGCTGTAGATCTGCTAGCTCGTAGGGTATGTGGGCATAGCAGAAGGCTGAGGGGCAAAGCTATAATCTCTTTCTGATCCTCTACCCTGTGATGAGGGGTTATATATTATTACTCTAGGAGTTATGAAGGCAGTCCAGTGCAAAAGAAAGACCAGCTAGACTCATGAAATGAAGAGATTTCTAAGAATTAAAAAATAAATAAAAAATAAAATAAATCAATGTCTTGGTATGGTAAGAAAAAGTATAGAATACTAATGAAGATTGGAAATTGGAATTGGAATTGGAACAAAAATCTATCCCTTCTCAGGACTTTGAAAAATAGAACCTGCACTTGGCTGTCTATTCAGATAATTATACTTCTCTCAAGTCTCTACTGGGGCTGAAGAACAGATAGTTTTGTTTTACAATTCAGCTTAGTTGTTTAGGGGTTAAGATGTGTTTAGGTCTAGATAGAAGTTTTTAGTTGATAGAGATGAGATATGATAGATTTTGATTTACATTCAGAATATTAGACGCACCAAGATAGGAAAGATGTTTTCTTCAAGTTTGACAAATACAAAAAGCCAAAACACGATGAATGTAACATTTATATAATTCCTGATGGTTTTAGTGGTTCTTCTTGATGTAGGCAGTTTTATATGTGTAATAATATAATTGTATATGTAAAAAAAATAATGTAAAGAAAAAGAAAAATAGAATCCAATAAGTCTAAGGAGTGTTCTTAGGCCTTGGGCATTTATCAATAGAACTCTCTATATCTTTGAATTTTATTAAGGCCTGAGTCTTTTTTTTTTTTTTTTTTTTTTTTTTTTTTTTTTGTCTTGTCCTGTTTTGTTTAGCCTTGTTTTGTTTTATTTTGCTTCTGAAGCTGAGGGCCAAATCCAGGGCCCTGCGCTTGCTAGGCAAGTGCTCTACCACTGAGCTGAAACCCAGTCCCCCCTTCCCAGATCTTTTTCTAAAGACTCATCTCCCACAGCTTCCTGGAAGCTTAGAGGAAGGAATGTCCTTATTTATAACACGTGATGTTTAGGTTTCTCAGGTTTATTTTATTTTGTCAGTCATGCTCCCTCTAACAGTAGGACTGACCTCATTTTAATGCTTCCAATCTGTAAAATACTATCTTTGAATAATTACCACTAAATTACCATTAAAATAAAGCTCCCTGCTCTTCTGGAGAATCCTTCTCAGGTGGCTTACAACTGCTGTAACACTAGCTACGCGGGATCTGACCTCCCATTCTGGCTTCTGTTGGCACCTGCACTCATATGCACGTGCTCAAATTTAAATACACATAATCAAAGATAAAGTAAAATCTTTTAAAATAAAATCTTCCTCTGTTTCAATAATGGCTTATAAAAAGAAAAAGAACTTAGAACGGTAAGAGTTTTGCAGTATTGAAAATAAAATACCTTAAGATGTTTGTTTTCTTATAAAAATGTGCATTTTTAGTATTTTTATATCAACTGGTAGCCCAACATTTTTGATCCCCCCCCCTTTTTTTCACTCCTCATATAGAATAGATCCCTCCTCGGAAGAAAGGCCACGCTGCTGACAGAATCGCTTAAGTTTTAGAGCATACTTCAGCAGTATGCTGAAGTTTTTTTGACCTAGATATCTTTTTATACCTTTCTGCTTTCATAATTCACCTCACATTTTACGACTACCTACAAGAGATCTGCAGCCTTTGCCATTACTTCATTGACCTCAGCCAGCTCCTGCTCACAATATGAAGTTGCTGAAAGCTCTGAGGAACAAAGGCATTGTTCAGACTGGAAACAACCCATGGCCAAGAAAAGCAGTGGCTTCTCCCTGGTGCCATTCCTCTCATCGGTTTCTGGCAACTCAACATGAGCATTCAAGGATTGTATTTAACAAAGAAAAAAATGCAATTAATGGGCCAACAAAAATGATCAGCATCAAAGACTGAAGGTCGGTGGAAAATAAGCAAAGGAGTAAATGCGTCCAATGTGAGGGCTGTGCATGGTTATTTTAAAGGATGTCACCTATCAACCTTTTGAATAAACAAAACTATGTCAAGAGCTGGTGCACAGTCCCTTCCGAGGAGTGATTTGGACTTGATCCCAGGAAACATATCATCAGGTATAATGAAGAATTGTCCCTAGTTTGAAACATTATAAGCATTAAGCCACTCAACCGGGCTCTGAAAGCCTCCTAACACATATTTAAGTTCATTGATGCTTATTGTTATGGTTATGCATACAAAGCAAACATTCTGTAGCAGCAAAAAGAAAATATGTTTAAAAACATGGATGAAATTTCAACACTGTTGTCTGTATTTGAACTATAATCCTAGTACTAGGCATGCCCTCCAGTGAAGTAAAAGGCAATATATATATATATATATATATATATATATATATATATATATATATATATATTTGAGATGCTAGCCAGCAACTTTCAGAAGGCTCAAAATTGGAAAATAGAAATATCAGCTGAGGGAAAGCGCATAACGGAAGACAAGCATGTTGAAGATTTCTGGTTAACTTGTATGCCTTAGGAGACGGGAATTTGTTCTGAGCGGAGAACATATATAAATGTACCCTAGAGACTTCAGTCCTGCTTGTAACCTAATGTAGAAACTTCCGAATATGGACCTTAATATTCAAATGCTCTTAAACTGTTATACCTGGGTCAGTTGCTATCCTCAAATTGAGCTCTAAGACATTTTGGGGATATGGCCTACCTTGGCCATATGAATGTTTGCCCCTATTCTGTTCCTCGCTTGACACACAGCTGTTGTGGGAAAGAGCAGTGGAAGAAATCTAGGCCATCTAGAAATAAATGTTTTCAGCCAGATTGAAGGAACATGGAATTCCAGTGCTAGCCTTCCTGCAGGGGTGGGGGAATGAAACAAGTAACAAATAAAGACAGATGATGTGTTTTAATAAAAATGTAACAGTCTTTTCTCTCATTTTGAAGTGTGTGCGTGTGTGTGTGTGTGTGTGTGTGTGTGTGTGTGTAGTGATAGACAAGCAAATAGGAAATAGCAAGAGTTATGAGTAGTTCAGGGCATATTTCCACTTTCTGCCTTAAGTCACTTTCTCAAATAGAAGAGGGGTGTCAATGAATCCTGGGTGTTCTTGACTGTGGCTAATATCTTTTGCACCATGAAGCTTATTAGCATACACTTGAAGTTCTCTCCTGAGGAAGAAGCCATTTTTGTAGAAAGACAGCAGTATCCTAGTAGAATTATGAGCTCTGGTGTAGAATGCCAGTGTGACATTCCAGGAAGGCTATCAGCAAGGTTCTCTAAATGAGAATCCTGTACAATGACAAAGTGATGACGTGGAAATAAAACATTGTTCTATATTATCTCTTATTCAACTTTAGCTGATTGCATTAAAATGTATAGGATTTTTTGAAAATAAAATATATACAGATAGGTAATAGCTCCATCACTGGCCAATGCCAATATTTTTATTTGGAGAATGTATTGTTATAATATTAACTTAAAAAACCTTTCAAAATGATGTATCTCAAAATGTAAATTTTACTTATTAAATGTGAGTTTCTTTAGGTCTGGTTCATTCCTCAGTTGAATTATTTCGTGTTAAATTTATGTTCCTTTTCTTTCAGAATTTTAGGATCTAGGACACGTTCTTATAGTCTTTCCAACGCTGTTAAATTTACTATTATCTAGTTCATATCAAATATCTCAAAGAATGGCAAGTGCAAACAAGCACTTAAAAACTTCACTTGATTTTGGCCCAGCACTCTACAGGCAGAACTGGAGAGTTTGTTCCAAGCAAAACCCTACCTTGCCTCCTGTCATGCCCCAACCTTGCCTGTGCTGCCACTCATTGCTTTTCTGATTACAATGATCAAATTTATTATTTGATGAATGTCCTTTTTAATTTAAAAATTTTTTAAAATATTGATTCTTAGGCTAAGGCCAAGGAAGACCATGTTTGAGGCCAGGCTGGCTTATGAGGTCGTGAGTTCCAGGCCAGCCTAGGATACAGTAAAGAAAATAAAACACAAACGAGAAAGAAGAACTATCTGAGGATAGGCAGCAGCATAGACAGACCTCTCAAGAAATGATGAAACATGGCTTGTATTTAACAGTTTTACACTACCAGTTTTTAGATAAATGTAGTCTTAAAATTTGATAATTTTAGAGGAAATATTTTAGCTGATGTTTTAAATTGCTGTCAGAGTAATCTTACTTTATGCTCTTAGAACCCTCTGCCCCATTTCTGGAACATTTATAGTCTAGGTAGCACGCAAGACACAGGGAAAACTGAAAGGTGTGTATCTCTCCTAACCTTTACCACCCAGCAGTTATGAGTGAACATACAACTGGGATAATAAAGAGTGAGCATTAGTGTAGATGCCCACTTAGAACAAGACATACCTATTGTTTACAAAAAATGTAATTTGTGAGCTTGCATGTGTTCAAGGAGCACATTATTTAGGGAGTCAGGGATAGGAGAAATACATACACACACACACACACACACACACACACACACACACACACACGCTGAAATAAGTTGAAGAATTAGACCCAAAGCACAAACTTGATGGTGGTACCAAGACTTGAATCTAGGCATTCTTCCCACCTGTGTTACTAAAATTATAAAAGAGTCAGAAAGTAGTCTCTGGAGCAAGTTCACTGTTCATCAGTGACCAGGAACCCTAAGAGGTTCTTCGATTACCATGTTATAAAGGCAGCAGTCAAGAATTGAAGTCTTTGCCATATAAACTAAGAAATATTCATCTTTCTACCCATGAACTCTCTGGCATATTCTGCCAGGGACTCAATATTGTATTATTTTTATTAAAAATCCAGAATACTGTGAGGGGTGATAAGAAAGACACTTGAGTACTAAATTAGTAATTAATAGCACAGCTCTGACATGCTTTAACCATCCATGTTCTAATATGCAAGATTCTTTGATCTGGAGAATTGTTGGAGATTAACTATAAACAGAGTCACAGTCAGGTGAATCCATTGCAGAAATCAGAGAACATAATGGTCTGATCTTCACAATAAGATTTTCTCCTCCAGCATGGATGTGATGTGGTCTGTGTTCAATGGACTTCTACCATCAACCTTACTCAGGCTAGACCACAGACTCCCAAAATTTATAGGTCCATGGTGTCTTTAGTCGCTGTATTTCCCCAATGTTTACCAGGTAAAAGAATTATCTAGAAGTTCATTCTATTCAATTGCAAGAGGCTAACTCTGTCCTCATAATTTAGTATGTTATTTACTTGTCTCATTAACTGTGACAACATACCTGACAAAAATAACCTAAGGAAGGAAGAGTTTGTTTTGGTTTACATTTTGGGGGTACACAGTCCATCATGGCAGGGAAGGTATGGCCACAGGGACAGGAAGGTGGTTGGTCAAGTTTGGTCCCAAGTGAGGAAGGAAGCAATTAATATTCAAGGAAAGTAAGCTCAGCTGGTTTTTCTCTCCTATATTCATACCAGAACCCCCTCATAGGGAAAAGTGCCCTCCATATGTACAGTGATTCTCCAGACCTCAGTTAAACTAACTGAGGTAATTCTTCACAAGTATACCCTGAGATTTATTGCCATGATGATCCTAAATCCCATCAAGCTGATCATTAAGATTAACTCTTACATCTTCTAACCAGGTAGACTAAAAAAGTGCACATAAACAGTTTAAAGCAATTGTTCTCAAGGTTCCTAATCCTGTGAGCCTTTAATGCAGTGTCTTATGTTGTGGTGACCACCAACCACAAAGTGATTTTGTTGCTACTTCATAACTGTAATTTCGTTATGAACCATAATGTAAAATATGTGTTTTCAAATGGCCTTAGGTGATACATGTGAAAGGGTTGTGACCTTTGTTGTGATTGAGAAGGGCTGGTATAAAATATAATATTTATACTTAATTTCCCAATACCTTCAAGTTCTTACTAATGTGCATCTGTTGTTGAACCTAGACAACTTCTGAAATCTTGAAATACAATCAGGCAATACAATCTCTTTTTCTGTACCATGTCAATTATTGTGTAGCATTTGTTTTAACCACAGAAACTGCTGAAAACCCAGATTCTCAGTGTGTGACGTTATTGGGAGGATTAGACTACAACTCAATAATTGAACCTATTTAGCTACCTAATCAGCTATGAAGGACCAAGCAGATTCTGAGACTTGAACTTTGCTTGAACATTTGTAATATAATGCCACTTCCCAGTGGACAATGTTTGGGCAGAATGGTCAACATTCTTTTGTGAGGTTTTGTGGATGTGACTTTGGAGAAGCACCTTTCTTAGACTTTGTACCCTCTCTTCAGGCATGTCATGATGCTCTTATTGATTCTCTTGGCCAAGATTCAGCACTTTCTTTTTTTTTCAAAATGTTATTATTTATTACTTATGTATATGGTGTTTTGTCAGCATGAATGTATGTATACCACATGTGTACCATGCCCAGGGAGGCCAGAAGAATTCCCTGGGACTGGTGTTACACACAGTTGTAAGCCACCACGTGGGTATTAGTATTAAGCCTGAGTCCTCTAGAAGGGCAGTCAGTGGTCTTAGCCACTGAGCCATCTCCTCTGCCTAGGCTTAGTGTTCAAGAGTCTGCCAACCACATACATTCTAAGGCTGACACTGTGGCTTAATTTTTGGATGGCAATTTCTTTTTCTTTTCCTCCACTACTTAAATCATTACTTACATATAGGTGTCATTATAACAAAAACTACTCAGAACCATTCAGGAAGTTTATATTAAGCAGACAACTGTGATGGCCAGATATTTGACCTAAAAAGATTTGGGTTTGCCATTATCCATTTGTTGTAGTATTTTCTGTTTGGCTTTGGTTTTGAAACAGAGTCTGACTTCATAGCCCAATCTAGCTTTAAAGTCATGATCTGGCTACTTCTGCCTCTACAGTGGTGGGACTACAGGTATGTATAACCAAATGGAACTCATCCTAATTTCCCCATCAATGAACTCCCGAGTGGATTGTGTATGTTAGGCTATGAGGCTCCCTAGCACCTCCCTTTTAGCATCTGGACTTGCTTTATAAACTCAGCAATTGAACAGCAGAGTGGAGACCAGAACAGTGAAAACACCTGCCAGCTTCCAACACAAGCTCCTTCATTCACCAATTCAGCAAAATGTATTCTATTGCTTCTGTAGCAAAGAAATAATTAAATCACAGTTATGTAAACAAATAAAAGCAATATCCTTTCAAAGAATTGCTCAGCCACCCAGCCATTCATCTTGGCTTCCGAGAATCCAGCTAACAGTAGAGACCTTCAGAAGCACAATGCAACATAAGTCCCTGAAAGCGCTCTCGGGGGTGGGGGGATGGGGGGGGGGGAGAGGAGGTCTAATTAATAGATCTCAGAGATTTGGGCAGGAGTGGAAGGAGAGTTTAAACTGGCTGTTTCATTTTTCTTTTTTCAATGTTGTCATTTCTCACAATTAAAAAAGTACAGAAACTCGGTGTAGAATATATGCCTTTGCTTTTTCAACAAAAGCAATAAAATTCCTCCAGCCTAAAAGATGAAAGTTTCATGCCATTATGAAGCATACTGCTTTTGTGTCCTTGGATGATCATGTGAGAAGAACTGAAATGGTTTGGCTTACTTTGGTTAAGTTTGAGATTTAAACTGCTGGGTTGGAAATATTAGGGATGCCTGAAGTGCTTTCTAGACCATTTTTCTTACTCACAGAACTGGTAGCACAAGTGTCCATTCATGTTTCAGTAGTCTCTTGACTACTAGCACCACTAACTTACCTTTGAGATTTATTTTTGTTTTCTGGAATCCTAGTCATGGCAAATTCTTTTTGAGCCATGTTTCTTTAGACTTACTTACCAATGTTGGGGCAATTCCCAGGGACCCAGGACCTGCTTACTTTTTCTCAGTCTTAAATCCAACTGAAAGAAAATATTGAAATATCAAAGTTTACAGGACTCTAAGGAAATGCATGGTTAGCCTGTGTTGGTTCGGGTTAGCTCTGAAGATGTATCGTAATTGTTATCAACATTTATGGCCCAAGAAATTTCTCATTCATCAAGTTTACGACCGACTAAATACAGAAAGCCTCCTTTATGATCCTACAAATTTCCCAAGACTCCATATGTTTTACTCCACTTATGAGTAGTATGGCTCTTTTCTGAACTTGTTCATTCTTTTGCTATCTTCACATTTCTAGCAAATGACAACAAACTCCAAATACAAAATACACTGAGTTCCAAATACACAAAGGACTTAATGCAGTGAACTACATATTGCCTTACTACAAAGCATGGCTTGTTGTCTTGATGGAGTCTCATAAGTTTCATTACCACACACAAACCAGCCAATTTCAGCCTTTTCTTTTCTTTCTTATCATTGTTAAAAGTCTTGCTTCTATGTTTCAGTATCTCTATTAGCTTTAACAAGATTATTTTTCAGAACTAGAGGGGTATTTTAAGGTGTTCAAGCCTCAGGGACATATTTTGCTACTACCTGAAGCTTGAGCACATTGAAAGTAGTGCGATACAGCTGTGACCAGGCTGTAGCTCTAAGTCAAGTGTGCCTCAAGGATTGGTGGATGCTAGTACATAGTGTTGTTTAAACTGCACTGTTGTCAAAGTGTTACTTTTGCCCACATGCCATTGGTCAGATTGAGTCAAATGACCCATCCTGATATTGTTCAGGCAGTAATATGATTTCTCTTGGTGGCAGAAGGAAAAATAATATAGTGTCTGTTGAAGAATAGTAATTTATGCACATGGCTAAGCTCTTATCGTCTCACATGTTGTTATGGTGTGGATCACTGAAGATAATGGAAGAATAGAAGTAAGAATTATTTATTAGGATGCCTCTATCTCTATGGTATTTTTAGGGTAACTGGCTTTAAAAACATCCCACTTATTACCATCATTATTTTGGATAAAAAGAAAAGAAACCTTTCTACTTCTTTGTCTTTTTTAGGTGCCCCTGTTGGAATTGTGGGCTCATCTTCCTAGTGTTAGCACACCTCCTGGAGTATATAGCACAGAGAAATGACAGTTAGGTCTGGTACTACACCAGCTACAGGTGACATAGGATTAGAATAGCGTGGACAAGAGGCAGAACTTTCTCACATAAACCCCAAATGTATCAGTATGCATTTATTACTGCTCCTGGACAAATGCCCATCTTAGTAACTGCACAGCTACACTGAATTATGACTGTATATGAACACTGACTATAATATGATAAAGAAACACTGGGCTTGGCTTTTCACTTGAAAAACAAAAGCAATCAAACACAACAACAACAACAAAAAAAAGCTTGCCTCTAATATTAATGAGATACAAAGTAAAACTTCTCCCGCTTCCTGCCCGCTAGCCCTCTCTTCTGTCATCAGTAGTGAAGAGTTTGGAATTCTTTTGAATTATATGAAATTGTAGCTTTCATCCTTCAGATAATATTTATGTTCGAGGGTCAGGCTTAGAACAATCATCTCGAAGCTCACTGCCAAGAGGAAAGTGTGAACAAAGGCAGGTTATATTTCTCTGATGAAGAATCCAGATTATCCATTCTCAGACCCTCTAGAGACTGTGCATTGCAGCTGATAGTCATTTCTACATGCTGAAAGATTTCTGGCACTCCGGGGAGAAAAAGCCATTCCTTTGGAGCAGGCACCCCATGCGTGCGTCCTCATCCCCAACCATCCTGTGCCTGGTGTGTCATCTGTCTTTCAGATTTCACAACTGTGGGGATAAGGGTAGGAGAGTCAACGCTTCTGAAACAATCGTAGTCCAGATGCTGATGTCAGTGCTCAGTGTGTTTATCCTGTAATGAGTTCTGATTTTATATGGAGACGGAGCAGCATTGAAGTGAAGGCTGGGATAAGCAGGTAGTCTCCTGGTCCTTTGGGGGCATGCTATCATTCATTATAGCTACTCATAACCACCGTCTGCCCTGCATATGGATGACGACGTCAGCGGGGAACCATGGAGTGAGTTAAGGGTAGAGTTGGTTGCAAGAGGGTTATGACTTTCAGCCACAAGTTCTTCACCTGAAGTCTCTATACAGGTATGAGAAGTTGGATCTTAGACTCAAAAGGCGATGCAAAATATCAATTCATTAAACCTGATTCAGAGGTGAATCTCAGTTCTTTACCAGCCCCTTCTAGTTTTTACACACCCAATGAGGGGAACATCTGTCTGAAAACAAGTGACAGAATAAAATGCCATAAAACTCAACTTTGGCCTTTCTGAGCTACCCAGGGACCTGTCCATATGGTGTTGTTCTTGATTCCCTATGTAACTTAAAGGGAAGCTTTCATAATGTCCAGTGCCCTTGGTGTCCTGCAGTTAAAGGAGGAGCATGTCCTCAAATTCCTTGCTGCAGGAATGCACTTAGGTGGCACCAACTTTCACATGGAGCAACACATCTACAAAAGGAAGAGTGATGGTGTCTACACCATAAGTCTGAGGAGGACTGGAAGAAGCTATTGCTTGCAGCTCGGAGCTATTGTTGCCATTGAAAATTCTGCTGATGTCAGGGTCATCTCCAGGAACACTGGCCAGGGAGCTGTGCTCAGGTTTGCTGCTGCCACTGGAACCACTCCCATTGCTGGCTGCTTCACACCTGGAACTTTCACCAATCAGATCCAAGCAGCCTTCAGGGACCTACGGCTTCCAGTGGTGACTGACCCCAGGGCTGACCACCAGCCCCTCACAGAGGCCTCTTATGCCAACCTGCCCACTGTCACTCTGTGCAACATGGATTCTCCTCTGCGCTATGTGCAAATTGCCACCCTATGCAACAACAAAGGCGCTCAGGGTATGATGTGGTGGATGCTGGCCCAGGATGTACTACGCATGCGTGGCACTATCTCCCACGAGTACCCATGGGAGGTTATACCTGATTTTTACTTCTACAGAGACCCAGAGGAGATTGAGAAGGAGGAGCAGGCTGCTCTGAGAAGGCCGTGACCAAGGAGGAATTCCAGGGTGAATGGACTGCACCAGCTCCCGAGTTCACCGCTGCTCAGCCAGAGGTGGCAGACTGGTCTGAGGGTGTGCAGGTGTCCTCCGTGCCCATCCAATAGTTCCCTACTGAGGACTGGAGCACCCAGCCAGCCACTGAGGACTGGTCAGCAGCTCCCACAGTGCAGGCCACCAAGTGGGTTGGAGCCACCACTGAGTGGTCCTGAGCACTTCTGCAGATACCTGAGCAAAGGAAAAAATGGAATGAAAATAAAGTTTTTAAAAGCTGAAAGAAAAAAAAAAACCAACTTTGAGAAAAATTACTCTTACCTTGAGATCAGAATGGCACAAATCCAAAGTGCTGACAAAACTGACTGCAGATCAGAGTGCGGAGCAAAGAGGAGTCTCATTTCTGCTGGTGGGAAGGCCAGAAATGGATCGGTCACACTTGAAGAGATTTTGACAGTTTCAGATGAACCAAACACTCATATCATGTGATCATATCATATTCCTATTATGTGATACTCCTTAATACTTCACAAAGTCTTTAGTGTCTACATCCACATAAGCACATAGATATTTACCACAACTTTACTCATTTTCAGAAATGTGGAAGCAGCTGAGATACCCTTTAGTAGAAGGATTGGTATGGTACATGTATTCAATGGGATAGGATGTAAAAGTAAGAAAAGAGATGGGGCTGGAGAGATGTCTTAGAGGTACAGAGCACTGACTTCTCTTCCAGAGGTCCTGAGTTCAATTCCCAGCACCCACAAGGTGGCTCACAATCATCTATAATGTGATATGATGCCCACTTCTAGCATGTAGATGTACATACAGGCAGGGCACTGTATACATAATAATAATAAATTAATTTTAAAAAGAGATGTTTTGCTAGAATATGGAATAAACTAAGGGGACTTAAGTATCTATAACTAAGTGAAAGTAACCAATTTAAAAATGCTGCATCTGACATTCAGTTCTTTTTAATTATACAGAAGGCAAAAGTGTGGGCACAATAAAGGGTTGGTGGATGCCTGGACTTAATGTGGAAGGAAAAATCACGTGGGATTGTTAGGCATCACTTATTGTAATTATGGTGTGCTGATGTTTTAACAAGGTTTATATAAAATGTATCTGTACTAAAGTGACAGATATAATATATACACAGAGGACCTGGTGCAGACTCCTGTAGGTCCTGTGTTTGCTGCTTCATTCTCTGTGAGTGCATGCGTATGAGATTTTCCTCATTTGATTTAAAGAGTCTTGATCTCTTGGTGTCCTCCCTTCCCTCTGACTTGCATGCTCCCTCCATCTCCGCTTCTGCAGGGTTCCTGAACTCTGCAGGGATGAATTTGGTGGAGGCATTTCATTTGGAGCTATGTGTCTCAATCTCTGTCTCTGTCTCTGTCTCTGTCTCTGTCTCTGTCTCTGCCTCTCTCTCTCTCTGTCTCTCTGTCTCTGTCTCTCTCTCTCTCTCTCTCTCTCTCTCTGTGTGTGTGTGTGTGTGTGTGTGTGTGTGATGTCTTGCTGTGGGTCTCTGTATTTGTTTCTATCTGCTGCAGGAGAAAGCTTTCATGATGATGGCTTGAATAAGGTTCCAAACGTAGGGCTTGTGAGATTTTTGAGTGCAATACAATTATTCTGTATGTAAGAAGTGAAAACTTATCGTCATATAGCACAAGCCAAGCAATATACCCAGAGTGAAGTTTAGACAGTAACAATGTATGTGTTCATTTTTGTTCAATTAAGTGGTATTTGTTCATTAGCAACAATATGTAGTACACTAATAGAATATTCTAACAAGAAGGAATGCTTAGAGGATAGGAACATCTCCTGGTCTGAATGTAAAATGTCCCTTATAGTGCCACGTGAGCATGAGGTTCCCAGCTGGTGACACTATTGTATGTAGTGATTGAACCTGCATACTTAGTGCTTTAGCTAGCAGAAGTCAGCTGTCAGGGACAAGACTTAAAGTTATACCGACTTCTGTTTCTGGCTCAAGCCTTCTATTTAATGACTTGCCAAGGTGTGAACAAATCTTAGCCACGTGATGCTGCCACAACGGAGCTGCCTTGCTATACCTCCCCAACATAATGGATTGATGTTCCTGAAACCATGAGTCAAAACAAGCCACCGTCCTTAAAGTAGTTCTTTACAGATACGCTGGTCACTATAACCAGAAATGTAACTGACACAGGAAGAATACATGACATTTTTTGTGCTCTATTCATTTTATATAAAGTTAAAACTTCTTAAGAGCCAAGTTCCATTAGGCTAAGAGGGGATTTTTAAAAGATATATCTGTGTAGGTAATTGGGATAAAATATATGTTGTCATTAACTACAATTAATTGGGCTGATTCTGTAAGCTATACATGAAAATAACTTTCATTATGCATAATATTTTTTCATGATAATCCTAGGTAAATTTGGGGAGAAAGTATTTTAAAGTTGTATACATGCTGACATATATTTACTACCAGTTTAAAAGCTTTGCATTTAAATGTTTTATTACATTACTATATTTATGTGTATGAATTTTTGTATATATGCTTGTATGTATACCACATATGGACCTGGCATCCATCAAGATCAGAAGAGGGCATCTAACTTGACCCCCTGGGACTATAGTTATAGAACACAGGTCCTCTGTAAGAACAAGTGCTCTTAACAGCTACCGTAACACACCAGTCCCAAAAGCTTGATATTTTAAAAACTATGTTGTAGTCTGCAAACAATATTAAGTACGGAGTCATTAAAAGATCAACATACCATAAAATAATTATAAGTTCAAATACTATAAAGTAAATACTCTCTTCCAAAATAAGGTTTAAGTTGAAGACACTTTCACTGTTCTTTTTCTAGACCAATTGATCAGACATAGGAGCCTGGATAAACCAGGCAAATCCAGGTCCTGAAAACTTCTTTAAGCAATTATTTTTACATTGATGTATGCCATTGCTTTAGTTATAGTGTCTATCATCTCTTGTCTAGAATATTCATTCACTTGTTGTATAGCCTTTAAGTCTGATTAATTTTGGTGTGTAATGCTTTTATTTATCAGTGTGGTTTTTTCTTAAAAACTTTGTTAAAATGTTTTGAACTATGGTAATTAAGCCACATGCAATAAACTTTACATAAAATTATACTAAATTTGCATGTCCCTTTTACAATAAGTTACAAGACAGTCTGTGAGAATTGCTCTATCCTTAGCTATCTTTACCTCTTTTCCTATGCTGTACATGAAAATTGTAAATAAAAAGCCATAATTTTGTAGTGAGCAATAAAAAAAGCCTTATGCACTGTCACCCAGAAGAAAAAGCCAAACCAATATTTTAAGCATAATTTGATATAACAATGCATATTGGAAGGATTTTATTTTACTCTCTCTCTCTCTCTCTCTCTCTCTCTCTCTCTCTCTCTCTCTCTC
>OU015751.1:113098218-113120337 GCA_907169655.1 Acomys percivali
CACACACACACACACACACACACACACACACACACACACACACACACACACACACACCGTATCCATAGACTTGTGTTTTAAGTGGTGACAATTTAGTGATTATTTACTGAGTGTCATGGGAAACAAGACAAGATTTAAAGTTCAAGAGGTTTTCTGGGAGGTTCTTTTCCAGGGCGTGCACTGTGGTCTCTGTGAAAACAGCTTCATAATAGGGACTTGTGTCATGTCCAAGGCAGACACCCAGAAGCAGTGGTTATTCAACCAGCTCTGTTACTTACAGTGTGGGTATTTGGCAAACGTATGTTTTCTACTTCTGCTTGATGATCGTCATATCTATTCCTGGATAACAGAAGATAAAGTAATTTTGTAATGACTTTTTCAGTGCCCTTTCCATAGTGGAAATATTTGTTCTGTGGGTATGAGCACATGATTTACAGCACACACCCACATCTGAAATATAGCCTTGCATGTCTCTCTCGATCCCATTTTTCTATCTTGAAACTTTTAGGACTTTTCTTTCCAGGCTCTGGTCAGGTGACTGTGACATCAGCTCCCATCTCAAGCTTGTGAACCAACTCCCCTGTGCTACTTCATCTGCCTTGAGGGATCTCAGCCCTACTGATGGGAAGTCTTTCTGTATCTCTGTTCACACAAAAGCCGCTGACACAATCCTTTTAATTAGCAGAGTTACTGCTCTGGCATGAGGATTTCCTGGCACCAGAACATCTTCCCAGGCCTTTGCTGGGAACCCTCAGCAGTTGGGCTGCCAGCTTATTCCAGAAATTCTTTCTGGCCCTTGTACCATCAGTGGCAGTGGAGGGTACAACCAACCAACCTCATTCACCATCATACTGAAGTCCACTGGAAATATCAACTATGCCAGGGTTGTACCCCTCAAAAGCCGACATCAATTTATTACTAGAAATGCAAGGATATTAGTAGGAAAAATGGATACACAGAATAAAGAGAAAAGAAGGAAGAAGTAAGTAGAAGAGTCAACTGACCATGATGTCACTCTATAACCTGTGAGAGAAGGGTCAGGGGCTGGGCAGGGGCTGCTATGATGCTATAAGATAATCTAGACTTGGCCATTGGGTTGTAGCTACTCCATAGGAAGAGCTCTGACTCCCCAGACCCCAGACTCCAACCCTCTAGCCCGCACTAGGGAAGCAGTAATCTTCACAAAGCATTTGTTGCCCTATGTCAACTTTGTGATCTAATAGGTGGATACGTATCTTATCTTACAGAAAGTGGTCTTCCACAACTCCTTATCAATACCCATCCCTCTCTCCTAGTATCACAACATGTTTCTGATCAGATCACTTCATGTTATGATAAACTGGATGCCTCACAGTGGCCAGACTATGTCTCTGTCCAAACTCATTCACAGGTCTGCAATTGCTTTGCTCCTGTGCTATTCAGGATATTTACTGTTTGGGATCTGAGAGTTGATTGACTATGAAACACTAACATCAATAATATTGGTATCAGTCATATTCATATCACATGTACACGTGAAGTTGCCACAAGGTTATTGGTACCCCAGGGGATGGCTTTAACATTCTGGCTCAGATGAATCCTAGAACAACAACAATGGCAGCAACAAAAGCTTGAAATGTCCTGTAAGCACCTACTTCACATTTGAAAGAAACCAAACTGAAGTTTACCTAAGTATAACCCATGTCCTAAAGGGGTAAACCACACTGTCAAGAATGAGTTGGAATTTTAAATAATCATTTATAAAGTATCCATAAGAAGAAAGAAATATGACTTACAATGCCATAAAAATATCTACCAGTTGATGTTAAAAATATTGAAAATGGATTAGAATATATATTGACATTCCATAGGAAGAATAATACAGGGACATATTTGGAACTTAATATATTAAAATACTGTATCAATTTCCTCAGTCATGTTTGTAAAATTTATCATTAATCTTGTCATGCTAATTAAGGAATGAATTGTTTCACCTATGACTTTTATAATTTTGTTTGATTTACCCTAAAAAAAATGTTGTAACTTGTAAGAGCCACATCTGCACAGAATTTAAAACCACTTTTGTAGATTTCTACAAGGCTATAGTTATGTTAGTCTAATTTAGTTATTACATATACAAAAGTGAAGACACTGAAAATTTTAGAATGCAGTGTTGTCTTTTAATATTCTAATATAAGAATGCAGATTGAATGGTATTGTAAATTGAAATCAACTTGTTGGAAAAAAGTTAAAATTCAAGATGGCTCTCGGTATTTTTATGAGAAATTGTTAAGCTTTTCAACTTCTATCAAACAGTAGTTTGTGTCCTGCAGGCAGTTCCCCACCTGGGAATGCTGACATCGGAGCAGAGTAGAACACACCACACTGAAGTCAGCACACTTATGGGCTAGTTTTATTTCTACAACAAATTAGAGAGTTCTTTAAATTCTCTCTCAGTTTTGTCATAACCTTATATTAGCCTTTTTCTCTGAATTTTAGAAAATTAGGCTAGATTTCTCTAGACTATTTTTTTTTCAAGACAGGGTTTCTCTGTGTAGCCTTGGCTGTCCTGAACTCATTTTGTAGACCAGGCTGGCCAGGAACTCACAGGGATCTACCTGCCTCTGCCTTCCTAGTGCTGGGACTAAAGGCTTGTGCCATCATGCCCAGCTATGATTACTCACTATTTTAAAGTTATATCACAATAACTATTAATTCAACAGGATAGACGGAAGCCATCATTACAGTATATACCTATTCTGCTTTTACAGTGACCCAAAGCCTATGAGAAATTTCAAGTGTTGTAACAGGCTAGTCAGTGCTTGGTTTTCTCAGTTGGTAACAATACTTATCAAATTCCCATCTAAATATATATGATTCTTAAAATAATATTTACTATTACCTCTTTCTTTGCAAGAATTTAAAGGATAGTTGTGAATTCTTAGGACAGATGGACTCTACTGTAGTAAAGACATTAAGCCAAATATTGGTAGCTTGGAAAGAATGGCAGTTTTTACTCATAAAGAAGAGAAGTGAACAGTTAGGGTAAGAGTCTTATGAAGTCCCTGTAGACCCCTGGATTCTACGTATTATCTAGTCTACTTTCCCTAGGATGACAATAAAAACCAAGAATAGCTTCAGGATCATCAGTTATCCACCTAGAATAAACATACATAATTTACAAATAATAACATAGTGTCTGCCCAGCGTATATTCTTTAAAATGTAGTTCCTAGGAATATCCTTAAGTACTTTGTTGGCACATGGTTTCTTGGCCACAACTAGCTAGAGAAGATATGGGGGAAGGGCTTGTTTCTTTCCTGGAATGCAGTATGTCTACTGAGGATCAAAGCTGCTGTCTCTGGGTCAGTAAGTGTTCGTAGGTAGCAGGATGTTGGAATCTTTCTGCACCACAGTGTGCTTCTCTTGCCTTCTAAGAATTTGTTGCCATCATGATGCTATTTTCAAAGATTTGTTTACGTTTGACTCTCTGACCTCAGCTCTTGTGTCTTTTTTCCTGGTTTCTGTCCCAAGGCATGAATCTAATTTTCTGTTTTCAAGAAGAACAGCTGGTGACGTATTTGTACATCAGTCTTACTTCCCTATTGGACTTCTTTCCCAAAATATCTCTCGAGTCATTCTGCCAACATGGAAGGTCATTTAAGCTTTAGTCAAAAGCCTCAGAGGCCTTCTCTTGTAGCCTTTCGGTCAGCACAGGCAAGAACCTAACAGCTTGCTTCTTCTTTCCAGGAGAGTTTGTCCATTAATACCCTGAACTTATGGTAAAGATAAGAATCCTGGGCAAAACATTTACTTAAACTCTGCTACATAATAGCTTTGCATTGTCTCCACCTGTGGCCTCATTCTTGTATTCATTCTCATATTACTCAAAATGTGTAGAGCACCCTCCTTGCACTTTGCTTTGAGAAGCAGAAGGCTCCTTTTACTTCACGCTGACATAATTTCACAAGCATTCTCAAGACCCAGCAATGAAAGTGGACTGGGAGATAACTCCTTTCCCTCCTGAACGTTTGTCAAACGTAACAGGGAGATCGCTGTGTGCTCTCACGATGCTTCCCCAGTCTAATATTTCACGATGTTAAGACAGTTATAGCACATTTCCTTATTTATCTCTGACTTTCAACTGCTGTGTTTCACTTCTTGGCAGGTGTTCTTTGGCACTCTACAGCAGATCGTCTATACACCTTCCAACAGGGATGGCTTCCAAGAATTATTCTATTTACTGTTACTGATTATGCAACACACCATTAGCTATAACACGACTTCCTGGAATGAGAAGAACACATTGTTCTTAGCTGGCAGTCTGTGGAAGAAATTTAAAAACAAATTCCCAAGAAAATAGTCTATGATGAATTTAAAAGCCATTAAAACTATTCCTTGTATCAAACGCTATCATTTAGATAAAGGATAAAACAACAGAGAATATTTGCTGCACAGAATAAAAGTGAGCCAATGTACTCTTGAGCTTCAGGAGATCAAATCTGTGGTAATCAGGTCAAGTTCGTCTCAAGTCTCCAAACAAACAAATTCTGTTGCGTTTCCAATCAAACTCAGAGATACCAAGGTAATGAGTGGCATTAGCTAAGAAACAGGGTTAAATTTATTATCCAAAAATGTAAGAAGCCACTTTGGAATAAATTAATATTGCTCTTCATTTCAGAACATTAAATAGTAGGCCATCAAAAATATTTCATTGAGGGTTGAAAATTCTACGCATTCCTTTTTTTTTTTCCTCTCCATTATAATTCTGCCAAGCAATAATCTGTATTTTTCATTTGATTTCTTTGCCGTGTGGTTTCTTTTGCTCTTACAACTTATTATATGGTATTATCACAAGTATTGGAATGACTATGTTGTGGATGAAATTCTGAAAGTTCTGTGGTTTCACAGATCTATGTGTGCATAAATATGTACAGGTATGCACACACACACACTTCCCACCTGTGGGAATTCTGTAAGCAACTCCCTTCAACAACAGATAGAGCCCTACTCTGTTGGTATTTGTGACTACAGAATATGTTCCTCTTCAGCCAGCAGGATCACAGCAATAGGAAGAGAACATGTTAGAAAAGTATGTAGGAGCTTTTCTTTACTTTATAAATTTGCTAGTTGTAGATAAAGGCTAGTGATGTAAACCTATTGTCATGTGTGTGTGCACACAGGCATAAAAATTTCCCTGTCCATTAGAAGTTCTATGGATAGCTCCTATCATGATGCAAAGTTGTCTCTGTGTCCATTCTTTAGATTAACTTGAAATCATATCTGCCTAGCTTCTTTCCAATAATAAAAAATACAAAAAAAATCAAATAATGTAAAAAGAAGATACAAATAAGAATATTAACACCAGTCTCTGTATTGTGGTGTGTTTATCCTCTATTAAGTGGCTAATATCCACTTATAAGTGAGTATATACCATACATTGTCTTTCTGGGTCTGGGATACCTCACTCAGGATGATCTTTTCTAGTTCCATCTATTTGCCTACAAATTTCAAGATTTCCTTGTTTTGCACCAACCAAGGACCATGTATAATATGGACCTAGGCCCTCTACTCAGATGTAGTAAATAGGCATCACAGTCTCTTTGTGGGTCCCACAATATGGGGAATAGGAACTACTTCTGACATGGACTCTTCCCCCAGGCCCATTGTGATCACTTCCCCCTGGTGGGGCAGCCTTTCCAGGCCACACAGAGGAAGAGGATACAGGTAGTAAAGATGAGACTTGATAGGCTGAGGTTAGATGTTAGGGGAGGAGGGCTCCCCTTTCTGAGGACTAGAGGAGTGAGAGAGAGGGTATGAGGGAGGGAGCGTGGGATCAGGAGGTGATGAGGGAGGGGCAACAATAGGGATGTAAAGTGAACAAATTTTTAAAAGTATTAACATTTAAAATAGGAAAATAAAAGCAAAATACTATTAAAGTTCAGTTAAAAGAGGTGTGGAGGCAGAGGCAATAAAACATAAATGAAAAGCAAGAAAGGTGAAAACATTGTCCCTGGGGCCATTAAAGTTAGCGTACTAGGAGAGACCCAGTGCGCCGCTGTTCTCCAGTCATGCTGCTGCTCCTCCTACACTGGAGAAGTGCAGATCCACACCAGACTCGCCTCCACGTCAAAACATTAAGCCAGGGCTTAAACTTTTTCAACTCATAATCCCTTTGGATCTGAGAAGTTTCTATATGATATGACCCAGGATATATAGAGTGTATAAATTAGGTATGCAATCAATATTTATTGATAATAAATCCTGAAGAAATGTCTGTACTCTAATTAAAAATTTGATATTTTAGAATGACAAAAACATACATACATACTTATGAGGTCGATGTATTTATTTTACTTTGCATAAATAATTATATTGTGGATGCACATATGACATTACAGGATATAGATCATCTTCAAAAATTTTCGGAGGTGATTTTGTGGTCATTGAGGTTGAGAATTCTTCTTCACAGATATAATTAGTGCGATATAGCAGAAGTATTTTAGGGCTATTTCAGAAATCATTGGGATTTTTGGGCCAACTATCAAGCCAAAATTAATTTAACAATTTCTTTTTTATAAAACTTTTAGCAATTTTAACCTTTTTTAAAAAATAAAAATAGATCATCCTAAAACAATGCAATATAAATCTGTACCATTTTGATTTGTAAAAGTAGAAAAACACTAAAACTCTCTGTGTTCTATAATTAAACCATTATGTTCCATTGGAAAGAGAGAAAAACTGTGAGGTTCTTCTGATAATGTGGAGTCTCGCCCATGTGTTTCAGATCATAATTGCTGACCATAATTCAGACCAAAAGTACGTAGCATGACACCAGGCACAGTGTGAGGCTGTGCGCTATACATCCAAGCTGAGGTTGCAGCAAGCTCATGCGATACAACATAGGAAAGAAAGGTTAGAAACAATTGCACTCATCACAAGTTATATAAGACACCACTGTCTGCTTTCCCCAAAATCCCACATTTAGTTATATGTCCTCATATGGAATGGCATCTAACAGATTAAGAAGGAAGAGGAAATAGAGGTTAAGTTCAAGGAAATATTTTCAAACATCAACAAAGGAAAATCAATAAACAGCCATGGCCATGACGTTCAAGAACTTTGAGCTATGATGATAAATCCAAACCTAAGGATTCATAGGATAGAATAAAAAAAGTTATAGAAACTAGTCTCAGAAAATCTATTTTAAAAAAATCACATAGAAAAGTTTAAAATTTACCAAAAGAAATGTTGGTATTCAAGTCAAATTTTTATGAGCTCTTATGAATATGTTTATTATTGTTTAAATTATTGGCCATTGTCAATGCATAAAACCCATAATTCAAATATGGGACAATTTATTCTGGAGCCAAATATGAGTGACCATGGTCTGGGAATGCAGATTCAGGGTTCCCTGAAAGTCATGTCCCACTGTCAAGTGGGATGTGTGTGCTTTATATTGGTTACAGAAGAAAGACAGCCATATATGAAAATACTACCTAAATACATGGGTGGGGGCCACAGATAGGTAGATTACAGCAACACAGAGGAAAAAGTCTGTTACAACTTTAGGCGTTAGCTGATGATATTCTTACCTTTGGGTTGATGAAAGCTTGGGATCTGTTAGAAGTACATTGTAAGATTATGGTAGTCAAGTGACTGTTAGGGTCAGGCACGGGTGTGCATAACGGATGATTTTTAAGGGATTAAAAACAGCCCAAGATAATTTGTCTCTAGACTGTAATATTTTAATTCCCAAGAATCTTTAAGATTTCTTTTTTAATTATTATTTTAAATTTTATGTGTAAATGTATATGTGTATTATGACCATAGGGTCTAGAAGGTGTCAGATTGCCCGAAACAGAAATCACAGGCAGTTATGAGCTGCCTAATATAGGTGCTGGTTGTCTGAAAGAATAGTAAGTGCTTTTAACCACTTAGCCATTTGGCTCTTGTAGCATCTTTAATATAGGTGTGGCCTTTTGTTGTCATTTTTGTTTTTGTTGTTGTTGTTAATATTTCTCCTCTGGGAAACTTCTATTCACATTATGGAATTTGACCAGATATTCTGTGGTAACTTGCTTCTAAAGAACTGTAGGTGTCACGTAGAAACTGGTTTTGCTGACTATTACTGACATATTTTGGCCCAGGAGTTAATGAAAAACACTATAAAAGCTTGGGATGCAGCCATTGTCTTAAACCAACAGTCACCTCAGGTTTCAGGAAGAGTAAGGCTGATTGAGAAACACCTTTATGTAAGAGTTCAAAACTACCCTAAAGCTATGACAGACTCCAGGTCTACACCCAAAATGATGTCAGCTATCAAAGCTGGCAAGGCTGCGTCAGTAGTCACCTCCTGAGAAACATGTTGTTTCCTCAAGGGATCGCCTCATTAGGACAGAACCGAGAGAATGATGATCTAGGCTCCTCCTTGATGAAGTGTAGAAAACTCTTGCCACTCGCTCCTCTACTTACACCTGAAGCTCATGCTAGTGCTGTGTGATACACTTAGTCTCCCTGTGTCAGAGTAGGCAGCAAGTTAGAGCAATGGGAGGGAGCAGATTCTTAAAGAGTCAGGTTAAAATGTAAATAGCTTACATTTCAGAAAAAAAAAAAAAAAACTTTTTAAACCTGTGTCTCACCACTTAGTTGAAAATGAACCAGAAGAGCTGATGAAGATCCATAAGGTATAAGAAACCAACAAAAACCTGTTTATAGTGCACACTTTGTCTTCCTTACCTAAAGCTAACAATACCCAAAAGATATAGTCACAGTAGTGACTGTGGTCATCAACCCAGCCTGTGCTTTGGGGCATACAGAACATTGTTCAACTGATAAAAATCTTGACCAGTGGTAATGGTATATGGCTAATTATTTCTTCCTTGATGCGGCAAAGGAGATGCAGCATAGTTTTTACATGAATGGTCCATACCAGCCTAGGCATAACATAATCCACGCCACGCTTTAGTTAAAACCTCAGTGGACAAAGACTTGCTATGATTGGTTCTTTCTGTCCCTAATAGGCCTTCCTTCCTACCAGGCCTCCTATCCTTCACCTGAACTCTAAAACTTCCCATAGCCTTTCTTCTGGGAAGATGTGAGACATTGCAAACTTTAGGCCCCCTCGTTACTGGCAAAACTGAGATTCCCTTTTATAGAATCTTAATTTCATTAATAAAAGAATTTATATTAATGGATTTAAAAAGAAGCACAGGGCAACCTTATTAGAGTCAAAAGGAAAACTAGAGGGTGGCCGCTGCAGGAAGAAGTGGGAAAGTGCAAGCAGTGGTAATGGAGGGTAGCTTTAGGAGGAAAAAAAAAAAAAAGAGGAAGTCTAGAGTACACAAGCAAACTCCCTGGGCTTTGGTCACTGTGCAAAACAAAATGATAGAAAGAGGTTACTTTATTCTAATTACTCAGAAAAGTAGGCCTACTCCCTATTGTTAGATAATGGAAGCTTTGTAAGCATCTGTTTCCAGGGAGTGGCTTTGAGGTGGGTCAAGTACATTATTTGATTAAAGCAGTAAGTAGTCCTGTCCCCTTGTTTTTCCATAGCTTCAGTTGACTCAGTTGGGTCATGGTCAGGTGATTGACAAACACAGCTAGATTAACATTAAAAAAAAAAAAAAAAAAAGGATTCAAATCCCTTGATCCTCCCCACAGGACCAAGTGTAGAACTTAGATTTGATTCTTTTGATCAGGAGGGAGTAACGCTGTCTTAATGGGTGTCTTAGTTACCTTTTGCTCCTGTGATGGCAGAACCTTGACCACTTGACCAAATAGACTTACAGAATAAAGAACTGGTTTGGTTTGTGTTTCCAGAGGGAGACTTTGTACGGCAAACGGGAACAGCAAGGTGCCAGATGAGGAAGCTGAGAAAGAATATCTCCACCCTCTCGCAGAAAGCGGCGATTAAATAAGAACCGGGGAGAAGCTATAAGGCCCAAAGACTACCTCCACTGATGTACTTTCCCCACTGAGGTGATATCACACAAAAGTCCCACAGCATCCCGAAACAGTGCTCCGCACTAAGTATTCGAATGTCTGATCCTATGATGGGCATTTCTCATTAAATCCACTACAAGAGACCTCATACATAAATAGAATAAAAGGCCTCTATCACCCTCACCCAAGGAAGGGTTGATTTTCCAACTCTTCAGTGATAACTGGGCTCCTTTATCTGTTTTTATGGACATGACACACTGATTCAATCTCCTCTCTGTGCTCTTCACTGTTATTGTGTCTTCCATCGGCATCTCCTGGTGATGGGCAAGGGTAAGCCTTGTCCATGGCACTTGTGAAGTACCCTCATTGCACTATGTTCAAATCACCTAGGTGACGGTATGTTAGCATGGTGCTTCCATTGCTTTAGAGCTATCGTAACTGTGCTTTCTCGGAGTTACTGAAACTCCTGTTTTGTCGGATGTTGCTGAGACTTTTCCTGTTGTCTGTGGGTTTTGACCAAGCTTCAACGATGGGGACAAGGAATGATGAGGACACTTGAAGTGAATGATTTATAATGGAGAGTAGAGTCAATGTGGCCGAAGCATAGAAGTCGAGGCACACTCACTCACATGGACACTTACCACAGGCCTCTCTCCAAGCGGCGGCTACTGCTGGGTATTGTGTGATCTCTAGGGCAGGAGGGGAATGTTGTTGGGACTCTGGGGATTGGCTCTTTTTCTAGAGGAGTCAAAGTCTAGTGCAGAGACAGCTTGACAGTCGGATCAAAGATTGCAGCTGCTAGGGGAGGGACCAGTCCTTGAAGAAATGGGACTGATTTCTAAAGCTGGAGGCAACAGCCCTGGAAACTGGCCAGGTGTGAGTCATCAGGTCGGAGTCATCAGGTAGGAGTCATTAGGGAAGAACTCGGCCCCAGGGGCACTAGGACTACAGCTGGGGTGAGACCTGAGTGCCATTGTTAAGAAAGAGCACTACTTTGCCGCCTGGGTTAGGAAATAGGACAGTGCTGAGGCTGGGGGTGGGGGTAGGGAGAGCTAAAGAATGAGGAGTGTCCAAGCTCAGCCCTGGAGAAATGGTCTGGTCACTTGCCATGACAGAAGGCCCACATTCATTATTGCAAGCGTCCCAGTCCCATAAGGACTTGGCCTTTTCCTGTCATTCTTGCATCCAGCATCAACATGATCAGAGGAGGAGGAGTGGTGGAGGAACAGGAGGAGGGGAGGAGCAAGTGGGACGGGGGATATAGTCAGGCTGCCTATCTCATTTCCAACTGCAGAAGGCGTGCCTGACTTGGGACCCAGAGAAGCTTTGTGAAATTGGAATTATGTCATTACATAGGACTAACAGTTTCATAACGTGAAACTGTGCTGATAGCCAAGAGGAACTGGAAGATTGTGCCCCATGCCCAGTGTATTAGACAGAAATCAAAGAGGAGACCCTAAAAGGTAGGTTTGTACAGAGGGTGGGTTGCAGGGTGATGGTTTTCAGCTTGCACTAAATCTAGCGAATTTGACTAACTGCCTTCAGTTGTCACAGCACACCTTCCTGTCCAAAAAAAGCAAGGTCACTTTTTCCAGTTGCACACAAAGCTGGTGATAAAAATTACCCCATAAACCCACGGGTCTCAACAGTCCGGGCTCAGCCACCATCCAAATTAGAGACAGAGAGGCAGATAAAAGGTCCTGTGTCCTTGAGTCCATCTTTGGGGCACTGGCATAAAGTTTATGGTTAAATAAAGGCATAACTGGGCGAAAAGGCAAGAGGAGGGCAAACTAAGAATTATTGGCAGTGACATAGTCTACTAGCCCTTTTCTGCTCCCTCAGAATGATCTCAGAAATCCTTGCTGCTTGAGTGAATAAGCTTGCACTTGATCGATACCTCTTTTTTTTTTTAATTTTTTTATTATTATGAATAGAGTGCTCTGTCTGCATGTACACCCGCAGGCCAGAAGATGGCATCAGATTACATTATAGATGGCTATGAGCCACCATGTGGTTGCTGGGAATTGAACTCAGGGCCTCTGGAAAAGCAGTCAATGCTCTTAACCTCTGAGCCATCTCTCCAGTCCAGATCGATACCTCTTGTTCCAGGTCGCAGCCTCTTGGTCCTGGATGCTCACTTTCACTGAGGTTCTGATCTGTCTTTGCTGTTCCTGGAATCCAAGGTTTAAGACAGTGACTGGATACCAGGCTCCTTGGCTTATCTTTAGCTACTGTCTGATCAATAAATGCTCTGTAGCAAAGGAATTTTTCAGTGGCTTTTTAAAGTGGGATATTGAAGGATTTTTTTTCTGTCTCTGTCTTTGTCCTTTGAACTAGGAAATATAATCAATGTTGTTCATTGGTTATATGCAAAGATTAATGTTTTAGTTATTCTTGTCTCTTTAACAAAATATCTGACAAAAGCAGCTTGTAGAGGAAAGAATTTACTTGGATGTACAATTTGAGAATGCAGAGGATCATTGCAGGAAAGGCAGAGGAGCAAGAGTGTAAGATGGCTGCGCAGCTCCACCTCATAATGAAGAATTAAACATATGAACACTGGTCCTTCTATTCAGTCCTAATCTTTAGCCTATGGCATGATGTTTTTCAGATTCAATGTGGTTATCACTGCTCAGTTAAATATACCTGGACATATCCTCATAGAGTGAGTCATAGACACACCCAGAGATGTGTGTTTACAATGACTGTAAAGATGGCAATGAAGATTCATCACTGTCAATTTATCATATTTATTGATATATGGCTGGAGGATTTGGGTCTTCTTTCCTCTCTTCAACTACTCACTTCATCAATGACACTTTCTGGCTGGTTACTTATCTGGTCTCAGCCTGGACAAATAAGAGACTGGGAGAAATATTAATATCATAAAAAAGAAGTTTAAAAAAAGATAGACCTGGGTCCTAGGCAAGACACAGGCTTAATGATTTTCAGTTTTTAGTCTTAATTCTTCCTGGTCCCCCTGCCCTAAAAGTTTGATGATGTGAGGGGAGACAGAGATTGCCAAAGGCCAGAGGTTTTCTGGTAAGGGAGGGAAAGAGAAAAGAGGCAGGCAGATCAAGGAAATAAACAATACAAGTGGTGACCTTTGAATTGAACAGAGGTCCTTGCCTCTTGCTGGAAGGTAATTAGCATCAATTTTCCAACACCCAGTTATGTTCTTACAGTAAATTAGATAGAACACACAGAAGGACTTTGTTTATGTTTCTGTGGACTTGTATTTCTCTCCTCCCCTCCAGAACATCTATATTCTGTTTCAGAAATAATTACAAACATGAGCTCTCAATAGACCAAACTAAAAACTAAATATTTCTCTTCATTTCAGTTTTGAGTGGTCCAGTGGCAGGCACTCACTCAGTGCAGTGTATGCTTGCTGAGCAAGTAGATTTAGCATGGGATAATCCTTTTAGAAAAAGCAAACCCTCTGGTGGCTAATCTACAGCATTACATTCCACCTTGTTTCCATAATATTTACAGTAGGAATCACCAGTTCAAAAAGAAGTAAGAATATATTTTGCTTTATATAAATATTGTAATATTCTCTATAGCTTTAAGTCAATGAAAAGGGAACTATGGGACACATAAGGCATTAGTGATGTTTTAAATATATGAACCTAGTACATCGCATTTCTTACTGAGTTGTTAATATTCCTTATGAGACAATCTGTTAATGGACACTTGAAAAGCAAACACTAAGTACTATTGTTTTCCATCATCATCACATATATAGTAACGGGGCATATAGTTGCTTCATGATACTTATTTTCTATCTGGCCATGGTGAGATCATTGAAAGATGAATAGCATTGAACTCTCCACATGTGATCAGTTCCATGAGCTTCCAAGAAAACATCAAAAAATATTTGTTGAAACTGATTTGATTAAAAACACGCTCTGCAGTTTTTGTGTTGTCTATATGGAGAAGAACAGCGCAGCACAGCTCTGTCGTTCACGCTTGTCCCAAACAGAGCTTTCAAGAGATGCCTTTCTAGTGAGGTAGCAAAATCATCCATTTAAGGCTATGCCTATAGCCCAGCGTGGTGGTGCATGTCTTTAATCCCAGCACTCAAGGAGGTATAGGCAGGTAGAATGCTGTGAGTTTGAGGCCAGCCTAGTCTACAAAGAGAGTCCAGGACAGCCAATGCTACACAGAGAAAACTTGTCTCCAAAAAGACCAAATAAATAGATAAGTGAAAGGTTGATAGATAGATAGATGATAGATAGATAAATAGACATAAATAAAGTAAAAAATAAAGTATGTCTGTCCTAGAACTATGTACATAAAAAGATGACTAAATTTGCATTTAACTAACATTTACTCAAAAGTATTTTGTGGTCTGGGATGGTCTTGAACACACTGGTCTTCCATCCATGGACTCCAGAATGCCGGAACACAAGCATGAGCCAGATGGGCTCCTCTAGTCTGAAATGTTTTAAAAATTGTATGTGTGATAAAGCATTTGTCTACTATGTTTATGGAACAGCTACCATATCTTATGTCTGACTCTGAGAGACACCTACTTCTCCCTTAATAGTTTGATAAATGTAGTTGTTGGTAGAATTTAGATCTGGATTATCCTCCAAGGTTCATGTAGCAGGGGTGTGGTCCCCGGGATGGTGCTGTTTTCAGAAGGTGAAACTATTGAGGGATGAGGGCAGTGGGAACTTATGCAATCGTTGGGAGGCGTGCCTTTTGGGTTGCCCCTTGCTTGCTACATTCTAGGCCTGAGACAAACAGGTTCTGACACAACATTAGATACATGTTCTGTGAGATCAGAGTCCACACAGTGACCAACACTGCATTTTCACTTCACGGTTACTGCAATGATACTCGAGGAAATACAAATGAAATGCATAAAAGTTGAGGAGAAACAAATAAAATCCTCTTTACTTGTAATGAGTGTGTTTTCCAGGACTTCTATAACAAACGACCCACTAAACGAAAACCTCCTGGTGGTGGCGGTACAGAATAAAAATGGTGATGCCATAAGCTCTCAGAGGTTTTCAGGGGAAGGTAGGTCTTAGCTTTTCCCAGATCCTGTAAGCAAATGCAGAAAGCAGGGCAGCAACCTGAAGATACGAACTAAAGCAGAGACTGTGGAGGACTTGGCTTCACCATGTACTCCCTCTGGATTGCTCTGCTAGTTTCCTTCTACAGCCAACGCCCGCCTGCTTAGGGATGATACTGCCCACAGTGGGCTGGGCTCTCGCACGTCAGCAGTCATCGGTTGTGAAAGTTCCCAACCGACATACCCATAGGGCAATCTAATGGAGGCAATTCTTCAACTGAGGTTCCCTCTTGGCAGCCAATGATAGTTTGTGTCAAGCTGACAATACAATTTAACCAGTATAACCTGTGAACCCAACCTCCTAAAGGAATGCCTAGGCATTTGATAAGCATCTGGAATTCCAGGATGGAATGCTGAGCTACTTAGACCGGAACCCAGAAGCAGGATACTCAAACCCTACCCCTGCCACCGTCTCTTCCTTCACAGAGACTGTCTTACTCTCTTCTTGTCCTCCCTCTAACTCTTCATTTTTCTCTGCTTCCTACTCATATTTTATCCCTTTTTCACTTCCCGTTTCACAGACTTGCCTAAAGGGCATAGACCACCCTTAATGGTGAGGGCTCTGTGTCTTGGCCTTCTGAGTGCGGTTTTCAGTTTATCTGCTTCTATTGTAGGTTGTTTCTATTTATTTGTGGTTTTCTTTCATTCTACATGACCCCAAATATTCCCCATCTTCCTCACCATGTTCCTACTGTTTCTTCAGTTTACACTACTACTAACCCTATTTCCACTATTTTAGTTCAATGCGAATCACTAATATTACTCTGCTTCCTTCCCTTTCCATTTATGCATACAGTGTTAGTATAATAGTGCACACAGTACTGTCAGTGTTTCTCTTTTTCCTAAAGCAACTGGCCCTTAATTGTTTATGAGAGGAATTTAGAATACCAAACATAAAACACTGTGCTTTATTAGATATTTTACATTTTTATAGCAGACCTACCCTTTGGAAAACAAAAAACAAAAGCAACATGAATCCTCCAAATATCAATAATTCCATATTAATGGCTTCCAGTGAAAATGAAATAGATGAAATCAAATCCCAGGCAAAGAGTGCAAGAGTGATTGTGAGCATATTTGAACAAGTCAAAGAGAACACAAATAAACTAATGGATTCCAAGAGAACGCAATGAAGAGGCCCAAAAAGATATGAAAGGGTAATTCAAGAAAGCAATTGAAAGATTGAAAAAAATAAAGCTGAAATACTGGAAATAAAAAATCCAGTGAGCCAAATAAGCTTTGTGGAAAACCTCACCAGTAGAATGAATCAAGGGGATGACAGACATAAGAATTTCAAGACAAGATAGAGGAATCGGAGCACTCCAATAGTTGACAAAGATAAATTAATATGAAATTATGGTTAGAATACTCTTTATCTATGGTACAGTATAAAAAAAGGAAACGTATGAATAGTAGACATGGAAGTTAGAGAAGAATCTCATACTAAAGGCACAGGAAACATTTTTAATGAAATAATAAGAAAAAATATCCCACCTCTAGGGAAAAGATGAGATGCTTGTTTGATTATAGGAAGCATTCAGAACACCAGGCAGACAGTACCAGAAGAGAACCTCGTAGTTAAAACACTGACCCTGAGGCTGGAGAGATGAGTCAGCTGTTAAGTACAAAGAACCTGTTTGCAGCTCCCAGCAAACAGATGTGAGTCACGTGAAGTAACTTACAACTGTCTACAACTTCAATCCCAGGAGAATGCAGATCTGTTGGCCTCCTTGGGCTCCTGAAATCACATACATATACCTGACTACACACAGACACAGACACAGACACACACACACACACACACACACACACACACACACAGAGAGAGAGAGAGAGAGAGAGAGAGAGAGAGAGAGAGAGAGAGAGATATGCTTGCATACACAATTTAATTTCTTTAATTTTTAAATTTATTTTGAAAATTTTAATTACTAAATATACAGAACACAGAGTGTTCAGTAGCCAGCAAGAGTGTGGAAAGAATACAGACGTTGTCAGTCATTAGCTTTAGTGACACGTATTAAAATCCCAATATTTTAGATATGTAAAGTTAAAAATTGCTGATGTCAATAGTGGTAGGAAAGAGAGAAGTCTTATAAAATGCCAATATAAATATAAAATGTTACAAGCCTGATGACACTAATTTAATGATTTATTTTATTTCATGATGATGGGTGTTTGATGTCTGCAAAAGAAAGCACCAAACCCTCTGGAACTGGAGTTTTATATGTCTGTGAGCCACCAGAGTACAGGAAAACAGACACAACAGACACAGAGACACACAGACACACATACAGACAGACACACAGAGGGAGAGATGGAGAGAGGGAGGGAGGGAGGAAGGTTTGGAAGGAGGGAGGGAGGGAGAGAGAGACAGAGAGAGAGAGAGAGAGAGACAGACAGACAGACAGACAAAGATAGAGACAGACAGAGACAGAGAGACAGAGACACACACACACACACACACACAGAGAGAGAGAGAGAGAGAGAGAGAGAGAGAGAGCGCTTGAGAATAAGTATGAAGCCTCATGGGATATTCTGATTCACTACCTGAAAAGAAATAGCTTTTAATACTGGGAGGCTGTTCACTCAGCAAAGCACTTACCATACAGGCATGAGGACTTGAGTTTGCATCCCCTGCACGCATGAGAGCCAGCAGGGCTCAGAGAACCAAGACAGGTCCCTGCAACTCAATGACAACAGGTCTTAACCAATGAACTCCAGGTTCAATGAGAGATCCTGACTTTAAAAAAAAAAAAAAAAAGTTGAAAGTGACTGAAGAAGACACTTACACTTGATGATGCAGTCCTCTGGCCTTCATACGCATGTGCACCCCTGTACATGAACATGTAGCCATACATGTGCACTCAGACAGAAAACATGTACAGACACATACAACACACACACACACCAAAATACAAGTTATCAATGGTATTTTCAAATGAGCAAATGAATTTTTAAGTCTTTATCCGTGCTTTCATTCTAGAAATAACTTTGTGCAGGAGACTACATCTTGTTCATGCTCTCTCCTCTCTGTAACTCTTCCATGTCACAGCTGGCAGGAAACAGCAAATAAGTGCCAAGGTGAATGATTTAAGTCAGACCTGGATCTTTCTCAAAACTTTACTTAATAATGATGAGAATTTTCAGAATGAATCAGCATTTTACTTATTATTTCTAAGAATCGGATTTATCTGTATCTTTTCTTCAAGAAGAAGAAAAATGGGGAGCAAATGGCCTTAGATAGTGCAGGGCCTGCTCCTCAAAAACTTGAAAAGTAGGTGGACAGTAATGTTTTAAATTTGTGTATGCATAATGATTCCTCTCCTTTTAAAATATGCACAGCAGTCACCATAGTAACAGATGCAATGCCTTCTCTATGTGCCTCCTGGTGTTATCAATGTGAATAATTGCACAATATTAGAGTCACAGAAAAGCAAAGAACAAATTCACAGTTACACATACTGAGATAAGTTTTAATAACTGTAGTAGTCTTAATTTATATTTAATCTATAGAATGTTAACGTTTATTATTATGTAACTATGCAATGATAACGAAACTATTTCCACTGTAGATAGTAACTAGTAACTAAAAACATTAATATTAATGGTGCATAATTTGCATATGTATGGAGGAATAGACAGAACTCTCAATCAATATCCATTTACCCTGCTCTATGGAGTTGAAACATTGTGGCCTTGTTACCATTAGTAAAAACTGACCACTAACATTTTGTAATACCTATGTGCATGCGCGCACACACAAAGGTCCTAAATTATTATTATTATTATTATTATTATTATTATTATTATTATTATTATTATTATATATTTTTTGGTTATTTGAGACAGGGTTTCTCTGTGAAGCCTTGGCTGTCCTTGACTCGCTCTGTAGACCAGGCTGGCCTCGAACTCACATCAATCCTCCTGCCTCTGCCTCCCGAGTGCTAGGATTAAAGGTGTGCACAACCATGCCCAGCTAGAGTCCTAAATTTTTTTGACATTAACACCAATAGATTTTTCTCATAAACAGATATTTTTGTACAAGATCTCAGTCTTCCTACTTTTGAACTCATTTCCATTCTTAGATTTCATGCTTTTTTTTTTCTTCTTCTTCTCATTTTGGATACATTGTTTGTTTGTTTTAAACCAGTATTAGTGTTTCAGATTCATGTTTATTAGGCAAGAAAAATCACAAACACAGGCATGATGACATTTAGTGATTATCCTCCCACAAGAAAAAACATGAATGTTTATCTATGAGTCCTCTCCCAATCAGTCATCTGTCCTACTATCTCTCTCATTTATCCATCTAAACAGAGAAAGATGACAAAGAGAAAGCTTGAAAACACACAGCTGTAGTGTAAAACGGAAAATGGAGGAAATGAAAACCCAGCCAGGTATACTTCATTATTCTACTTATAAAAACTCAGGACCAGAGCCGGGCGGTGGTGGCGCACGCCTTTAATCCCAGCACTCGGGAGGCAGAGGCAGGTGGATCTCTGTGAGTTCAAGGCCAGCCTGGTCTACAAAATAAGTCCAGGACAGCCAAGGCTGCACAGAGAAACCCTGTCTCGAAAAACAAAAACAAAAACAAAAACAAAAACAACAACAACAACAAAAAAAAACTCAGGACCAGAGAAATTAGTTAGTTAGTTAGTTAGTTAGTTAGTTAGTTAGTTAGAGAATGAGAGAGTCTGTTTGCTTTCTTGTTTGCTTCTTTTTTGTTGTTGTTGTTGTTGTTGTTATCTGAAGAAAAAATTATATTTCTCATATTAAATACTTTCTGTTAAATGATGGTGTCCTATAATAAACTAATATTCTGGACCAACAATTGCTATATTTTAAAACATTTTTAAATGTTTCAAAACCAAGTTACAAATGAAAATTCACCCTTAGTTTCAAGAACACATGTGATCTTGCTCCTACAATCAAATCTGTAGGCACATTTAGGTGGAATAGTGATTGAAACCTCTACATCCATACATGAGTTACAAGCGAATCACTTAAGTATATACTGTATATCTGGAGAGACTCATAGAGGGATTTAAAAATTATCATCCTGTGTAGGTCTTAAAAGTCTGAAAGTAAGGAGAATAATATTTAGGAATGTGAAGTAACATGCATAATTATATGTTATTAGATCATTAAGACAGTTTGCTGTCACTATGCTATTAATAAATTTATTTCATAGAATAAAATATCAATACATATGCATTTCTTGAAGTAATGAATTGGAGCTTGATAGGTAATAAGTAATAACAGAAGACATGTTTGGTTTATTCTATAGCAATTTGTCCTTCATGATATTAATCCTGGGTTGCAGCATAAACTTTTGTAGCAAATTAGGTTTCCCAAAGCACATAGAATTCAAATCAATTATTGCTTTATTAACTTATTATAGAGATTACAGTTCATGAAATTATAGCATCTCATATCTTATTATAGAGCTTTGTGAGTCTTAAAATCCCTTCTATTCAAGCGGCAACAATTTAATTGTTATTTAATAAGCATTTGCATTCACATGTCATATATTTTAGACTACAACGTGCAAAATTAAAATAAAAAAGAATTATGTTCAACATCTTCTAATCATGAAGCAATCATACTTTCTTCGTTGTTTGCCAAAATGATGACATCTTGGATGAGATGGCTTGCTTATTAAGTAGACAGCCACTTGTAAACCATATGTTGTGTACAACTTCTCAATCAGAAAGAATTAAGTCTACCTAAACCAGTCAGACAATATGGGCACAGTCTGTTTGCCAGATCTTAAAGACAGGCTAGTGCTGATGGAATGGAACTTAGCACCATATTTGTAAAAGACGTACACATTGTCACTTCCATTTATCTGCATGATTTTCACATAGGTGTAGGTGCGAACTCAGGGAATCACACCATTTGACTGCTGTTTTCTGTAAGTTGGCACTTCCTTTTCTTAGATCCCAGCTTTGACTGACAGCCAAGCAGGAAAATGAACTCCACATGCTCCAGTCAGCCTAGCGGTGTCAGAAGCGGCTGATTCTCCATCTGTCTTTCTTCCTCTACATGAACGTGGGTGAATCTGCGTCTAGTAACTCAGGACTTTGTTAATTCCCCTCAACAAGTATTAACACATGTGTTAAACATGTGTGGGACGTACGGCATGCTACTGCTCCCAACACAGACAGGGCTACATACTGGAGCGGGTGTTGAAGGACACTTGGCTAACAGAGAAATCAAAAAGTAGGATATAATTTTTTTTCCATCTGAAGCTTGTTACCAATATTCAGAAGACTATGCCAATAAATCTAGAATATTAAGCCTTTAGTGTTGGGTATGGCAAGACAATGGATTTGTTCTGCAAAGTTTTCTGAAATGAGAGGGGCTCACTCTGGTATCATAGAGATGGGTAGAAGCTGAGAGAACACAGGAAAAAATTTCTTTGGTTAAACAAATCCATTAGTCTTCTCTCAAATTTGACTCAACTCATCAAAAATTTACCCATCAAATTAGCAATAATCTTAGGAGGGAAAAGAAATGAAATGGCTTCTGGTATCCAACCAGTTAATTGAAATGTCCTTCATTCAGTTTCATAAATATGAAAATGTAAAATGTTGATCTCATACTTTTAAAATGCAGCTATGCAACTAATTCTGTAGGCTGCGTGTTTAAAACATTAAGAGCACTTCCCTAAAGACTTTTTTTTTTAAATCTTGTTCTGTTTGATCCTAAAGATTCAGCCTTAGCTCCCTTTGTGATTTATATGTAATGAGAGTGCAGTAGACACTGGGAATATTAGATTTCTGTCCATGTTTCCTCAGCCAGTTACATATATAAGAAGTTTTCATCCTGACTCTATTTCTTGGAATATTTAAGCATCTTCTACTAAAAGAGAAAGAGTGATGTAAAAGATACAGGCAGCATCTCTGTGTTTAGAGTTAGCCTTAAAAAGTACTTGAATGTGTTGGCTCCATTCAAAACCCAGCTGGGCGTCCGCTTAACACCTGCGAGTTACTGGGTGTTACCGCAGCTGCAGCCACTCAGTATTCCACTGATGTCTTCAGGAAATCATTGTGGTTTTATACTGTACATGGTGTGTGTGTGTGTGTGTGTGTGTGTGTGTGTGTGTGT
>OU015751.1:113120347-113134507 GCA_907169655.1 Acomys percivali
TGTCTGGACACTGTAAGACACGGGGAGCTTGAGATTCGGCACATAAAGAGAAACAGATCCTGGATCAGAGGACAGAGTAGCTTTGATCTCGCAGGCAAGGTGGCCTGCAACCTTTAGCACAGGGGATCTTGATCTAACTAGATCAAGCTGGTACTCTGACAACTGTGGAGGGGTGGAAGAGAGCACCAAGCAGAGAGCAGGTGGGAGGCCTCTGTGCAGGGAATAGATGATTTGAGAAGACAGGGGTTAGACTTGAGGTGGAAACTAGAGCCAATGCAGAGTGATTGGCTGGGCAACCTCTTGAGAGAGCAGTTGAAGGCTGCAATAACGCATTTTTACTTACATTGTAACTCCTTTGGCCCAACAGCCTGATATTAATGTTCCTGATAGATAGCTATTTTTGTAAAGTCCCCGATAATCTCAGTGGCAACAGAAAAATGTGTCTCTCCCACATGGAACTCTCACTTTCATAAGAAAGCCATCAAGTCATCACAGCCACTGCTTTTCACAGCACAGCCCTTCAGCAGGGTATTTGGGTCTAGCTGGCTTGCCTCCTTCATTTCAGTTGTCAGAGCTGGCCACACGTTTAATAGGGAATTTATTGCTGGGTTTTTATTGTGAGGAAAAGAACACTAGCTCTTTATCTTTAGTGTTGTTTCAGAAGATTCATCTCTTGCTTCTAGTCCCACTAAACAGAGTATTCAATCAAGATACTGTGACATTTTCATTGACTGGATGCTTGCTTCCTATTATGCTGGAGTCACTATTCCTTTTGATAACAGATAAAATCAGAGTCGATTATATTTTGTTAGGAGCAATAGAATTCTAAGTTACCTTTTTACGACTAAATAAACAACAAGTGCTTAATATAAATGCATGCCTACTAAGTTTGAAACATTTCCCCGAGACACTGTATATACTTTTTCACTAAGGAGACATTTGGGGACAATGATGAGAAAATGCTTGGCCACACCTGCTCTAGAACCACTGCAAAATCTGCCTTCACTGCTTGTGACCTAGGTTACAGAATCTCTCTGTGGTTCAGTGTTCTTAGGGAATGTGGACTGAAACCACACGGAGATGCTATCTCACACCCTTGGAATGGCTCTTCTCAGAAAGAGAGAAGAAAATCTGTTGGTGAGGCTGTGGAGGAAAGGGAATATTTATACTGCTGGTGGGAATATAAACTGTGGAAACCTCAATGACTGAGACCGCCTACAAAAGCTCAAAGTGAAATCGATATTTGATCCAGCCACACTGCTATGGCTACTTTACCCAAAAGAACTGAACTTAGTTTGTCAAAGGGGTGTCATTTTATTGCAGCCCCGTACACAAATGATGTGCCCATCAGCAAAAAAGCACACAAAGAAAATGTGGCATTTATACATAGTTAAGTTCTTTGTAGCCTTTAAAATGATGGTTTCTGTCTCTTGTGACAATGTGGAAGGGGCAGGAAAATGCATGCCATCTCAATAAACAGGACATAGACAGGAATATCCCACAGTCCCACTGGTAGACAGAATCTAAAGCAATGGGACTCACACGTACAAAGAATGGCATAGTGACCACCTGGTGCTAGAGACAGAAAGGACAGAGCTGAGGTTTGAGGGCTTTAAGGCCTCAGGAGGAGCAATTGCTAGTTTATTGCAGAACATGGTGAGAAATTAATCACAGGGACTTCAATATTTCAAAACTGCTACGAAAGTGAATTGAAACTTTATCATGAAATGCTTAAGTATCTGAAATGATGAATCTGCTACTAACATTCTAAGTCATAAGTCGTGTTATCACTTTGAGTTCCCCAAACTTATAAAAAAAATATGTTGTCAATTTTAAAAAAAGAATGTAAGGGCCAGAGTGTGATTCAGGAACGGACTATGTGCTTAACATGAATGAGGCTCAGAGATGACCCTCAGCATCACAAAACTAAAGAAATAAGTAAACAGACATGCAGCAAAGTGATAGCAACATTGTGTGATATAAAAATTAAGAAAAAGGTAGTGCGCCTTGGCTCCATGCCAGGCATGGTGGATTTTTGCACCAGCCTGACTTGGCCTTGAGGTGTGAGAAGTTTCTGTCTCTAAGCAGTGCTGACAGAGCTGAAACTAGTTGCACACCATGATAATTATCTTTAAACAGAAGTCTACATAGGCAGCAAGAAACAAATCTAGACGGGCACAGAGGAAAGGCTATTTTGGAGTGCTTTGAATTCTTAAGATAGTTTTTTTTTTTTTTTTTTTTTTTTTTTTTTAATACAGGCAGAACACAACCATTTCCATCATTGAGTATGAAGAAGAATGCCTGTAATAAAGTGCCCATTCCAGCATGTTTCTGTTTCATACGTCTTAAGTAATTTGTGACTCATATGTCCATATCACACATATGCATACATAGCTTTCCCTTCTAGCTGTCTGGTGAGACAAAATTGGCACCGCCGAGGGCATATTATAAGATGCAATGCCCTCAGACACCAATGGAATTCGTCTATGGAGTCACAATTTCAGCTGGAGGCTTGCTTGCCTGAGGTCTCAAGCAGTCATCAGTCCCTGCATGTAGCAAGTCTTTTCCTGCTTGGAACCCCTCCAAGTAATCTAAAAGTACCTTTGTAAAGTTATCAATGGAGATGCAAATTTGCCTCACCGAACTGCTTAAGAAAACCCTCCACCCAGAACTTTCTATCAGAAACATGTGGAGGAGGGAAGAGAGACTCCTATGGGAGTGCGTGAGCTACTCCCACATTAGTAGAGAAACAAGATGATCAGAGGGACAAGCGAGCGAGCAGGGAGACTCCTTCCCATCCAGTGGCAATCATGAGTAACAAAAGAGGAATGATAATTCATTCCCTTTGTCCTTAAAGGGCAGGAGACAGATTCTGCGACGTAACTGCCCGCAGATGGGCTTAGCGCCACAGTCTCTAGATGACTAAGGTTGGCCAGCAAGCAGGCAACTCTGGCCAGCCCACAGTTTGGGTGGGCTGCACCCAGACACTGGCTGCTGGAGGCCTTAATCACCATCACTGCCTCAAATGATCTACACTTAGTCTACTCTTTTGGGTTTTCAACTAAGACTAGTCGCCTGTTGCTCTTTTAGTGTTCCTGAACTCCCGGGAGACTTCATCGGCTTGGCCTCTTGCAGTCATTGTACGGGAAGACATGGAGCCATAAAGAAGGAAAGCAAGATGGAGACTCCAAGAAAGCTTCAGGTAAGGGGGCTTTATTCCAAGGCCCAGGGCCTAAAGCTGTCACATTGAAGTCACCAGGGAAGCATAAATCAAACACAAACTCTGGCATTGCTGAGTCCCTCTGGGGGATATTAACGCTTTCATTTTCATTTCCCCATAGTAAAAGAGGGAAGCTAGTCCTATCTGTAAGTAGCTCACACCTTTAATCCCAGCACTCTGGAGACACAGGCAGGCAGCTCTCTGTGAGTTCGAGGCCAACCTGCTCTACACAGTAAGTTCCAGGACAGCCAGAGCGAGCTAACACAAGGTCTCAGAGAAACAAAATAAAAGAGGGAAAGCTCTGCCCTTCCTCAAAGGATTGGTAGGAAGGTTGAAGGATAATATGTATCCCAATGCATCTTCATTTCTTTGGCTTGCTTTTGAGGAGTCTTCAGGAGGAAATATGTTTCTCCTAATTTCAAGGAGGACAATTCAAAGAAGAGTCAGATGAAGAGAAAGGAGGTGATGATGTGTAAGCACAGTTCTCAAGTCAAAGGCAGTAAAATAGCATATTTTTAGAGCCAAATATGAGTGACTGTGGACCAGGACAGATTTGGTTACTCCTATCTGCATGTTTCAATGAGGCAATAACTTGATGATGTTTGTATAGTAACAAAACAATGAGTAAATAAAGACACCTTTCAAGTACAATTGTGAGTGAGTTAAATATATTTGCAAATACATTAGTTTATGTGGGTTAGAGAAAAGTAGGGACATCTCAGATGATGCTAGTAATCTCCTTGGGCTTTTCTTTGGCAAGTGCTAGTGGTCTGTTAATTTAATAAATTTTTTTAAAAATTAAATATTGTTATGTATACCTTTATATATGATTTCACATACATAAAATAAACTACATACAGCAAGAAGAACCGTGAAACAATCAGGGATTATATAAATGTTACATTCATAGTGTTTTGGCTATTTGTATTTGGCAGCCTTGAAGAAAACATCTTTCATATCTAAGTGCATCTAAACTTCTGAATGTAAATCAATATCTAACATATCTCATCTCTATCAACTTAAAAAATCTATCTGGACTTAAAAGCATCTAAACCCTAAACAACTAAACCTAATTATAGAACTAAACTATCTGGTCTTCAGCTCCATCAGAGACTTGAGAAGGAATAAGACTAATTACCTGAGTAAACAGGAAGTGCAGGTTAGCAGCTTCCAAAGTGGAAAAAAAAAAAAAAAAAAAAAAAAAAAAAACCAACAGAGACAGTTTGCTGCCTGAACAGTCACCCGAAGCTTTCTAGAACGTTGGAGCATCATCTTCAGCCTTCTGGCCCAGTATACCTGACATAATCTCTGCCTCACAAATATGTATGTCAGAAATTTAAAAACTTCTTTTTAAATCCATCTCTTAGTCACAGGTGTATTAGATCAGAATCACAGGTGGCCAAGGAACGGCTACTAAAGAGGCTGAAAATAGCCTAAAAGGAATTGTAACTGGACTCTGGACTTGCAACATTCCAACCCTTCCACAATCATTGAAGTTCTCATTTGCTGTTCAGTCTTGCAGAATGTTGTTGGCAGGTGCTGTCTTTTCAGGAGCTTTCCTTTACAGGGGGTAAGGGGTACAGGTGAGAGATCTGCAGGCCCATACCTTGCCAAGAGAAATAAAACTCACTGAAAGGAAATAATGCCTTAAATGTATTGCTCTATTTTAACATGGAAGAAAGGAGGCATGTTCACCACTGAGAGGACAGTAAACACAGAGGTGGAAATGATTCTGGAAGTGGGGATGAAGATCTGCTGCTAGTAACCTGAACTTCAAAAGTGAGCCACGGTATTTTCAAATGTGTGTGTGTGCGCATGCGCGCGCGTGCGTGCGTGCGTGTGTGCTGGCCTGGATCTGCTGTCTGATTTTGCCCTCAGGGCATCCAGACACTGTTGCACACCGGGCTTGACAGCTTGACAGGAAGGAAAGAAGTTTAGGGGGGTTGGTGGGTTAGCATGATGCCAGTCTGTATGTGAGTGAGTGTGGGGAGGAAAATTCTCCAAGATTTTTTTTTTTTTTTTTTTTTTTTTTTTTTTTTTTAGTGAAACGGGCTATATAAACCTTGGGGAAGTGAGTAGAGGTTTTCAGGGTGAATGTATCTCATTGCCTGGGGCTGAGATGCTCTGAATGCTTCATTTGCATGAAGAGGAATTCCTGGTGCTAGCTGGACAGGTCCTTATAAAGACATAGAAAGTTTTAACCTGAGACCTGGCCACCAGGCTGTGTGACTTCCTCAAGGATGCCAGAGGTGGGGGTTGCAAGGCTAGGTGCACCAGGACATGCAGGCCCAGAATAGGGGTGGGAGTGGTCCTTAATCCTGCCAGTCTCAAAAAGAACTTTTGAAGGTTTGGACATGTTTCACCCTCTCTCTTGCTCATCTGACCTATGTGATTGTGTGTTAATTTTCACATAGACATTGTATGATTTACAGGGTACCATGTGATACTTTAACATATACAGAAAGGGCAATAGCATTTTAAAGGTTTACTGTGAAGTGATGGCCTGAGACTATGTCCTCTACAAAGGCTTGTAGTCAAGAAAAGGGTCGACTTTGAAACAATGACCACAAAGTAAGAGGTTCTTCTCCAGTGACCTTTGAAAGAAGAGGGTCACTGTCTGAGAAAAGAGGGTCTGTGGCTGTGACTTAACCTCTTTACTGTGATTTGTCACAAGGAGACAGCGGCTTTCATATTCTACTAATGATTTCAAGGGAGAGAAAAATGACATCATACCGGCTCGACGATGGGGCCAAGAGCTGGGCTGGGTTGTAGTGCATGGTTTTATGGGATACTCCTTGCTCTGTGGATTGCTTCACATTCCACCAGTGTGACTCTATAGAACAGTATGAGATCAACCTTCTGTTCTTGGCTGACAACAATATTATTTCCTGGTTATTTACAAATCAGTTTTTATGCTAGCTATTTCACTTCATTAAAAATTAAAATGTGGTTAGCACACATAGTTTATTAGGGCCCATGAATGCCATAAAATTTGTGATTCTTCCTCTAGCCAGTGATTTCCAAACTCCTTTTTATCCTTTCTTTCGGGTTATCAGCAGAACATCATTCTAAAGCACAATAATAATAATAATAATAATAATAATAATAATAATAATAATAATTTTTAATAATACTGTTTTGGCTAGGCAAGTCTAAACAGTAGCATCTACCCAGCATTTTCTAGCCAGCCATGAAGACAAAGACATCTAAAACTGTGGTTAGGAAATCTCTGTTCTAATCATTATAACAGAAGCCCACAAGGTTGAAAATATATTGCCATCATTATCTATAATCACTCAAAGAATCAAAGAATTTGAAACCATTCAGGGTCTGGGACAGAATCCAGCACTGATTTCCTAGGAAAAAGAGAAGGAGGTGGGGAGAGCCTTGCTGTTTGTCAGAGGTACAGCCTTTCTCAATGTATGCTCTCACACCTCCCTGGGATCTTTTTGTTGTTTTCAAGCCTCCTCTTTCTTTGGGCCTGGTTGCTGACTGCTTATTTTCTCTGAAGTCTGAGTCAGTCTAGCACTTTTGTGAGTCTGCAAAACTCCGTGCACAGCAACTTTACTTCAGTGAGAAAGGGCAGAGAGGACCACTTCAACTCTCCTTGTCGCCTGTATGTGGGTCCTGTCTTGGACCACACACATCTAAAATCCTACCTTTCACTCTCCCTACCCCACCTCAAAGTAAGATGAATACATTTTCATTGGAGAGAAAGGCCTGAGCAAATTTGTCTTCCATCTGCCATAGAAGGTAAGAGGAAGAGATACCTGATGCCAGATACAGTAAAATGTAAGAACAAGCAGCTTCATTATTTCTAGATTGGAAATCCCACCTAGTGATTATTACTATTATTTACTATTTTATTTAAAGAGCTTCTAACACCAATATGTAGTGGTTGGAGAAGATAGATCAATGCAAGAAAAGCTCCCAAACAAAGTGATTTATTTATTTATTTATTTATTTATTCATTCATTCATTTATTGCTCACCCCCTCTCCCCCCCGCCAAGAGTACATTATTTTTATTGTGGTCTATGGCATTTTCTTTGCTTACTAATGATTTTCTTGGCCCACCTTTTCTATATGTGCGCATAATTGTTGCTTGTTAGCATTCCTGAAACAGGATAGATGGGCATTTATGTAGAACAAAACTTTGAGAATTCGTGCTCAATTACTTACAACTCAAATGCTGAAAAGGTCTGTGATTATGTGTGTGTGTGTTATGCATTATGCGGATAAAAAAAATACAATTTATATTATTTGATTGTCTGGGTGAGAAATACGTTTTCATGATCCTTGTCACTCTCCTCTTCCCATTATTTTAGAATTAACTGGTGGAACTTGTTAGGAAAAATCTTGTTAGGAAGCTTACTTTGGTTTCAAACAAAATTCTTTTGTAAAGACTTATCCTTTCCTCACCCGTATGTCCATCCCAAAGTCAAGTGTATCCTGGTATAGTTTCTGTATAGTTTTTATGTTGCATTCACTCCCAAGGCATGGAGCAGGATCACTTTGCCCACAGCTTCCTAGAGTTAAAAAAAAAAAAAGAAAGAAAGAAAGAAAGAAAGAAAAGAAAAAAAGAAAAAAGAAAACCACAAAGAATGTTTGAAATGATCTTTTTCTTGGTTGGCGGCATGGATGCCGTTCCTCAAGGAAAATGCCTTAGGCTAAAACAAAGCCATATTCATTCAAAATAGATTGTTTAGTAATTGCAAGACTCTGGATTTTGTAAAACTGACTTTCAATGCAAGGGATTTACTTTCCTGGGGGAAAGTTTAAAAGCAAAAGAGAACAAAATACCAGCAGAGGACAAAGTGTTAAAAGAACTTTGCCAAGGGCAAGAGCAGTTCAAACAACAACCATGTGAGTATATTGAAAAGAAACGAGCCAATGTGGATGTGATTTGGTCTTGGGGTCACTCAGGAGCACCTGGCTGGCTTTATTTATAAGGCAATTGTCAAATCATTCTGTAGAATATGGATGAGGTGAAACGCAGGAGTGGAGTCTTATTGTAGATCATCTGTTACTTTTCAAATACAACCTTCTCTGAAATTCCAGGGAGAATGTGAGTCCAATAAAGAAACCTGTCAGTCAGTCCAGTGTGTTTATTTACGAGCCTAGGGTGCCAGGCACTGTTCTAGCCAATCTGAAGTGATACAAAATAAAGGTTAGTCATCACCCCTTGCAGTCTTTTGAGTGCAAACGGATTAAATCTGAGCACACACACACATATACTCTGTGGGTGGTCAAGAACACCAACTGTATGGAGATGCGAAAAAGCTCATTTCCAAAGCCCTCCTCAGAAAACTAAGAAAATTACAAAAACCTGGACAATAATGGATTAGATTGCAAATAAGGCATGTCTCTTCTTGTGTGTCTTGTTCTGATTAAAATTAGGAGCTCTCTTTGCACATTCAAAAATGTACAAAATGGTTTCGGAATACGAGTGTGCAGTTATGGAACTGCACTGACTTTGAGGTGCTGCTAACTTGGGTAAAGGCAGGAAGGCTTGCACCATCAACGTGCATACTCTTTTGGTTTGGTTTAGTTTTCGATTTTTGAGGCAGGGTTTCACTGTGCAGCCCTGACTGTCCTGAAATTTACTCTATAGACCAGGCTGGCCTTGAATTCACAGAAATCTGCCTACCTCTCTGCCTCTCTAGTGCCTGAGTGAAAGGCCTGTACCACCACAGACTGACAACATACTTACTCTTGAAGTTGTGAGTGATTGATTTACTTGTCTTTATATCTGGTACCGTGAAGGTAGAAATCAAAAAATAAAGAAGACTGAATGGGACGTGTTTGGGAAAAGTTCACAGAAGAACAGCATCTTTATTTATTTGGTGCTGGGGATTTCCTGGATAGCAAACTGTCTAGTCCCCACTTGGAAAGAGGAGAAGAGGAATCAGATTTGGCTAGAAGGGTGGGGTGCGGGGTGGGGGTGGGGGGGAGGGGTCAGAAGAGGGGCAGGGCGGGAATGCTATTTGGTAAGCCCCAGTGGTGTCCAGGAAGAGAGCAAAGGCTTGATATTGTATTTAGAGCAGGGACTGGTCCAGTAGTCTATCCCTGGCCCTGAATCATGCCTGGGTATCAATAATACTGCTACTTCGGTTCTGCAGTTGAATTGCAATCACTGATTGACTCAACAGAAGAATTGGTGTTACATCTGACTACACACAAAGTCATTTGCTTGATACAATGTTTTTTTTTTTTCATGTTTTCATTTTCTTTTTTCTTACCCTTTCCAGAGAATTTTTCTGCCTCTTGATAAGAAGAACATGTTGGATCCTGTCACAGACACAAGCCTTGCACATGGAACCACCCTAGGCCCTCCTGACATGTTATTTATTTATTTTTTCATTTTAGATATCTCCATAAGAACTTTAGGTCTCAGCACGAAGAGACCTTTCTTGCATAGAGGCAACCAACCAGTTCAAACATCAGGGACTCCAGGACAGCCTAGGACAGTACATGAATTGCCTCACTGTGTCCCCAGACACTCCAGGAGGCAGGCACTCCTCTGCTCAGTGCTACCCTCCACCCCCAGGTCCTTGCCTGACAGTGCATTTGGATACAGTCGTGCAAGGATTCAATTCATGTTAAAACTTGGACTTTTTATCTTCCCTTTTGCTTTATTCATCCTCCTTCATACAGAGCCACTCTTGAGAGATCTTGAGTTCAACTTATCTCCTTCAGTGCAGAACTCTGGCCACTAGTCCTGGTAAAGCGCTTTGGGAGTGGGGGATCCCCTTAGGAATGAAAGACAAGTCACAGCCAAACAGAGCCAGAGAAGGGGGAGTGGCTGTACTCTCGTACTTTTCACTCTGCATTTGCAGCACCCTTGAGCAGCCCACAGACTCCTTATTTGGGGTTGGGGGCGCCCAGGGGAAAGGAAGCCCGGGCCGCCTGGCGGCATTCCTCGCCGCAGTGTGGGCTCCGTCTGCCGCGGGCCCAGCAGCACCCCCTGTCTGCGCCAGCACCTGTTGGCCCGCCAGCTGGCGGCCCGCGCCCCCCGCGCCCTCCCGGCCGCCCGCCCCGCGCCCCGCGCGCCGCCCGCTGGGGGAAGGTGGAGACGGGGAGGGGACAAGCGCGGTCCTCCCGGCCAGCCAGGCCTTTTCTGCGCTGCCCGTGTATAGCGGCTACTGCTCCCCAACCGTGCGTCCAGCCCTGCCGCAGGGCAGGCACTCCGGCGCTCGGGACTCTGAGCCTCTCAAAGTCTCCCGGCTTCCTGCAGCGCTTCGACGGTACCCGGGAGGATTTCGGTGGCTGCCGACTGCAGCAAGGCGGCGTCTCCGTGGTGGATCCGGGCCAGCTCTGAATCGCCCCCGCGGCCTCTCTGCCAGCCCCGGACCCGCGCGGCGCTCGCAGGGCACGGTCCCCTCCCCCCAGGTGGGGGTGGGGCGCCGCCGGCTGCCCCGATACGCAGCTTTGTCATTGATCCCAAGGTGCTCGCCTCGCTGCCGACCTGGCTTCCACTCTGGCTCGGCCGGACCCGGAGTCCTCGCCTGTGTCCTGCCCCCCAAACTGACAGGTGCTCCCTGGGAGTCGCCACGACTCAACGCCGCTCCCTCGCGTCCCCACCCCCTCTTTCCTCCCTCGCCTCCCCCCACCCCCGGCACTTCGGCACAGCTCAGGATTTGTTTAAACCTTGGGAAACTGGTTCAGGTCCAGGTTTTGCTTTGATCCTTTTCAAAAACTGGAGACACAGAAGAGGGCTCTAGGAAAAAGTTTTGGATGGGATTATGTGGAAACTACCCTGCGATTCTCCACTGCCAGAGCCGGCCAGGCTCTTCCACCGCTGTGCAGCCTTCCCCCGGCTGGGCTGAGCCTCTGAGTCGCCGCTTCCCCAGTGCCCGCCGTAAGTGAGCCCTCGCCCCAGTCAGCCAAATGCTCCTCCTCGGCCTCCTCCTGCTGACATCTGCCCTGGCCGGCCAGAGAACCGGGACTCAGGCTGAGTCCAACCTGAGCAGCAAGTTGCAGCTCTCCAGCGACAAGGAGCAGAACGGTGAGTCTCTGCTCCTACTTCCAGCTTCTCTCCGTGCGTTCCGATTGGCATTGTGTGGTGGCGTGCGGGGTCCTCCAGCCAAGGAGCTGGTGGTAGCATCTCTGGCGCTGCAGATGCGAGTCTCCTGAGTCCGTGTGCACTTTAGGGAAGGGGGGGGGGGAGAGTTTGCAACTTTAGAAGCTCACTGGGCAACGTGAGCGTGAGTGCCCCGCAACCTCAACTTGGATAGGACGCTTGGGCTATGGGAACGAATGGAAAAGTCAGCTATAAGCACATTGCTAGGTGGCATATGGCCAGAGTTACAAGTAAAAGAACTGCCTTTAAGAAGAAAGGCAAAATGAATGAGTCGTGGCAAGTTTGACTTTATTCAGGTGGTGGTGGGTGGGTGGGTAGGTAAGAATGGAGAGTTAAGGAAAGGTATCAGCGTCTTTAAACGAAACACTGAATATGGGAAGGCAGGCACCAATTAAAAAATAGGTGAGAAATACAGAGGTCAAGAGGCCACTTGGACATTTTCAGGGGAATTGGTTATGGTATTTCTGTTGCACTTTTTTTTTTTTAAACGTGCCTTTGTGCCCTGAAGTCCTCACCTTTTGGTAGTTTTTTTTTTTTCCTTTCTGTGTTCGTGAATGACTATTTTGTGTGTGTTGGAAGCGACTTAATCCTGCATAGGAAATGAGAATTACTTTCAGCTTTCAACTGTACCTGAAATGTTTAGAAAACTTTCAGATGCAAGTTCGCCTGGGCTGGGATTGCACAGAGCTGGAGAAAAGCTTCTTTCATAAATCCAGGGAAACTTCGGGTGTGTAATTTGCTTAGCCTCTGAACCCCATATGATTCACATCATTCAATTTCTAAACTCCTTTGCTCTTGATCTGCCATTATGAAGTCATTTTTTTTTTTTTTTGAGACTCTTTGGTAAATAGAAATTTTATACGGCACATGTAACCACAATGTTAATGTAGACTGTTTAAAGCTGGAATATTAAACACTGTTTACCAGTGGTGGCTCTTGCAGCTATTTGAAAAGGAACGGACATGCTTTTCTACTTTGTCATCTGTTTACAACGCGACTTCCCTAGCCAGGTAAGATGCCTGTGGGCAACATTTGGAAAAGGGGGATGGAGTGTAAGCGCTGCCTATCTCACAGTGACATTTTCTCTATATAGTGAGTGGATGCTTCAAGGCTTCGCGTCTGGAGTTCAACTCCATAAAGTGTTCGTCTTAAAGCAAAGTCTGAAAACACTTATGTCCCCTTCATCATTCCTACTTGTTGCTGTGCATTCATCGTTGTGCTAGCCCCTTATGTGTGCCACCTTATAACAGATCAAAGGGCAGCCCAATGATCTATCTATAATCATAGCACTTGTAGAGAGCTGAGGGATCAAAGGAGCCACAACATCAGCTATACCCAAGCAGGAAGCAGATCCAAACCAACCTTTGTCCTTTCTAATGCAAAATAACTGTGTCGTTCAAAATATCGCTTCTTACTGCACCAGCTTCTTCGTTGCAATACTAGGCAGTGCTCCTCTTACTTCTGGTCCCTCATCTCCTATTGCTGTGTCCCAGCATCTCCCAGACTCCTCCATATCTGTACATCGCCCAGCTCTTTCCTTGCCCTTCTTTCTTGTGATCCACACGCTATCACCGCTTTGCAATGAGCCCCAGAGCTTTCAGCTGCCTGCAGCCACTGGGGAGCTTCACATCTTGAGAGGATGGGAGTTCAGTAAGCCAGGCCACACACGTTCTGGTGCCATCTGAGGCTGGGCCATTCTCATTCCTAAGATGCATGGTGCTAAGAATAGCCTAGTCGTTTCCTAATCTGTGGGCAGAGGATCTGGCTATGTTTAGCTCTTGGAGAGTTGGCAGCAGGAAGTCAGTAGAGAGCAGAGCCACTACACTCACCTTATAGTTTCCAGACTAAAGAGAGGTAGGACGATCCGGCACTAGGGGGCAATATAGAGCTATTTTTTTTCTACACATGCTCAGGTTGAATTTGCCACTTCATGGGGTTTCAGCAGTTGAGGGTAACAGGTGGGTAAGGAAGAAGATCCCTCTGGAATGTGACCAGATTTCCTGGAATAACAACAGCTTCTTCTTCCTCCTCTTTGACTTTCAAAATTGCTACTTTCTTAATTGGGTTTTTGTTTTGTTTTGTTTTCACTCCCAGACAAGTTTGTGCTTGAGTTTTGATTGCTTTCTTGATATGTGTTGTTGATTGTTCAATTCCATAGGTGTGAGCCCTCTTAACAATTTCAGCTAGAGAACGCAAGGGTCAACTTGATGCTTCTCACATAAAGGCTTTCTAAAGGCCAAACACAAAGTACCCAAATTGATCTTGTTTTATGATCTTAAGAGGTTCGCTCTGTTTTCAAGGACCCTCCCCCTTCCCACGGTACTTAGATTCATAGGCCTGGCTAGTTTCAGTATTAATTTGATGTCATAAGTGGAAATTGGCTGCTATATCTGTTCCATAGCAGAGTTAGGTATACACAATTACACTGGAACATGTATGTCAACATGACTCAAAATTAGGGATTAGCATCATTTTTCCGGTTGCTAGTTACTTGTTTGTCTTCTACTTTGAGGTTATATAGCTCTTGCTATTTGAATGCAAAATATTTTAACATTTTCTTCCCACTGTTGGTGATGGAACCCAGGCCTCACACATGTTAGATAAGCATGAAGCATGTTGCTTACCTCCAGGCCTTTTTCATTCCTAGTGTTATTTCATGCCCTCATGGGTCCTATATGAAGCAAAGCTTTCTAGATTTTCCTTGAGGAAATGAAGAAGAAAGGCTTATTTTGTGCATCAAATGGAGCCCAAGTAGATGGCAATTTCAAAGCTGCCGGTGGAGTGATGCTTCACCTATCTTGTGGAAATGATTTTTACTGACCGGTCATCTGAAGTTACTTCCTGCTGTCCACATTCTCC
>OU015751.1:113143602-113180651 GCA_907169655.1 Acomys percivali
CTTTCTTTCTTTCTTTCTTTCTTTCTTTCTTTCTTTCTTTCTTTCTTTCTTTCTGGCCTTATATCTGAAAACAACACCTCCAAAAAACTCTAAGAACTTTCTTTTAAGTTGGAAATGTCTGTGATCTTGCACAGAGTAGCTCAGGTATGGACTCAACACCTTTATGCAGCTGTATGCTATTGGTCTTTATATACTCTCTCTGGATTGAGATGTAAATAACAGAGGGAGGCTAGTTCAAACTGTAAAGCACTGTGAAAGATGAAAAGGTGAATTAGCTCTGTGTTACTCAACTTTCCATCAATAAAACAGGTACCTAGATAATCAGTTCAAAAGGGAACCAGTTTTATTTGGCTCTGGATGTAGGACTTTTCACCCATGACTGGGAAGACCCATTTCTTTAAGCCATTGGTTGGGGTCAGTACAACGTCGTGGAAGTGTATTTCTGGGAAGCAGAACAGAGAAAAATGAGGGTGATGTATTTCTCAAGGGCATCACTCCAGTGAAATAAAAACTTCCTACTAGACCCTGGCCATTTAAAGGTTCTATTGGCTTCTAAAGTGCCATTCTGGGCACCCAGTCCTCACGATTTGGGCCTTTGATGGACCCTTATGATCCATACAGCTTACCTGTTACCTCCAATTCATTTTATACTCAAAGGAGGACACAAGATACACATCTAAGGGCATTAATGACATCATACATCTGTCATTCCAGGATGAGGGCAGCTGAAGTGGCAGACTGAATAAGTTTAAGGCTGCCCAGGCTGCAGAGACCTTGCCTCAAAACACAACACAATAGCAACAAAAGGGAAAGGATAAACAAGAAAGAAAGAAAGAAAGAAAGAAAGAAAGAAAGAAAGAAAGAGAGGAAAGAGAGGAAAGAGAGGAAAGGAGAGGTTTGCCACCAGCTCTTATTCAGGGTTGACACAGTGTTGGACACACTTGAAAGTACAGCAAGCTTGTTTATAAATGGAGTTAGGGTGTGAACAGTGGGCCTGAGAAAACAGGCAGCACCGGTGCCTTGCAGTATCAGAGGTAGGAGGAAAGTTCTAAGAAATAGAAAGGCATTTTGTCTAAAGTTTACCTTGTTTTGACAGTGACATACAAAATTAGGTCTAAAAAGGTGGTCACTAGAGGTTTTATGCATCAAAAGAAAAATGTTTTACTAGCTTCAGAAAAAAGCCTCGTCTACAACCTTTTCTGAGCTTCAGGAAGTCACATGATGAGCTACATCTAACTACTTCCTGGAGAGAAATGGAAACCTGGGGATGCTGCTCACCAGTAAGGAAATGCATGAAGACATCCCCATGAAGGGTGGCAGTCCAGGCACCTTCCTTAAAACAGGAAGTAGAGAATGCCAAGGATCTATAGAAAAGTTTGAATAGTAACAGAGCCAAGAAAAAGTGACCAGTGAAAATAAACTTGAAAACAAAAATTTGAATACCTCAGTACAATAAGAGGTATGGGAGAATGGCTCTAAGTAAGGCTGTGAGACCTTGAGGTTTAGGAGGAGAACAGATATCAGAGTGGTCCCAGAGTAGAGGGAAAGAGAGGAGGCAACATTTTGTTTCTATAGTGGCATGTTTTCTTAGGACTTAGGAGACAGGCTGAAGAGAGGGGCGGGTTCCATACATAGTGATGGACAAGATCCTGGTGTCCACAGTCCTTATGCATCAAGAAATGCCAGAGACTGTGCATTCTTCTGGACCTTGATTTTTCTAATTCATTCTTAGGTGGTGAACATTTTTATTGTTGTGTTAACTCTCTGTCTCTGTCTCTGTCTGTCTGTCTGTCTCTCTGTCTCTCTCTCTGTATGTGTGTGTGTGTGTGTGTGTGTGTGTGTATGTGTGTGTGTGTGTGTGTGTGTGTGTGTGTGTGTGTGTGTGTGTGTATGTCCATGCACTCACATGTGCCTGTGACTGTGGAAGTCAGAAGACAACTTTGTGGAGTCAACTATCTCCTTTCACCTTTACACAGGTTCTGAGGGCCAGGCATGACAACAATGATGAAACATAGCTGTAATCCCAGCACTGGAGAGGCTGAGGCAGGAGACCTGATGTGAGTTCTGAGGATCAAACTCATGTTGTCAGGCTTGAGCAGCAAGTCCTTACCCAAGAAGCCATCACTGGCCTTGACATACTCTGAATATTTCCCTTTATGCCTGCCTCAGGCTTGCTTCTCATTGGGTTAGGGCAGGGGCAGGGGCAGGGCACAGACAGAAAGGATGAAAGGATGGAATCCTTGGTACATCTACAGGATTTGCCATTCACTGAACATTGGGCCCATTCCTCTGAAAATTAGAACACAGACATATCTGTTTTATTGTTACCTTGATATCCTAGTACCCATCTTGTTACTATGTCAGTTCTGTGTGGTGATCCAGCTTTATGTACATTCAGGGCATTTTCAGGGTCTCATGGGTTGTCTTGGTCTTAGCATTCCATGTGTGAAATCAGAACTTCAAACGGGCAGATTCTGTTCTGCATTCCAACACAAAGATTCAAAATGTATAACAAAGTCCATCCAAGAAGGCTAGAACTATTTTCAGGATAGTGAGTGTATATTGACATTTTTACTTGTGGGTGAAATATTTATACTTGCATTTGTAATTTCTGCAGTCTATCATTATCCAAAGTCTGCTGCTGGTTACCTATGGCACAAAGTGTTCCAAAGTGTGCTTAGCATTGTAATCTGGGTTTTGGCTGTTCCCTTTTACTCCCTCGATCAGCTGAGTGAGGGTAATGCCAGAAAACTTCCCCACAGTGGTGCTGTGGTTGAGTCTACCCCAGTCAGGCTCTAATGCACATGACCTGGGGACCAGATGGAAATTCAGATTTTGAGTTAGCAGGTCCTGAGTAGCTTGGATTTGACAAGCTCTTAGGTGAGGGTATCGTGGGGGGCGGGTGGGGGGTGTTGGTGATGTTGTTGGGCTGAGGATTAACAAGTCTTTTTCGCTCACAAGGGCTATTGAGATTCTTTCCTCATTCTTTCTCACCCAAGGTGATGCCAACAGCTGACTTGTATGCACCATGAACATCTTCATTTTCCTAAATCCCAGTCATCTAGCTGGCCCAAGAGGTCAATTCAGTCCCATATATTGTTGTTCTAATGGCCTTGTCACACTCTGGGTATGCACTTGGTGTTCCCAGCCAGTGTGGCTTTTGATATACTAGAAACCTTCTTTGAATGCTGAAGGAGCACAGGTGTTTCTTCCTCCAGGATAGGAGAGGCACCAATGAAGTCCTTATCTAATGTCAGTCCTGGAGGACACAGAGTGTAGCAGGAGAGAAGAGTTGCTTGCAGCAGGCCTAGGCTTGTGAGAGGGCACAGTACACTGTCTTCTCATAACTCAACTCTTTGCTGCCGAAACAATAGAGCCAAAATGTTATGTGTTAATTATGAGTAGCTATATTTGACATACTATGACATACTCTAGAACATATGTGGATGTTATTCATGAGACCCTCTAAAGCCATTGAAGGGTTTCAGCTTTTAGATTTAGAGTAGGTTCCTGATGCTTCATTTGATTTCCTTTAAAAACCTCTGCTTAATATTTTTCATAGCATTATTTTATCATTCTATATTTTCCCCAACTTTATCAAATGTAATTGATAAGTAAAAAAATCAGTGTTTTTACCATATTCAATTCAGTGCTTTGATATGTGTGTTCATTGGGAAATCACGAGCACACATCAGCTAACCATTCATAACCTCACATGGCTATCTTTGTATGAATATTATGTTACCTTTTAAAGTCATATTTTCTTAATACACATTTATTTGCTTTCTATTTGCTAGAGGATTAGATGACTGTAAAGGACAGAAAGATTGGAGCTGGACAGATTATATGCCACAGTTCAGCTTCCAGGGCTGACAATATGGCCCATTTAGTTAGTTCTTGGGACTGGAGTGGGAGATTCTTCACACTTAGTCAAAGGCCACAAGAACTTAGGGCTCGTCTTTCCTGGCGCCCTGCTAAAAATCTTTCCCATTTCTCTGTCTGCTGTTCTCATTCTCCAAGCTCCCAGAATGCTCCAGTAGTCAGCACTTGTTATTGGGGATTCCAACTATCAGTGGGTCTTATCGTCCATAACTTTTGAGTGTCAGTCAATAAAATGCTGAACAATCTTTTGCACAGTGCCTCAGATGGTAGACCTTGAATGAAGTAATACAAACAGCACAGCCTCTCCTGCTGCTGTGCTGCTGGCTTCTGGGATCCTAGACCATCCTCTGAGATCTTTGAGTCATATGCTTATTTCACAACTGAGAGATGTAGCTGAAGTCTGGCTTCATTTTGAGGAACTAAAAGGGGACACACAGGCTGGCCTCAGTCTTTCTGCTTAGACTGAATAAAAATCGATGGACAAAGAACCCGATGGGCAGATTATAATGATGACTACTTAGAATATTATTTCCTCAACGAGAAAACAGAAATGTATCATTTCCAGGAAAACTGGTTTTAAATTGTGACCTTTGTGATGATGCTTCGCTGCAGTTGATTTGTTCAGAGAAGATCATGACCGACTGAAAGCACATTGGAAAAAAAAAACCTGAACTTTTGGATTCTCTTCCTCTTCTGAATTTTCCAGTCAACATAAAATGCAACTCAGGTGTTTTCTTCTTATTTATAGTTTTCTCTTTGTGCCTTGGGGCTTGGAATCGACAATTCTAATTTATCTTTTAGAAGGTAAAAACATTGCAAAGGTTTTCTGCTTGTTTATTTGTTTGTTTTTAAGCCACCTGAAGGATATGTTTTCTTCCTCCTTGGAAATGAAGTTGATTTTCTCAACTCTGATCATGTGAGATTATGGGCAAGTCTTCTGTAATGCTGGCATGTGGACAAAACAGAAACAGACCCTGGAGAGAGAATTCAGAATTCATGGCAGGAAGCTCATGTTCAGTATGCCAATATTTATGGCATCACAAGCAAACTAAAACCACACATTACTATTTACATGAGCGTGGTGCCTAGACAGCACAGCCTTATGCTATGTGGAAGGAAATACAGCGTTCAGGACCCATAAAACCAGGCATTTATTTCACATCAACTTCCTTTATCTACAAGGGAGAATGATCCATTCATTAATTATTTTCTTTGTTTATTATGTATGTTCAGGTTTGAAGTCAGCTGCGGTCAGAAGGGTGGCATTTAACGGACATGCAGACTGGCTTTGTGCTGCCATGGGAATTGTATGTAGTCAGTTGCATGCTGACACTCTATAGGCCTGGGCTAAGAACTTAGGTGTACTGATTATCCAAGGAATATGGGCTGCTTCATAAAGACAGGGGTGATCCTGGCCTTTTGTTTGTTATATCTTATTCAGTCTCTTGACTTATGGTTCATCTCCTTGTAAAAGTTGACACACACAATTTTGGTAAAAATACATATCCCTTGTCCCCTTTACAGCAAATATCTTTATAAGTTATGCCCTCATAAATTTTTAAGGAGAAAAGAATATCAGAGGCATTGTTGCGAGTCTGTCTCTTCTCTCTGCTTTCACAAGACAAATGCATGTAATAATTGAACAGAGTTAATACTGTTGTACACTTAACGCAGGACTGTAGTGAAAAAGATGCTACCCAAATCGTGGTACTGGAAATGTTTGGTTTAGAGAACAGTGTGTCACATCTGCCAGGATGATGTGACATTAGCTGTGAATTCTAACAAATTCTTTTCAAAGGCCCACATTCTTCTCGGATTTTTTTCTGATGTGACCAACCCATTAGCTGACTCCAGTCCAGAAATCTCTCTGGCAAGTTTCGAACTTATCGTGCATTTTAAACATTTTGTCTGTTTGATTTTGCTCTTTGAGAGATGCTTCTGTAACTTGGTGTCAATAGAAAGTTCCTCGGCACAGTTGTTGCTTGAAAGCAGAGATCTTTGGTGCATAGAGGGAGGCTTTCCCTCGTGAAGAATAAGAGAAAAAAATAGTCAAATGTGAGGCACCAGGGGAGACCTAGTGGCACTCAGAAGAAGGACAGCAGGTCACTGAGAAGAGACTTGATACCCTATGAGTATATACAGAGGGAGGTAATCCCTCTGAGGAACAGTATAGGGTGGGGAATAAGGGGGAAATGGGAGGGAGGGGAGAATGGGAGGATACAAGGGATGGGATAACCATAGAGATGTAACAAGAATAAATTAATTAAAAATAAAAAAAATAAAAAAATAAAAAATAAAAATAAAAAAAAGAGAAAAAAATAATGTAAAGTGTAACTCCCACTTAAACCAACGAAGCTTAACTGTGTTCTAATCAATGGACAGAGCCCCATATATATGGAGGCATCTTCTGTTTTGAGCTCTGTAACTTAAACATTGGCTTTTTGTTTATATTCTAAACATTTCATGCTTAAGAATTGCTTTAGTGTTTCTGTGAAAAGACAAAATTTAGTGTGTTTATTTTGTAAATAATTATCCTCAACATAGATTAAAGAGACATTGAACTGTTATTTCCATACTAATTAATCAATGTTATTTATGCTTAAAAGTTTTGAAAATGATTATAGATTTTCCCTGATCTTTTTACATCTAGTGTTAGTGCAAGGAAAAACAAAAACAAAATCCACATAAAATTAAAACAAAAGTCCTGTACACTTTATTCTGTGAATATAAGTCAATTAGAGACGAATAACCAAAGCTGAATTTGTTTGTGACAATTAGAAAGTTGAAGAAGGGTGCTGTTTTTTTTCCTGTAGACTATTAATAAATCAATCTGTTAACTATTTCATACTAGGAGCCTCCTAATGCTTGGGAGAAAAATGGCCTCTGCTAGTCTCATGCTTGTCTAGCTACCAAAATTGATTTCCACATTTTTTGTGTGTGTGTGTCACTTAGGTCTTTGTACTGGAACTGACAGCTGGCTAAAGAATACTTCATATCTTAAAACATGAATAGGTTTATTTTTAGTGTGGTCAATATTGTCTGTGAGTCACAAAAGTGCAGCTGCACTGAAACAATTTGGAAAGGAATCGGGTCTCTAGGTAGCGGTGAACTCTTGGTATCATCCCCAGTGAGTTAATACTGACAGACAGGTATGCTGTTTCTTAAGAAACTTGATGGTGCCTGGAGTAGCCGACCTATAACATAGAATAACTCTCCTCTATTCTGTGGCTTCAGCTTCCTGTTTCTGACTCTTTTGTGACTCTGTGGCTCATGGGCAGGCAGAGTGTTGGTCAAATCAGAGATATAGGCAGAACTCCAGATTACAGTTTTGCTTATTTTAACAATAGTAAACTTGGGCAGATCTGCCTTTGATGAGTTCCTTTGTCCTCTACTGTAGATGTATCACTTGTTTTTTTTTTTTTTTCAGTCTACATGTTAAAAACAAGTTACACTCTACAGAAGGCAATATGATCCGTGCTGTTAACTTTCCTCGGTTTTGGGGCCTGAAGTCTGGAGAAGGACAATAATGCTAGGGAAGAAACACTTTTTCCCTCTGCATGTAAGCAAGTTATTGGCACTTTCCTTGCCCCTAAAATTCACACTTGGAAAAACCTAGAGGTTTTTTTAGATGTGGGCCATGCTGTTTGAATTTACTCTTGGCTCCAGGGAGGATTCGGTTTAGTCCTTTGAGCTACACATTTTGTAGGAAGCAAGGATTCAACTCTTTCTAACTACATCAGGCTCAGATTTTGGCTAGTTGAGAAGTATCTTTCTCTGTCTACAGTACAATCCAAATGGCAAGGCTGACTGTGGATTAAAGGTGGGAAGTGCTTTCTTCCCTTAGTTCCATGCCATGGACAGTGTACTCACTACCGTAGCAGCATCTATCTACATGGTGTGTCCATCCATGTGTGTGTGTTGGGGGAGGGGTGCTAAATTTAGCCTCAGGCGTGGTTCCTCAGGTGCCATCCATCCTTCTTACAAGATGGGGTCGGTCTTTCACATTCCTCTAACTAGCTAGTAAGGAAAGATTGGCTGGCTGGCAAACCCAGGCATCTGCCTGTCTCCACCGCCCCAGCACTGGGCCATCTGCCACACCTAGCTTCATTTAATTTACTTAGTCTACTTACATGTTACTGTTACTTGGGTTCTGGTAAGCAAACCCAGAACCTCGTGCATACAAGGCAGCTGACTTACCAACTGACCTATCTCCTGGGCCTGTAGTATCTATCCTAAACTGGAGGCCACTGGGAAGTCCTCCTTACTTACTTTTTGCCTGGTAACAATCTAGGTGCAAGGGGTGGTTTGGGGGGGGGCAACCTTTTAAGACTTGCTTGGGTATGTTACAATTTAATTATTAGAACTTTCATCCTAGTGGAGATTTCAAAACATAACAAAATCCAGTGTCATGTTCATAAGTAAGCATATATAGATATGAGAAGGCATGAATCCTTCATTCCTTAACTAATACCCTGGGATGAAATCTGATTCCATTTAGTAGTAAGCTGTGCCATTTGTTACTTTTTGGAAGACAGCCTCCTGAATAAAGTCCCTGGTCCTCCACCGCTGTGAAGGAAAAAGCTGGTTGTTATTACTGCAGGCCTGTCTCTTGCTTGTTCTGCTTTGTCTACGGTACCTAAAACTTCGACACAGGACGTAGTATGTACTTACGGTCCATAGACAAAAGAAAAGTGTCCACCTTTTCCCTCTATTTTTAGAATATAAGCCATCACATCCACAGTGTCATATTCAGGGTTTGGTAGCCATACAGAAATGTAAAGAAGCAAACATTTCAATATATGAAATCGGATTGCTTATAAAATTTGGACTTTTAAAAAAGATATATTTGATAGTTATTGTCGCATTTTGTTATTGATTTCATGATGATATTTACTTAGCAATTCAGCACTATAAGCATCTTAGAAGTTTTTCTATTTATGACTACAAATAGATATTTTCATAGTGTAGTAGTACTTACTATGCCATAGGGAGGGAGTAACAGATTTACATCTCAGCTTTTGGAGCTGGCGTGTGCAAGTTAGGTGGGAAATGACAGTGTAGGAAGGGAAAAGACATACGGATTTTATTAATATTTCACATTTTATAGGCTCTGGGCCTTCACAGAAAGATGTAGAAACCTAAGGAAGGAGTTAGACATGGGGCTTTGGGAGTCATTCTAACCAAAGATGTAGAGAGGGCTGGGATAAAGGGAATGGTTTAGGAAATAAAGCAAGGCTTAGGAAAGCGGCTTGGGAAAATACTTGAGGCATATTCTAATAAAGTTGTTTATGGTAGGTGAATGGAAAAATAGGAATAACAAGGAAGGGGCGTGGCTGCTTCTAGGTACTGTAAAGTGGAGCTGAGTGTTCACATTTGAGAGAATCCAGAGTGGACATGACCCTGAGTATGTGAGGGAAGACAGGAAAGGAAGGCGGGAGAACAGTGTGAGGAGAAGTAAGCACAGCAGACAAACAGGGAAAGGGTAATGGGGAGGGGGAGGGGGTTCAGGGTTGGGGGTTGGGAGGAGAAGAGATGGAGGGGGTTGGGGGTTGGAGAGTTGGGGGTCAGGGGTTTGGGGGGAGAGAGGATGGACACAAAAATGGTGGTTCATACAGGGAAGAGCCTCTGAGGGAAAGGCAGCGGGGATGGAGACTTCTAGGTAGAGGGCAGAGCGTGCTATCCATACCCTGTAACAGATAATAACTGAGGGATGCTGGAAGAACCTGGCAACCAGGTCTCTTTGATATGGTAAATAACTACCTCAATCATTTATTCCAGAGGTTGAGACTTATCATTTAGTACCATTGTGCTTTCTACAGTGATAGGGTACAGGGATTTCATGCCATCTTCACATAGAGAAAATATACACCATATTTGAAAGTACATAATGATCCTCAGCTGCCTTTGGTTCCAAACAATTGTTGTGCCTAGGCTGAGTGACTAAAGGTTCTATTCTGGACCTTTCAAAACCATTAGTTAAAATATCCTAACTTTTCTGGTGGCAGACAGGCCTAGGACGAAAGGGTTCAGCCAGTGCTAGTGTCTGTGGGGCATGCCTGGGCTTGTCCAAAGAGCACAGCCGCCCCAGGTTCTGGCACGGGTTGTCTTTCTTCCCTTCCTGAGAGAAAAGCCAAAAGTTACAAATACTGTGTCATCCAGTGTGTAATAGCATCTGGCAGGACCAAATCTGTGTCATCTCTGTTGGGTCCCCCTGTGTGGTGCTGGAGGAAGGAGTAGAGAGGCAGGACTGCTTTTTCATTGGTACCACCCTTGACTTCCTTAGGAATCAGAGGTCATCCCACTAATGCACAGTTAGGAAATGTGGAGTGTTGTGACTCATTTTATTTTGGCTGTGCACACTATAGAAAATGTCCTGCGCAGGAAGGAATCCCTTTCAAAGTGTCAGTCATCCCCACACAGCCCTCAGCCCAACTGTCTGAATAGACAGTTCTCTTTGCATAGGCATTCTTGTGGGCTTAGCTGCTCTGTAACCTCCTAACCCTCATTAATAATTTCCCGAGGCCAGTTTTTTTTTAAATAAAGAAACATTGCCTTGCAAACAGTGTGTGTGTGTGTGTGTGTGTGTGTGTGTGTGTGTGTGTGTGTGAGAGAGAGAGAGAGAGAGAGAGAGAGAGAGAGAGAGAGAGAGAGAGAGAGAGAGAGAGAAGAGAGAGAGAGGAGAGAGAGAGAGAGAGACAGAGACAGAGAGAGAGAGACAGAGAGAGAGAGACAGAGAGAGAGAGACAGAGAGAGAGAGAGACAGAGAGAGAGAGAGAGACAGAGACAGAGACAGACAGACAGAGACAGACAGAGAGAGGAGAGACACAGAGAGAGAAACAGAGAGAATGTGTGTGTGATAATGGGTATGTGAGTGTGAGTATATGTGTGTGAGTTTGTGTGTATGAGTGTGTCTGTTTCTCCTTAATGGCCAACCAGAATGATATTAATGCTATGGAGAAGACAGTGAACATCAAATCACCCATAACTTTGTGTGTTAAAGACATCAAACTCTTAGGCAGAATGTCCCAAATAATACTTTTCTATTTATCTTCATTATTCCAACCAATTGGTTTTAGTTTCTACTTTGTTCACCTTTGAATGATTTGGATGTTTAAAAGACAAATTAAGCATTCTTCCTAGGCTTTGTAGTAATTAGAAAACCACAGAATAAATTGATGATTTATTTGTTTGTTTGTCTGGTTGGTTGGTTCTTAAGAAGAAGGGGGGGGACAGATGGAGGTTGGGAGAGAAAAAGGAAGGAAGGAAAGTCTTTTTTGGAAGAACTTGCTGAGGCTGAGGGTCTGGGTGAATTTGGAGAGGGATGGGACCCTCTGTACTGTAAATCTTTCCCACCTTTCTCATATTGGTACAACATGACAACCATGAATGTGACCCTGCTTGGATGGCTGGCCCACAGGACAGTAAACCTCCCATGAGAAAAGCAGTGAATTATTCAGAGCTAATATTGTTCATGGGACTCAGAGGAAGAAACAAATTAGCCCCTCCCCATTGGAGAACCCTCATTACTCATACTAGCACATCTTAAATAGTTTTACCCCTCTTTGAAAGTATTTCTATGAGTGTACAAACACTAGAGTGATACTTGCTACAACATTGTAAATACACTTTATTGATAAAGTCTAGGATGGGAAGCAGAAAAAATATTCTTCCTAAAATACATTTGCTCTTTTCTAAATGTTCCCCATTGAGCCCACATTACATTAGAGACGGCTCTGTATTAATTGTTAACCCTAATCCAGAGGCTTGCGGGAGAGCAAATGCAAAGAGCATTTTCTTTCATTCTAGCAGATAGCATCTAAAATTTGGGGTTAGAAACCAGGCCATAGCACTGCTGAAGGTGGCCCTTTAGGGTTAAGATTTTAAACTTGGCACTGAGTTTTATTCCGGAGGCTAGTGTGGCTACCGTCAAAGGAGGAGTGTGCATGCCTCATCCACACAGCGGAAGCATAATAATTATCTGTGTTGATGTTGGCATGCAAAAAGACATGGTATTTTCCTAAGATCTAAGGGTTTGGGAAGAAAGAAGATAGCTGCCAACATTTGGCATCATAAAGGGATTGTTTTTTTCTGGTTTCCTTACTTCTTCTTTGCTCCCCGCTCCCCCCTCCCCCCCTCCCCCCTGGCCCCCCGGCCTCCCCACTCCCCCGCCAACCTCTTTTCCTGGACACTTGTTGAAAGCACTGGGACTATGCCATCTGGTTGCACACCACTCTAGACAAGTATGCATGGGAGTACATGCGCTATGAGAAAAATTCCTGTGTTTAAAGCTTACTTATAGCTTTATTGACAGATTGGAGAACTATAGATTAATTTGCTTTTCTAATTATGATATATCTACCAGGCAGTGGCATTTGTCTCTTAATGAAACAAGCTCCTTGTATTTGGTCCGAAGTGTGCCTACTCACACTTCCCTACCTGGACATCTGTTCTGACTTATTTGTGACGTCCCTTGTGAAAACTCTTTCAGTCTCCTGGTATAAAAAAAATGGTGACAATTCAACTCTAGAGTACCGTACTGTCTTGTTTTTGAATGGAGCACTATAATTTTGCGTTTGTGATACTTATCTTACTATATAGGTTTAGTTTTTGTTTTTGTGTTTTCTTTTGTTTTGATTTGCTCGTTTCTGTTTCTGGTTTTTGCCCATGAATGCAGCTATACCTCAACAGAAATAATTATTTGGGAATGTTATCACTCCTTAATGTTTCTTCATTTAAAGAGCAGATGAGCAGGCTGCCCTCCTGCCTTTCGTCTTCCATCCTCTCTGGTTCCTTCTGACTAGGACCACTGTGGTCTCCTTCACCCTGTGCTGGAACTGGTGACTGAGTTGACTCACTGACGCTGCTCTCCTGGCCTCTGACCACAGGGATAGATCACAGGGCTGCCCCACCCGGCCCAGCTTTCAAGCCCTATGCAGCTGGTGGGGGTGGGGGGCATGGGATGGGAGATAGGGGAAGGAGAGAGTCTGTTCCATTCTTGATTAAGTGATGTCTAACACTCTCCAGTGTTTCTAAGCTTAAAGATTCATTGTTATTGCTTATGCACTGAACGTTTTCGGATTAAGAAAATCTTGAAGAATACAAAGACATGCAATGGGAGGGACTGAGACACCACGGTGGCCTGTCCAGTCCTCCTGCCTTGTAGAAGTGAGGCCATTCTGGAAGCACTGAGGTCACTGTCTTACTCATGTAGGTGGCTGGCAGAGGGGCTGGAAAACAAGCTGACTCTTGTCTGACTGCTTTCTCATGACCTGCCTTTCAGCTCATATTGGCCACATAATAAACAGAAAACCAAAGCCAACCCCTACCCATATAGCAAAGTATTATAAATAAATATAAAAATCTTTTTTTCTTGAAAAAAATTTATTAAAAAATATACTGTATTTGTTGAGAGAATGAAGTAGCCCTTTATTTAATGACCTTGGCAGATTTGAGCTCCTTCAGGAAAAGAAGGTGTTTCTAAGCAAATAACTTGTCATGTTATTTGCAGACAATGAGAAATAAATGAAAGCCTTTCTTGTAGCACAGAGCTAAGAACCTCGTTTGTCTAGAATATTGACTTACAGTTTCATGCTAATGCAAGTCTGCCAGAGTGAAATAGTGGGCAGGACTGCTTGTGAGCACACTTGGATTTACACTCTTTTGTGCTTCTGCTTGTTCATGTGTTGGATGCTGTGGAGCCAATATTTTAGGTGCTGGGTAAGGACATACTTCAGCATTCCAAATATTGAAAGCTTTCTCCTCTACACCTTCCATGCTAGGTGTGAGAAGGCTCTTCTGTTGGCTACATTCCTCTTTTTTGTATATTTTATAAGCTTTTAAAAATAGTATATGACAAAAAAAATAGTATGTGATTCTATCATGGACATATGGCGTTTTCCTCCTAAACACTCATGTACTGAGTGATTGGTTTCCCCAGAGGCAGTATTTTTGGAAGGTTCTGGAAATGCAAGGAGGTGGGGCTTAATTACAGGAAGTAGGCAGAACTTTGAGATGGTGCCTGGCTCCGAGACCCTTCCTTGCTCTTGCTTGTGTTTTCCGTGAGATGAAGAGCTCCCCAGTGCCGTGAGGTTTTACTCAGCCTTGTGGCCACAACCATTGAGATGGTCAGCCATGGGCTGAGATTTCCAAAGCTATGAGCAAGAGTTACTTCTTCCCTTTACGCTGTTTCTTTGGGTTATTTATCACAGTGACATAAAAAGCTATCGCACCTTTGAGGCCTCAGAATAAGCATGTAGTTGTTGAAATGACTCATATTGTCAAACCTATTAGAGGGTAGAATATGAATTTTGACTTGCGACTTCTCACCGCTCATGTATGTAAGGTCTGAGTGGTGCTGAAAGAAGAGCTAAAGTCTTCGTGCCCTGAGCCTAGTGACTGAAGCATCAGAGGGGCTCATGGGGGAGCAGCGTTGCGAAGAGGGACTGGTGCGGCAGTTGCTCTTTTCAGAGGAGAATTGAAAGTAGACTGCTGAGTCCGTGTGGTCACTGAAATTCCCTAGGTGCTTTTTGCAAGATGATTAGTATTTAGCCACCATCCCAACCAGTTGAGTAATTGCTTGTCAATTGCCCTTCATTTGTGCATAGCAGTTGCATCTGCTCCTTGAGCTAAACGGTCACGTTCAGGAGCAAGGGCATCTCTTTAATTTACAAATAGTGTTAGGATCTAAAGGTGGAGGTTCTTTATTTCTTTTAAATATTTATTTATTGCTATCTGGGGGAAAGATTACTGGCATCTTACACATTCCTCCTGATATATTTGAATTTATCAATAAATCCACACATTTCTACAAGCATTCTAAGGGATTCCTGCAACCCTTTATTCATTGATTCTTTCAAGAAATTGTCTTTAAATGTTTATTACTCAGATAGTAAGATATCATAGACAGATGATACAACAGTTAGCAGGATACATGGAGCCTGGCTTGCAGTTTACTTCCTAGTGAGGGGAGAAATGACAACACACACACACACACACACACACACACACACACACACACACACAGACATGAGGAAATTATCTCTGTGGTGAAAGATCAGTCTGTATTGGGGATTAGGAAGTGAGGAGGCAGAGGGCACTGGTGCAGTTTGATGAGGGTCACAGAAGACCTTCCTGACACGAGGATTCTGAGCACAGGTTGTGGAGATAGGAAAGAAGGCCTTTTTAGGCATAGACAAACACAACATAACGGTCCTAAGACAGAATTGTTCTTGGCTTGACATGACTGAAGAACAGCAAAGTGGACAGTGTTCCAGAGGTGATGGATGAGTGATGAAGTTTGCATAAAGGTTACTATTTCTACTGGTTTAGAATATTCTGTAGTGACACAAGAAAGTAAATGTCACAACAGTGACCAAAACAACAATGAGAGGGAGGAGGGGTCAGACTTTTAACATGTTAAATCTGTGAGCTGGTTGGACTGAGGAGCTGAATGGACTGTGAGAGGTGGGACTGCAGTTCACACTCCCACGGCTTTTAACAGATTTGTCTTTGAACATGTTTCTTTTCTTTTCTTGTGTGTGTGTGTGTGTGTGTGTGTGTGTGTGTGTGTGTGTGTGTTTTCTCATGTGTGTGTTTTCTCAAAATTCTTCAGGATACTTGTCAATATTCCTGTCTTGGCAATACTACACACCTGAATTGACCAAGACAATAGACTTGTGTTGCCAGCATTACTTGTGGACCCAGCCTGAATGTGTGTTACTTCTGATTTGCCCCATGGATTTCTCTGCTTTACTGGACATGGGGCCAGGCTGTTGCTTCTCATTGGTAGGGAGGGGCCAACCCCAAATATCTCATGCACATAAGCCATGATTTGCATTTGTAATGGCAGATATTTATTTCTTACTTTTCATTTGCACCAAGCACAAATCTCTTGATCTTAGGTATCTTAGTCACTGGTTCTGTTGATGTGAAAAGACACCAAGACCAAGGTAGCTTTTATAAGAGAAAGCATTTCATTCGGGGCTGGGTCATAGTTTTAGCGGTTTACTCCATCATCACCGTGGCAGTGAGCATGGTTGCAGGCATGGTGCTGGAGCAGCAGCTGAGGGCTATAGCCTGATCTCCATAGGCAGAGAGAGAGGGAGAGAGAGAGAGAGAGAGAGAGAGACGTGAGCTTTAGAAACCTTAAAGCCCATCTCACTGACACACTTCCTCCAACAAGGCCACCTTCTAACCCTCCTAATCCTGTTAAATAGTACCACTTCCTGGTGACTAAGCATTCACATATATACACCTATAAGGGATGTTTTTATTCAAACCAGCACAGGCTTACAGCATAGTTATACAAATCAATCATGTACAGAGAACAAATCATAAAGATGCTTAAGGCAGTATTTTGGTTTGCTTTAATTTTACTGTTTTTAAATGACAGTTTCTGCATGCTAAGGAGATGGATGTGCTTATTTTTTTTCCTCCAAAAAGAATTAATTTTAGCTGAACATCTGATACCCTAAAACATAGGCTTTTGGTGTTTTTTAGAACTGATATTTTATAATTATCAAAGCCTCTTTATATTAACTATGTAGTATAAAGTGGCACCATATTGACTGGAGAGAGGGGTCACTGAGTAATCTACTTGCTCTGCAAGCATAAGGAACTGATTTTGGATAGCTGGCACCATGTATAGAGTGAGGCATGCTAGTGCACACAGTAACCCTAGCAGTGGGAGGCTTCAATGGATGGGCCAAGTCTAGCAAAAACATCTAGAAACCATGTCTCAGAGAGTAAGGTAGAGCGAGACAAAGGAAGACATTCTTTCACCAAACTCTGGCCTCCACATGTGTCCTCAAGGGCCAGCACTTCCGCATATGGGCGCACACATATATGCCACACATATGTGCTCACACACACACACACACACACACACAGTCGAACATGCACACACATGCACACATGTGCAATATCACACACATACACATATATGAATTTCAGAAATGCTGAAAAATTTGTCCTAATTGATACTTTATGAGACTCAGTTAAAAAAAAAACCCAGCAGTTTTTAAAAATCAAACATTCAAACATAATAATTCCAAAAACCAAATAATTTGAGAGTTAGGTGCTAAAGAATGAAGGTAATAAAAAGTGTCTTTGTTTTTCTTATTTATTTATTTATTTTTTAAAAAATATATTTTATTAAATTATTCATATTACATCTCAATTATTATGCCATCCCTTGTATCCTCCCGTTCCTCCCTCCCTCCCATTTTCCCCTTACTCCCCTCCCCTATGACTGTGACTGAGGGGGACCTCCTCCCTCGTATATGCTCATAAGGTATCAAGTCTCTTTTTGGTAGTCTTGTTATCCTTCCTCTGAGTGCCACCAGGCCTCCTCATCCAGGGGACGTGGTCCAATATGAGGCACCAGAGTTCGTGTGAAAGTCAGACCCGTTTTCCTTATTTAAAGCATTATATTTTTGTAACAGCAGAAACCTTTACACACACACACACACACACACACACACACACACACACAAATATATATGTAAAACAGTGCAATTTATATATACCATAGTCTGCACTGAGCTCTTTCTGATAGCATTTGTTATTGTTGGGTGGTGTGTCTGCATACAGAGTATAAGGTGGGTAGGCTGCAATGTGAGTGAGCGCCACCAGAAACACCTCAAATTTGTCACACATTTGGTTTTAAAGTGATTTTTGTTTGTTGCATGTTCAGAACCCTTTAATGTTGCCAAGGTTTTAATGACCTCCACAGCTCCTCTGGGCAACCACATAAAGAGCTGTGTTTTAGAGAGAATTGTCTGCGTAAGAGCTGCTCCATTAGCTGAGTGATTGTAAGAAATCGTCTGGATCTCAGGACATGACAAAATCAAATGCTGACTACCTGAGAATCACAGACTGGGTCCTAGGTGTTGATATCTGTTGACATGACATCACTGACCAGAAATCTCAGAATCCTTTCAGAGGCTGCATAGAAGCGCTGCTGTTTATCTTTATGCCCATTCTCCTGAGAGCCCTACTGTCACACCATCTCCACACAGCCGCTGCACATGCACATATGTCTGCTCAGTGTGCTGCACCCTGTGCCTCCAGGTGTGGGGCCTTTAATTTGTTGTTCGCTTTTTGGTTTTTACTTTTTGCTCATTTAAGTGATTTATACACTAACTGATTCTAAGAACTTTTGAAACAGCCTTCTAAGGGGCTAAGCAGTACGACTGCACAGCCACTGCTAGTGAGCACACACACATTATTAATTCCTCAAGTTTTCCAGTGGCTGGAGTGTTACTGGAAAAGGGGGCTCTATGGGAAATGTACTTTCCGTTCTCCTGAGGAAACTTAAAGCCTTCTTTCCAGTATTTCTACAGTTGTCACCTGTTACATTATAGTGACTCTATGCTGTGTGTGTGTGTGTGTGTGTGTGTGTGTGTGTACATGTGTGTAAAGAAGCTAAGATAGAAAAAAAAACAATAGATGCTGGGAGGGAAGTCATAAGAGTTTTCAGTCCTGTTTGTTTGCTTTGAGCAGTTCCGCCAGCCCTCCGGAGCGCCTTGAGCACAAATGAATGGTCTGCATAGTAAATATGATCCTGTGTGCCGTCTGCTGAGAGTATGCAGACAGCCCTTTTATGGTCAACCGGGGCTTCCCTCTGGCCCTCAGGCAGACCACAGGACTGCATGTTTTCAGGGTTTTCTTTTTCTTTTTCTTTTTCTTTCTTTCTTTTTTTTTTGATACCATCTCTAAAAGTGGATTCATAATTTGGCTCTTTTTTGTGAAATCTTGGATCTATTTTTGAGCTATTTGCCTCTGTTTCATAAAGATCACTCAGGAACTTTTATGAAGGACTTTATAGGGGAAAATGGTAATCTTTTAATTTGTTTTCAACCCACCCGTTTTTTTTTTTCTTTCATTTTACTGATAGAGTCTATTTTCAAAGCAGCAAGTCATTTTTTCTTGTTCTTCTTTTCTTTTTTTTTTTTTCTTTTTCTTTTTTTTTTTTTTTTGACCATGCCCTTCATTAGGTCCAATTATCATGTTCTCTCAAGGAATGTACTCTCTCTTGCTTATCACTTAAGTAATATCTGATTTGAATTTGAAATGACTTCCATGAGCTCATGTTTTGAACCTTTCCTCCCCAGCTTGTGCTGGGAGTTTGAAGGCTAGGGAGCCTTTGAGGGTGGGGCCTAAGTGGCATTGGTTTTGCTACTTAGACACAAGGTCATGATCTCAGAGTAGTCCCACGGGGCTTAACTTCTGAATCTTCTCCTGACACTTGGAAACTGATTTAAATACTTAGAGGGAAGGCTGTGCTGACATCACCAAACAGCTGATTTAATGTAGTAACAAGATGGCTTCTTGAAAGTTCTTTGGCTGCAAGGTAGTTTTTATTTTCTTTAAATAGGTATACTAGCTATGCACTTCCAAATTTAAAATGACATTTATAAAAATGTGGTGTGTAAGTGTGTGTGTATGTGTGTGTGTGTGTGTGTGTGTGTGTGTGTGTGCACTTCCAATGGCACACTTAATGGAAGTCAGAAGTCAGCTTGCAGAGGTTTGTTCTCTCATTCCACCATGTGGGTACCAGAGACCATACTCAGTTTGAGAGGCTTGGTGTGCAGTACCTATATCCACTGAGCCATCTTGTTGACTCTAAATATGACTTTTATAATTCGTGTTGTTAAGTAACAAAAATTTTTTGCACGTCCTCTCTTGATGGTTATTTGCTGTGGTATGGTAGCAGTGACTCTTTCTCCCTTGCATATGGTTGTGAGTTTGGAAGAGTGATCTAGAAAGTTGTGTTGCCTAGCAACTGCATGACTTCCTCCAGTTAGCCCCTAACAGCTTTATGTGTGATGAACCCAAGGGATTACATTCCCACCTCCCACCTCCACTCTGCCCTTGTCTCCACTGAACCACATCCTTTCTTGAAACTTTGTATAATAGGGATGACATTTAGGGAGAAAAGCTAACCGAAGGTTCGGAGTTACACTTGAAACAAGGTTGTAATACATGTTTGAGATTAAGAGCCCCCAGAATAATGTGCTCACGGCATTTCAATGAAAACACATTCATATCATCAATAATATCTCATGCACAAGAACCATGATTTGTATATGTAATGTCAGACATTTATTTCTTACATTTCATTTGCACCAAGCACAAGTCTCTTGTTACTTTCTTATTGCTACTGAAATGAATCACATGTTTTCTTAACAGCTCAGGTTGTGTGGATCAACGCTCTGACTTCTCTTTTGTGATGCTGGCTTTATTTCTTAGGTTTATGAAAGAAGATTCAGGCAGTTCCCACTTTTTCTTTGCTGATTGACAGGTTTTATTTCATGGACAAAAAAACTGCATGATATTTCTTGTTTCCACATCTGACCCATTGAATTATTATTATTTTTTTACTGGGTTCATGATCACATTGTTCATGATGTCATTAGTATAAGTTTAGAACACAAAATATTGTCATATAATATAAGATAATTTTGGAAGCAGAAAAAAATACCACACAATCTAAATAAAAGTGTTGATGTCTACAGTAGAGGTTAGGTAGGGTGAGGCTGTAGCTAAGTAGCATTCAGTTGAAAATCTATTGATATGTAGTTGGAATATAAAAATTTGTTTAGCTAGTTCATATTGTAGGCATAATTATTATTCATTTTAAGTAAGTAGCATTTTCATTGTTAACAGTTTCTCAGTGTACTTTCAAGTGTGCCCTGCTATTACATAAGTAGTATGCTCAGAGGTATAGTATTGATTATGAGAATCATTTACAGTTTTCAGACTTTTCTTCTGAGTAAAACTGCCTAATGTCTGCCTGCAAAAACTATTTAGTACTTCCTTTCATTAACAGTTATAGTTTTTTACCTGTGAAATTCTGCCTAAGTCATTTTTTTCATAGAAGCAAGGTTTCATGTGTAGGAGTTCAAAGCTGTTTTGTTCATGGTACACACTTTTGTCAGTGTGTCCAGGTATAAATACTTGCAATTGTTAGTGGCTCTTCAACTTTCTTAGGTCATTGGATATGCTAAAAATATCTGTGGAGTATTTCTTTCTCTCATAAAAATTTATACTCAAGAGAATATTATATGAAGTGCTCAGGGTGTCTGGACTGCAAATCTCCCTGGGAAGCACCAGACTTGTTTCATTCTTTAAAGGTCCACAGGATTCCTGCCTCTGGTAACAACTTAAATTTTATCCAGTCAGCACCTTATGGCTGGACTCTAAGATTGTACTAAATTTGGGCAGTGTGTGTTTCAATCTGTGACTTCCTGTAAGTCAAGATTTTATTTTTAGCTAATGTTTAGAATATTTAAGGGTATATATAAAACTCCCTGAATTCCCTAAGGACTATATGAGTGTCATTTTCCATTATTAGGAATTTTTAAATATTTTCCTGCTTGACAAACTTAATGAATGAATTAAGTAGTAGATATGGTAGGTTAACATTAAAATAATAGTTTCTAAATAATTAAAATGGAAAAGAACTTGCAGGCTCTGTTTTCCTTTCCTAGCATTTCCTTGGTGTTTTCTAAGGAATGTACCTTTCAGTAGGTTTTCTTCACTCCAGTGATTAAGTTGTTGCTAAAGACATGTGTATTTCAACAAGTCTAGAGAATAGTGATGTAATTTAGAAATACTATTGAGAGAGTTTGTATTATAAAAACTATTTTGGGTTTGGTGTTCTGGTAAGTAGACCTGATCTTCCTGTTTGTGTTTCTATAAAAGGTTCCCTAGATTCTTTGGGGTTTTCTGTTGTGGTTTGCAGACTTTTGCTCTATTGGGCTTCCAATGGAGAGACAATGGTTATCCATGCAGGGCCTTGTGTATCCAAGTCTTGAGAAATGAGTCACATGCTTAAAATTACAATGTTTCTAAGACATTCTCATATTTTCTCTTCCCATAACCATTTGTTCGTTATTTCCATGTCCCTGTTTTCATCATATTCCTCACGTTTGCCATTTATATGTGACTATTGGATATAAATTGGTGGATGCATTCTTAAATATATCAAATTTTGATATAGTTCACATTATCTTATTCAACTTTCAAATGTGATTCTTCATGTGAATTTATACTGTGTGGCATAAGCTAGTATTTCCAGGAAATTATTAGTCTCAGAAGTCTGTACCTCTTTTTTTTTCACCCCATTATTTACATGCTTACCATAGTCTGTCATTTCTACTGCCTCTACATGCATCTTAGGTATTCCGTTAACCCTGTTACTTAGTTCAGGAGGTCAGTATTCATGAAATACTATGGTCACTTCTAATCCAAGGTTCTCCATAGTGAGTGTGCTCCATCCCTCACCACAGCACTGTGGCCAGCAGCTTCACCTCTGAAATCCCTCCACAGCTTTTCTGTGCCCTTTTGGATCGACTCTAAGTTCATTTCCTGAGTATGTCTCCCAAACTTTGTTTCCCAGTTGTCTTTCTCTAGAGTCACCATCCACGATTCTTCCATGATAGACTTCTTGGCCAAAAACGTGTAAAGAAGGAAAAGAGTGTTAGTCATCCTCCCCTCCCCCACCCCTGTCCCCTCTACCCGGTGCAGTAAGAGTTTAGCTTTTCTACAGCAAAGGAAGTCTCTCATACACCAGCTCCCCGTGCTTGTTCTTCCCCTCTCCTGGGTAGCAGTGAACCTGGGGCAGGTTTGGGGAGATGGAGAGTGGGAGGTGGAGGTTGTACGAAAGAGAGACACCGGAAGTCTAGAAGACATTTCTGGTCTCATTTTCAGCCACTGATCATTGCAGACAGACCCTTGTTCCCTGTGTGTTTCTGTTCTCAAACACCACATTTGAGATATTCTGTTGCCACTGGTATTGTCTAAGGAGCCTTGACGACATTTGACGTGGCACTCCTGGCCAGCAGTGCTGTTCCTGCTGCCCCAGTGAAGCTTGCCCTACATATTGCTTTTGTCTGTAAAGTTTTCTATATAGTCTGCACTTTTGTGGTTAGGAACACTAGATCGGACTTCATATCTTTACTTGGGCCCGTTTGACAAAGCACATCTATTGATAAAAGCACAAAAATACAAGACCTAGGACCAATGGTCCTGCAAAAAGATCAGTGTTTGTGACCTATCAGAGCTGAAGATGAGCATCTGCCATATAGAGTTACATAGAGCCCAGGAACAAAGCTGGGGAAACAGAGCCCCTGGTTCACTCACTACAGTATCTGCATATGTTCTCAGGATCACAAATGCTAGGGGTTGGTTTGCCTCTTAAATATAATTTTTAGAGAGTAGGGAAATCATCAGCACTGACTCCGAATAGAGAGACTTTAAGTTTTCGAGAGCAGATACAGTATTAAATACAGTAACCCGTTCCTTAAGGATGAGGTCAGTTCTGAGAAATGTATTTGTAGGTTATTATAATTTGAAATTTTTTAGAGGGTTTTGGTACAAACCTACATGGCATAGATGAGTGGCATCACATGGTCTCTTGATGCAATTAAGGGATGCATAAGGTTGCTGCTCGTGTAGCTTCATGGCTGATTTGCAGTAAGCAGCCCTGTTTGTAGGAAGAACATGATCCACAATGAGATAAAATACTACAAATCAAAAATTAGTTGATTATTAAGTTTTGTAACTATACTGACTACATTTGAGCAGCAGTTCTTTCCTTCTTATTCTTATATATATCATATAGACCAGTATTTTTTTTAATTTTATTAATTTATTCTTGTTACATCTCAATGGTTATCCCATCCCTTGTATCCTCCCATTCTTCCCTCCCTCCCATTTTCCCCTTATTCCCCTCCCCTATGACTGTTCCTGAGAGAGATTACCTCCCCCTAGACCAGTATTTCATTAGCTTTATTTCACCAAAGTCTTCAAAAAGCTGTATGGATTGTCTGGTGTCCCTGTGAGGGTGAGAAAGCACAAAAGGCAGGGAAGTCAGATATGAAAACTGGCCCTGGTCCATGGTTCAGTGGGAAGTGCAGAGACAAGATTCTCCATAGACCATACTGACTCGACTATATGACTGTTATAATTCTCATTCCAAACATTTTTCTTCACTCTTTGAGAATATTAATTGTATATTTGGATTAGGCTTACTTCCATTATCTAGTAAGGGTAACTATGCCTGCTTTGATTTGTGAATGCTAGACTTAAAGGCATTAATTTATAAAATTAAAGAAAAAAATGCCCTGAGGAAATTAAGTTGGAAAGGACTAGAGTCTGGTTGATAGTGCTGCACACCCGTAATATAGAGACTTTAGAGAGTGGAGGCAGGAGGATCAGAAGTTCAAGGTCATCTTTGGTTACATAGCTAATACCAAGTTCATTTAAGAGATGAGACCTTGTTTCAAAAGCAAAGAAAAAGGGGCTGGATGGATCCTTTAGTGGTTAAGAGCACTGCAGACTCTCACAGAGGACCTGGGTTTGGTTCCCATCACCCACATGCTGAATTACAGCTATCTATAATTCTGGTTCCAGGGAACATCATGGCTTCTTCTGACTTCCTTGAGTATCAGACAACCATGAGGTACACGCAGGCAAAACAATCAAACACATAAAACCAGCCTGGTGAAGGAAGAGATGACTTGGTGGTGAAGAGCACTGGCTGCTTGAGGAGTGGACCAGAGTTTGGTTTCTGCAGGTTAGCAGCTCACAAATGCCTGTAACTCTAGCTCCAGGGAATCTGTGGCCTCTCTGGACATTCACAGATAGAAATCCAGGCATATACACAAACATAAAATTAAAAGCAAAATAACTGAGAACAACATGAGAAATCCATAGGATATATGAAATTATCTCTACTAGGTGAGTCCTCATCAAAACAAAGCTCACTGTTACTAATAATAGATTAAGCTGATCTTATACTGGGAAGCAAACATCCCTTTCTTATCTCTCTTATTTATACATTTTCTAATGCTTTGAGATATTTTTAAAACTGAATCATGTGGTTTAAATGTCATGGGTGGGTGTTAAAGTTGTTTTTTTTTTTTTTTTTTTTTTTGGTTTTTCGAGACAAGGTTTCTCTGTGTAGTCTTGATAGATGTTTTTAAAGTGTTGATGAGACATACTTTTTGTGCAGAGCAATTTTCATGGGGAGGAAAATTCTAAAATAAGGCATTGAAGAACACTTCTACCTGAGAGGTTTCTGTTCAACAGATGTTTTTTTAAAAGAAATCCTATAAATGTAATGTTTAAAAATCCTCTAAATGTAATGTTTAAAAATCCATACAAATATCTATCCCAGTGTAAGTATAAACCATAATTCTGAATAAATATCTCCACTTTAGTTTAAGAGGATAGTTAGCATAGCGAATGTCTGGGTGGTCCAAAGCTTCATGTGCCTGGAACATGCTAGGGCATCATGGCCAGCAGGCCTCCTCTCCAACAGGAGAGCCTTGCATTTGTCCCTTCCTGACACGTTGGCCAGTGCAGTGTTCATAAACAGTTAAGTGGTTTAGTGAATGTCAAGGTTTCGGTGTCTGGCTTTTTTTTTTCCCCCACCGGGAGAGAATAACAACTGACAGACCCCCAGGCAGACATCCCGAAACACAGGCAGTAACGAGAGGTGAACAGCATCTGGGAACACAGACGCCTCTCTGTATCTCTGCCTATAATTTACGCTTCTTTAACAGTACAAAAATTACACTCATTGCCTTGTAGCTCAGGGCCATCTAAATGGCTCTGTATTGTCACTGTTATTGTGGAAAAGAAAGGCAAAATTTTTCTAATAATAGGAGCTATGTGCTATTTTACTCACCACACAAAATGACACACACTTACTGACTTTAAGTTGTAACGGTCAGAATTCTACAGCACTGTGTTCTTTGCTTTTGCTGCTTTTTTTTTTTTGTCAGTTTATAAAGTTGTGCTGTACTCTATACATGACTGCACACCACCCTCTACCTCCCTCAAAAGTAGCAGGAGAAGGTAGGAAAGTCAGCAGTGAGATTAGTGTGCAAGGAAATTAAACCCAGGATGAAAAAGAGACTGAAGTTTATGTGTAGTAAAACTATAAAGCTATATGCTTTGTACATAATTATGATAAATTAATAGTTTAGACAAGGTGTTTCAGCATTATAAGAAGTTTTGGTTTTTCTCCACAATTATGTAGCTATCATCACAAGGCCACAGGAAGTGTCTTTTTAAGATTCTGTAGGCAGTTCACACTGAACCTTGTGTACTATCCCCCAAAATCATTCACACTTGGGGTTGTTACACAGATCTTTCATTGACCAGGTCAAGTCTCCATCTTTCCACCTTAGGTATATTAAGCAGGTCTCTTAGCTGTAGGGTTTGGTTGTGATTTTCTGTGGCTTTTGTATGGGTGTTTTTTCTATTGCCTGAAGTTGCTCCACCTGTCTACATGGAAAAAAGATGTATGCCAATGGGGTGTGCTATATAGAACTCGGTGAAATAAATGTACTTGTGAATAAGATTAGCTCCTAAAATTATAGTCTTAAGAATTATTTGTGATTTGTGCACAGTGTGCGCGGATTCCCTGGTATTCATGGAATATCACCTAGTTATGTGGAATAATATGCTCTTGAGGGATTCCAAAGTCACATCAGTGTAGCAACAAATTAACTGAGTGAGCAATCCAGGCCCTTTGGTTTAGAGCCATAATTTAGTGACTGCCGATTGTGTATCCTGACAGCTGGCATATCACCATGTGTGACGTGAGGAGCGACATCTCCACTTGTGTGGGCCGAGGATCAGGGCTTTATGCTTCTCAGGGCATTGCAAGCTCTGGCTCGTCAACCCTGATATCTTCAAAGAACCCATTTGAAATGTAGGACAAAAAGGCTTTGAAATCCCCAATTATAAAGTGTTATCAACAATGACTGCTGACGTCATAAGCACAGGGCAGATCAAAAAGTGGGGCCTCTCTTCCACTCTCTGCGTTGAGGGGGAGCAGGGACTCCCACCTTGTGATTAGATGAGGAGAGCCAACCTTTCTTGAACTTCAAGTCATAAGCTGATGGAGGAAGAGGAAGAAGTGGAAATATTTTTTCTCTTGGGGTTAATTCTTTTGTCTTTTGATGTTTTTGGAGGAGACCAGCCGACTAGAAACTTCACATTCTGATTTCATGGAGCACAACCAGCTGTGTTTTATGGAACTGAGAATTGTTGTTATATTGTTTTTTTTTTTCAATGAAAAACTGATATTTTGATCTCTAAAGCTGTTTTTTTAAATAAGATATTATAATAGCATTTTATTCTCCCATTTCCTTTTTCTTCCCTTTCTTTCCAACTGATAGCTAACCTGAGTAACCATGCAAAGCTACTTATTTCACAGGGTGAAGGTATACTAAAGAGAATAATAATCTTTGACCATACAGAGATGCTTGAATACTGGATTATCATATTTTAGATAGTGTTTTTATTCTTATGCCATTATTTTCCAAAGGCCAACTGATTTGCATATCGTCTCACAATCCCCTCTTTCTTCTGCCAGTTCCTATGTGATGGATGTGTCTCAGAGGACTTCATTAGTAGAGGGTCACGGTGTCCTTGTCTGGTGCTGACTCTCTTAAGTTGCCTCTCACAGACTTATTGAGCAATCGCATTTCCCTTCCTCCTTATTTTTCAGATGCCATGCACATTCTTTGAATTTCTACTCCCCCTCACCCACTATATGTCTTTTTATTGCTTTGCTTAGCTCTCCTAGCCATATGCTGTCCTTTTCAGAGTCACTCTGGAAGAGTTGGGAAGATCACAGTGTCAGCCAAGAAGTGGGGCAATGTGGGACTCGTGTAAAAAGTCCCCTGTAGTAGCAAGTACGTATAATCTTAGGGAAGTTGAGTAAGGAGATTCTCAATGCTTCACTTCTCTTCATGTCTGGCTGAATTGGCAAGCTCTCGGTTTAGTGAGAGAAGCTCTTTTAAAGAAATAAGGTGGATATCAAGTCTCTCCTCAGTGACCTGCTGTCCTTCCTCTGAGTGCCACTAGATCTCCCCCGCCAGGGGACATAGTCAAATGTGAGGCACCAGAGTACATGAGAAAGTCAAATCCCTCTCTCCACTCAAGTGTGGAGACTGTCCTGTCCATGGGCTAGATCAGGGTAGGGGTTTAAATTTTACCGCCTGTATTGTCCTTGGCTAGGGCCTTAGTTTGAGCGGGACCCTTTGACCCAAATCTGCCTATCATAATGTTCTACTTGTAGGTTTCTAGGACCCACTGGATCCTTCTACATTGCTATTCTCCCATTGTTCTCTCATCTAGAGTCTGAATAGGATGTCCTCCCCTCGGTCCCAGTTTCCTGGTAAGGGAAAGCTTTCATGGGACCTGCCCATTGGGCTAGTATGCAGATATAAGTGAGTATATACCATTTGAGTCTTTCTGCTTCTGGGTTAACTCACTCATTATGATCATCTCTAGCTCAATCCATTTGTCCACAAATTTCGGGAATTCCTTGTTTTTAATAGCTGAGTAGTATTCCATAGTGTATATGTACTATGAGCATATACAGAGGAAGTAATCCCTCTGAGGAACAGTCATAGGGGAGGGGAATAAGGGGAAAATGAGAGGGAGGGGAGAATGGGAGGATACAAGGGATGGGATAACCATAGAGATGTAACAAGAATAAATTAATTAAATAAAAAAAAAAGAAATAAGGTGGAAAGCGACTAGGAAGACATACTACGTCAACCTTTGGCTTCCACATATACATATATGTTCATGTTCATGAGCACAGGCACGTGAACACCCTCTATACTCACATGCACCAAAATAAATAAATAAATATACAAAGGAAGGAAGGAAGGAAGGAAGGAAGGAAGGAAGGAAGGAAGGAAGGAAGAAAGGAAGGAAGGAAGGTGAACCACCTAAGATAGCCACATTTAGTCTTAGTAACTAAATTTTTTTTTTTTGAGATAAGGAGAAATATGTGGGTTTTGTGGTGTTTTGTAAGAAGTCTACTATGTTAAGTTCTGTTCTAAAGGACTTGTGTGTACTACATACTCCTCAAAAGCTACCTACCATACAAGGATGGGAAAGAACCGGAAAAAGAAACCCCACCACTGGGTTTAAATGTAAGGATACATAAAGAGACAAGTACAGAGCACGCCACAGGGTGGAAAAATCTCTCTGTGATCTGTGCGTTGACCTAGCCACTCCTTGACCATTTGAGTCTCTTTCATTCTTCTGAGCAGCTTGACCCTTGTCCTTTGCTGTTCAGCCAGCTATTCGGAGCCTGGCTTTCATCTTTTCCTTACTCCAGCAACATCTTTTCCTTTTCTTTTATCCAAATCCAGTAATTTCATCCTCGGGTGCATATTAAGGATCTAGGTGTAATTCGTGAGGTTTCAACCTTTAGGAATAAAATTAGATAGATGTATAGATGAAAACATACTAGTAAGTGACTTATAGACTGGCAAAATATGAACAAAATGAACAATGAGAGTGAAAAGCAAATTACTCAGTGTCATTATCATTGTGACTAGTCCAGTTATGTTAAGGAAAACTATATGGTATAAAATGGAAGTACAGTTATGCTTTGTTTGTTTGTTTTTGTTTCCTTCAACTCAAACTGATATTTTGGCAGCAAAAAAAAATTATCTTCTAACATTCAGTTCCTTGGAAGTATATTTAATGGTGTTAATGTTCTACAAATAGTTACTGATAACTCTGCTTTTGTATTTCATTACGGACCAGATTCAATTATTTCTTGAACTCTGAATTCGACCCCCCACAGGTGTCTCAGATCCAGAGTTGTTTCTTTGCATCTCTCACTCAGAGTGAGTTCACATCTTGAGCACTTACAAGCCAGACTTTAGCAGACTTATTCCTTTAAACAGCTTCATTAAAAAAAAAATTCCCCAAACTCTCTGTGTTTGCCCATGCAAGAATCACTCTTTCCCGGAGTGCTCATGTGCCTGTATCCGAATCTATCTGAAGAAAATCCTTGATTATTTTGGGGTCTCAGAACTTAAAAAATGAGGATGGATATAAGAAATATCATTACTATCCCACAGTTCTCTGCATGTGCTTATAATTTCTTTGATGGTCAATATTTATAGAATCAATAAGTAAAGTATTGAACTGCCCATTTAATGATTTATAACACAATGAAAGATCACGGACACACACTTATCCTGTGGCTCCTCCCCTCTTCTTTTAGATTAAACTGTTTCAGGGTACCTCATTTATCTCAAGCCTTCAACATGCATATAGTGCACAACTATCTCAAATGAGCACGTGTGTGTGTGGTGGTGGTGGTGGTGGGGACAACCTCTGTTGTTTGTCTGATTTCAAATCTCTGTAACCTAATATACATCTTACTTTTAAGATGGTCCAATAAAATCTTCCTTTTCTTTCCACATATGTGCCTTTCTCCTTCTCTTCTTCGTGGAAAGGACCACTGTCATTCCATCATAGGGTTGCTGATAAACAAAGGACGCCTGACTGGAGCGGGCCACCACCTATGACCATTTCATGGGTTTGGGGACAAGTCAGCTTTCTGCATTCATTCTACCCTAGCTCCCTCTGATGTGATGATTTTCTGAAAAATTTCCTTCCTGTAATGCTCACCACTAGTTATATGCACTGGAGGAATTTGTTAAGAAGGAGAAGCCAACCCTATCCTGCCAAGCATTCCACTCTGGTTCCAGGAGCCTTTGTAATCTGGTCTTTCTTTGCTCTCACCTAACTTTACAGGCACAGCTAGTCTGATTGTGCAGTCTGACTAAACTTTCCTTGTGGAAAGTACACTGAGCTTCATCCTGTTCTGATGACTGCTTCTCTTTGGAGTCGTTCACCCAGCTTTGAACTGAGGCTCCAGCGTCCAGTTCTTCATAAGTAACCTTGTAGGCTCCCTGAGCAGCACTGGCTGCTTCCTTGCATGGCACCTAGCAGCATCTGCCTTCCCTGGTTCCCAGTTGGTGGTGTCTGAGGAATTTGAGTGGGATTGCCTGAGGTATAGTGTCACTGCTCATAGCCTCTCCCCACTCTCTTATGTCTGAGCTTGAAGATTAGGATTCTCAGCTTCCTGCTTCTGACTCTGCCACCTATGCCTACTCTTTGCTGCCACGTGTTCCTGTTGTGGTGGGCTCCTATGTCTTTGGAACTAACAACCAAAATAAACTCGGTTTTTGTTTTTTTGTTTTTTTTCCAGCAAGTCTCTATTGATCATGTTGTTTTTAATCATAGCAACTGGTACACTTAGAAAAACTAAATTTAAATAGCACCTCACAGCAAAGTAAAAAAAAAAAAAAGCAATGTGCTCAAATACGACTTGAGAATGGCATGATAGAAGTGTTTGATCTTAGCAATGTCAGGTTTATAATGTTCCTCCAAAGGAAATGTGCTTCATCTCATATCTCTAACAACATAACAGCACTCTCATCCTCCAAATCACTGGTGGAACAAATTGAAACTTGTCTGGGTGTTCAAGAGACAAGTGCTTTTTTGGAGGTTCTAGCAGGGGAGCGCAGCTACTCCTATACCCTTGACCGAAGACCGGTCCTCCTCTATTCGGGGAAGGTCGTCCTCTTCGACCGAGCGCGCAGCTTCGGGAGGGACGCACATGGAGCGGTGAGGGAGGAAGGGGACACCTGCCTAGCCAGCCAGATCAGCCGAATCAACCCTGGCGATCAATGGGGTGACAGATGTCGTTTAAACCCCTACCCTGATCTAGCCCATGGACAGGACAGTCTCCACACTTGAGTGGAGAGAGGGATTTGACTTTCTCATGTACTCTGGTTCCTCACATTTGACTATGTCCCCTGACTGGGGAGACCTAGTGGCACTCAGAGGAAGGACAGCAGGTCACTGAGAAGAGACTTGATACCCTATGAGCATATACAGGGGGAGGTAATCCCTCTGAGGAACAGTCATAGGGGAGGGGAATAAGGGGAAAATGGGAGGGAGGGGAGAATGGGAGGATACAAGGGATGGGATAACCATAGAGATGTAACAAGAATAAATTAATTAAAAAAAAAGAGAGAGACAAGTGCTTTTGAGTTGGAATCAACCTGAGCAACTCATGAAATGAGAAAGTATTTTGCTCAGTGGGTTCAGAATTTTCTTTTATCATTGGGAGTTTGAAAGCTCATAGACTGAAAATGCTGGGTTAAAGTTGGATTAAGTTAATTTCTTAAAAGTTTTGCAAAATACGTATTTTGAAGCACCAATCTAAAAAACTGCATTTAGGAAAGTGATTGTATGAATTTAAAAAATAAATAAAAGAAAGCTCCTCAAGATAGAAATGGAAGTTGCTTTAGGTTTAAATTTTAGTATAATTTATGGTTGATTGTGACAGCATTTGGATGATTTTATTGTGATTTTTCAATTATATTCGCATCCAATTAACTCTGAATGTAGAGAAATTGCCAGTTTTATTCTGGATCCCTAATTCTCTTTCATTTTTTCATTTATTTATTTAATCACTTTACAGCCTGATCTCAGGCCCTTCCTTTGTCTCCTCCCAGCCCCACCCTCACACCCTCCTCCCCCATCACCCAGAGAAGGGGAGGCCTGTAAGCATGCCAACCCACTCTGGCACCTCATGATGTAGCAAGGCAGCCCAGCTAGGGGAAGGGATCCAAAGGTAAGCAGCAGAGTCAGAGACAGCCTCCACTCTCATTGTTAGGGGACCAACATAATAATCAAGCATGTCTACTAGGTCCATCTGGTGCATTGTCTTTGGTTGGTGGTTCAGTCTCTGTGAGACCCTATGAGTCCAGGTTAGTTGACTCTGTAGGTCTTCTTTAGTGTCCTTGACCCCTCCAGCTTCCTTTATCCTTCTTCCCACTCTCTTACAAGACTCCCAGAGCTGGGTCTATTGTGCAACTGTGGGACTCTGCATTTGTTTTCGTCAGTTGCTGGGTGAAACCTCTCAGAAGACAGTTAAGCCAGGCTCTTGTCGGTAAGTATAGCAGAGCATCATTAATAGTTTCAGGGGTTGGCTCTCTCCCCTGGGGTGGGTCTCAAGTTAGGTCAGTCATTGGTTTGCCATTCTCTCAATATCTGCTCCATCTTTATACCGACCCTTCTTGTAGGCAGAACAAATTTTGAGTTGAAGGTTTTATGGGTGGGCTGATGTCCCCCTACCTCTACTGGAAGTCCCACCTGGCTACAGGAGGGTCTTTAGGCACCACATCCCCCACTTCTAGGAGTCTCTGCTGGAGTCTGCTGTGTTATGTGTGAGGTTTTTGATTTGGACATATGTCATTTTGTCAATGACACGTTCTGGGGAGTACACTCTCCAGCTGTGTGGGTACAAAAGGGATGGACAAGAGTGCAGAATTCCTCAACTCTCTCCATCCCTTTCTTCAGCTTCAGCTCTGTCAGTGACTCATCAGTGACTCATGCCCCAAAGGAAATAATTAGAACTTATTGTTACATGTGAGTGACAGGCTTTGAGGCGTCTTTATTAAAAAGCTACCATCACATGTAATGTAGCCTGAAACACAGTAACTATATAAAGTATATATAAACTTTTACATTTAAACTAATATTCAAACTAATATGAATAAGTATTTGAATAGAAATGAGAGAAAAAGAAGACAAATTTCTCAAGCAACAGAAATCCAAATTCTGTGCAAATACTCCATCATGGAAGAAGTAGGTCTGAATTCCTTTTTCTTAAAAAATATGGGAAGGAGATGTAGGTAGATAGCAAACAACAGAAAATTTGGCCCATACACCCTTGGCATGGTGATTTGAAATAACACTAGCAATGAGAGTCTTGTGCATAGAATATTCTTATAATATGATATATGATAATAACTGAAATATGTTGTGTGTCACGGTGGTCAACTCTATAGACCACAATCTGATTGTGAGGAAACAGGAAAATTTAAACCAAGAGATATTTTACAAAACATCCTTTTAGTATCCCCCAATACTGTTATATGATCCAGAAAGAAGGAAAAGGACAACCAGAAACAAAGCAAAGCAAAACAAAACAAAACCGGTCAAAAACTCCAGTCAGGAGACTTGATAGCTGAGGTCAGATAATAGGGTAGAAGGGCTTCCCCTTTCTGAGGACTAGGAGATAGGGGGAAGGGGGAAACAAGGGAGGGAGGGTGGGACCAGGAGGCAGTGAGGGAGGGGGGCCACAATTGGGAGGTAAAGTGAACAAATTGAAAATTAAAAAGAATAAATTTAAAAAAGGAAAACTTGAGGAAACCAACACATTGGCCAAGTGTAAATACAGTATCTAACAGAAGGACTTTTTGGCAAAACAAGGGGAATTTGAAAAGGATGTTGACATCTGTTAATAATAGTAACTTTGGTTCATTACCAAGAACAGATGGAGTGTCTGAATGTTAAGTTGCTAATAAGAGACAAAAATAGAAACAAGATACAGTAGTGCTTTGTACTATCTTCACAGTTTCTCCAAGAACTCAATCTTCTCTAGACTAAAACATTAGGATTTTGCTTCATTACGTTGAATTGAGGAAAAACACTGCAGGTGCCAAGTTTAATTTAGCTGCCAGTGTCACCCTTTGCACACTTCCTTTTTTTGTCTTATCTAACCTTCCTCAGAACAATGACGAATAACCAGAACTCAGGGACTGCACGAGAAAATGCTCTCATAACCTCAGTAGGAGTCAAGAGTCTATTTACACTTTAATTATATCCCAGAACTTCAAAGATAAATGTTTACCCATGCTCAGGAAATTTTAAACGTACATCATAAATCAGAACAAAAAACAAAAAACAAAAAACCAACCAAACAAAAAAACCCTACCCCCCTAAGCTACTTTCCAAGAATTTTAATTACAACAAAGTGAAAAGCCAGGAAGTCAACTGCTATTATTCACCTGCCTGCTCTTAAGATGATAGCTGTACATTCCATTGTGTCATGTGTTTTACAAGTGGTGGAAAACAACGCTGTAAATCAAAAGAATAAAGTAATTATTCTCATTTTGTGTTAAATAAAATTGTAAAGCCAACTCTCTCTCCCCATTACCAGCAGCTATTCTAGAATTGTAATAGTGAAATGAAACAGAATTTACCATCTTTCAGTAGATACTATTTTAAAGATCAGAGAATACTTAAAATGTCTGACGTAAAGAAGTATAAGCAGGTAGTATTTTTAGGGGGTATGCCTTATTGAATATACTGAGATTATGAAACACTTAAAATTTTAACATTTCCAACTTGATGACTCCAGAAACAGCAGTATGAAAAGTGTAAATCATATATACATTACACGTACCATTTTAGATACAAATATGTGTGCAATGTGTATCTAGTAAGTATGTATATCCCTCTTTGTTTGCCCACACAAATTGTGCTTGTTTTTGATATCATGAATTATCTTTTGGTTATTGGCTTTTTGTATGATTGGCTTGTAAGCAATGAGATCCATGCATCTGCAATTTCTTCAGTGTGGCACAGTGCATCATCGTCCTGTTGTTTCAGGTATATAGTGCAGGCCTCAAGTGCCCTTTGGATGGCCCAGAATGGCCTCTCTAATGTAATTAAAATGAGACTGAACTCGTTACTTTCTAAGTGGATTTGCTTTAATGCAGAGGAATTTTAATCCAGTAACACGGCTGCTCTGGCAAGAGATCACATCCAAAGACCTTCTAGGTCTGTGTGATCCGGTTGGAATGCAGACAAGCTCTGGATTATAGTATGATCTGTCTGGAATATAGACATGCCCTTAGTATACACCTTTAATTCCAATCAATGAAGGTAAGGTTAATTTATAGAAGGAAGCAGCCATGTTTCAAAGTGACATTTAATTGAGAGACAGACAAATTGACAAATCAGAGAAAGATTTGACAGAATGAGTCAGAGATAAGACATGCCCAAATTGAAAGAGAATGGGTGAAGGGGGCGGGGGAAGGGGAGCCTACTTAAGAGCAGAGCAGGGAGAAAGAAGAGGATTTTTTTTTACTGGGAGTTTTTTTTTTTTTTTTTTTTTTTTTTTTTTTTTAAACCAGGACAGTTTTACAGAGACAGGTTGCAGAAAGAATAAGCTAGACACAGGTGACCACAGAATGTGCCAGGTAAGGAGAAGGAGGCAGAAGAAGATTAAAACATATTGCCAGAATTAGTTTGAGGCCAGGCAGAGCAATTCAGTTAGAAGCCAAGAGAAGCCAGTTCGAATCATTTGGCTGGGAGAGGAGTTTAGACCAGAACAGCTGAGTTGAACCAGCCAGTGAGAGTTCAGAAGGAGCTAAAAGTGCTAGCATCAGCTCTCATCCCATCTCTTCATCTAAGGAAATAAAAACAACATTGACACTTCAGTGTCTGTCTTCGGGAACTGAATCAAAGTTAGGATGCACAGCGTAACTGGTTACTGGGGAAGGGAGAATCCATACAATTAAACCAGGTCCTGAGAAGATCTTGAAGGCTAATAATATTCTAGACAAAATAGGAGGCTTACAGTCACAGGCTCAGATGTAAATCCTGCCTTTGCTCCATGTTTTTCACTTATTAATTTAGCGAGCATGGACTTACTACTTAGAGATATAGTTCATAGTCTTAGGTATAAAAATCAAGTGTTTGAAAGATGTTAGTCAAGTTGGAACCACTGAAATGATGGAGTTAGATTATCATCTAAAGTGAGAAATGGAAGATTTAAGGTATAATGTACAGGTAAATGCCATTATTTAAAGAGAAGCTGAGACTCAAGGTTAAGGCCATATCAGTCAGAGGAGTGGTAGTAATAGAGGTGTGGTCCTTTGATTAAGAGAGATGATGACATAAAATGGCACATGCTGCATAATGGTCATGTAAAATAAAGACCAAACGTTCTTCTGGATGTTGCAGTGAGCAATATTAAGAGGTAGTCTAATGGGGCAATGGGAAGAGATGCCATTAATTTAGGACATGCATAGCTAATGAAGGTGCATTGATGGAGTCCCTTGTGCTTTCCAGAATCGTGGCAGACAGTATTAGAGTCCTAGGGCAGTATTGGATTTATGGCCTTTCTTTTGTTCGTTTATATATTTTTTTAAAGCAAATTCTTGTTTAATCAAATGCAGGGAAGATAATAAGGAAAGATCTTGCTGGGGTGACAAGTGATTTTATGAAATAAATTTTATTTCATATAGATCCTGAAAAACAGGCAGGTAAATGTATATACCCTGAAGAGTGTAATAATTTAGAAAAGTATAGCAGTAAGGTGGTACATGTCAGCAATCTGAGCAGTCAGGAGGCTCAGGAGTTTGAGGCTACCCTGGGTTATGCAGTAAGACACTGTCTCAGAGACAGGCTCTGTGTGTGTGTGTGTGTGTGTGTGTGTGTGTGTGTGTGTGTGTGTGTGT
>OU015751.1:113181120-113217318 GCA_907169655.1 Acomys percivali
TTTCTTTCTTTCTTTCTTTCTTTCTTTCTTTCTTTCTTTCTTTCTTTGTCTTGTTTTTTTTCCAGACTGTAGTTACAAACTATAAAAGACTTATGACCAGTAGAAATGTGTTTCTTCCCATTTGTGAGGTATGAAGCCTTTGATTAAAGAGCTGGCAGATTCTGTATCTGGATTGGCTGGGCTTCCTTCTGCATCCCTTGGACTTGGGAGAAACTTGCTAGAAGGGACAGACAGCTCTCCAGATCTGCTTTAGAAGGACTGGAGTTCCTAAGGACTTATTGATTCTCATCTCTGGAAAACTTTACCTCCTAATGCTATCACATAAGATAGTTCCCACACATAAGTTTAAGGGAAGGCATTGCACAAACTTGGGCATTTGTATTATCATGCAAAATGCTATATTTTATTACTTTATACAAGGTCTTCCTAAAGAGCCCACTCTGACCTTGAACTATGCTGATCATACTAACCTTGAATTCTCAGCAGTCCACTTGTTTGGGCCCTCAAGGCCAGTTTGATTGTTGTTTTGATATTTTTGAGACAGGGTCCTTATGTTCTTACTCTGTAGGGTAGATCGCTAACTCACTATGAAGCCTAGGCTAGTTTTGAGCTCCTGTGAGTTCTACCTCAGCCTACTGCAATGTGTTAGGGTTACAGGTGTGGAGCCACCACACATGCATGACTCTCTTTTCTGCACAGCGCATCATCTCTCTTAACTTAGTCACAAGTCACGGGATGATCTTCAGGGCCCCAGCTTGTGATGCTTCAGAAACAACCAGAAAAGAATTAACAAACAATGTCAATTCTCAGGGTCACAGTTACAAATACAGGTCAAATGAGTGGCTTTTTCCGTGTTTATCTTCTCTCTGTGGTGACTGAGTTTGCTTATTGAGACCACCTGCATAGACCTTACATATGCAAAAGCACTAATGTCTATTCATGCAACAATGAAATGTTAGCTTCTGGAAAATATGCTTGCATGATTAAATTCTGGGTGATGCGCATTTTATTATATCTTTATCTCAAGTTTGAAGTACAGCAAAAGACATGGAATTTCATGCTATGGCTGATTTGTTTTGCCAATCTGCTATGGACAGTCTTTTATCTGAATGTGTCTGGGGACAGAAGGCAGATGGAGGACCAAAGGGTAGTCATTCTAAAGGATGTTGAGTTTGAGAGATTGACTGTAAGTGCAAACACAGTGAATTCCTCTGATGGGTTTATAGATCCAGATTTCGGGTCACCGGAAAAAAAAACAAAAACAAACAAACAAACAAAAAAATCAAACCGATTCAATTTAGTTTAAGTCAAAGGCATTTTTGCTTAACTCAGTTGCACCCAAAAAATTAATATCAGTGCTTAAAAATAATCAGTTAGATTTCTCTTGTTTCCTACTTTACGTATCCACTCACGGTTTCTTAAGATTTTCTCACAGTTGGGTCGTGGTGGTGCACAACAACTTCAATGCTAGCTCTAGGGAGGCAGAGGCAGGTGGACCTCAGAGTTCGAAGCCAAAGTGGTCTACAGAATGAGTCCCAGGACAGCCAAGACTCCACAGGAAAAACAAAAATAAAAAAAATAAAAAAAGCCTTGTTATCTCAGGAGATATTGATGGGCTTCTTTATCATGAGTATAAGAGTCTCCAAAGAAAGCGTTTCGGCCCCAAACCATTGCCATGTTTTCAGCAAACGGTCAATGTACACCCTCTTCTCGGATCACCTAAAGTCTTGAACTTTTCTTTAGAAAGGAAAGGAAAAGTCCATCTCTACTGTTGCTTGATAACCATCAGCTTTGTAGGGTATCAAGTGTGTGTTGGGTTCTGACTGGTTCTGGGGCTGAGTGTGTTGAGGGGAGAACTTTAGAAGGGGAAGCATGCTTGCTGCCTGTGGTTTTCTTGGGCTTCTAGTGCCTGAAAGACTGAATGATTTCCCAGTCACTCTTCCTTTCATCCGCTAAATACAGCTACTTGTTGTTCAGAAAAGCAAAGTGGTGTCTGGAGTGTTTTCCCGTATTTTTGTCTTTGTTTTATTCGCAGAGCCAGGGTAGAGCTCTGGTTCTTTTGTGAGCACACACCAGGCCCTGAGTTACACTCTTGTCCATTTTCAGCTCTAAGGTACACTTAATGTTTTATGCATGAATATTCCAACTATGACAGTTAAATTTTGTTTGTTTACATTAAGTATTTATTACTACACCAAATCAACTTTTTGTATTCGAATTTAAATAAGAGTTTTCTTGTAGAAAATGGTAACTGGATGAAGATGGATGAATGCATGGTAGAGGGTATTTTCCTTCTCCATCCAGTCTAGACAGCTGTGTGCTCAGGAGCAACAGAGCCCTTGATCCACAGGGGTTGCTCTTGTAAACTGACAATGCTGTTAATACTTAGCTTAGGAGAATAACGGAGGACCTGGGTCAGTGTTATGAGAGCATCTTCTATGCCTCTAGCTATGAATAAAGTATAAACAGAGACTTATTGAGGGCTGATGATTTGCACAAATACACCCCTTGGCAATGATTTCTAGATCTAATGCTGCGCACTTTACACTGCTAAGTGGTTTTGAACTATCTTTTTAAAAAAATCCTCTGGTTATTCTCTACATGTTTCTTACCAACGTATCTGGTAAATGTGCATTAGACTTGATGTGCTGTGTTTCTTGCTTTCATTAATATTTAATTAACCAGGGTCCCTTAATCCTGATATCTCTTTCTTGGATGTTTGTAGTTAAAATATGACAGTGATCCAGTCTTGTTTTCTGTGGAAGTTTGGCTACATTGGCTTGTTTTGATTCACTCTAATGAAAATGGATTAGTTATTAATGGAGCAGAGGTAACCTTTCATGGGCTTGTGGTGTTTGGTGTCCCAGTGAGTGAGTACTCAGCTCTTTTTTTGGCCTCATTAACTTTTCTGCTTGACTCTTTTTTTTTTCCCCAGCTTATGCTACCTTCCTGTTAGTTTAATCTCACGCTTTGTTCAAAGACACTTCTGTGCCATGGACACATCGATACACAAACTTGGACATGCTGTCTGTATATTTGTGTTGCCTGTGCATGTTCCTGTGGTGGGTGCACAAAGATGCACAAGGCTGATGTTTGGCTGTCACTCTCAGTCCCTGTTTACCTTGTTTGTTTGTTTGCTTGTCTGAGACCTGATCTTTTGCTCCACCTGGTGCCCATCCATGTTGATAGACTGGCTGGCCAGTGAACTCTAGTGACCTGCAACCCAGGCCTGAGATTGCAGTCTCAGATTGCTCAGTTCAGATTCTCTGTTGTGGTGAGTGTCTGAACTCAGGTGTTCAAGCCTGCATAATGAGCATTTTGACTGATCTATCTCCTTAGCACAGGCCATACATTTGTCAACCTCTTTGAGAAACAGGTAGAATTGATTATTCTTAGCAACCGTGCTAGACATTTAGGTTCATTCCCATTGATTGTTACATAAAAATGTATTTGAATTTGAGGAGTAAACCAGATGGGTAAGGTTGTTTACTGCTAAGTCTGAGGACCTGAGTTCAGATCTTGGAACCCACATGGCTGAAGGAGAGAAACAACTCCTAAAAGTTCTCTATGTGAAAAAGTATCAGAGCCTAACAAGGACAACACCAATGGACATGCCAAGATAGATGGGGGAAGACCACAAGGCTGCAACCTTACAGAAAGCATTAAAGGGAACTAAAGAATGCTGAAAGTAGGAGAGGTGGTCTTCCCCAGAAAATATACCTACTGGCTGCTCAATATCAAATGCTCAGATCTCACATGCATACAGGTAAAGTCATACCGATTGAACAAGTGTATTGAGGAGTATATATCATATGCATAGGATAATAAGTAATGAAATAAAGCCATGAATTTAAAGGAGAATGGGGTGGAGCATGAGATTGTTTGAAGGGATAAAGAGAGAGACATGTTGTAATCTCAAAAGTAAACAAAACAAAGTAAGACAGAAATATTAGAAAGTGTTTCAAAATATTTTATGTGTTTTGAAGTCGGCTAATATTTGACATTATTTAGAGACAGACTATTTTAAGAGTCAAGTGAGCAGTAATGCCTGTTTTTATCTTACGTCATTACTAGCAGAGACCCTATATAGTACCCTAGGCATGTATGCATACTGTTGTATATGGCTCACCTGAAGTGTCTCCTATATCATTTATGAGGTAGTGGGGTCTATGAAGAGGCATGAAAAATATGCTATGTCTTATGAATTCAAAGGCTTACTTGAGGACACTATCATAACAGAGAGGAAATGGAAATCGCATTTATTAGATGTGACTGCATACTAGTGTGTTTGCAGAACTAGTAGACTATGTATGAAGGGGCCGTGATCATCTTGAGGGTAGTTAGTAGCAGCTAGACAAGGCTCATTGACAGATATGGTGCTGGATTCAAATATAGAAAATTAGCTGGACTTTAAACCTGAATCATAGTATCCAAAGTGCCCAAGAGCATACTGCCTTTTTGCTTCATAATTAGTATTAATATTTTAGAGAAAAGCTGATGATTTATTAACCAGAGTTTAAAATTTTTGATGGAATTTCAATTATGCCCCAACCTCACACTATCAATTTTGTATTTGTACACACTGCCTATAAATAAGAAGATTAATTGTTGGGTGCATTATTTTTGAAATTAAAATGTTTCTAGGATATAATTAATTAGTCTCTATGCCTATTGTGCCCAATGGAGAGGTAGGACCAGCCTTGCTGAAATAGCTCATTCATAAAGAATCATATGGAAGTACATGACGCAGTGGTGTCTGTAGAGAGGTTTACCTGTTTGTGCCCAGCATTATTGTATATGTGAACATGTGTGTGTGTGTGTGTGTGTGTGTATAACTGAATAATTAGTCTGTAAGGCTTGGAAGGTACAGTGATAATCTAGGTTACAATGTCCTGTACTATTTAATTCAGATTATAATTAGACTATTTATTTTTCCAGAGACTTCAAACTAGCCCCATAATAATAGGTTAAGATTATGAAAATAAAATTTAATTACTTGGAATTGCTCAGATGAGGTTTTCAAATGTAACTTGCTTGCTGCTAATTAATATTAGCTGATGTAGTAATGAATTTCTGTATAAAACTATCTGCTTAGGCATGGGTAAAGCAATGCATAGGCAGGAAGCTAGTTCAAGAATGTTTTCCTAGCACCTGTCACATACGAAACATCCGGACAAAGTCAGTAATATAAGGTGAATGTTACTTTATGGTGCGCATCAGGGAAAATATAATGTAAATAAAAACCATTGATTTTCCTGTGAAAGGAGATGTGACGTGGTTAAAGTCATGGTTGATTTTAAAATAGGATGAGGTACTCCTGGACCCTCAATGCTTGCAGATCTGGACCTGGCGGGGGCGCTGCACAAACTGTTGTACCAACCAAGGACAATGCATACAGTAAACCTAGACCGCCTGTTCATATCTAGCCAACAGACATCTCAGTCTCCACAGTTATGGGGAGAGCGAGGACTGCCTCTGACATGAATTCTGATGCCCCCAATTTGATTACTTCCTCTTGGTAGGGAAGCCTAGTGGGCATGAAGAGGAAGGGGAAGCAGGCTATCTGGATGAGACCTGATAGGCTGTGGTCATATGGTGGGGGAGGAGGTCCCCTTCTGTCAGAGGCCTAGGGGAGGGGAATAAAGTGAAAGAGGCAAGCATGAAACAGGAAGATACAAGTCAGAGGATAACAATCAGGATGCAATCTCAATAAATTACAAGAATCTTAATAAATAAAATAAAATAGGATTTGGCTATGTAAATATAGATATAGTTGATATTTGCCATCTAAAATGTTGGTAGAATTTGAGTGTATATTTATATTACATGTTTTGATCACTGTAACATTTATTCATTCAACTCATTATTGTCAGCCAAGCATAGAAACTGACACACAGGGATAACATCCAAGGCCTGATGGGAGTGACCTGATTCCACCAGCCAGGCACCCTTCATAAAGGCCTCATAAAGGCTTTACAGCTTTCAAGATAACACCATAGCTAGGGATTGAACATTCAAAGTGGAAGTCAGTTTCAGACCACAGCATATGGTTTTTCTTTGTCTAAATAACAGTGCATGAAGGTTCAAATGGCAAGGGCTTGGGGCAGTGAGGAAGAAGGTTTTAAGGTGTTTCTTAGTGAACCAGGGTGGTGTGGGCAGCAGCTAGTGAGGACTTTGATGGACAGGTGTCAAGTTTTCCGTAGTTCTGAAACCAAAGCATTAAGTAAGAGGATTTAGTCTTCTAAAATGCCAGCAGGAGCAGAGCTGTGAGAACCTGCAGCCTGGCTTAGAAGGTTGACACAGGAGGAAATAGCTCGATTGCCAGCTACCTAGGGATCCACCCTAGACCGTGTTCATGGAAGCACACATGCCTGAGCAATGCAAATGCTGTCATCAGCCTCTGCTGAGACATTGCCAGGTCAGCAGAAATCCTTGGGCTAGGTGCCTCCGTTACTGAGGTTCTCCTAAGAAAAGTTTCTCTCTTTTTCTACCTTCCCTTTGACATGAGCTTTCTCTGTGTGGCCCTGGCATTCCGAAAACTCACTCTGTAGAACTGGCTGATCCTGATCTCAGAGATCTGCTGACCTCTGCCTCCTGAATGCTGGGACTATGTTTACATTTCTATATGAGTTTTACATTTCTGAGGTATTGGTGGCTTTTGCTTTGTTTTGTTTTATGAACTAGGCATCCCTGGTTATCTCTGGAGATGTTCAAATTGTGGGGTTTCCCCATTTACATTTTCCGTGAATTAGAGTGCCTATCATGTAACTTCATTTCTATTTGAGAATTTGGGCAAGAGAGATGGTACCATCAAAGAACATAAAAAACAGAAGAATTACAACATCAAAAATGAAAACCCTCAGAGCTCTTTATGGGGAAGAAACCATTAATTCTTTCTGGGATACAATGACTTTTTTCCTCCTGTGGGGTTTCACAGCTGAATTGAGAAACATGCATTACTCTTTTTAATCCCTCTTGAACTAGAGTGTTATCTGGTAAAAATGAGTTTCTGCAACAATAGCCCCCACTATCACGTTCCATCAATTACTGGTATTTTACATATTTTATCTTTACCCTATGGGGAAAGTATTATTTACCCAGCTCTTCAGTTGTCCACTTCAATAGCTGATAGCCCGGCATCTGAGTGTGCTCAGGATTGTGTTCAGAGCTTGCTCCACTCTGCTACAAAGCTCCCACTGAGGGCTGAGTGAATATCCCACTACTGTGTCCCTTGTATTCAGGTAAAACGAAACTCTGTTCATTTTTTATAGTGTCATTTACAGTGTGAGTCCTAATTTAGGTTTGCTTCCAGATTTTTCAATGATTAAAAACTTTAATATTCATCAGTGTCAGTAAAGAGCCCATGTTTTAGTGGAAGATGGGTCACCCACAGCTAAAACTTTCTCTTTGACATTAATGGCTGATAACTTAGTGAGTCACCCCCATGGCTCAGGACATGTTAAGGAGGGGATATGCCTTACATTGATGTGCTGAATCTGCACTCAATTTATCTATCTGAGGACTATAAAAGTCTGACAAGAATGTATCTGAAGTCCTTACAGTTTGTCTGTTGGTGCTGGGTGAGTGGGTGTTATAGTCCTAAGCATACTCCATCAGACTTGAGTCTGGCCTTTGCTTTGGCAGTCTTCTCTGAAAAGGTTGAATGTAAGCGCAGACAGAACTGATGCTTGTCTAAACAACTTTGTTCTGCTCTTATACTCTTCTGAAATAGTTTGCAAATAAAGTTTAGTATATATTTCTTTTTTCTTTTTTTTTTATTAATTTATTCTTGTTACATCTCTATGGTAATCCAATCCCTTGTATCCTCCCATTCTCCCCTCTTCCCATTTTCTCCTTATTCCCCTCACCTATGACTGTTCCTGAGAGGGATTACCTCCCCCTGTATATGCTCATAGGGTATCAAGTCTCTTCTCAGTGACCTGCTGTCCTTCCTCTGAGTGCCACTAGGTCTCCCCCGCCAGGGGACATAGTCTGAGGCACCAGAGTATATGAGAAAGTCATATCCCACTCTCCACTCAAGTGTGGAGATTGTCCTGTCCATTGGCTAGATTTGGGTAGGGGTTTAAATTTTACCGCCTGTATTGTCCTTGGATAGGGCCTTAGTTTGAGCGGGACCCCTTGGCCCAAATCTGCCTATCATAATGTTCTACTTGTAGGTTTCTAGGACCCACTGGATCCATCTACATTGCTATTCTCACATGGATCTCTCATCTAGAGTCCCAATAGGATGTCCTCCCCTCTGTCCCAGTTTCCTGGTAAGGGAAGGCTTTCGTGGGACATGCCCATTGGGCTAGTATGCAGATATAAGTGAGTATATACCATTTGAATCTTTCTGCTTCTGGGTTAACTCATTCATTATGATCATTTCTAGCTCAATCCATTTATCCACAAATTTCGGGGATTCCTTGTTTTTAATAGCTGAGTAGTATTCCATAATGTATATGTACCACAGTTTCTTTATGCATTCTTCTACTGAGGGACATTTAGGCTGTTTCCATGATCTGGCTATTATGAATAAGGCTGCTATGAACATGGTTGAGCAAATTTTCTTGTTGTGTGCTGGTGCATCTTCTGGGTATATTCCAAGGAGTGGAATAGCTGGGTCTTGAGGAAGCCCATTCCCAGTTTTCTGAGATAGTACCAGATAGATTTCCAAAGTGGTTGTACTAGTTTGCATTCCCACCAGCAATGAAGGAGTGTACCTCTCTCCCCACATCCTCTCCAGCATGTGGTGTTGCTTGAGTTTTTGATCTTAGCCATTCTGATGGGTGTAAGATGGAATCTCAGAGTTGTTTTGATTTGCATTTCCCTGATGACTAAGGAGGTTGAGCATTTCTTTAAGTGTTTCTCAGCCATTTAATATTCCTCTGCTGAGAATTCTCTGTTTAGTTCCAAGCCCCATTTCTCAATTGGGTTATTTGGTTTGGTGGTATTTAATTTCTTGAGTTCTTTATATATTTTGGATATTGGACCTTTGTCAGATGTAGGGTTGGTGAAGATCTTTTCCCAGTCTGTAGGCTGTCGCTTTGTTCTCTTGACATTGTCTCCAGCCTTACAGAAGCTTCTCAGCCTCATGAGGTCCCATTTATTAATTGTTGACATTAAGGCCTTGGGCTGTTGGTGTTCTGTTCAGGAAGTTGTCTCCTGTGCCAATAAGTTCCAGGCTCTTCCCCACTTTTTCTTCTAAGTGACTTAGTGTCTCTGGTTTTATGTTGAGGTTTTTAATCCACTTGGATTTGAGTTTTGTGCAAGGTGACAAATATGGGTCCAGTTGCATTTTTTTACACACAGATATCCAGTTAGACCAGCACCATTTGTTGAAGATGCTATCCTTTTTCCATTAAATGGATTTGGCTTCTTTGTCAAAAATCAAGTGACCATATGTGTGTGGATTCACATCTGGGTCTTCAATTCGATTCCACTGATCAACGAGCCTGTTGCTCTGCCAGTACCATGATGTTTTAATTACTATTGCTTTATAGTACAATTTGAGATCTGGTATGGAGATTCCTCCGGAGCACCTTTTATTGTCCAAGATTGTTTTTGCTATTCTGGGTTTTTTGTTTTTCCATATGAAGTTCAGAATTGAACTTTCATTGTCTTTAAAAAAATGTGTTGGTATTTTGATAGGGATTGCATTGAATCTGTAGATTGCTTTTGTTAGGATGGCCATTTTTACTATGTTAGTTCTCCTTATTCATGAAAAAGGAAGATCCTTTCATCGTCTCATGTCATCTTCAATCTCCTTCTTCAGAGTTTTGAAATTTTTTTCAAACAAGTCCTTCACTTGCTTAGTTAGAGTAACTCCTAGATATTTTATATTGTTTGTGGCTAATGTGAAGGGTATGGTTTTCCTAATTTCTTCCTCTGCAAGCTTGTCATTTGTGTATAGGAAGGTTACAGACGTTTTGAGTTAATTTCGTATCCAGCCAAATTGCTGAAAGTGTTTATCAGCTGTAGGAGTTCTCTGGTGGAATTTTGAGGGTCACTTATGTACACTATCATATCATCTGCAAATAGGGATAGTTTGACTTCCTCCTTTCCCATTTGGATACCCTTGATCTCCTTTTGTCGTCTTATTGCTCTGGCTAGAACTTTGAGTACTATATTGAAGAGATATGGAGAGAGTGGGCAGCCTTGCCTTGTTCCTCATTTTAGAGGAATTTCCTTGAGTATCTCACCATTTACTTTGATTTTGGCTATTGGCTTGCTATATATAACCTTTATTATGTCTAGGAAAGTGCCTTGTATCCCCGATCTCTCTAAAACTTTAAACATGAATGGGTGTTGGATTTTATCAAATGCTTTCTCTGCATTTAAAGAGATGAACATGTGGTTTTTTATTTTCAGTTTGTTTATATGCTGGATTACATTGATGGATTTCCGTATATTAAACCATCCCTGCATGCCTGGAATGAAGCCACTTGGTCATGATGAATGATATCCTTTATGTGTTCTTGTATTCGTTTTGCAAGAATTTTATTTAGTATTTTTGCATCGATGTTCATAAGAGAAATTGGTCTGAAATTCTCTTTCTTTGTTGAGTCTTTGTGAGGTTTAGGTATCAACGTGGCTATGGCCTCATAGAATGAATTTGGTAATGTTCCATCCAATTCTATGTTTTGGAGTAGCTTGAAGAGTATCGGTATTAACTCGCCTTTGAAGGTCTGGTAGAATTCTGCACTGAAACCATCTGGCCCTGGGCTTTTTTTGTTTGGGAGACTATCAATGATTGCTTCTATTTCTGTAGGGGAAATGGGACTATTTAGCTTGTTTATCTGTTCTTCACTCAATTTAGGCAAGTGAAATTGATCAAGAAAATCATCCATTTCCCTTAGATTTTCAAATTTTGTGGCATATATGCCTTCAAAGTAGGATCTTATGATTCTTTGTATTTCTTCAGTGTCTGTTGTTATGTCTCCCTTTTCATTTCTGATTTTGTTGATTTCAATACTGTCTCTCTGCCTTTTAGTTAGTTTGGCTAATGGTCTGTCTATCTTGTTGATTTTCTCAAAGAACCAGCTCTTGGTTTTGTTGATTCTTTGGACTGTTTTCTTAGTTTCTAATTTGTTAATTTCAGCCCTGAGTTTGATTATTTCCAGATTGATTATTACTCCTTTGGGGTGTTTCTGCTTCTTTTTTTCCTAGGGCTTCCAGCTGTTTTGTTAAGTTGCTTATGTGCGATGTTTCCAATTTCTTTTTAAAGGCACTTAGTGCTGTGAATTTTCCTCTTAACACAGCTTTCAATGTATCCCACAAATTTGGGTATGTTGTTCCCTCATTTTCATTGAATTTCAGAAACTCCTTGATTTCTTTCTTTATTTCTTCCCTGACCCATGTGTCATTTAGCAGAGAGTTGTTTAGTTTCCATGTACGTGTAGGCTTTTTGTTGTTTCTGTTGTTGTTGAATTGCAGCCTAAGAGCATGGTGATCTGATAGGATACAAGGTATTATTTCGATCCTCTTGTATCTGTTGAGGCCTGCTTTGTGACCTACGATGTGATCAATTTTGGAAAAGGTTCCATGGGGTGCAGAGAAGAAGGTATATTCTTTCTTGTTTGGGTGAAAGGTTCTATAGATATCTGTTAGATCCATTTGACCCATGGCATTGATTAATGATGTTATTTCTCGGCTTAGTTTCTGTTTCAATGACTTATCCTTCAGTGAGAGTGGGGTGTTGAAGTCTCCCACTATTATTGTGTGGGGATCGATGTGTGGTTTAAGTTTTTTAGCAGATCTTTTACAAATGTGGGTGCCCTTGTATTGGGAGCATAGACGTTCAGAATTGTGATGTCATCTTGGTTAACTTTACATTTGATGAGTATGAAGTGTCCTTCTGCATCCCTTTTGATTAATTTTGGTTGAAAGTCTATTTTGTTTGATATTAAAATGGCTGCGCCTGCTTGCTTCTTGTGACTATCTTGGAATATTTTTTTCCAACCTTTTACCCTGAGGTAATGCCTATCGTTATAGGTGAGATGTGTTTCTTGAATGCAGAAGAATGTTGGCTCTTGTTTATGCACCCATTCAGTTAGTCTGTGTCTTTTTATTGGAGAATTGAGACCATTGATGTTGAGAGATATTAACGACCAGTGACTGTTAAGAGTCCTAATTTTGATGTTGTTTCCAATCGAGTGTTTGTGTAGCTGTGTTTTTGCCATGGTATAGTTACCTATTTCCTGAGTAGTTTTGGTTGTAGCTTGACCCTTTGGGATGGAGTTTTCCTTCTAGTACCTTCTGTAAAGCTGGATTTGTGGATAGGTACCGTTTGAATTTGTTTTTGTCATGGAACATTTTGTTTTCTCCATCAATAGTTATTGATAGTTTTGCTGGGTAAAGTAGTCTGGCCTCGCATCTGTGGTCTCTTAGGGTTTGCAGGATCTCTGTCCAGGCTCTTCTGGCTTTTATGGTCTCTGCTGAGAAGTCGGGTATATTCTGATAGGTTTGCCATTGAATGTTATTTGGCCCCTTTCCCTTGCAGCTTTTAATATTTTTTCTTTGTTCTGTATGTTTTGTGTTTTGATTATTATGTGAGGGGCAGTTTTCCTTTTCTGGTCAATTCTATTTGGTGTTCTGTAGGCCTCTTGTATGTTTATAGGTATCTCTTTCTTTAGGTTGGGGAAATTTTCTTGTATGATTTTGTTGAGAATAGTTTCTGGGCCTTGGAGTCTGATATCTTCTCTTTCTTCAATGCCTATTATCCTCAGATTTCTTCTTTTCATGGTGTCCTTAATTTCTTGGATGTTTTGTGTCAGGAGTTTTCCAGATTTGGCATTTTCTTTAATGGTTGCTTCAAGATCTGTGATCGTATCTTCTAGACCTGAGATTCGTTCTTCTGTCTCTTGGATTCTGTTAGAAAGGCTCACCTCTGTGTTGCTCGCCTTCTTCTCTGAGGTCTCACATTGTTGTTTTTCTTCTGTCTGTGTGTTTATCGTTGAATCCATTTTTGTCTTCAGATCTTGAACTGATTTTTTTATTTCTTTCATCTCATTTTTTGTATATTCCTGAGTTTCTTCCATTGCCTCTTTATAGGTCTTCAGAGCATGAACCGTTTTATTTATTTCTTCCACCTGGTTATTTGCATTTTCCTTAAATTTTTCCAGTTCCACTCTATGTGCTTCTTTTATGTCTCTCACCTGTTTGGCTGCGTCTTCCTGTATTTGATTACGAATTTTATTTGTTTCCTCCATTAATATGCTCCTTATTAAGGATTTGAGGTCATTTTCTTGAATTTCCGTTGTGTTTGAGCTCTCTGCGTTGTTTTCTTTGGGATAGCTGGAAACTGGAGACTCCATGTTGTTTTGAGTTTTTTTGCGTATGCTTTTATGTTGTCCTTTAGACATCGTGCCAGCTTTGTTTTTGTTGGGTAGCTTCCCGAGTTGGATGGAGGGAGTCTGATGATAGATTCACTTGTTTTCTCGCGATTTCCGTAGGCTGGAAGCTCTGTTGCTTCACTGTTGTGGATGGCAGGAGGTTAGCCCTGTCGTTTTGCGCTCTCACAGCCAGTGATCCTCAGCTCCCCTGTGCTGTGGGTCCTTCAATCGTTCTGGGTCTCTGGATTAGCGTTGGGTCAGGCCAAGGTATCCACAGCCTTCTGGGTTCCCTGCCAAGTCCAGCCAGGGACACTTGGGCCCGAACCACCCTCCGAGCTCAGCTAGAATCTCAGGGTCTGAACCGTCTGCCGAGCTCAGCTAGGAATTCTTGGCTCAAAATGCACACAGGGTCCAGCCAAAATTTTTGTGCTGGGACTGCGCACCAAGCTCACCTAGGGGCTTTTGGCCAAACTGCGTGCTGTGGTCAGTTATTGACTCAGGCCCGAACCATCCGCCCAGCTCAGCCAGGAATTCTGGATTCAAACTGCCCACTGTGTCCAACCAGAGTCTTAGAGCCAGGACCTTGCCAAAAGCTCTACTAGAGTGTCTGAGCCCAATCTGTCTGCCAAGCAAGGTTAGGGACTCTGGCCCTAAACTGCACGCCGAGCTCCACCTGAGTCTCCGGGGCATAACTGTGCACCGAGCTCAGCCAAGGACTATGGACCTACACTGCACGCTGAATTCAGCCCAGGACTCCGGGCCTATATTGCGTGGATAGTCCAGCCAGAGTCTTGGTGCCACTGAGCCTGTGTGCACAGCTCAGGAAGGATCTCTCGGCCAAATCTGCCCGGCAAGTCCAGCTAGGGCCTCTGGGCTGAATCTGTGTGCTGACCTCAGCCTGCATCAGCGCCCCAAAACTGCCCGCTGAGGAGAGCTAGTGTCTTGGGCAACTGCTTGTTGATGTGAGCTAGCGCCTCCGATGGGACCGAGCTCTCCGTCCAGCCTGCGTCACAGCAGGTGAACTGTGGCTGCGCCAAGATGGCGCCTTCGGTGGACCTGAGCGCTCCACCCAGCCTGCGCCACAGCAGGTGAACTGCGGCTGCACTGATTTGGCACCTTCGGTGGACCTGAATGCTCCGCTAAGCCTGTGTCACAGCAGGTGAACTGCAGCTGCGCTGGGCTGGTGCTTTTGGTGTACCTGAGGGCTCCGCCCAGCCTGTGTCATAGCAGGTGAACTGCGGCTGTGCTGGGCTGGTGTCTTTGGTGGACCTGAGAGCTCCACCCAGCCTGCGTCACAGCAGGTGAACTGCAGCTGCGCTGAGCTGGCGCCTAGGGTGGAACTGAACGCTCTGCCCAGCCTGCATCACAGCAGGGGAGCTGTGGCTGTGCTGAGCTGCCACCTTGGGCAGAATCGCCTGCTGTGCTGAGCCAGTGTCTCCACAGCACTGCGCACTGAGCTGTACCCAGGACTCCAGGGGCGAACTCTCCGCCGAGTCCAGCCTGGGTCACAAGTCACCACGCGACCCAAATCCTGTCCAGTGTCCCCTCTCCTGCAACAATTCCCACCAGCCACCACACTAACCGCTTCCACCGGAAGGCTCTGAGCTGCAAACCTCAGTCGCTGCCGCTGGTGCCGCTGGTGCCGCTTGTGCCGTCGCTGCTCTGATTTGAGAAAATCCGCACTCCTCCCGTGTGCAGGGGCACACAGGTCCTCTGCACCCTGGTCCTTCCGAACCGTGGAGTACTCCTGCTGCTGTGGTTTCAGGACCTTGGTGTTCCTGGCTCAGAAATCTGTGCAATTCCCTGAATTGTTCACTGGAGCTTCCAAACACGGTCCACACTGCTCGCCGCCATCTTGGATCAAGTTTAGTATATATTTTAATTAAGTCATATACATCATATGCCAAAAGCACAATTGATTTGATAAATGTGTATACATAATAATGTGTGCATATGTATATATATATGTGTACATATATGCTTTACCTGATGAATATATTTTGGGATATGAGTAAAAATATAAGAAGTACTAAACGACTACCCTTTAGGAAATATTGCATTTGTAAAGATGACTTTAAAATTTATGTTATTTTTGTATTACCTTAGCAATATTTAATGCACACGTTCTATAGTTTCCTTGTGGAGTTCTGTATTGTCATATTAGTAACACTTTTATTTAATTTTCATTTTCTTCTCAAGACAGGGTTTCTCTGTGTAGGCTTGGCTGTCCTGGCCCCATTTTGTAGACTAGACTAGCCTCAAACTCACAGAAATCCACCTGCCTCTGCCTCCCCAGGTTTTGGAATTAGAGGTGTATGCCATCATGTCTGGCCTTAGTTTTCATTTTAATGTATGTTTAATTCTTGGTACAAGAACAAGAAATCTTGTTTCTACTTCAAGGGTAACAAATAAGCCAACCAGAGCACAGTACACGCAGTTTGGAAGCAGGGGATATAAGTCTGAAACTTCAGAAAGTTGGGAATCTCAGTGGTGGTTGTCTACAGCAACTTCTGAAGTCAACAGAAAAGGTTTTTTCCAGGTCCAACTGGAGGCATGGGTCATGGAGAAAAGGGCATTCTGAACAAAGGCAGCAGTGTGTACCGAATGCTGAAGCAGAGGGTCCTGGGATTAGTTGTCACAAAGTCACTGGGCTCAAGTGTCTGCAAAGGGTAGAGCATTATTTTTGAATTACCAAGACTCAGAGTCCAAGGGGGAACACAATGTGCCCAATAGCAGTTGTGCCTTTTCAATTCTGGTTATTCTGTTCTCTGAATATTACTTCCAACCCTCATTGCTTCTGTCATGACACTTAACACACATAGGCTCTGGACCAATGCTCACTGTCATAGTAAGCCAGGGCCAGGAAAATGCAGTCAGTGCGCAGGTATGAAGCCAAACAACAGGCACCATGTCTTGATTTAAAAGACCTTCCTAAGGATGGATGAATTAGAAAACCATCACGGAATTCGCTATGTAATCAAGAAAATCACAAAAATATACTTTGTAATACAATATACCATTTTTCCTGTAATCTAATACTTGGACCATTTCAGATTTTAAAAAATACACATGTATGTATTCAACAACAGTTAACTTTTTAAAAGGTCAAGAATTTGAGAGAGAGAAATGAGGAGTATATGGGAAGGGTTGGAAGGAAGAAAGAGAAGGGGGAAATGATATGATGTTACTACAACCTCAAAACCATAATTAAAATAAAAATCTGAAGCCCAAAGTCTCAGGCATAATCAGTCCTACACAGACAAACCTACAAAGTTGCCATTTAGATGTACATGTGCCCTAACATCTGTTTCCCAAGAAAGAGAAATGACCACTGTTTAAAAATTGAGCAAACCCCAAGATTGGAAAAAAAAAAAAAAATGGTGTCTGCCAGCCTCAGGTCTGTGTTTAGTTCTGGAGATGTCTTCGCTAAGCTTCCTCCCAAGGTTCTGCAAGCATGAATTGTGTCAAGCTCTATTGACCTTGAAAGCACTTAAAAGAATCTGCAGTACAGACTCACATTTGTAACATAAGCCCTATTTACTGTATCCCTTACATGTGGACAAATGAAGTGAATGGAGCTTAAAGAGCCAACTTTAATGTCAGTTTTAACAGGCAGCTGCATCCATTTTGCTTCCATGTATCACAGCCATACCCTTTCTTTCTGAGTTGTTCTAGAATAAAGTGAGAGGTGCATCATATTACAAAGGTCAAAATGTGCTACAGCTGAAGGTGGGATTAATATGTTAGTATTATTTTTAGAAATGTTACCACACCTGTGTGAGAGATGGTGTAGTCACAGTAGGTAATTGGTTAGATTAAAAGATGAGGGAAAAGTAACAATGGACAGAGTTAAGAAATCATGGCTAAGGGGACCCTAGGCCTTTGCTTGGACCTGAAAATCTGATTTCTGAGGATAATAGCTTTGAGTGAAAGATGAGATGTTTCAGACTGAATCCATCTTTGAACCCTTTATCACTCAGTAGGAGGCACACACCGAATGTTTATTCTTTCAAAGTTCTGATGGGAGCTCACAGACGAACCATGAAGTTCAGCCCTAAAGCACTCCACAGGAGTAACTCAAAGTAATCAACATACTTTTAAATGTGTTTAGTTTGTTTGTTGGTTTTGTTTTGTTTTGTTTTGTTTTTTTCTATTCCTTGGACATGCAATTTGCAGTTAAGTAGTACCTTCTCTATTTGTGTGAGAGTTACATGTTTTCCTCTATGGCACTTTAAATGCTTGCCACGTACACCAACCAGAGGCTCATACACTGGTAAAGAATTTAAAATGACCAATAATAGATACAAAATGATATGTGTATAAATCCAAGGTTTGGAGAACATTACTAAGTGAAAATGTGAATTGCAAAAACATAAACCCAGAAAGCTAAAATGATACAGGAATAGTGAGAACAGCTTAAGGGGTGAAAGTAATCAATAAAAATAAAAACAGACAGTTCTTAAGGTGAAAGTATTCTGAATAAAGACTTCTGGATGATACACAGAAGGAAAACTGTGGCAGGAGGCTGAGGTGCAGCCCAGTGGTAAAACATTTGCCTAAGCATGATAAAATGCCTGCTTGGTTCCCAACCCAATTACACCAAGGTCTTATTTCCTTAAGGGCTCGATGAATATAAATCAAATTGCAAATATTTAGAAGCAATAAATATGTGTATAAAGTTGAGCTACATAGCAATATCTGCGTAGTGCTGATTGATTATAAGAAGATAAAACTTATACTTTGAGATATTAAGTTTTCTTTCTCCACACATTATTCTTTAGCAAGATGAATGTGACAGCTCAGATAAATACAAACAGAAGATAAGAATACACAACTTGAACAATAGGGAAGAGTTGAGATCTCATTGCTTAATCTCTGGCAACAAACACAATCCACTGTATAGAACCCTAGGGGCCATAGGAGCTCTGTCACAACTGACATGGATTTGAACTACTACAGCCTTGAGGAATTATGCACATAACCCTTTAAACATTTGAGCATTCTCTTGATACTTAACAAGAACATGTTTTCTAAAGTAAATATTTTTTGCTGTATACTATTTTAAAGTATCAGAAGAAAACAATTTTCCATTTTCCTTTTATTGGCTTTCTATCAAATTCAAATTTGTCTGTTTTTTTTTCTTAATACTGGCATAGATACTTGAATTTTTCTTAATTGATGGTGGCTTGTTTTGAAAAATCTTAATAACCTTGGATACTACCAATTTCCTTACTAATGAGAGATAATGAAAGACTTGTGACTTTAGGCAACCTATAAAATATTAACATTTAATCAAATGCATGCCATGTTACTCTGTAAACATAAATATTATTGCAGATGGAGAATGGCAGAGGGACAATGCAGATCTGTGTTCCATGCATCACTTGTAAACAAGCAGAATGGGAGGAAATCTCAAGTCTAACAGGTTAATGGGTTTCTAGCTTAAGGACTGATATAAATGATATGAATAATTTCTAAATCTATAGCAGCTTTTCACGTCTACACTAGGGATGCTGCTCATTGGTGTGCATAGTCATCTTCTCCCATGCTATTTGAAGTGTGATCAAATTTGTGACTACATAAATGGGTTCTCTATCAGTAAGTGATATGGCTTTGTCTTAGAGAACATGTTTTGTTCACAGACCTATAGAAACTCTAACATAGGACTTTGACTTATGATTATTCTAGCTGCAGATGTTAAATTATCACAAATAAGACTTAACTGTAAACCTTGATGTCTCATAGAACAAGAAGACTAGAAATAAGAAAGTTAAAGGGTTAATATGAGGTATCAGTGAGGACATCATTAATCCTGCGAAAAATTCCCCCTATTTTCCAACTTTAAGGCTCAGGCTTGTCCCAACAGCAGCACCTCGTACTGCTATGAGTCCACCCAGGAAAATTTAAGCTTTTCTACAAACACCTCTTTGTAAAGCAACTTCCCTGTCATTGGTCAAGTCTAGATCTCATGACTGGACCAACAGCAGTCACTAAGTAAGGATCACTGGATGAATTGTATTTGTCATAACTGTATGTTATTATATTGTTATACTTCACCACTGGACCTGTTAAATGCTGAATACCACTCCAGGTCCAGTGGTGAAGTACAGTTAGGATGAATAAGCCTAGACTGCAGTCTTTTCAAAGGAGCAGTCTAATTTAGGCTTACACTTCTGCCAGATGCGGCCCACAGATCCCTCTACTGCTTCCAGAAAGATTCAGTATGGTTTTACTTTTGCTGAATCCATTAGATGCTTTAGAATCTCTTTCTATAACTCACAAGTACTTTTGCTCAAGAAACGTTCAACTACTTTTACTTGAAACATTTGCATCAGAGAGTTTAGGTCCTGAGGTTTGTTGTGCCTGTGTCATGCTTGTGTTTGGGGTTTGGACAGAAGAGTCCAAACCTTTTGCCTCAAACAACTCCTGGCAAGTGCTCATCTTGACTCTAGCTCGTATCAGTGGATTTTCTCTCATATTTTAAAAGAATGGGCAGCGATGAATAGACAGAACAATCTAATCTGCCATACTTGTTTGTAAAATGAGTGAAGTTTCTTTCAGTCGACGACAGACACCTGACACCCGACAGACACCATATAGCTACATTATTGCCATCATAGAAACAAAATTTAATAAGCTCTTTGCACTACAGAATACTGTGTTTGTATGTGCTTGCTCTTATAATCTAATGAGAAAAGGGGAAGTGATGGAGAGATAAACATGTTTTTTGTTTAGATCACAAGTGGGGTGGTGGTGAGAAAAAGACTTAGGAGAGAGCAGGTGATGTTTATCCCCTTAGAAGTCTAACCACCGTGTGGGGGAGATTGGTTGTTAACCAGCTGAAAAACATCCTTGAACAAATTCTGAGTGGAGGTATAAATGTGAGCCAAAAACAGGAGGCGGAGCCTTTGGAGACTGGGGCTAGTTCTGGCTGCTCATCGCTTCACTTCGAGACACTCCTAGAGGGAAGGCTTCGGGGCTCCAGGCTCCTGCAGAGGTTCCAGGTTCTGGTTGGTCCAAGAGAATCATTCCTGGGTACTGATATCCTTTCAGTTTCATTATTGTATTCTTTAATCTTCTTTTCCTATTGTTTAGGTTAGTCGGGTTATAAGTGATGTACTCTCGGTTAACAAGTTCATAATGAAATGTATTTGTTAAGAAAATGGAGCCTACAGGGAATAATGAGAATGAGAATTCTTCAGATTTTACAGATATTAAATATTAACTGAGTTGAGATGACTTTATTAAACATAAAGCAAATGCATTGGGTGTTTGTTATTTACTCTAAATAGATTTAAATACAAAAACAATGTATGAAAGCTGGGGAACAGTCACTAAACTCTTAATACAATGCATTTGCAGCTGCTTCTAAGGAGAGTTTACATCTATATTTTTCTAAGGATGCCAAGGCTGAATTGTAATGAGAACTAAGAACTCAGAAGTTGAAATGAACACTTCCCAAAGTAGCAGGAACAGTAAACATGCAACAACTTTTGGTGCAACTCATAGATATTGCATTTGTCATATTACTTTATTTATATAGCGTTGGTATTTCTAGAGACACAATCTGGCTATATATGTAAGACTCATGATCCTCCTGCCCCAGCCATCCAATTACTGGGATTACAGGTGTGCCTGGATGCACCTAGAAGGACTAAATTACTTTATAAAATACAAATAAGAGAAGGAAGTCAAAGTGTAAGTGTGGGGATTACAGCTGAGTTTCTAAATGTATTACCTTTATGGGACTAGCAACAGAAGCCACACTAGACAAGGTACCATGTTGAAATAAACTTAAAGTGAGAGTTGAAAACATGATTCTAAGTTTACATTGCTGTTATTAAAGAAACAACCTGACAGAAGCAACTGAAGGGAAGACTTATTTTGTCTCCCAGTTGAAGGATGGATATTCTCTAGCATGGTTGAGTTGGTGTGGCAGCAGGGAGGAGACTGAGGCAGCTGGACACATCGTTTCCATGCGCAGACAGCAGCACGAGGGAATGCTTGTCCCTGCCTCTATTTCTCTTTCATCAAAGTTCCGTGACTCTAGTCCGTTCATAGAGCTGCTCACACTCAGCTTGGATCATTTCTCTTCATTTCAGACATCCTGGAAACATTGCTGTTGACACACCCAGAGGTCTGTTCCCATGGTAATTCTTAAACTAGCCAAGTTTCCAATAAAGAGTTACTATCACACATGATCTATCATAGGAGAGAGTTACATATTTATTAATTGATAATTCAGTGTGACACCCCTACGGAGATAGTTTCATAATATTTATGTGGTGTAAGGGTTTTTAAGAACAGATTGAGTTTTGTAATGTGTTTTAAATTAAACATTAAACTTTCACTTTTTCTTGAGCATAAGAATAAAAATGCTTAAAAATACTTAATATCAGCAAATAAATTACTAAAATACCAAAATTTCTCCTGTCTCAGCCTTCTGAATGCTAGGAATACAGTTGTATACCATTAGTCCCAGGTCAATTCTGTGTGTTCTGTGTAAGGGGTATGAGGAAAGGTGAACTAATAGTAATTTTACTTGTGTTGACCCAGATAACTGTTTAAGGTTTTACATGTAAGTAAGAAAAACTTATTTATGAAAGGCTGCTTGTCTTCTGTAAGCGATATGAAGCTCATGGCTGGTTAGACTCTGGGTAGTATAGTTGGAGCAGGCATTCCAAGAAGAAGGCCAAGGATTTATGACCTCCCCACTGAAATTCTGTATACTGACCTTGGAAGCCATGAAATGCCTTCACACTAGCTTTCCTTCTTATCTTTTTGCCTAGGAAACCACCGTGACCCCATAAGCATATTCCACTTTATTCCAGCTTCTCTCTCTGGAATGTCCTAAGACTAGGATGTCTATATATAAGTCAGTTTTATTTTCTTAAGTAAAAACATGAAGCAGTGTGCTCTGCTTTCCCTCACATCCCAGTTTTTCTTTCCCAGGATGCGGGGGTTTGTATTTTTATGACTAGGGTGCCTTGCAGGATGCTTTGCACAGATCTTGTGCCCAGCTCATAATTCACATGGTCTACGTCTGCCAGATAGGACATGAAGTGAAGAACAAAGAAATAATTTCTATTAAAATAACTTATCCAATGGTAAATGATCCTTATCTTGTCATAGTTTAATAATTGACCTACAATTGTTTAGTCATCATCATTTGAATGTGGCACTTGCAATTTTTCATAGATGAATTTTATATTAAAGAATAGTAGTGTCGAAAATGAAGCTAGACTGCTAAAGATCTATAATACTGTGAGGGCATTTCACCACCTGTACCTCTGGTGGCAGGAACTGAGTGCTCATTAAGGACTAAGCATGTTCTAAGCCTGTCACCTGTTCTAATGCTCACAGAACACTCGAAGTTACCCAACTTAATCTCCATTGATTCTGATGTTCTCATACTTGGACCCAAAGTAGGGTATCATAGGCATCCTTCCCTCATAGTTATTGGACGCACTGTGCTCCTAAAACTGCCGTGGCAGCTACCTTCTACACTAGAGTGTTAGCATCTGGGACCTTTCTTTCTTTACATATGCTCTCTCTTTTTTTTTCTTTCTGTTTATGGGAATTTCAGTATTTCAATCTTCATACTCATAACATGTTAGGGAAAATAAAATATTCAGTTAGCATGGGATAAAGCCAGTTTCTAACAGAAAACTATAAGAAAATACTACGTATATCCTTTGCTTTTCCCAGGAAGATCGGCTTTCTGCGTATGGTTTTATTTTTGTTTGGAGATGGATCTCTGTAGCCCACATTGACCTTCCAGGAGCCAATATCATTGGTCTCTGCTCCCAGGTCCTGGGACTGAAGACCTGTAATTTGCTTTCTTTAGGTGAGTCATGGGTGGGCTGCTGGTTTATGTTTCTACTGTAGCTGCCCTGACTTTGCCATCTGTGAGAATTCTTTCACGAAACTCAGGATCTCTTGCTTAGTAATAGATTTCCATTATATTAGAATTTTCACCACTTTCTAGCATCTGTTTGAGACATTGAAAATTATTCCTGTCATGTTTGAGTCTTCAAAGCTATTGGACAAGTGATTAAAACATTCAAATAAATGTTGATACTAAGCCACTGACCTATGACAGCTGACTATTTTAGTTGTGATAAATGGTATGTAGTAGGTTCCCTGTTGTATTTATTGTAGGTAAATCAATTTATTAACTGTGGAATTAACTTGGTTGTCACCCATCACACTGTGTGAACTCAGCATCATTCATTACCACATGTTGGAGCTAGTGTTTACATTGATGCCAGGCAGTTGATCTTTTTTCCTTTAACATAAAAGTTGTTTCACGTTTCCTATTGGAAATGCCACATCTTCATCAGAGTCATTATCTGAAATCTGCCGATGGAATGTTGTGTTTAGGCCACAGAAAACAGGAACTTGGCTGCACAGTAGCTATTCACGGGTTGGAGTGAACCCTGAGTGCTTGGTCTAGTGATAACTTGGGGAAGTTACAAAAAGTACTTTCATATCTTCCACCCAGAACAGATCTGCTTGTGTTGTTGCTCACCAAAAACACAACTCCTTGCAGTGAGGAACCTTTATTAACTTTTCAAAGACTTGTGCATATGTATTTGCCTCTGTGGCGTTATGTGAATGTGAGTGCAAGTGCCCTCAGATACTGGGTGTGTTGAATTCTCTGAATTGACAGCTACAGGCAGTTGTGAGCTGCCCGCTGTGGATGCTGGGAACTGAACTTAGGGCCTCTGGAAAAGAAGTTAAAGGCTCTAAAAAACTGCGCTATCTCTCCATGTCTTAAATAGACTCTTACAGGAAGATATGTAAAATGCCTACAGACAACAACACACATAGACACAAAGTAGATTATCAACGGTTAGCATGAGCATCTTCTTATGTATTATCTATCGCACTGATAGAATGTATATACATTTATTAACCATAGTATAGATCATCAATGGCAAATGAGCAAAACTTGTTATGTATTATAAAACAACCACACTCAGATCCTGATGGTGTCATCATTTATGTTAAGAAACAATGCTCCAGAGCTACAGTGTTGAGCTTAACATCCTGGAAGGATGTTGGCTGTCATGGCCACATTAGAAATTGGTTGGTAGGAGATCAGTGCTATTGACAAACTGCCTCTTAAAGCAAAATCAATGGCTACTGAGTTATCAATGCTGATGGAAAAGTACTTCCTGGAAAAGCACAGTTTGTAATACACAACATGTGTGTTTGCATGTCTTGAATCACTATGCATTCAACATCATATATATGTGCATTCTTTCACTGCAACAAGTCCTAAGAGAAGCCTCAAAGGGAAATGCTTTAAAAAAAATTGGTAGCATCTCTAAAGTGACTATAATTAAGAGTTTATTTTGTGTAAGATCAAGATGAAATGACATACCCAGTAGCAGTAACAGGAACATTGAAAATAACATAGACTAAGACATGTTTTGTAGCCTTAAGTTATTTCCAGTTCAGTTAACAAGTGGAAAAACCTAAACATATCCGGCAATTATAGTGCAGCCCGGTCTGCAAGCTTCACTTGCACAATGTGAGTCTGAAAGATGTGCCTTGGGCATTCAGAGGGGATGAGATCATTGTGTGCTGTGTATCCCAGGCTTTGTGCAACACATCAGACTTACTGGTTCTTTGAAGTCTTGAGTCAACAAGGTATCCCAGTTGAAGCACGTTGGCAATGTTTGCTGATGGATGTGTTAGAAACAACAAATCCTTAATCAGATATTTGGATCGGAAGATCCATTCTTGCCTTTGGTTCCTCCATTGCTGGATAGTGTTTAGTGAGTTTGTGTGTATGCAACTGTCCATAAATGTGTATTTACGTACACATAAGTTTCAATTTATCACTGTTTTGTGACATATAAAATGAACAAGTAAAAAAACTTGGGAGCGACTGTGAGTGTCATGACTCAGTCAGATTAAGTAATGCTATTATTCTTTATCCCTTTATAGAACTAGCCCACTTTCATGTGCCCAGTCTATTTGTTAAGAGGGTTCTTTTTATAAACAAGATATTTAATTTTTAATGTTGGTTTATCATTTTTATAATAGTTGCTGTTAATTCTTGGGAACCAAAAGAATCATAGGTTTCTTAAAATATAAGAAAAGAGCATTTATTTATACTTGTCTTCCTATGTACAGATGAATAATAGTCTAAATTATTTGTAAAAATCCTTGTGTGTAACCCGTTACCCATATAGCACTCAGAGATTCAGTTTAGTCTGAAATACTGTTTTTAAAGCAATCAATTTAAGGTCTAGCATGGATTTTATTGAGTTTCCAGAGTGGGGAGTACATTCTCTGTAGTAAGTCATGCTCACTGGGTGTGGGGGTGCACGTCTCTGATCCCAGCATTCAGGGAGCAGAAGATCACAGCCAGTTTGTGGAGTTTTATTGTTATTTTTAAAATATAAGTTGACTTTTGTATAGTTTCTTTGAACTTCTCAACCATTTCTCCTTACATACCCGTTTTTTGGTACTTTTGGTTTTGAGGTTTGTTTTTTTTTTTTTTGGCCACATAACAAAAATTTCACCAGAGAGCAAAACTGATTTAAAGTAAAGTAATCCAAACACAAAAAATATTTTCATAAAGCATATCTTGTGTGTGTGTGTGTGTGTGTGTGTGTGTGTGTGTGTGTGTGTGTGTGTGTAGGAAAAGTTTATTTGGCTTGCAGCCCGTCACTGGAGGAAGCCAAGGGAGACATACAAGGTATGAACATGAAGCAGAAAGTAAAAGAAAGGCTGCATAAAGCATATCTTAACTAGCTTTTATTTATACAAAAGTGTTTTAAGCACACTCCATATTTAATCCATATTTAAAAAACTAATAAAAGTATACATACTGAAAGGTGTGGTGGCATACACCTTTAATCCCAGCACTCAAGAGGCAGAGGCAGGCGGATCACTATGAGTTAGAGGCCAGCCTGGTCTGCAAACGAGTCCAGGACAGCCAAGGCTACACAGAGAAACCCTGTCTCAAAACAAACAAACAAACAAACAAACAAAAAAGTACTTACTGAGCAAAAATGACTGAAGGCTTTGACATGGCTATGAATATGACAGATCGGAGCTCTCAGAGGGCTTGCTCACCCAACCACACATGAATGTGAATGCCTTGGTTAGATTCATTGATTTCCTGTCGTTAAATCTTTATTTTTCTGATCTGCAGGATTTGCCAGGAAAATATTTAGTTGCTAATCTTTGCCAGGAGTTTCTAATGCAGTTCCCATTGTAAATTAGTTCAATCTCTGTTTTCAAAGCTGCTAAAAGAAGACACAGCTGTGCCTGCAATGGCAGTTCATCCGTGTGAACTCTAAGACATGTGCCTGGCATTTTCTTCTTCCTTCGCTTCCTTGGCAGACTCAATATGTAAAAAAGTTCCTGCAGGTGCAGTGGTCCTGTTTGCCCCCAGGATTTCCCACCATGTGTGCATTGACATTTTTACCCCTCAGCATTCATTATGTTGTTATTGTTGTTATTGTTATTATTATTTCAATTACTCTTAGCCTTTGTATAATTTCTTTAACCTTTCCAACCACTGCAGCCTACATTACACTTTTTTTTGGTCACATAACAAAAATCTAATGCCTGGCAAATATATTCTACTAAAATCAGCTTAACTTTTGGATAACTGTGTCAACAGTGGGCTGAAAAGAGTCCCTCCATTAGTTTTAGGAAGTGGTTTTGTATTAAAGAGTTCCTAATCTTCAGGTTATTTTTGTACCAACTGCATGAGACTGAATATTCTTTTGAGGCACTCAGTCTGACTGATTTATTAAGTGTTTGAGTTAACAGTCGTGTTGAAGTGAGTTTATAATATCAATTAGTTTATAGGAGAGGAAGACATAAGCCACTGAGGCATAGCAGAGATAATTCCTACTTCAAGCCTCTAGAGAAGAACGCATTTATTTCATGTGTGCTGTATGCATAGGAAACATTCTTAGAAACTCCATTTCACTCAAGACAAGGCCTTGTAGCTTCATAACACTGGGGCATACTGTCTCTCCCAAAGCACTCAGGAGCTTAATTACTAGAGAAATTCTTTTGAACGGCTTATATGAGAAAAGATTGGGGGTGAGGAAAGAGAAAAACCTCACCCTGATTAAATGACTGAAAAAAAATGTCAGATTTATTAAAGGTCAGTAAAGGTGTAGGAAGAAGTGTAGGTAAAGATAAATGGGTACCAACATGGCTCGGGATGATAGTCATTTTTGTAACATTGATTTTTTTTTTCTCGCTCATTGCCTATCTTGGGTTTCTTTAATAGATAAGAGGGTTAAAAATTTATACAGCTGTTCTGGCAAAGTCTGACTATATACATGTAAACCATGTCATTATATAAATATGACCCTATTAATTAAACACATGTTTTGTGTACCTCATACAGTATTCTAATTGCTGGAGATTTATCGACAAACAAAACACACTGTATCTCTTGCCTTCAAGGAATGTGATGCTGGAGAGAAGACCAAGAAGCCCATTCTGTCTGGGTAGGGGTTTAAAGTTTACCGCCTGTATTGTCCTTGCTGGTGCCTTAATTTGAGCGGGACCCCTTGGACCAAATCTGCTTATCATATTGTTCTACTTGTAGGTTTCTAGGACCCACTGGATCCTTCTACATTGCTATTCTCCCATGGTTCTCTCATCTAGAGTCCCAATAGGATGTCCTCCCCTCTGTCCTAGTTTCCTGTTAAGTGAAGGCTTTCGTGGGACATGCCCATTGGGCTAGTATGCAGATATAAGTGAGTATATACCATTTGAGTCTTTCTGCTTCTAGGTTAATGGTCAGAACTGTCTCCGCACTTGAGTGGAGAGTGGGATATGACTTTCTCACGTACTCTGGTGCCTCACATTTGACTATGTCCCCTGGAGGGGGCACTCGGAGGAAGGACAGCAGTCACCAAGAAGAGACTTGATACCCTATGAGCATATACAGGGGGAGGTAATCCCTCTTAGGAACAGTCATAGGGGAGGGGAATAAGGGGAAAATGGGAGGGAGGGAAGAATGGGAAGATACAAGGGATGGGATAACCATTGAGATGTAACAAGAATAAATTAATAAAAAAAAACTTAAAAAAAAAAAGAAGTCCATTCTGTTAAACAAGATAATGTCAGAGATGTGCACATACTCAGGGCCTTAAAATCTTGGCTTGATGTAACATTGAGCTCTATGACAGACACAATGGAAAAAGATCCCATTGATATACCTAGTATTGCTGTCTGTTAAAATAAGGTACAGGAATATTTAGGCATTACTACAGAACTGTTAGGGTGGTGGCTATGACTGAAACTAGAATTAATATCTTTAAATTGGGGAGAGGCAGCCAGTACTTAGAACATATTATCAGTGGATTCCTGGGGGAGCCTGCAGTGTTACCTTCTACTGACCCATTGTTTTTATTTCCTATCTTTTATCTGAGATCTGGTTTTAAATAGTGTCCTAGTGTGGCATGGGCAATTTTCCAGGTGACAGGGACCCAGTAAGTAGCCATTGCTCATTGGTTACTATTGGCAGCTTCACGTTAGGCCCCTTCATTTTCAGGATCTGTATTCACATAATGTTAGAAGAGGAAGGACACAAATAAATCAGGGTGAATGGAGAGCGAGAAGCCTTATTTATTGTTGGGTGAACTTAATAATATGGATATATTGCATACCCCAAGTAATTTTATGAAATAAATATAATTATTGTGAGTGTCTTGGAGAATTTGGGGAACTAGATCAGTAGATATTTGAACTGAGCTGTGGTGGAGTACTTCTTTGATATGTGTGGAATTGTAGGAAATGGAGATGAATAAAGGGCCAATGTTAGCTAACCTATTAATAAAACCTATTAGAAACTAGCAGAGGCTGGAGAAATGGCTCAGAGGTTAAGAGCACTGGCAGCTCTTCCAAAGGTCCTGTGTTCACTTCCCAGAAACCAAATGATGACTCACAACCATCTATAATGAGATCTGGTGCCATATTCTGGCCTGTAGGTGTTACATGGAGGCAGACCACTGATAAATAATAAATAAATAAATCTTTAAAAAAAATAAAAAAGAAACTAGCAGTGTATTTCTTCAAATAAATATGATAGTGAGCAGAATGGGGTGTCTGAACTGTACAGTGAATGGTGTTCAGAATCTTGGCTCTGCAGCATTGCACAAAATTCATAATAAATAGAAATAAAACATTAAGATGTGAGATATGAAAGAACATCTTTTTAATATCATAAAAGACATATTTTCTTAAATGAGAATCATAATTTGGTTATATTAAGCTAAACTTTGGGGTGAATAAAACATTAACAATGGTTGAGGAATACATCAGTTTAGAACTAGTCCCATACTAAAATTATTTTCTCAATCATTTAGTTTAAAGGGTATTTTTGTCTATATTTCTGTCATTCTGTCTGTCTGTCTGTCTGTCTGTCTGTCTGTCTGTATGAGTACTTTTCTTGCATATGCACTCTAATGTCAAGGACACATATTTGGAAATCAAAAGAAATTTATAAATAGTCAGTTTTCTCCTTCCTCTATATGGTTTCTGGTACATTAGTCCATTAGTCTTGGTGGCAAGCTCTCTTAACGCTTAAGCCATCTTACTGACTTATTTACTCATTTAGTTGAATGAGTACAGACATGAATAGGCCTACTTGTTGAAATATTTTTACTTCCTAAATTGATTATTTTGGAAACTATGAGATTAGCTCTTTATTTACATGTATTTTTAAACTAAAAGATATGTCTACCAGCTATAAAGCTACAATGTTTCTTAGAGGCAACAAAACTCTTTGCTGGAAGGTGGAACACTCACTTTATATTAAGGAACAGGAGCTCCACCGGAAGACCAATAGGGCCAACTAACGTGCACTCAGAGAGGCTTGTAGACACTTAAGCACCAACCAAGAACCATGCATGGACTGAACCTAAGCCCCCTACATAGATGTAGCCAATGGACAGCTCTGGCTTCATGTGGGTCCCCTAGTAGGGGAATGGGGCCTGTCTCTGACATGGACTTTGTTGCTTGCTTTTTGCTGACTCCCCCTTGGCGAGGCTGCCTTGCCAGGCCACAGGAAGTAGGATGCACTCAATCCTGATGTAACTTGATGAACTGGGTTGGGTGGGTGGGTGGGGGCTCCCCTTTTCTGAGGACTATGGGGTAGTGAGGGTAAAGAGAGGGAGGTTGAGACTAGGAGGAAAGGAGGGAGGGAGCTATGAATGGGATGTAAAGTAAAGAAATAAATACATCAATTTTTAAAAAGTAAAAGAAAGATTAGTGTCTGAGCAAGAATATGGATTCCTGTTGAAGACAATTGCAGAAACAACTAAAATGTTTGCCTAGTGATATTTCACTTAGACATTATCACAAGTGGTCAGGGAGAAAAATGCCATAAATGAATGATGAAACATTTAAGGGGGTCTGCTTGGTGAAATGGTGAGTCCAACACTGGGGATTAGGAAGCTTAGAAGGAATAAAGCTCATAAATTGTGCATGAGCCTGAAGTGGGTGTGAACAATCTAAAGGGGGAAATGCATTTGTGAATGTGCCTCTGTGACTTAGGGAAGAGCCCCGATTCTAATGAAGATTCAAAGGAACTGTACATAGAAACAGTATTTGTTTAAGTTTAAGAGGTGCTTGAGGTCAGGAGGGATTTGGGATTATGAAAGAGTGACTGAGGAAAGCTTGGGGAAGAGCCAGTCCCATATTTAGGGGGAAGCAAATGAATAGAAAGCCTACAATAGAAGTGCAAGGTAGGGCCATACAGCACTGGAAAATAAATCCACTCAATGGTTAACCAGTTGTTTCTCAATGTGTATTTGGTAGTTTATTGATAGAAAACAATCATACAAACAATTGGTGAGGATGTGTTGTTCATTGCTTACCTTTTTATTTATTTTTTAAAATACCATATCTATCTATCTGTCTATCTATCTATCTATCTATCTATCTATCTATCTATCTATAATCTATAATCTATAATCTATAATCTATAATCTATGTATCTTCTTGTTAGAATACAGGCCTGAGAGTTGAACTTCTCACTGTAATGTTCCTGATTTTGTAATTGCACATACACATTTTTAAAAAATGACAGACCTTTATAGTTTCTTTTGAAAACTTTTTTTCTTTTGGCTGCTTGGGATGGAGCTCAGGGCCTTGTACTCTCTATGTGTGTTCTCCAACAATGAGCTGCACCCTCAGCCTAGATAGTAATTTAAAATTTTTATTCTATTTTATTTTAAGAGTGTTTTGCCTGCATGTATGTCTGTGTTCCATATGCATACCCAATGCTGATGTGGACCAGAAGAGGGTGTTGGATCACATGGAACTGGAGGTATAGACAATTGCAGTCTGTAATGTGGGAACTGGGTCTTTTCTGAGAGCAGCAGTGTTCTGAACAGCTGGGCCATCGCTCCAGCCCCATGCATAGTATTTTAAATTGGTGACTAACTGTAAAGGCTTCTTAAGCTTTTTTTCAATTTTAAATTGAGAATATACTTTTCATACAATATATTCTGAGTGTATTTCTCCCCATCCTTCCCACATCATCCAAACCCACACCCTTTCTTTGTCTTTCTCATTAGAATACAAATATGCATCTAAAAATACAATGCAATAAAAATGCCAAGTTAAAAAATAGGATAAACTGAATATAAAAGCCAAGGAAAATGCACAAGAAATACACATAAATGCCATGATACACATTTTTCACACACACACACACACACACACAAATCCTGTAAATGCACAAAACCAGAATCCATAATATATACGCAAAAGACCTGTCTCTAAACCTGCCATTGAAGCAGTTTTGTGTGGGCCATCCACTTCTGAGCATGGGGCAGAGTGGTTGTTATACTCAGTGAAACTCCAAAGAAGAAAACTAATTTTCCATATGCAAGTACTTACCAATTGGATATAATTTCTGGCTTGGATTATTTTAAGTTATATATTGAAGATACATTTTCTTTCAAGACAGCAAATTAAATACTTTTCCATACAATTGATTGGGAATATGTGAAATGGCATTAGCTCTACACACACACACACACACACACACACACACACACACACACACACACAAACTTGACCCACCCATCTCTTCCCTCTTTCTTTTCAAGGACTTGAAACTGGGAGTATTGGTCATAAGTAGAACACTTACCCATTATGCGCAAAGGTAGTGTACCATCCCCAGGACTACAGAACCCAAATGTCTTCAATGCTGCGTACCTGTTCCCATCATTAAATGATTAAGTCATTTGTTTTGCTTTATGGCAATAGTGTTATTTTTAGAGAAATTATTCTTTACCTCTACTGGCCAACAAAAAATGAAAGGGTGCCTCCTGAGGACTGACTTAAGACTGTGCAGTTTTTTGTGTGAAAACTGTTAGAATATATAATTAGATGTATACTTTTCTGGTTTGAGCACCCATTCCTTTATAAGTCTCAAAACTTTGTGAAGCTCTTTGTATAAGAATTTAAAAATGACCGCCCCCCGTTTCTCCGCTAGTTGAATACAGCTGTGTTTTGTAGGAACAGTCATTGGAAAGCTTTCCATCACTGGAAAGGCTGCCAGTGTCATTTCATAAGTAAGACAGAGACTTTTATCAATTCTACTCAAGCTGAAATAAAAACCCTTCACTAGAAGCAACTTTCACATATCAATGAAAGTCTCAGATTTAACTCCTGTGCCATCCTTTTGATCTGGTAAATTTTCTTTGTGATGAGTTTACAGGTGACATTTTCTGAGACATCCAACCAGTTTACACAGGTTTATTGTCTACCTGATGTGAGGCACTGTGATAAGCTTTGGGTGACTCAGTGGTAAACAGAAAGAACAAAAATGTAAAATGTAGGGTCTTTTTGAGATTGTTTAAAAAAATTACACTTTTAAAATGAAATAATCAAATATATTATTGCCCCAATACATGATCACTCAACACCCTTTAAGCAATCTCTGGAATTTGACACTTCTTAAGAAGTATAAATTCCAGAATAATCTTTACTTTCAGAAGAAGAATTAATGTCAGCTCTACTGATCCAAGTTTTGGAAGGACTCCAGAATTTAGCAAATCAGTAGTGACTAGTAATAATATCTCAAGATTACAATTTTAATAGAAACAATTACACAGGGAATATTATGGGGTCCCTTTGTTGCTGTGGTCCTAAGCTACTTATGAAAACAAAGAAAAATGTCTACTCAGTATGGTAAACTGAACAGAATGCAAATGGGAAAACCTACATTCACCCGGAGCTTGAATTTAAGACCTTATGGAATGGTAAAATCAGTGGTCCTCCTCTTCATATTTAACACACTGTGAAAGGGCGTCGTCCCTATTCCTTTTCTCAAATGGGATGTAAGTGTCATTGTTACTTGTTGACATGATCTGTGACATGATCTTCTGGAGAACTGTGATATGGCAGAAAGCGGGGTTGCTAGACATTTTACAAGAGTGGTTTGGATTGAAGATTGACACTGTCTTTCGTTATTAAGAAAACCATATATTTAAGTTTTCTGGAACCATTTTATGGTTTATATCGGTGCATCTGACATCTGTCACCCACTAAATTTTAAAAAATATACTGGTTTGGGCCCTGGAGACATGCCAGCCTATAAGAGCATTTGCTGCACAAGTAAAGGCACCTAATTACAAATGCCCAAGACTGTAAAAAGATAGATACAGTTATACACATGCCTATTAGTGAAATGTTGGGGTGGAGTTGGAGAAGGGAGGATCAGTGGTGCATGGCGGTACTCAGTTTAGCACAGGATGCTGTATGAGACCTTGCTTCAAGGGAATAAACTGCAGAGTAACCGAGCAGTAAACCTTGCTTCCTCCTATGGCCTCGGCATGCTTGCATCGATGAGTGCATCTACATACATAATATGCATATAACATACACACATGTACACAGTAAAATAAAAATACAAATGTATTGGTTTAGACAATAAGTATTATGGCCATCCATGTTGGGAAACATAACTTTATTTTGACAGGAAAACTATGCTTGGTATATTTAACATGTAAGGTCATTATCCTCACTGGAAAATACTTTTGTAACATAAAACCCATACGACCTATGAAGCACTATTAAAAGTGTTCTCATTAGGAAACAGTGATGAGGTAACTCTGTAGGAATACATTTTTATGTTAGTCATGCTACTTTTTAAAAATAAATTTGTATTTTTTCTTTGGTGTAATGCTGTTTTCCCATAACATGCTCTATTGAAATCATGTCACAGATCATGTCCACAAGTAGCACTGAGATTTATGCTCTGCTTGGGACAACAAAGTACACATTGAATGGGAAAAAGAGGAACAGTGGATTTCATCAGTCCATAGGCGTTAAATTCAATTTAGACTATCTTTCCGTTAACTTCCTTATTATCATCCAGGGTAACTTCAGTAGCCTTTGAAGGTGGCAGTATCCATATTGTTTCCAGAAGTCTCAGGCTTTTACATTTTTCCCTTTGAGTTTGGTCTCATGCATACAGTTATCCTACAAAACCATGCTCCCTGTACCTCGGCCCCTCTCGTTCTTTTAAAGCTAATCAATCTAACCTCTCCGAATGACGGCAGTTTGGCAATTTCTCTGTGGATAATTGTGAAAGAATCTGTTGATTTGAAACGAAATAATAACAAAGCCAGTTTCTATTAGTGGTAAAGGGGTTTCCATCTCCAAAGCCCCTTTATCAGTAGGAAGAGTAGTTCTGCCTAAAGTGGAGGATACTTTAAGTTCTTAGCGGGACTGAGAATCCTGGCATGCAGGGATCACCATGTGGACATTAAGGAAATTCAGTTTCTGGGGAAAGACGGAGGGAGGAAGAAGAACTTCCCAGGGTTATACAGTGTTACCTGAGTACCGAACACTAAGCACGTGGGCTGTAACATATTTCGAGTAAATGTGGGTGTTAGATGAGTGAATGGACAAGTTTTGAGAGAACTGAAACATCTAGGTTATGTAACCTACCAAATAATGCTCTTTCTTTAATTTTTCTATGCCAGCCAAGACCCCCTCCTGCACAAATTAGTACTAACGGCCACAAATAAAAGTTCATTTGACTGATTCAGACATTTTTTTAACAAACTTTGTGTTTTTCAATTATTCAATTTTTTTTTTCAATTCCAAAATCCAAAATTGAAAATCCTGAACCACCTAGAATAGGATTTGAGGTCACCAAGACTCAATTTTACTATCTCCATCTACTGGCAGGGAGGAACTTTACCCCAGCATCTGGACTGGCATAGAAAAGACGAGAAAGAACATTAAAAGGTAAGCCGAATGTACGTCTTTATTTCCTCTGCATTTGTACACATGTCTGTCACATACTCTATTGTATGTTCCACATTGAAGATTGCTGTAATGAGAAGTTATGAAATGAGGGAAGTGTAGGTGATCTAGGCTCTTGGGTGGTCCTTTAAAATGAGCAGATATAGACACATCATCATGACAGTCTTTTATACCTGGGTACTTCTGAGTTTCTCTCAGGTTATTCCAGTGGTTGAATGCTGCCTTCCAGTCATTACATAAACACGTGTATTTTAGTCTTACTTCTGTAGACTCTCTGTTACCCTGAAGAGAATATTATTTGGCATTAATTATTTGAAGTGTGAAGGTTTAGAGAGTATATAAGTGTGTTCCTTTCTGGGGTACACATTTTCACTCTGGTGTTTCTTAAGATCTTTTCCCAGTGTTTACTTGTTAGTATTTTCATTTGGAGAAAGTCCTGAATTAAGCTTCCTCCTTAAATGACAAGTCAGCCTTAATAGTGTGTGTGTGTGTGTGTGTGTGTGTGTGTGTGTGTGTGTGAGAGAGAGAGAGAGAGAGAGAGAGAGAGAGAGAGAGAGAGAGAGAGAGAGAGAGAGAGAGA
>OU015751.1:113217328-113248770 GCA_907169655.1 Acomys percivali
AGAGAGAGAGAGAGAGAGAGAGAGAGAGAGAGAGAGAGAGAGAGAGAATAAAAGTTGGTATTTTGGTATTTTGTTATCCCATAAAAAAAAAAAAAAACTTCCTGGAATTGTATTGGCTCACTGTTAAAAAGATTACAGCATTGCAATGAAACTGCAATATATAATATATACTGCTATAAAACATAGCTGCAATAAAATAAATAGTTGATAGTTTGTGTGGTTTACAAGGAGATCTACACAGTACTTCCATATGTATTTAAAGTGTTAGGAACAGTTACTCTTGGGCTTATGGTATGCACGACTTTCTTCACAGAAGCTTTATCTCAACTTGAGATTTAGAGTAACAACCATTCGTCAAGATAATTGGTACTACTACATTTGATGCTATCTAATTAAGTGTGGTCCAGGGATTTTCCTATCCATTCTCTTCTCCTTGTCCATAGTCCTCCAGATGTGCTCACTGCACTGCATTACTCAATGTCTCCTGGGAGTGTTCTAATTCTTTAAAAGAGATATATTTAAATGTACAAAGAGCACAAGTAGATAATTTTCAACTTTAGAGTGAGGCTGCAAAAGACAAGAATTTCAAGGGAATTGCTCTGTTGAAACATGTCTGTTCATATCCTGGGAGGTCGTGAATGCAGCTGGTCCATTTGTTGGCTGAGGGGTTAGCCTAACATAAACAGCAATAACATCAGAATCTAACAGTGTTCGGCGGGACAGAAGTAGCCACAAAGTCTTTCAGAGATTAGAAGATACAGAGTTTTCCCTAATGATCAAAGGGTGAGAGATAGCTAGGGCATCAGAGAAGAACCTCCTCCAGAGATGGACATTCTGGTGGACTTGGTAGAATCAAATTCAGTTGCTCTTGGCATACAATTCTTTTATTCTGGACTCTAGTCCCGTCTTTCCTTGTCATCTTAAGACTCCTGTGTTTTAATCCTTGACTCTGTTTAAAAATTACTGTCGCAAAGAGAGCTACTGCTGAAGAAACTGATAATGGATAGATTCAAACTAGTCCTAGAAGGAAGGAAACTTTTATATTTACATATCCTCACTTTTCTCTCGTAGTCCCTAGAGGTGGCAAAATATTGTAAGCTGTGATAGAATAGCTTGGTGTAATTAGGTACTTTATTGTTATTAAAATATATGTCTCTCAAGAAACAATTTAAACACCCAATTCCCCACTAGGTTATATAAGTTTATTATTTGTGTGCAGTCCTAGTTTCTTTTAAAAAAGCATCAAATTTATATATGTTTTTAAATTTTTCCTCATCATTTTAAGGTAGAGTGGGAGTAGTGGTCATGCGTTCTGACAGCAGAGTGGTTAAGGTGTTCATGTGTTCATGAGAGCATCTTGTGGAAATCCAGCTATGAAGTGAAGTTACATCCCAGTGTCGTTTTCCTGTCACCATTATGCAGGATTGTTTGTGATATGAAAGCAAACATCTCTGTAGGTCACTTATCAATGTATTTTAACATCTCACATCCTGTTTAGAGAAAGATGAATACTTCACTAGTTACTTCTGAAATATAAAACCTACAAGGTAGAACTCCTTGTATATAAGTGGCTAGATATACTATTTTTTTGTCTTCAGTTATTTTATTGTTTTTTTCACTGATAAATTCTAAGCATTCTTCCATCAAAAGACCAGTAGCTCATCCAGGTGCTGTGATCTCACAAAGGAATAAGTCACTTCTTTGCAATTTCGAAATGCCTAGTAAACTCCAATTGAATGTTCACAATTATATGCATGGCAGCTATAAAATTAATACATATTGATGTCCAAAAATGTTTTTATTGAAATATTTCCTCTAAAAAAATCTGTGTTTATATAAAGTATATATAATATGAATTTATGTTTAATCACATTAGTATTTAGCATAACATTTGTATAAGTATATTTTGTTGTTGAAAAATATTTAGACTATATCCTAATATATTGCTTGAACTTTGTATAATAAATTCTAATTAAATAAAAGGGTAGATTTATTCACTGATTATTTTAAAAAGTGGATGTTTATTATATATTTTGACTTATTCCTAGTACTCTTTCCTACATTCTCACTTTTAAAAAATAATGTCTAAAATAATGTTTTCCTGTCTCAGAGCTTGTAATTGGGCATAGATACAGCTCTATTTATTGCTCAGTTGCTGCACACAATTCCTTTAATGTAATAATGTGTGTATGTACTTGGCTGTCTGTGTTAGATAAGATTATTTCCAGCTTACCTTCTGTAATAAATCATTTTATAGCTGTACTCCATTGAATCAAAGTGGAGTTGATTATTTTATTACTGCCTGAAAGTTAAAAATACTATGTTGTCAAATCTTCACTATTTGACAAATCTAAGTATGAAAAGAATTTTCTAGATCATAATCTTTTGTGATGTAATGGGGTATTTTCAGGAAGAAAAGAGGCAATGATGACAACAATTACATCAGTACAACCTTAAATCATTGACATCTCAGGCAAACCCAACCAGATGGTCCCCGCAAGTATTAGTTCAGTTATAAGACATTCTACTTAATTGTCTGAATAGTAAAACTGATCTTCTACAAGTAGCTATGAAGACAGAGGCAGAGTGACTTTACTGTATATTTTGTGCTTGAATTTGGCTCCATGATTTTATACTAGGATCTATCTGCCCACGTCTGTGCATTGGCTTTTTCCCTAGAATGGATTCACAAATCCTGAGAAGAGGCTATTTCCCCTCACTGTGCATGGTGCATGGACTCTTCCTAGAGGCCTCCTTTGCCCCACTGAGAGACTTTAGGCGAGAGTAGCATGGAAGAATGGGGAAATAGTAGGACCCACAGGGTCCTGGAAACCTACAAGAAGAACTTTATGACAGGCAGATCTGGGTCCTGGGGTCCTCCTCAAACTAAGGCACCAGCCAAGGAGAATAGGCAGTAAACTTCGAACCCCTACCAAGACCTAGCCGACGAACATGATATTCTCCACCATTGAGTGGAGAGTGAGATCTGACTCTCCCACGAACTCTTGTGCCCCTTTTCTGACCACGTCCCCTGGATGGGGAGGCCTGGCGGCACTCAGAGAAAGGATAGCAAGTTGCCAAGAAAAGACTCGATATTCTAAGAGCATATATAGGGGGAGGAGGTCTCCCTCAATCACAGACATAGGGGAGGGGAGAAGGGTGGAAGTGGGAGGGAGGGAAGAATGGGAGGAAACAGGGGAAGGGCTAATAATCGAGATGTAATATGAATAAATTAATAAACAAAACAAAACAACAACAACAACAACAACAAAAAGAATCAGCCAAGAGCCTACTGTCTGCAGTCTGAGGATTTCTTTAGATTTGAGAGAATTTTAAGCATTTGTAAATGATGGTGTCATAGAAGTAACAGTTCTGCAAATGTGCTGCCTTTCTACATCAAGCTCCCAAGCCACTTCCTAGAAGTTACACCCAAGGTTTCCCCAGTTTGCTCCTGTGAAATGGGAGGCTTTATGCATATCACTGACATTGCACTGTGCCTCACATAACAGCCTCCTGATTAATGACATCCAGAAACTTAACAACTGCTAATTTTCCCTTTGTTCTCTTTTAATTAGAGTGTTATGGATTGTGTTTCTCATTCAATAAAACGTAGATATGTAATTATTTTATTTTTAAAAACATTATTATAATTTTATATGATGTGTGATTATCTCTAGTTAATAAAAAGCAAGTTTCCAGTGGCTTTCCCAAAATATCAGCATTTTATCTTTGAGTGATTCACATTTTATGCTTAAGTCAAACAAATACTATAATGCTATAAGTGTGGCCTTTCCAGAGAATGTAACATTCTTGAACATGCTTTATTTTAAAAAATAAGCAGTCATATTAAGAAAACATCCAAAATCCTAAATAATGAGTACTCTCTGATGTAGATCCTTGGCTGGTACATGTGTAGGTAATGTAGATGAACTTCAGCTAAGACATCTAATACAAATGATGGAAATTTATTGAGTTAATATAACATACATAGCAGAATTTAACTGTGCTGAGTGAAGGACCCCCATCCTTATCATGAATAATATTTGTAAACTTAGGGTTTGAGGTTGAGCTGTTTCAAGGCTGAAATGATGTATAGTATTATTTTCTGCCAATGTCCATGGTATTATATTAAAAAATAATACCAGTCTGTGAGAGGTAATGACACCTATAAGGTACAAACAAGATAATATTTATGTATTTCTATGAAACTCTCTGCCTCCTCAAAGACATAGTGTGGCAGAAAAGGGAAAAAAAAGTCACCATAAAGTCCATTATACTCTACATTTGCAGGCCTAAAGTAGCAGACAGTGTGACACAGAAGAGCACTGTAGAAAGTTTACACAGGCTCTGTGATAGCTGAATATTAGTCATACTGCCTGGCATGATGCTAAGTTAGACCCACTAATTACCATGTTGAGAGGACTGGGCTCTTTTTAGTTTCTGATGTCTCAAACTCTCTGGAGAGTTCTTCTGGTTGTTTACTCACTTTAGAGGGAACAAAAGTGAATCAGCTAAAGTCCAAGAACCTTATTTGGGCATATCTTAAATAATTATATTGTTTTTTGCTACACTAAATATAGCAACCCCTTTGTTTACTCTGTTACAAGTCATTTGTTCTCCTAGGTTGTAAACTGTGTTAGACAGCACTAGCCTCACGGATTATATTTGTCTTATTGTGCTATGGTGTTAAAGACATAGGGAATGGTAGATTCTGGTAAAGCAATGGTTAAAAAAAGTAAAACAACAGCTTAATTCAGGCTTACTGTCCCATGTATTATCTTAATCATTCATTCTTACTCAGGATGTAAGACATCAAGAATGTGTACTCTGGTGCCTCACATTTGACCATGTCCCCTGGAGGGGGAGACCTGGTGGCACTCAGAGGAATGACAGCAGGTCACTGAGAAGAGACTTGATACCCTATGAGCATATACAGGGGGAGGTAATCCCTTTGAGGAACAGTCATAGGGGAGGGGAATAAGGGGAAAATGGGAGGGAGGGGAGAATGGGAGGATACAAGGGATGGGATAACCATAGAGATGTAACAAGAATAAAATAATAAAAAATTAAAAATTAAAAAAAAAAAAAGAATGCCTGTCAGGTTATTCTATCTAGACAGAAGCGTAGGGAGGTTTGTTTTGCGGTGAAGTTCAAGTTTGTCTATTCTCTGAAGAATGAAATAAAGGGAGTGTGAAATCATTCTGATTTTTCTAGAAAAAAAAACTAGTTTTTGTTCTTAGGCTTAATGCATATATATGTACACACATCTATGCTGTATGCCATAGGATTTCCACTATTCTTAAAATGAAATTTGTTAATTAGCCATATAATCAAGCTATCAAGATGAAGCTAAAGAAGGATAATGGTAGGGCAGAATAACAGAGGAGTAAATACATAATAAAGAAGGCAGGGAAATCAAAGCCCAAAGGAGAGTAGTGAGTGAGGCCATGAGCTCGTCATATAAGGATTAGCAAGAGGCGATCTGTTTCATAAGGAAATGTTTTGAACATGTAAAACTACCATGTACTTGGAAGCAAGCACGTTGCACTTCTCACAGGCCATCTGTGAAGTCTGCCAGCCTATGACTGGTGACATTGCTGATAACTGCCTTCCTTCTGCCAGCCAGATGCAGAAGGTAGCTAGAGTTCATAGGCAAAAAGCTAGATTCTATTTACCAAACTTCATTTCCTACAGTCCTTTTTTGCTAATATCAGGGTAAAATGTTAAACTATAAGACCAGGCATGGTGGCACAGGCATAATCCCAGCACTCAGGGGTACTTGTGGGACAAAGGGACAAGAATGATCATCTTTTCTCATGGGTTGTATGTTGTCAATAAACCATCTAAATGTTATCTTTATCAATAATGCATGTTGAAATGTTATAATTGTTCTTGATTTTATGATCTTCCTGTTCTGCTAGCCTCTGTAAACCCTAATAAATGTGTCTGAAGGAATAAAAATACACAATGCATGGAAGATAATAAGGACTTCTTTTGATTTTAATACTAATCAGTTCTAATATCTGAAGTATTAAGTTGCTTCTGCATAGATGTAGCTGGTACTTTTATAGTGGTTATATAATTAATATCTACTTTTGCCTTTTCCTTCTGCTTTTGACTCATTTTAGTTTTGGATGTTTGTTTGTTTGTTTGTTTGAGACAAGGTTTCTCTACGCAGTGCTGGCTGTCCAGGAACTTGCTGACCTCAAAAACCAAGAACCTTCTGCCTCTGCCTCCTGGATGCTGGGATTAAAGGGGTGTGACACCATCACCTGATATCATTTTAGTTTTTAATGCTGTTTCCTTAGGAGGATTTGAGCCAGATAATATGATGTGGTTGTCGTTATGAATTCTTTTAAAAAAAAGCAGTACTTTTATGTTTTTCCTTTTGTCTAAGATATACGAGATTTGCTATTTCCTTCAGATCACAAGGACCTTATGTTCGTAACTGAGTCATTTAACCACAAGTATGTTTTATTGGTAGTTTGGGTGCATTGATCACTGACTATAAGCAAAGCAAATGTCTATTAAACTAGGCACACACGCTGTACAGTCCTGTATACTTGTTCTATGCTTACATTCCCAGAAACATTATATTTTTGGAGTGTTGGCTGTAAAAAAAACCACAGAAATGCGGTGCGGTCTTAATTTGGTAGGCTGTGATGCTTGTTATTGGCCGTCCTCTCTTTCTTCCTGGTTTCCTTCTTTTGATTATATGCCTGGTTGCTTTAGATTTACAGGGAACATTGATTGTCACTTGCAAATCACATAGGCTGGGTGGTGGCACATCTCACTCACCTCACATTTATAAAGTAAAATTTAGAAGATGCAATTTTAAGTTAGAGGAAAACTTACAATTCTTATTCCCACAAACAGAGGCTAGGGTTTTGACTTCAAATTATGTTTAATGAAAACATGAATTATAAAGGTGAAAAATGTAAACATGAAGCTAAGTGTATATTATATAGCCGTGAACTTTTGGCTGTTTAAATGAAAGTAGAATTCTGATATTTCAGTAGCCAACAGTTTGGGTCTGTATCAGTGATTCTCAACCTTCCTAATGCTGTGACCTTTCTGTACCTTTCCTCAGGTTGTGGTGACCCCCCCCAACCTTACAATTATTTTTGCTGCTACTTCCTAACTGTAATTTTGCTATTGTTATGAATTGTTATGTAAATATTGTGTTTTCTGATGGTCTTGGGGAGAACCTTGTGAAAGGCTCATTTGATCCCCAAAGGGGTCATGATCCACATGGTGAGACCCATGGTTCCAAATTGTATATTACTAAGCATATATTTCGTATAAGGGATGTGTTTTAAGTATAATAGAATATATATCAAATTTTCATAAATGTGTTTTGAAAATAGTTTATTAAAGCATTAGTTATGATATAAGCTACTACTGTACATAGCACTGACACATGTGGGGGTCTATCAAAAGAAACTTTATGGAATAGAAATGTAGCTTACCTTAAAAATAATTAATTATAATTTATGAATGTTCTGTATGTTTTGTGTTTTGATTATTATGTGACGGGCAGTTTTCCTTTTCTGGTCAATTCTATTTGGTGTTTTGTAGGCCTCTTGTATGTTTATAGGCATCTCTTTCTTTAGATTGGGGAACTTTTCTTCTATGATTTTGTTGAGAATAGTTTCTGGGCCTTGGAGTCTGATATCTTCTCTTTCTTCAATGCCTATTATCCTCAGATTTCTTCTTTTCATGGTGTCCTCAGGGATATGACTTTCTCAAGTACTCTGGTGCCTCACATTTGACTATGTCCGCTGGAGGGGGAGACCTAGTGGCACTCAGAGGAAGGACAACAGGTCACCAAGAAGAGACTTGATACCCTATGAGCATATACAGGGGGAGGTAATCCCTCTCAGGAACAGTCATAGGGGAGGGGAATAAGGGGAAAATGGGAGGGATGGAAGAATGGGAGGATACAAGGGATGGGATAACCATTGAGATGTAACAAGAATAAATTAATAAAATAAAAATAAAAATAAAAAATGATAAAAAAGCTAGGTGTAGCAAAATTATAACACTTAGTTTTTGCTGATATAAGAGCATACTAATTAATTCATTTGAGAATAGCAATGATAATAAGAATTTTGCCACGAACAGATATGGGCCAAATTACTTCATATAAAATAAAAAGACTGAGAAAAACAAAAACAAAAACAAAGAAACAAAAAAAATTATGAATGTTTTAATGTAGCTCATGATCATCTTTTTCTTTTTTAAGTAAAATTTCTGAGTCTGGCTCCCTTTGTAATCCTAAAAAAAAAAATACTGGTGTCAGTTTATGTTCATAGGTGAGGTCGTGATTTTCAGTTACTTATTTATATATATTTGTTCATGTATTTATTTGCTTATTTATTTATTCTCATATTGTGCTGCTGGGGATGGAATCTGCGGCATTGCACCTGCTCGGCCAGTGCTTCACCACTGAGATATGATTAGTTTATGTAAGGGAACATACATAGAGTCTTTAACACTTAGAATGAGGAAAACATTTCTGGGTAGGTGCTTGTTCCCAAGGAATAGTCCTACATGGAGAAGAAATGGAACATTAAGTTATTTAATTAAAAGGTCTCAAGTTCCATGTAAAATTCACTCTGGGTCGTTTAAAGATGAAACAGGTTGCTTTTTTACCTTAATAATATTCTCTTGTGTCTCCTTTATCTCTCAAAAAATGCATTATTCTTAAATTTTGTTTTATCTACTTGGTTTTTAACATAAGCTTTAAGCAGAACTTTGATGCAATTCTTGTAATTACTGTTGAAGAGTAGGGACAAAAATAATATTTTCAATGCAAGCTGCCTTGTGTACAATAGAATGTTTGTTAGTTTCCTAATAGTGCACAGGAAACTGATAGAAATTCTACAGTATAAGAATGTCTGTGTTAATTCTTCTTCAAGTGGCCAGTGCAAACCCTATGCAAAAGAGTGCTGGCTCAGGCTCTATTGAGTCTTAACCCAGTCTAATAAGACTATATTTACTTCTGGTGGCAGTAGAAAGGAGTTTGCATTCAATGCGTTCAAGTTTCTGAAATTCAAATTTTATAGTAAAGTAACTAAAATGACTGAATGAATTTGATAGAATGCTATAATTTCTATCATTGTTACATTGTTGAGACGGGATCCCATGGAGACTATGCTGTCCTCTCACAGACACTGGGGAGTTGAGGAGGACACCTTGATGAACCTGTGTCCATTCTCCAATTGCTGAGGTGATAGGTTTGGTGCATCAAGACCAACAATATAATTACATGTTTAACTACTACAAATAATAATTGATTTCCTAAATAATAAGACAACTGCATGGCTGGCTACATGGGATCTTGTCATAAAAAAGAAAAAAGATAGAAAATTACAGAAGTATATCAAACTCATTTAGAGTCTAAAATGTTAGTAATTTATATTTCAGTGGCTAGATTTAAAAAGACTGATTTTTTTATTTTTCCAGTATAAAAAACAACCACTTTAGAAATCTATTTTTAATATATATATTTATATTTATATTATTAAACATATATGAAATAAACTACATACAGCAAGAAGAACCATGAAACAATCAGGAATTATATAAAGGTTATATTCATAGTGTTTTGGCTATTTGTATTTGACAATTTTGAAGAAAACATCTTTCCTATCTTGGTGAGTCTAAATTTCTGAATGTAAATCAGTATCTATCATATCTCATTCCTACCAACTTAAAACATCTATCTAGACCTAAAAACATCTTATTTATCTATTTATTTTTATTTTATTAATATATTCAGATTACAACTTAATTGTTATCCAACCTAAAAACATCTTAACCCCTAAATAAGTAAGCTTAATTGTAAAACTAAACTATCTGGTTTCAATCCTGTCAGAAACTTGAGAGGGAATAAAAGTAATTACCTGAGTAAACAGGTTAGCAGCTTCCAAAGTGAAAAAAAAATATGACAGAGACAGTTTACCGCCTGAGCAGTCACCTAAAACTCTCCATAACATTGGAGCACCATCTTCAGCCTTCTGGACCAGTATATCTGACAGACATATTTGTGAGGCAGGAACTATTGAGAACTTGCTTACCCTGTCTTGTCTGAGTTTGGCTCTTGACTCTGCCTTCATCCAAGCTTGCCCATTTTTAGGCAGAGTTCTGTCTGTAGCAGAAATGAGGACATTTTGCCTAGTGGCTGGTTGACACATTTGAAGCCATCTCCATAAGGAGGTTCATTGATGCTCATTATCTTCTTTGAGGTAGGCTGGGTGTTGCCAAGTAGTTAACCTGTCTTATTGTCAAAGAATCTTTAAAGTAATAAAAACATTTGTAAATGCCATATTCTGTAGGTCTCTGAGGTTTTTGAAGACTTTTTCTAACTATTTTGCCTTATCTGTCTATAGAATCATATCTATCTGTTACACCTAGGATGTATATTCTGTGATAAAAATAGACTAGTAATTGACATGACCATGATTTGATCAACTAACAATTAATTTGTATAATTTACTATCCTAAACAACCTTTCAAAGTATTGGAGGTAAACTTTGTATTCTACTTGAGTTTAAAACATACGTTTGATACATTTTTAAAAGAGTGATGCTTGATTAACATCACAGAAGGCAAGCTTGACTTCAACACCCAGAGTGAAATCTGGGATTCTAGAAGTAGCCGGTTGTTTGAAAGCCTGTGGTTTTCATACCTCGGCTCTAACAGTGTTTCTGTGCCTGTGCCCCTGCTGTAGGAGTGCAAGATCCCCGGCATGAGCGAGTTGTCACGATATCTGCTAATGGCAGCATCCACAGCCCGAAGTTCCCTCACACTTACCCGAGAAACACGGTGCTGGTGTGGAGATTAGTTGCAGCAGATGAAAATGTGCAGATCCAGCTGACATTCGATGAGAGATTTGGCCTGGAAGATCCAGAAGACAACATTTGCAAGTGAGTGATGCGATTGGAGTTCCAGCTGAGTGCAACACTGTTGTTTTCAAGTGTCTTCAGTGATATCATTTTAAATGAAGTCTTTGTTTAGTTTTTGTGTGACCTAAGTGTAAAATACATTCAAAATTTATTTCACCTAATATCTCCTTTTTAAAAATTAGAAATCTTATACATACACATACTCAGTGATCACTTTTATCTTCCTCTACACAACTGGGGAAAACTTTTGCTAAAAGCATGTCTGAGTATAACTGCTTATCATAGGAAACAGAGAATAAAAGCTCTGTAAAAGATTGTAGCTATACCAGACAATCTGAATTACCATTAGTAATACTCTTGTATTTGAGCTCCCTCAAAGTCACTAAAAAGATAGAGAATGTTTTTGAAGAGAGCTGGAACGATGGCTGCATGGGTAACCTTGCCACACCAACATGAGTACCTGATCCAAGGTCTCTAGCACCCATGTAGTCACTGTATAATTTCAAGCTGGGGTGAACCGAGACAGAATTCTGGACCTCTCTATCCAGTCTATGTATCTGAAGCTGTGAGCTCCAGGTACAACCATAGAGATCCTGTTTTAAAATATTGATAGAGAAGCAACTGTGCAAGAGACCCTCCATCAACTTCTGGCCTGCACAGACATGGACACACATGTATACTCACAAGTTACACATACGTATACCACAGATGGACACACACACACACACACACACACACACACACACACACACACATACATGCACATACATGTACACAAGCAAAAGCTGTAGCTCCATGTTTAAATTATTTAAAGGACACGCTGATACCTAACTACATGCATGCAGAATGAAGAAGCCCAAGTCTCACTAGGAGAATGGCATACAGTCCGAGGAGGAGTAGAATTTGACATTCAGGATAAGAAGGCAAGGTAGGGATGCACTATCATTTCCGGCATCACTCAGGGTCCACTCAGCGGGGATATTTCACTCCCACAAAAGACCTACTGTAATTCAGACAATTGTTATGCTTTCAGTCCCATAAGGACATGTATGTCAAGGGTTGGTGTTCTTGAGAATGTTCACTTCAGTGGCATTTGTCCGTCATGAAGACATTTTACTCGACAGTCTTTGCCGGATTCCTTGTGTATGCTTTGACCTGCAAGTTAAAAGAGCATTTTCTTTTAGTCATATATAACAGATAAATATTTCAGTGCTCATGAAATATTTTTAGCTTTAGCATCTGCATCCTTTCTACGCATTTCCATTGTCTTGGTCAGAGGTTTGCATTGTGTTCTCCTTTCTGTATGTAATGTAGACAAGCAGAAATAGGAGCTCTCCCAAGAGGACTGCAACTCAGCCCTGCGTCCTATAGTGTATACAATAGGTGAGAAGAGTGAGCAGCTGCCTAGAAGCTGATGCAAAATCTGTACTTAAACACAACTTGAAACTCATGTTTCTTAGTTCCTGTTTAGATATTTCTCCTATCCATAAGAATGCCAAATCTTGTGAAACACATGAAGAGTCTGGGGTTTATTGGAGTGAATTGAAAAGCCCTAATTTAGGGCCCTAGGGACATCTGTATAACTGATGGACGTATTATAGAAGAGGGTATAATATGTGTGTATGTTGCCTAAATAGTATGTATTTTAGTTAATGATTAGGAGATAACTATCATCTTGCCTGCCACAAGGAGAGTGTGACATGATTTTATTTAGCATAGAGCTCAACTTTAAGAAATGAGCCTTGCTATGACTTTGGTGTCCCTGATTGCACCTTCCTGCTCCTGTAAGTGCTGTATCCCTGACTGACACCCTCATCTACTAGCCAACCTTTCCCTGTTTCCTCTGCATCAGTGGATCTTTGGGCTATCTGACATTCTTCTACATCTTTGCATTTATGTCTAAGGATGGTTAGAAAGTAGACATAACATAGTATATTCTCAACTTGACTGAGTAGAATTACTTTTTTAAATGACCATTTTAAGGGACCATCTTTCCCTGACATACAATGATATTTGTTTCATATTATTCTTTCTGAAATTTTCTTTGTTTTTTTTCAATTTTTGATAATATAGCAAGTACTAAAGTATACCTGTTCATTAACTTGAATATTTTTTTGCTGAATTTCAATTCTGATGAAATTGAGTACTTTTTATATTTACTGCTTGCCATCCTCACCTCCTGATTTTTGAAATACCTTCTCATGACTGCAATCTAATTTTCTTTTGTCTGTTCAGCTTTGTCTCATATTTAAGCCTTGACTCTGCTGGCATGTAGTGGCTGTCCAATTATCAGCTGGGCCTGTGATAGCATGTGCTCCTCACTGACCATAGACTCATTCTCACCAGGGCTATGCCAAGCAAGACAAATTGCATCATAGGCTTCTGCTGTTACTAGGCTGCTTGATTCTTTTTATTCAACTGTATCTGTCTTACTGAATGGGCTTGTCTTAATTACTTGTTGCTTCCTAATAACAGAATGGCTAGTGGATCCCCAAGTCTTGGGGAAGAAAGAAGTTCCAAATGTAGTGGTTGGGACAAACTAATCTTAGTTGGAATAAGCAAAATTTGTCTGAAACGAATATCAAAGGCTACAGTCAAATTGTTGGGAGTCCATGGTACTCAAGTACTGTTATAGTGTCGCATGTTCTGTTCTAATGGCTCGTTTAATTATGGATGTCAGGGAACTGCCAGATAAACCAACCCGTGTTACACAGCAATCGTGATCATGACCCCTACCATTCTAGGTGTCCGGTCATGTCATAGTAAATCCCTATGGTGACAGTAGAGCCCCTTTGGTTACTAATTCAATGCTACTCCATCCAGATCCTTATGTAACTGTAATGATGAGTTTTAGTTGTCAACTTGACATGATCCAGAAAGAAGAGAGCATCACCGTGGGACTGTCCGGACCAGCTGAGCCTGACTGAGTTCTTGTCTGTGGGAGACAGACAATCTTGGTGCTGCTTTACATTAAAAAAATAGATAAATCGTGCTTTAGGCACATTCGGGGCTCAAAGAATATCATGGCCTGGGTACAAGGAGACACCCTGGTCTCCATGGAAGGCAGCATTCTCGTAATAGTGTGATGATATACATAGTGGGCAAGACTGGAGCAGTAGCTTCAGTCAATACAGTATGCAGCCAACGGAGTTGGATTGTCGGAGGTCATGCAGAAAGAGGGCACATATATTATAAGCACATATGTATGAAAATATCTACCACTCTGTAAACAGGAGCTTTTTCCCTCAGTTTCTTTCTGTTTAACTCTGCATTTTTTGTCTCTGTCCCTGCCCCTCTCCCTCTCCCATCTCTCTCATCTATCTATGTAGCTATCAACCATCTATCTTTCATCTATTTACAATATATTTATCATCTATCTACCTATCTATCTATCTATCTATCTATCTATTTATCTATCTATCAATCATCTGTCTTTCTGAGTAGGTGGGCTGATATGGAGAAAGATGAGTACTTTGGGAGCCTCTGATCTTCTGCTCTAGGCAGTTATATTTAGTGTACTATTTACTGACAATACTTCTCCATGGCTCTTGATGTCATGGAGATGTGATGTCCTTAGGGAAGAATTTAATAGGAAGCTTTTTGTAACATTTTTTTTTCCTTTTCTGATGTAGTCACCTCATTGCACATACATTTCTGAAAGAAAGATGATAAGAGACATCACTGAAAAATAATGTGTTAAGTACCAATGAGACTGAAAATAATCCCTCTTCTTCATCACGCTTGACTTTTTTTTAGGTAGGAACACTAAAACCAACCTGTGACAACTAGTGGTGAAAGGAACATAATGGATTATGGAAATAATAAATTTGCCAAATTAAACAGAATTTTTTTAATATTTAAAATTTAAGATGATCAAAATTTTATGGTCTTTCTATAAAATAAAATATTTCCTTTAAACATTTGCTTATCTTCCTCCTGTTTATAGAAGAATTAATGAGGCCTTATTTACTTATTTATTTATTCCTATATTCAACAAATATGAATTGAGCACTGTGTTGGGTAATGTGATGACAGCAGTGACCATTATATGGCTATGCCCTTACACAGTCCACAGTCTGGGTAAAGGCTAATAAACAGACCAGATAAAATGCTAACCACCACAGTGCATAGACACAACAGTTGCTGTTCTAATGGGTTAGGTTTATACTGCTTTCCCGTCCATTTTCTAAATCATACCATAATTGGGTATTTGTACTAATAAATAAATAAATATCGGTTATACATAAAGTGACTAGACTAAACTGGCCATGCAGACCTCAAATCTCAAATATTAATTTTCTGTGTACCACCATGACTTTTGCACTTGAGAATACCATAGAACTTTTTATACCAGCTTAATAAAACCTTTGCAAGTTGTGCAATATAAGATTCTTAAGAAAATGTCACTTTATGCAAACAATAATAACTTGCCTTAGTTGGTGGCCACACTTGAATAAAGACAATGTTGTTTATGGAGCTGATAATGACCATAGAGACATTTAAGTTCATCATAAGGACTTCCCAAGCAAAATGTTTCTTTGGAACTCCTTAAAAGGACCGATGGAAGTGAAAGCCATAACTATTAATGGTTTACATTTGGTTTAAGCAATTTCATATCTGATCGTGGAAAGAGCCAGGGCCACACCATATAGCCACATGCACAGATACCCTATGCATAGCTTCTCTTCAGACCTGAGCCCACGCTCAAGTATCTCCATGTTGTAATGTAGCTCATTACGTACTTAAAAAAAAAAATTATTCCATACAAAAGACAGATTAGGAAGGCTAAGCAGTGCTTCTACAGGTAGGCTGTAGGCACCCTGATAGAAGACAGAAATGATCATGTCTCTTCTCTTCACAGGGACACTCAGAGTGGCCTGAAACATCACTGACCTCTCCAGAATTTGCATTAAGAGGCCACTTGCTCTTAGGCATGTAGTTGCTGGTCATTGTCTTTGTCCACTCAGCCTGCAGTAACACCCCACCATAGACAGGTGGCTTAAAAACAACAGAATTTTATTTCTTGGTTCTTGGATGCCAGTGCAAGATTAAGGTGTCAAGAGATCTTGGGGGTGATGACAACTTGGCCATAGGTGTAGCTGTCCTGCTCCTTCTCTCTACATGACACAAAGAATGAGGGTTTCATTTTAAGACAACAATGACCTTCATAACCTAACCACTCCCAAGGCCAGGTAATTTATCACCATCATAGTCTTAGGAGTTCTAAATGAACACGGGGATGCTAATAGGATACAAGTGTCCAGATCATACAAGTCCCTGGAATGACTTACCACAGCTGTGTAGAAGAAAAGGCAAAGGTGATAGCAGTGCCTGGATAGTGCTATGGTATCAGTAAAGGGTGACCTATGTACTGAAATGTAGAAGGCCAGGTTCTGTGACAACAGCTCAGGAATAACTATATATACGCCATGTCCCATAAAAGTTACTTAAAATAAGTTGATGTCTGCGTGATGGAGAAGTAAAGGCTCAGTTTGCCAGAATTGGGAAATGCTGGCATTGTGTGAGACTAAGGAGTTTTGCTCAAGTGTGAAATGCCTTGGAGGCAGTGAGTGAGGAGGCTGTGGTGCTGGCTGGGGTCTAGCAGTGGAGAGCCTTGGATGCTGAGCTGGCTCTGAGCATCTTTTATCATGTTGTCTGAAGATAAGGCTGATGTTGCCAAAGGGTCATGGGCTGGTAGATAGGAAGACATTTCTAACAGATCTGGGCATGAACACATCAGAAGAGAGACTGCAGGTGGCCCAAGCTGCTGCGTGATTTTCATACTTTGATGTTTCCAAGCACAAAACTTACATGATTGTCATTCTTCAGAATTGCACTTTGCCAGATTCTTTTTCAACTGCTCCAAAATCAGACAGCAAACTTCGCCCCTACTGGTACTTTTTTCTTTGGTGCATTGGGCGCTGGCATCCCCATGTGCTTGAGTGCTATGAGAATCCATAGAGCCCCAGTGGTTTCTATTTAACTTTGAAGTTATCCTTTGCTTCAAGACAAAATAGCCACTTGTACATGGTCAACTTGGGCAGCGTTTCTGTAGATACAGTCCACGGAGAATGTGCTGTTCAACTCTCAGAGGGAAAGGTCTCCCTTTTCTGTCTTGTACGGTATAGGAACAGAAAGAAAACACCAGGACAGGACCTGGGCCCTTACTGCCTAGTGTCTGGGAATCATCTTATTTGCTGCTGGAGCTGCGCATCACCAACATACATGTTCTTAAGGCAGTCAATGACATGACTTTGATGACAATGAGATCTATTCAAGGAGTGTTAATGGGACTTCTTTTCAAACAGCCACAGAAGCTCTCTGGGGAACACAACTGGTTTGGATCATGTCACTGGAGCTTTTAGTAGTGGCTTTATCCAGCTGCTAAAATGACAGGGCTCTGCTGCTCTCCTCCATCTCTGTTTACCTCTCTCAGTGGCTTTTTTCTCTCAATCTCTGTCCTTTTCCTTTGTCAATGAAGCCAAGGAAAAAGGACCTTTTCTTGAAATTGCTCTGGGATGGATTTTGGTATGATAGGATCTGAGCCAAGTACCGGAGCCCGATGACTTGCAGCAGCAGGAACCAGAAACTGTACTGCTATGATTGTCAAGCTCCTGGTTCATGCCGACTCCCTGAGTCAAAGTGATGTACAGTGATTTGAGTTCCTGAGAGCAAACCCATCTCTCTCCAATCAAAGAGGAAGAGGTGGTTCAAAAATAATAGTGTCTCTTCTTGGTGGTAAGGGCAGACGGGGTGGCCATGCAGCTCTCAAATTTCCAGTTACTATTTTCCCACCTGTATTTTTGGCCACAGAATAAAGCTCCTTTTAGAGTACAATTGCCCTTCTCAGCAAGTCTTTTGAGTATAGTTAGATCCATGGTATAATTTATAGCTTTCTTATCCTTTGACCTCTGTAGAATGTACTTTTATAGTTTAAAAAATCAGCAAAACAAAACAATAACAACAACAAAAAAAACATTCCTCAGAGGACTTAAAATGATGGGTGTGGATCTGAATAAGGCTCAGATCAAAGGACTCTGCTGTTGGCTAATGAAATGTTTGGGTTTTGTGTTTTGAAATGTTCAAAATCAACATTCCAAGTAGAAAAAAGATATGTGCCTGTAATACCCCACAGCCCTGTCTGTCTATGTTAGCATCTGTCTCTCAATAGGGCCTACTATTTTTCCTGTATCTTCTCATGCCCCATCCTTTTCTTCTGCTCACTGCCCAGCCTGCCCTTTCATCCAGGTGACTAGCCTGCCCTGAAGCCACTTTCTTCTCTTACCCAGGCAGAGCTCCATCGTTTGCATACTGTGAGGTTCTGGGCTGCTGGAAGCTTTTGTTGTGACAGACTCTTACTTTAAGTTGTTTTGCTAGGGGTGAGGATGAAGCCACTTATTCAGGCTATTTAAGTGGCATGTTGGCATGTACATAGACAACCCAAGATATTGAAGAAATGTAACTTCCTGGTTTTACTGATTAACTATCCACCTGGGCTGTCTAGCCAGAAGGAAAGCACTAGCAATGGAAGCAATTGATCATCGCTCCTTAAGAAAGGACTTCGAAAGGAGAAACCTTTACAATGGTAGAATTTTCCCAAGACTTTCCATCCCAGCTTCTACTTCCATGTCGTGAACAATTATATCTCCAATACTAAAGTATTCATCCCATTTTTCCACACAAACTTTCTAATAATACATCTTCCTTAACCTTTTTTCTCTCCCTCCCTCCCTCCCTCCCTCCCTCCCTCCCTCCCTCCCTTTGTCCCCCCCCTCTCTGTGTGTGTAGCAGTCATGCTTCCACACATGTGGAGATAACAAAACAACTTTCCAGGGTTGGTTCTCTCCTATCATGTGCCTCCCAGGGATGGATCTAGGGTCATTAGGAGTTTATCTTGAAAGCTCATAGATAACGTACATTCTCCAACTTCTAATTACTCACTGCAGGGAAGCTAGATTCTGTTCAAGTCCCAACTGTCTTAGGGGGAAAGGCCCCTTTTAATAAAGGTAGTCTCTCAGTACTGCTGCTCCCTCCTGCTTCCCCTGCCCCAGAACCTTTTATAACACAGGCAGATGCTAGCTTAAGATAGGTTTCTAATGATGTGATGCATTTATTTCTAAATTATTTGATTTTCATCTCTGAAAACTAACAGAATAAAAATAAAAGATAATTTGTACAAAAAGAGTGCTATTTGCTCTGGAGTTGACCAGGGTAAAATACACGGATGGATAAAGCACTATGGTCCAGCCTCTTTGCTGCATTTGATTGGCTGTGAGAGAAGTAAAAGAAAGTGCCTCACCTCAGGTTCATCATCATCTTTCCATCTTCACAGAAGGCAGGATGAGGGTGCCACCTTTGTTTTGTTTGTTTGTTTTGCTCTGCTTTGTTTTGTTTTTCGAGACAGGGTATATCTTTGTAGCCTTGGCTATCCTGGACTTTCTTCGTAGACCAGGCTGGCCTTGAACTCACAACGATCCACCTGCCTCTGCCTCCCTTAGTACTGGGATTAAAGGTGTACACCACCATGGCCAGCTAAGGATACAGCTTTTCATCAGTGCTTACTTCAGGGGCAACAGTGTAATGAGGAGCACCTGCACACTACTCTGTGAATGAGAAGTAACTACTAGCATCTCTGACAACAGTAACAAAACTACAGGAAACCTGGAAGGCTTTCAAGATGGCTCAACAGTTGCGTCCAACTCTCCTCCCTTAGACAGAAGTACAAAGACAACAAATGCGTAGCAGTGTCTTGAGGTGAATGCGGTGGGAGGGCTCTGGTGTTAGCTGGAGGAGGGCAGGAGGTCCAGAAGACTGGGAAGCCAGAGTAGCAGCACAGAAGTTCGAAGTGTCAGGCAGCCATAGCCTTGGGTCCATTGCCTAGGAAGGAAGGAAGGAAGGAAGGAAGGAAGGAAGGAAGGAAGGAAGGGGCCAGAGACATAAGAATAAAGGGAGTAGCTGAGAAAAAGATGAGAGGTGATAGGCTCAGGGGCGTGGTACAGGGTAGTTGAGGTAATATGATCATAGTACATTGTGTATGAACATGATATTTTCAATTAAAAAATTTAAATGACCAATAACCTTCATTGTTTGGGAAGCCTCCAGAGGGTTCAACAACTATTTAACAACTCACACTTGCGTTCCACACCTGGAACACACTCGCTCGTATTTGAGAAGACAGAAGCATTACCGCTCCACACTTATTGTGTGTGTCTATCGCATCACAATAATGCCCCTCATAAAAGTTTAGATACTGTGTGTCGACTAGAAAGTAAATGTTGAAAATAAAGAAAGCTTTCTATTGTTACATAGACAGAGTTAAAGGTGGCATTCATTATTAGATCAAAACTGTGAGAGGACAAATGTCATAGGAAAAGCCTCATTTAATGGTAACCTTTCATTAATTCACTTCAAAGGGGAAAATTGTTGCACAGTGTGCTAAAGAAAAGATATATAGGGGTTATGGATTGCTTAAGATTTATTGAAATTGAGTGTTGGTCATGGTAGATGCTTGTATAAGCCATGCCCTGCCTTCTTCACAAACACTTACTCAAAGGTGGGCAGTGTAAGGGGCCAGATGGCCTTTTCATCTGAGGCAGAACTCTCTGTGAACTCAGTTTTAGAGTATAAGCATAATAAACAATATAGTGGTTTCAATTTATGTATGTAGGTTTTGAAATTTGCCCAAATTAGAATACTTTCAATAATCAGTTACAGTAAGTCTGCACCTTCTTAGATTAGTGTTGTTGCTCAATGGTAGATGCCTGAGTGTCTATGCTGCACTGCAAGTGTGTGTGTGTGTGTGTGTGTGTGTGTGTTTGTGTGTGAATGTGTGTGTGAGAGAGAGAGAGACAGAGAGAGAGAGAGAGAGAGAGAGAGAGAGAGAGAGAGAAAGAGAGAGAGAGAGACTGTGTGTGAATGAGAGAGAGAGAGAGACAGACAGACTGTGTGTGTGAGAGAGAGAGACAGACAGACAGAGAGACAGAAAGAGGTTTTGTGTGAGTGTGTGTGTGTGTGTGTGTGTGTGTGTGTGTGTGTGTGTGTGAGTGCATATGACCTCTAAGTTAACCATTAGTTTTTATCAGGAGCTAACTTAGGTCATTAGTACACAGAGAGAGGTGTGTGTTCCTTGCCAGGTTAAGGTTACAATCTAAGAGAGCATTTGAATGCCTTAGAAACAATGAATGTTTCATCAGAATCAAGGTCAACTCCTGAATGGACTTTTCAGCACCCACACACGGGAACAACTAGTTTGAAATATGAAAAAGTTACCTCTTCTCACCATACTAACTTCCTTGGCTTGCGATAAGATGAATTGATAGCCTGTTTACATACAAAAATTTAATTTCTTGGCAACAATACCTGTTTAGGATCCCTGCCATGTCTCAGATTCACTTGGGTCATTTGCTACTTCCAGGATGGTCTTGGTTAAAGCACTGCCTGTTTGATCATCATATCCATTTTTGTTGTTGTTTTGTGGTGTTGAGAATAGGACCAGAACCTTACATATGTGTGGTGTTTTGAATAAGAATGGCCCCATAGACTCATAGATTTAAATGCTCAGTCATCAGGGAGTGGCACTACTTGAGAAGCATTAGGAGGTGTGGCCTTGTTGGAGGAAGTGTGTCCCTGGCAATGGGACATTGAGGTTTTTTAAAGCCCAAGCCATGCCCAGTATCTGTCTTTATGCTGCCTGGGGATCTGGATGTAGAACTCTCAGCTGCTTCTCCAGCATTCTGCCCGCCTGGGTGCCAACATGGTCCCTGCCATCGTGAAAATGGACTAAATTCCTGAAACTCTAAACAAGTCTCAATCTAATGTTTTCCTTTTAAAAAGTTGCTGTGGTTGTGATGTCTTTTCATATCAATAGAACACTGATTAAGACAATATTTTAAAGAAGCATATTACCTCCTGCATTCACCCAGCCCTGTCAACATTGTCTTAGAATACAATAAAATATGTAGATTATATTCACATAGAAGATGCAGTTCTTTTCTAGCACTGAGTAGATTTCTGTTGCTTTTATTCTGCTTTGTCATTTTGAAGACATATATATATATATATATATATATATATATATATATATATATATATATAGAGAGAGAGAGAGAGAGAGAGAGAGAGAGTGAGTTTTGTCTCCATGAAAATAGTATTTTTATGAGACTGCTTTGAAAATGTTAAAGATTTTTATAAAAGGGCTTTGAAAGGACTGTAGTTGAAGATAATTTTACTCACATTTCTTAAACAGTTTGACGCATGAATGACTCCTTGCATTAAAATTCGTCTCCAATCCAATGTTAAGCTTTTAAATGAAAAACACTTAAATTAACAACAGACTCCCCATTGAGACCAGTTCAATGGAATGAACTTCCTTGCAGTGAGTTGCTGTGACAACCCCATGCCTTCCTGTCCTCTCCATACCCCTTTGCTCAGCGAACAGTCATTGTGCATCTTACCTAACTTCTAACCTTAAGACCTAAGCCTACAAATCCAAGAGATCTTCTGTTTTGGCATGCTGCTTATGTTTGTGAAACACCAGCCTGTCACCTGTCACCTTCCACATATTTTGAAATTTCTTTGCCCTGAAAAGTTATTCTTCAAAGCTTTTCAAAGAACTTGAGAAATGTCTGCGTTAAATTTTCAGTCCTCAAGTAAGCTCCCCTCACAGTCTGAGGAAAGACACAATTGATGTCCCAGGTGGCAGCTGACTTAGCCCCCTGCTCAGTTCTCACCAGAAAGCTCCATGCTGACTGAGAAAACAGTCGCTTTGTGTGCTCTCTCTCTCTCTCTCTCTCTCTCTCTCTCTCTCTCTCTCTCTCTCTCTCTGCAACACTCCATCTCAGTTTGTCAGTTTGAACAAGCAAGCTAGTTCATGATACCAAAATATTTTTGTAAATGGAATGAATCATAATTTATTGCTTCTAAAATTATTTCATGGGATTGTGGTAGACCTTGTTTTTGCTGAGGCATTGGGGTTAATCTCAGTGGAAATGAGGCCTGCACTCTATGTTATTATAGCCATTTTTGAGGAGAAAATTTTCCTCTAATATCAGCTTCCCTAGTATTTATCTAGATTAAGAACTTCCAAAAAGCGTCTGTTGTAATTTGACAACAAAGTTACAGACTCTGGCCATTCTCTATTAAGATCAGTAAACTTCAGCTACTTGTTTATCTGTTTTAAGATCCATAGTACGAGGAATTTGTCCCACGATGAAAAGGAATCCAAAGGTATATGCTAAGTTTTCAGGTCACATGCAGAAAGAGAAAGGAAAGAATGAAAAAGAGGATAAGAGGAGGGAGGGAGAAAGGGAAAAGATCATATACAACGTGCGTAGGTTGAAACTGCTTATGTCTTGTATATCTTCATGCTGCTGTCAAGTTTCTGGGAACTGGATTTAGAAACCATGACACCCAGATGTGCTTATCTCACTGCTTATCAGGCCACTGGTGCATAAATTATGATTGTTATCTACAGCAACTCTGAACTTTCAGCCATCTTTTATGGTGGTAGAGACCACCATTATTAAAAATTCCCTAATAATTGCATGTATGTATGTAGGCAAAAACACTCATACTTAAAATAACAAAAATTTAAAATATATATATATATATATATATATATATATATATATATATAATTGCATGCATGCATGGATGCAGTAGGCTACTTTGATGCATGTGTGTACTCTGCAATGATCAAAATAGGATACTCAGCAATACTGTCATCTCAAGCACTTATCTTTCCTTTGTGGTGAGGCCACTCATAAATTCCACTTCTCTCTATGTTGAAATATATATTATGTTATGGTTGGCTCTGTTCACACTACTGTATAATAAAATATCGCAAAGCATTTTCCCTCTCTAGCTATCCTTCGCACTCACTGACTAACCCCAGCAAGTTCTCTACACCTATGGGAAGAGTTTAGACTCCACATGGAAGTGACTTTCAAAAAGTCTCACTGTTGCCTGCTCAGCAAGTGAGGGTGTGGCATGCAGGCAGAAAGGGTGCTGGAGAAGAAGCTGAGAGTTCTACATCTTTACCCAAAGGCAGCAAGAGACTGTGTGCCACACTGGACAGAGCTTGAGCATAGGGGGCCTCGAAGCCTGGGCTCACAGTTGACACACTTCCTCCAACCAGGCCACACCTCCTAATAATGCCATGAGTAGTATATGAGGCAATACCTACTCAAATGGGGTATGCAAAAGAAGGAGATTATAGAGTTCCTATGACGGTGTCCTGGAGTCTTCTGTAGAAGGTAATGAGGGCCTCAGATTGTAGGATTCTAATATGGAGGAAGGAGATAGGCAAAATATTTTAAATAAATACATCTGAATTAACAGTTTCTAGCATCTGTTTTAAGAGAGCTAGAGATTAGCCACATACTTGTCCATAATTCTTTCTTCTCTTATTTAATTTTTTAAAAGATACATTTATTTAGTATTATGTATACAGTGCTCTGCCTGCATGTATACCTGCAGTCCAGAAGAGGGCATCAGATCTCATTGTAGATGGCTGTGAGCCACCATGTGGTTGCTGGGAATTGAACAAAGGACCTCTGGAGGAGCAGTCAGTACTCTTAACCTCTGAGCCATCATCCCTCCAGCCCTCTTCTCCTATTTTAAAAGTAGACAAGGTGAGTCAAAACATTTAACTCCAGTCTCTCTAGCTACTTAAAAAAAAGAAAAGAAAAGAAAGAAAGAAAAAAGAAAAATATTTACTCAGAGAAAATGATCATGCACTAATCAAAACTTCAATCACCTGTGAATATGTAATTACTGCTTCCTTCTCAGTTCTGTGTTCAGTACAACAAGGACTATCTAGGTGGGATGTATAAGCATAAGTATGTTGTCAATTAGCTGTGTGTCCAGTACATTTTTTTAATGTACTGCCTTGGAGACATGTAAAGGTAAAGACACAGAACGCTAGACCTTAGGATGAAAGCATAGCAGCAAGTCTTATAGCTAGTGCTAACTCATAGAGGGAGAAGTGCACACAAATCTCAGTGCTAGCCATGGTCATTGAGAGCAGGTGAGAAATCGAGGACTATTAACATCAAAACCAATTTCAGAGCATTATATCCAATTTACTACTCCAAACAAAGTCTCCTATCCTTATTTTAAAATCTATGTGTAGTTACATTTGAGAAAATTAGTTAGCTTGAATTTAATGTGAATATCCAGAACTGAGTAAAAGCAAGAATAAAATGTTTAAGAGGAAAAAATATAAGCTATTTCTATTTCAACAGTGTATATAAAAATTCTATTTTTGCCAACTCTGTCTCCTGATATTTGTCTATAAATCTGGTTCCTTATTATCTATGTTTACTTGCCCATGCTCCCATTTAGCCAGCAGTCATGGACCATGCTGTGCATCAACCTAATATCATGGTACATATCAGGGCTACAAATATTATTCAGTGCCTCTTCGATCTCCAGAAAGCATTGAAAAAGAATGTTCATGGAAAAATAAAATTCAAATTTGTGTTGGGTGTGGTATGGTCCATGCTTCAAAGACGTCACTGCCTCTGGGATGCTCAGAAGGCTTGCCTGAAGAGCTCCTATGTAGCTGAAGTCTGGAGATGTGAAAGTTTGTCAAGGGAAGTGGGAAGGTGATGCTACATTAGGGAAATTGATATATCATTTTCAAGGATTGATATGTAATCTCTGAAGATCACTATTAGGCATTTTCCAAGTATATCCAATGAAATGTACTTCCACGGGTCTTGGAACCTCTGAGTAATAATCTCATGACATAAAGTAAGTGTTTGACCTATGACAAGACCATTATTTCTGGAATCACTGTATCAAAAGATGTGGTCATGTTTACCATCTGGTGAAACGTACTGTCTCGCCCAGGCTGAGGTTCATAGTGACTAAAGGCATAAGTAGCCCACAGTGACTCAGTTCCCCAAAAGCCCTCAAGTGGACTGGAGAGCTGTCTGCAAAGCTTCATAGGTTCTCTGGAGTCTGTGTGCCTAACTCCTGGGTAACACGAAGCCCTCCGTGCTCTGATCATCCAATGGAGCCTCTTGTGCTCACATTGTGGTAATAAACAGCTGGTCGATCAGAAGTCATGAAGACAATGACCAGAATGTCTTTACAATTGTCTTTGAATTATTTCTCTTTTTAAGACTAAAACCTAACTTCCATATTTTAAGCTCTAGTTTAAACAAAAATATAAACAGTTTAATAATTGAAATTAGAGTACGCTAAATTGTTAGAAATAGCTATTTATTGTCTCCTAGCCTTAACTATGTGTATGGTAATTAACATAACTTTTCAGACACATATCTGAAATAACAGAGCTCAATTTCTGTTTGCTTATGTAAAAATCTCTGAAGCGTTGCTAATGGAAGGTTATCCTATAGCAAAGGGCTTTGAGATTCTTACAAATCTTACAAATCTACAAATACATGAATAGACGTCATAAGATAATCACAAATTTATTGAAAAACTGTCTTGTCCCTTCTACAGAGTAGAAAGTTCTGAGAGAAATCAGCAGGAGCAAAATAAGGGAAAGCAGTGATGTATGGGAAATGGTTAAAAACTGCTGGGTTTCTGGGAATGTGGGGGCCTGTAAAAGTCCATGGTGAATTCCAATGTAAAAGTACCTTAAAGGGGCAATGAATGCAGCCAGAAATTAGACATCCAAAAGAAAAGCATATTTGAAATGGGCCAAGGAGAAAATAAAATCAACCTATTGCCAAATAATCCCTGCCTCAGGATCTGGCCTAAGGGGTGAATTATCCAAGTGGGCGCTAAGCCTGGCGTCTCTCGTTTCACACCATCGACTATGAAGTAATCCCCTTAGCTGGACTTAACTGCCATGATCACGTCACCTGACGGCCAGACTGGTTCCTTTGAGATAAAGCCTTTTGCTTTGTTTCCTTTCTTCGGGAATGAAAACATTCAAAGACTGACCCCTCCTTATGCAATCATTGGTTTCAGTGAAAATTAGAATCCCACATATGTCATTCGTCCTAGTAAGCGAAACAGAATGGTAATCCCAGAAGATATACGAAAGGGAAACAAAAGAAAACAAAACCTGTTTCTATGTGTTTCATGTGAGTAGAATTAAAGAGTTTTGTGTTTATTTGCTTTGTGAGATTCAAGTGTTTTGGTCAAAAGGATCAATTATTGTCCTATGTCAGAACTTGTGCTCCCAGGCAGTGTGGTAATTGTGTGCACACCGGTTCTCCTTTATTGATTTCATCCAGAAACAATGGACTATCCTACAATATCCAAGTCAATTTTATCATTTTAAATGTGCATGTGTGAGTACCCATATGTATGTATATTGTATGTATGTATGTATGTATGATGTATGTATGTGTAACATGTGCATTCTGTTGCCCTCAGAGGCCAGAAGAGAGTGTCAGAACCCTTGGAATTGGAGTCACAGGGTACCCTCTGAGCTGCAAAACCAACAAGTTCTCTTAACCAAAGAATGACAGTTTTGTTTCTTAAATGTAGCTCCTAGGCTTGACTTCACTAATGCTAAGTGGAGTTGCCACCACATGTGCAAAGGTATTCTGTCACATATAAACTGTTGTTCAGTGTCTAATGAACAGCTGCACACCACAGGCCGTTACATGTTAATGAGATGCTTCTGTAACACTCATCATGAACTAGTCTGTCAGAGAGTATGGCTATGCTCCTCAGAAGAGGCGGGGGTCTGAGCACTCTGCACTTCATCTTATTAGTAACATCGTCTTTTCTCTTACTTGGGAACCATCTTAAATTGATACTTACAACTGCTGTGGTAACATGGGCTTCCTGTCAATAACAGTTACAGTGATGCAAAGTGAATGTCCATTGAAAATAGAAGGGTCTAGGAGTAGCTGTGTATTTCAGAAACTCTTCAACCTGTTCCTGAGCTGATGCCCTGCCTCTGGGTGACTCATGACCTTAACTGAAGTTGCCCCTTGTGGTGAACAACTGCCATGTCCACACCCCCTCCCTTTGCTCAGTCTCTAGTTAACATCTCTTTACTTTTTTATGAGGTAGACTAATTTTTATATGATTTATATATATATATATATATATATATATATATATATATATGAGGCTAAAGAATATTTTTCTATATGCCTAATTTATTTTTGTTTATTATAATGTCCTCACGTATTATAGTGAAAGGCAGGACTTTAAGCATTTTCCTGTTTAAATCTGTAAAGCATTTCTCACATTGACCCCACATCTTATTTACTCATCTGTATACTATAACTTCATTTCTGCCATGATTTTGCTACTGTGAGTAACACTGAAATGAGGATAAAAGTGCAGAAATCTACTTGATATACTGGCTTATGTTCCCGTGTGTGTATATATCCCAAAGTGGGTTATAGACAATTCTATACTAGGTTTTCTGAGAAATCTCGATATTACCTTCTAAATTAACTGTACTAGTTTACTTGCCTAGCAGTGTTATATAAATTATTTTATCATACTCACAACTATATCCATGTACTTTCAAAATAAATTCAATATTTTAATTAAAAGCTGAGGATCTGCTCAGCTTATAATTACATAAGAGGGCCTGGTCTTCAGCTCTGCAGAGCTGAAGTCTTTCATTAAAAGTTATACGTCAGATTGATGGCAAGTATTGTCTTTAAGAGCTGGTGTTTGCCAGGTTGGGAAGATGGTGAGCATGTAAAACGGTTTCAGTGCAAGCAGGAGAAGTCAGGTGCAGGTGCCCCGGCATTCATGTAAGACGCCAGGTGTGGCAGCACATATATGTATCCCCAGGGCTGTGGAGGCACTGACAGCAAGATCCCTGAAGCATGACGTCTTGCCAATCCAACTGAGAGGTCAAGCTCCCATACTCTTACACCGCACGTGCGTGTCATGCTTACATTCATTTCCCCCACCAAAACAAACCCAAAAGGTAGTATTCATTAAGAAGTTTACTTTTAGTTACTATGGTAATACCATGCACAGGTGCTTTCTCTCCTCTAACCCTCACGAAACCTTTTCTAAGTTAATAACTATTATCTTTGTTTTATAACAGAGTCTCTGAAGTGTTCAGAAGAGACATGCTGGCAGTTAGTTATAAGCAGTGCCCCAGCTTGCGGTGAAATGATTCTTCATTGTGTCCTGTTTAACCAGAGACAACTCGGTTCATTAAAATATGGGCTCTATTAAAATAAATAAATAAAATAAAATATGGGCTCTTTGCCTAATGCCAGGCTTCTGCCTCTGCCTTTCTGAGTCTTGCCTCTATGAGTCTGATTTATTTCCTAATTTGAGTGTGCCCTGCCATGGGAATAGTCAAAGTAGCCAGACAAGTCTTCTTTCGTGACAGGGGCAGATGTTTGAGGAACACTGGTTCCTTGTGTGTGCCTCATCATATTTGCTCTGTTAGAGTAATTACTAATTTACACAAATATTCTAGAAACCTTATCAATATTTTGATTATAAAAAAATAAGTCCATGACTTTTTGTTATTCATTTTTCAGACAGTGTTTACTCATTATTGGAGATATATATATATCTATATATATCAATATATATTGGATATCCAATATCCAAATATATGTGTGTGTGTGTATGTGTGTGTGCGTTTGGACATGTGTAGTGACCTACATTTTTCCCTATGAAGTTTCCAAATCTTTGGTCATAAGCAAAACATATTGATCTTTGTGTATTAGTCTTATATTCAGCCTCTTTACTGAATTATCTTTTTAGTTCTCTATCTTTTTTAAAAGTGCAAAGTTTAAAATAAATTTTGGTTCCTGTTTTCCCTAACTCCTACCAGTTTGTGCTAGAACCACTTCAATATAGATGATGTATAACAGTTACCTCCATAGTCTACCTCAGTCCTGCTGCCCCATATCTGAGCTCTTCAGCCTCTGTACTAATGCTACTGATGTTTATTCTCAAAACCTATTAACAGGGAGTCGGGAAGGCTCTGCTTATAAGATGTTTGACTTGCAATAGTGAGGATCAGCTCAATCCCCAGAACTGATATGAAAACAGCAAGTGTGGCTTACCCTTGTAATACCCGACAGAGAAGGGACACAGGTATCTGTGGACTTGCTGGATAGCCAGCCAGTGTAGCAGAAACAGCAGAAGTAGCAGAAGTCGTTGAGGAAGGTATCATGTCATCAACCACTGGCCTCCTCACTCGAGTTCCAGGACAATGAGAGACCTTGTTTCAAAGGAGGTGTGCAGCATTCCTGAGGATGACACCTCATGTGCACACACATACAAATACGCACACCGCCCCATGCAAATCTGTCAGCAACCAAGGATCTTTATTTCCCTGTTCTTATTGCATTTTTCTTTCTTCTATTTCAAGTTTATCTATAGCTCCTTCTCTACAATTCAAAAATAATAATGAGAGCATCTCAGTCTCTTCTGATGTGAGATCAATTCAGCTTCATTTTACATAATAACATGTGGCTGGTTCTGTTAATTTTTTTTTATCCAAATTTGAATGTTGTCTTCTATTATTTTTAGTGAGCAGTTAAGTAAACTATATTGGTGATTCATTTACTACTATGATCACGCTGGTATTATGCCTTTTAATATTTTATGGATCATTTTAATATTCATCTTTATTTGTGGACAAAGCTCATACTGGATCAATTGTACTAATCATATAATATAATGACAGCTAAAGGTAACATTTTTTTTTTTTTTTACAATTGCTTAGGTGAGTGAAATGGGCCATATTTCTGAATGCTAAATCTTCCCATTACAGAGAATTCAATACATGGTTTAGGTTAGATTTCCGCCCTCCCCCCCCACCCGTACCTGGGACAATTACCATTTTCAGTGTTTTGTAATTATGTATAAAAATTGGAATTACACATTTGTTTATAGTTTAAAAGAAGAGTCATAAACCTCCATTTCATTTTATCCTTTCTTACTAATAGATATTTACCAACTTTTAAATTTCTTTAAGAGTTGTTATTTACTTTATGTTTCTATCAAGTGGATAATTCATATTTTAGACATTTATTTCATTTTCCAAATAATTGAGTGCAAAATTGCATAAACTATAAAATTAAGTACATTCTTCACTGTATTTATACTGTCGGGTTAGTGGCTGTGTCTATTGTCCTTTCTTTCACTATTTTCTCTGCCAGTTTTTGTTTTTAATTTTGAGTAGTAATTTTTTGCCTTCTTACACCTCTTACCAGGCTCTGTGTTACTAGTTGGTGCCTTTTATCTTTTCTCTTGTTCATAGTTATCCTTAGCTTTGTAAGTTGAAATTGGGGGCCTATACAGTTGCGTTACTTTTATTTGGTGATAAATCTTAACCTCGTATCATGGCAACTTGAACCACTTCTCACAGGGTGAGCTCTCCTGTTCCCATGAGAATCTCCCTGTTTATGTTAGTCCTAGGAAGTGTATGTACTTGGCTCTCATAGTCTTCATTGTTTTAAAACTCTCTACAAAGAATTTAGAGTAGCCGATAATATGCATTACCGAGTTAACTTAACAAACAGCAAGGTGCGTGTTCAGTTTCTTTCTTTCTTTCTTTCTTTCTTTGTTTCTTTCTTTGTTTCTTTCTTTGTTTCTTTCTTT
>OU015751.1:113248780-113264017 GCA_907169655.1 Acomys percivali
TTTCTTTCTTTCTTTCTTTCTTTCTTTCTTTCTTTCTTTCTTTCTTTCTTTTATATAGCCTGTGTATTCCAGCCCTTAAACACGACTTCATGGCCATTTTTCTTTTCCTAGAAATCTAAAATTTCTCTTTAGCTCGCATTCAAATAAAATCACTTCAGTTATAGAGATGTATTTTAAATACAGTGAGTAGTAGATCTTCGATTCTAAGACCTTGGAGTCTGGGCCTTTTGGCCCCTAAAACTGAAGCTGTAAGAGTTAGCAGTTAGTTACTTTGTAAACTTAGCCAAACTACTTAGCTTCTCTATATTTAGAAACCCATAAACTGGGCCTAATCAGAACTTTCCACTTTGGCTTGCTGGGAGGATCTATTGCGTTAATATCCAGAAGCACCTTAAAAAAAAAAGTGCCTAGCACATGGTAATCACCTAATAAATATGATAATTGTTTCAAAGTATTTTCAGTATTATTGAGTCTAGAAGAACATCTGGCATTTGGATGGGAGTCGGAAGACTCTGCTTGTGTGTGGGTAACAGAAGTGTAAACCGGTAAGCTCTGTACAGTAATTTCTCATCTTATTATTTTTATTACCTATTCCAACCTGCTCCTGATCTAGTTGACACATGCAGAGCCAAGCTTTCTATAATCCACATTCCCTTGGCATCCTTTCTCACCACTGTCAGGCTTGATAATTCACGGGGCAGGTTTAATTGACAAGGTTTTAGTCAGTATGAACTAGAGACAGCCTGTTCCGCAGGCTTGGTTTATTTTTATTGAAAGGAGCTGGGTGTCTGACAAGAGTGTTTACCAGTGAATTTAGTTCTCTGGTGTGCTCCTTACATTCTCAGGAGTAAGAAAACAGCTCTCATATCCTCACAGTTTCTACATTCTCACAGGAGAAAAAAATCATGTCTACAACACTAGACTTGTTTATTAAATGTAAAAGAACATAAATCCTCCCTGGGTCCCGGGAGTGTGGGAGAGAGTCAGGGTGATCAATACCAGCCCCCCTCGCACTGTGTGTCGCATCATATTGCCCTGAGAAGGTGGTGCTTGATTGGCTCATAAAATAGGCTTAGTAAATCCTTTAAATGGTGGTGTGGGCAATTGTTCACCTTGAAAACTAATACATGGGAGTGTATTTCAAGGATTACTGTGTCTCCAGTACGGTCACCTGAGCATGCAGGGATGGCTTGCTTTCATCATTTCCCACTCCCTTTCACTTCGACCCAAGTTACGGTTTTCCTCTGTTGCTTCTCTCTTCCTTTGCTTCATGACGGTTTGACCTATGTGAGTGAGCATCAGTCAGATGGCTTCTCCCATGAATCCCTTGTTCTGTTGAAAGCATCCGGTCAGGGAAAACAATGTGAGAAATGTAACCCTATAAATCGTTAGAGAAGGTAACCAGATTTAAATTCCCTGTGCATAGTCTATGCAATGGAAAGAAAATATTGAACATATGTCAATGGTATTGTTTTTGTGCTTTGCAATCTGCTGAGATCTGAACAGTGCAGTAGGCTGATACCCTGCAGGTACGCCTCCACACTGCCTATTTCTTTTTTCTATCTTGTATTTTTATTTCATCATTATTATTTTCTAATTTTGTGATTTTAGGCTTTTGGGTCCAGGACCTAGTGCAAGGAGGCAAGTGCTATGTGACTGAGAGGTATCCTTGTGCATAATCTGCTCACACTGATCTTCAGGGCAAATTTTTAAACAAAACTATGTTGATAGCCACATCATTTCCCAAGAGTATTTGTTGTTCTTCTTAGAAGGAAAATATGGGTCTTGATGCATAATTGTTTTCTTAATATTTTTAAGTTTACTATATGCCTTCCTGGTTATTAGATAGGAAGACAGGAGTCTGAAAGTTAGAACCATTGGGGAAATTTCATAATTATATTATTGTATGATAACAGCTCTGAGCATCAAAACCCTGAAGTGCCTAATTTACTATGGTGCAACTAATAGTTTATATTAAAATTTTCTGTTGCATAGACACAGTATATATTTTAGATATTTGTTTCATTCCCACAAAGTGTAAAACTATATAGCTCCTTCAAAACCACTGATGAACAAAACTTCAGATGTGCCTAGCAGGGCATGGTGAACTGCCAGTGTCTGTCCATAAATGCAGAATTTGTTTTAAATCTGGCACCATATTCATTAGAAAGCCTTTATGAAATCATAATGGACTCAACACACTTCCCGAATTTTCATAATAGTAGGTTTGTATATGTAAATTAGGCAAGGCTGAAAATTTTGTTGTTTGATTTTTGCAGTTCTAGGAGTCAGTCTCTCACTTCTCTCACCCCTGTTATACAACCACTCAACCCCAAGATGTAGTCAGTTCATTATAAGGCCTTAACGTTTATATCCTCAATATTTCCTTGTGCTTTAATAAACTCTTTTAAAACATTTTAAAAGGAAGTACCAAACAAGTAAGCATATATGCTATTTTTTTTAACATAAGTGAAAATTAGACTTAATGAAAGTAGATAAAGAAATTGTTTACTTTTTTTTTTACTGTATTCTAACAGTTTAATAGCTACTTTGAAAATGATCAGAAGGAACTGTTTAACACAATGTATCCTTCCCAGTTTTACTAGTTGAAATGGATTTGTGACTGTCAAATCCAGTAAGTGACTTGAGTAATTTTTAAATTTTCTTCGAGGTTTTTGTGCTGGTGACTGCTTCTGCTTCAGGTGACAATTTATTCTTCTGATCTCTTCCAGCTTTTGTGTTGCCACTCAAGATGGTGTCCCAGACTCCGTCTCCTCACAGGTTCCTTTTTAAAGGACCTTTTCTTTATGCTTTACCCCTGAAATGTTGTTTCCTTGAATTTCTTAGATAGGCGGCGACTGTGGTTCCGTTACTCCAGTCGTTGGCTGTGCTGTATGCAGGGATGACAAACCCACATGCATAACTGTGTCAATTACAACAGAGACGCAAGACTCGCATATTTAAAATGCACGGAGAGGTGATCCCTAATTCTAAGACTCTTTAAAAATAACAAGTCTCATCTTTGGCTATTTCCATCAAACCCTAACTGCAATCCTTTTGAGGTTCAAGAGTGCACACACCTATTCTCTCCAAGAGACTATCAAGCCTCTACTGTGTGCTTGGCTTACAGGTATGAGGACAAACACAGGTGAACAAGATCACTTCATGTCCTTGAACTGGTACCATTCCAGAGCCCTTAGGAATCACATCAGAATAGCAAAAGTCAGTATTACCAGATCTTAAAGTTTTAAATTAAACCAGGAACTCATGAAAACATCACCTTTTTAATGTATTGAATTAAATATTTTAAAGAAGAGTAGGGCCTATTAAAGCCATACCCACTTCTGTTCATGAGATTGCCTGACAAGTAAAATTCTGACAACTGGGTATGAAATACCAAGCTCTGAGTGCCTACACCTATTTTTTTCCCAGGTTGGTCTGCATCATTTTCTTTGTCTGTCACCCGCTATTCATGGTTGACCATGCCTGGCCCCTTTCCTCTTATATTACCTCTTCTATTGTGCTTCTTGCTAGAATGCATTTCCATTTCCCTCCCTTCTCACTGAGGGTCAGACAATCAACACTCACTCACAGCCCAGATATTAAGTCCTTTGTAACGGGACCCTAATCTAGCTGTGCAAAATTGCCCTTGCTCTTCCGGCATTCCACAGTGCACTTCCATTAGCGGTCTTACCATCTGATTTATGAATCCTGAACCCAAGGAAGTGATAGGTCCTCCTTGTATCGTGATACACGTATATGCCAATGTAAGGAGTGGTAGGAAACCATTTGGGCTGGTTTATTTCCCCAAACACAACCGAGGGTCCCCAAGTAGGAACTTTGTTTCCTGTGCAGACAGTTTTGATATGGACATGATAAAACTAACTCTTTAAACACTGATATTTAATAATTAGTCTGTTCTACTTAACACTGTCTACTCTTGCCACCTCAACATGGACTCCAGCATCCATCCCTCTAAACTGCTGAAATGAGTCCCAGCTCACTTGAGCCCATATTTCTAAAGCCCTGGATTTGTCATATGACATGACATAAACATTGTCTTCTTTCTTTCTTTCTTTCTTTCTTTCTTTCTTTCTTTCTTTCTTTCTTTCTTTCTTTCTGTTGCTTTTAAACTGTCCAGTATATCTTAAAACGTAGTGTATGGAGGTGGGCATGGTGCTGCCTGGAGCTGGAGCAAGCTTTATTAAGTAGGAGCTCAGTGCCAGGAATCCTTCAACACAGTGTATATTACCATTTTAAAGGATCTTAGTTTTTTAGTTTATGTGAGAAAAATGAAGCTGAAGAATGTTCTTGCATTCCTTAGAGGGAAGATTCATAACTACAGTTAGACTATATACTGTTTTTATTAACAATTTTTCTTTATATCTAATATATAAAATGTTGGTTTTGATTTTATCTAATGTATATATACTATATTATATTTTAAAAATCTATCAATAAAATTTCAAACATGGCATATTTCTCTCTCATTAAAAGTTTTGTAATTTTCTTTTTTATTTTGAGATTCAATTCAGAGAAGCTATCACTTATTTATAAGTGCAATTGTTAATTTTTAAAAATAGACTGTATGTCAAGTAAAGCTGAGGATTTATTTCCCAGCTTTAGTTACTCATCATGTGTTAGACCCAATGTCCAGCCTAAGAAGCAAAAAAGAAAAAGCTGAAATAATAGCAAAGTGATCCATGAGGAAATAATGTGTGTTGGTGCCTAATTGAATGTTGTCAACTGCTTAAAAAATAAAAATAAGTAGCTGGTACTTTGCTTCTATTTGATTAATAGTAGCAGTATTCTCAGTACTATGCTTTTCTAAATTAGTAGCTGCTGGTAAAGTTCTAAGCAAAATACATCTTTTAAAAAAAAAGATTTATTTATTTTATTTATTGCATATGAGTGCTTTATCTGCAGAAGAGGGTATAAGATTACATTATAGATGGTTGTGAGCCACCATATGGTTTCTGGGAATTGAATTCAGGACCTCTGGAAGAGCAGGCGGTGCTCTTAACCACTGAGCAATCTCTCCAGCCCCATCTTTTTACAACTAGGAAAATTGGACAATAATGGTAGGGATTAAGATAGGAAATGAATAATTCATATATTTAAAGTCATATAATTTTACCATATGTAAAATATTTAAGTTTTAAATGTTTGATAAGTCTTGAGTTTGTTTATAGCAAATCTGAAGGCTTTGAGAAAGCCTCATATTTTTTCAACTGGGTCTTCATTTCTGGTTGTCTTGAACTTGTGCATCGAATGATCTCTCCATTCAGGAATCTCACTGATTTGCTCCACAGATGCGTTGCGCACATAAACTTGCTGTTGCCCAGATAAGCAATGATGTCCGTCTCTGCCCCCTTTGCCTCCGCACAGGTATGATTTTGTAGAAGTCGAGGAGCCCAGTGATGGAAGTGTTTTAGGACGCTGGTGTGGTTCTGGGACTGTGCCAGGAAAGCAGACTTCTAAAGGAAACCATATCAGGATAAGATTTGTATCCGATGAGTACTTTCCTTCTGAGCCCGGATTCTGCATCCACTACAGTATTGTCATGCCAGTAAGTACACCTTTGAGAGCCTCCTTTCTTCACTGAGTCATCTATTTTTTTTTTCTTTTAACTGGAATTCCTCTTTTAAAGACGAGAATCAGAACACCAAACGTGAGAAACCATTCTAGTTTGGATTATTTTTAACCACAAAGGTCTCATAATAAATGTTACAATCAATGTAAGCATTTTCTCTGTAGATTTTAGAAATACCAAGTACCTTATCAATCTAGTAAAATGAAGTGTGCAGCTTCTACAGTTATAAGAAGGCAGCAGCCTGGAGAGATGGCTCGGGGTAAAGTGCTTACCCTGAACAAATGAGGATCTGATTTTGTTCTCCAGAACTTATTTTAAGACTTCAAGCTCTCAGAAATCAGAGAAAGGCATATGGGGGTGGATCTCTGACCAGCCAGCCTAGTCTAGGTGGCGAGTTCCTGCCCAGTGAGAGAGATCCTGCTATAAAATTCAAGTAGAAACCTCCTGAGGCAAACATGAAGTTTATGTCTGGCCTCCAGGTTCTCATATACACATATTTTCATACCCATATATACATGGCAACAACAAAGAAGACAGCATGAGCTATTGGCCAATAGCTCAGCATTAATGGAAAATGACCGATTTTTCTCTTGAGAAGAATAGAAAAGATGTGTCATTTCTCACTCTTTTATCATTTAAAGATCACCATAGAAGTTTAATTTTGCAATCCCCTTTGAACTGATTCTAGTGTGATTCATATAAAATAATGAAATACGATTGCTATTCCTAACACTCTGTATGACTTTTGGCTGTATGATCTATTTATGTATTTTACTAGGAATACTGTCAGTTTACAGATATACATTTTGAGTATAAATTACATAATGCTCTGTTATTTAGTTTCAATGTTATGTGTGTATTTAGGGGTGGGTGTAATGAAGAACTGGAAACCAGCACTATTTATAATCAATATTATTTTACCTAAATTATGTATTTATCACTTTTAAAAAGCAATGTTTTATGTGCTTTTTAAATTATTTTATACTTAATATAGTACCATTTCTTTATCATCCAAGCTTTATTTTTATATGTTGTTTGTATAAGCCTATTATTATATAACTTTGTATATTATATTTATATTGTATTGTTTAGCAAAATAATTTAAAGAACTGACTGTTCATTATGTACTACAATGTACATCACTGGTGAGATGGAGAAATTTTTAGTATTGATTGATAAGACAGTTGAAAAGGAATCATAGAATACAAGCTGATGTTGAAACAGACTGCTTAGTGATAGAACCCTTTGTAGCATGTGATTGATTAAATAGACATCCTAAAATATTCTGAATTTGTACTGTGAATCTGGAGTAACCTTATTTCAGATAGTCAAAGTTACTCGAATGATATTGCATTCTTAAAGTTGTTCCCATCTTAGATTTCATTGTGTTTCCTTTCTTAGTTTTCAAAAAGTTTTCTTAATTTAATAATATCTTTTCCCCAGTTCAGGTCAGTTGAGTAGCCACAGTAGGGCATCCTGGTAGAGAGATACAATAGGAACTGAAGACAGCATACAAAAGCTGCATACATAGCTCATCAGACCATTTAATCGTGCACTGGATGTAATTCCTGTGATGGAAATAGCGACGCAAACTTTACCTAGTACCTCGGTTGCCGTGTGGGCAAGTTACTTGTAAATTGCAAGTTATGAGTCAAAGTGCAATGACTTGGGGCGTGTCTCTAATAATCTCAGGAGTGCTGGAACTTTCAGCAGGCTGGTGTGGCCCTGCACCTCAGCACACAGCTGCTGATGCTTATACATATTCACAGACACACAACACACGTGTCAGTGGATCCTGCTGAAGAAGTTCTTATAACCAAAGTATATGACTGAAAATTCATGTATTTATTGGGAGTTCTTAATGTGACTGTAATGTCTCTAACACTCTTTAGGAAACAGCAGGCTGTAGGATGAAATAAACAGGAAATATGAACATAGGAATGCAGGGTCCTATATTTCTGAAGAAGTATACCTTGGTGATGTCAGAAAATTGCTTTTGTTCCAATTCCACAAACTTTGGCTCATTTGTGTTTGCATTTACTTTTGTGGTTCACCTGCCACTTCTTGCCTTACCCTTTCCGGTTTGTGTAACCCTCCCTCGTTACTTATAAATACATCCCTTCCACTCTCAGTAATAATGGGTTTTGATGACTGAAACTCTGACAAGTGGTGATGCTTTCAAGCCTGGCAGAGTGTCTTGAATTATCACTGTATGCTGTAAAATGCCCCCTCCCTCCCCTCACCCACGCATGCATTAACACTGACCAAGCAACAATCCATCAGGCTTAGTTGTGAATCAGATAAACGAAAGCCTGAAAGAAGAAAGTGTGCTCCTTTGAGAGGGGACTTAAAGGATCCTGTGGTATTTATTTGCTCAGGGGCAATTGCGCCTTGTATGCCTCGCCCCTTACATTTGTTTCTTTCTGTCACAGATGAACTTTCTTACTGGCATCCCCACTTCCCTATAGGCAATGATCAGGCTGATAGCAAACTCACAGCTGCAAAGCAGGACCTGTAGGCGTGCTAACCACAATGGCTTCCTCGTTTTTTGTAATGAGATAAATAGCATGAACAGCAGGCCTTGGTAGACAAGCAGCTTCCTGTACCGAGGTTGGCTGCACAGGCCTTGCTGAAAGCCATTCACACTACGGCTGCTCATCAAGATTTTCTAGAAATCCAGCCATTTTTCTCCCAGACTTGTCTAAGACCCGAGTGGGGTACCATTGTCTGTGTGTTTACCTTTATTGCAGCTGAAATATAGGGAAGACACACTAGGTAACCAGAGTAATAGGAAGGATGTCACTCGTTCTTCAGAGGCTCATATGTTAGTCTGTGGCACTAAGGACCCAACTGGCCTGTGATGTGATCTGTGGTCCAGGTTCCCTTATTCTGAGTGAGGAGCTAATGAAGTATCCACTATAGTCTTTGACCTCAGTACGCACTTTCCATTTTAAACCAATTGTTTATAAAAAATATCTATATAACCATCCGTATCAGCTTTTGGTAATCGATTTACTAAATATTTTCTATGTACCTGACACAGAAAGCCTAAGTCAGGGAATGGTTTTTAAAACTCAGATTACAAACAAACAAACAAACAAACAAAAACAACAACAAAAACCCACTCTAAACTGGGTTATATTTTGTAAGTAAGAAGTTCACTCTGTAATTTTATTAGTAAGATAAGATGGGCATCAAGTTCTGCTCTGCTATAAGATCTCTGTGGTTTTGATTACAATGTCATGGCAAAAATTTTTCTCGCAAGCATATCTTTTTTGTTCACACATGCCCATTGAGAAATTGTGTACATGGTTGTAAGATGATTAACCCTTACAACTAAGCAAGGAGTGCTGAGTTAATTTAAATAAAGCAATGTTAAGGAATATTTCATATCTAATAAATGCAGTTTTCTTCATATTGTTGAAAAGCTGAAACAAAATTTGTGGACTCCCAAATATATTGGAATAAGACAAATTAAATCTTTTTATCCATTTGCTATGTTAAACTGGTGTCATTAGCTAGGCTTACTTTTAAAACTACCATTGGGAGATTTGACGTAATTCTATAATGAGTAATAGCTTTTAAAAATTACAACATAGGTTTCAATTTTAGCATTTTAATGATATTTTACATAATTATTTATGAAAATATGATTTCCTTGTCATGACTCATTGACAAATAATGAAAGATAAATCTGTATAAATTTGATAATAAATGACATATTAAGTTTTATGATTGTTCTCAAGCAGTTAATATTTTTGATATTTTTTCTCCTTTATGATGAGCAAAGAGAAACAGAAGGGAGGGATGATAGCTCACACACATACCCTGGTAAATTAGCAGTGAGAGATTGTTTAAGCAAAACTGGAAACAGTGCGACCTTGTTTCCCTCCGAAGGCCACACACAGCGAGAGCCCAGAACACACTTCAGATCTCTTAGATAGAAAAGTCCTTGTTTAATATTGTGGTAATTTGTATTAGGTTAGAGATTCCCTACTCTGTAGTTTAGCATAAACACTATTATTTAAAATGCTAAGAGGCAAACAAAGGCTAACCAAAATGACTTTTCATCCATTATTAAAATATCTGTTAAAAATTTTACTTCTCATTTTTGTTAGGAAACTTTTTCACAAAACATATCTGAGTTTTTATAGTAATAACGTACAAATTCAGGTCTGATGCTCTTCAGGAGTTTTCCTTTTCTTAATATGTAGAACAATTTTTTGGGGGTGTAGTGCTATGTATAAAATGTTTTCAATGTTTATGAAATGTAAGAGTTTTATTTTTCTCCTTCAGGTAGGCTAGGGTATTTTGAATGATTATTGCACTAAAATTAAACCTCCTTACATAATTTTATAGAACCCCATTTTTAACTGTTTTGAAGATATTAAGAAGCAATAAGATACTACTTCTAGCAACTTTTTTACTCTCTTTTTCCATTTGGTGGGGACTGTCTAGATTCAGAGAACTTGATGCTGTTGTTAGCGTAGCATCTGACTCCCATGAGTTGCCACCATTTTATTTAATGCTGGAGCATGTGGATGACAGTGAGAAAGAGAATGAATGGGGCACATCACTCATATCCACTCCAGACTATATTCCTTTAAGTTTCTGTCAACTTTGTTCTATTTTAAAAAAAAAAATGAGTTACTTCTTTCTAAGTGAATTCAATGACACTCGCTGGAATATGGAAGTTATTGATATCTTTGTTAGTTGAATTATATAAAAAGAAAACAAAAAGCAGCGTCACTGAGTCAGTTGTTTTCTTTCACACTGACTTTGTAAATGACTTGTCTGGAGTTAAGTCAGTGTACAGCCATCACGGTGGTTCCTTCTGTGGGGAGGGGTTGGAAGGACACTTGGTGCCTGAGGTGCCATTGCGGAATGCATGACTGATTGCCAAGACAGTTATTAATTGTGCAGGGCGAGAACAAAGCAGCTTAGTGGATACTGGAGTTGGGGAACAAGAAGGAGGGAAACTGATGTCTCTTCCTTCCGGCTGCGCTGCTGGATATTTCATGTCAATGTTCTGAAGAAAGAAGTCTGCTCTAAAACCCCAGTTCATTGTCAAAGAAGCCTTGAGTGGAAAAAAGTGAAATTAATTTTTTTACTTAAGATAAAAACAGCACTCACCTTGGAGGGATACCTACACATAGATGCTGCAAGGATATTCATAGTGGCAGAATATGACCTATATTCTACAAAATGTTAAATCTTAACAATTGCCTCACATTCCCACATTACCCCGTTAAACTAACATAAGCAGTGACAGTTTATATGGAACTTGCTTATGAAATAAGTTATTATTTGCATGGACAAAGAATAGAGAAAATGATGGTGATCTTAGAGTTTTTGATTAGACTGAGAACCTTGAGGGACATTACAAGCAGTGGGTGTCCAGTCCCCAGAAGCACTTGTCAAATGAATAGATTCTTATTAAAATACACACAGTTTTGTGTATTTAGAAGAGAAATCATGAGGTGATGACATTTTAATGCACCAAGGATATTACACATGCTAAGAGCAGTTTATTCTGTTTTCTGTCTCACTTCCACCCATGGGCAGTGTTCTATGTAAGACAGGTTTCTATCTCTGTCCTTTTTGCAGTTATTTTCATGCCTTCTGAGGAGCTTCACATTTACTGTTTAGAGAAAATAGCCAGAACTCATCCTGCAGTAAATGTGGAAGGCAGATAGACATTTAAAGGGAGCTTTAAGCAAAAATCTTGAACAATTGGAGCTTTGAGTTTCAAAAGTCAACATTGTGCACTTAAGACCACAAAAGATTTAAAAACTGGTGTCAGTTCAGGATCTAGACTTGATAGGGTGTGGTGTGTGTGAGTGTGTATGTGTGTGTCTGTGAGCTCTGCATGCCCTGAATATGAAGACCAAAGTACAATCTCACATGTGTCTACTCAGAAATGACACCTCCTTTCCCTGAGGTAGTTTCTCAGCACCCTGGACCTTGCCAGGTAGTCCAGGCTGGCCCCTAGAAAGCCCCAGAGATTCTCCTCTGCACTTCTTCCTTAGATTCTAGGCATGCCAACATGCCTATTGGAGTGCTGTGGTTTGTGCTTGGTGGTGATGATGCTTAGGAGGATAGAATCCAGGTTCTTATTGTTGGAAGGTAAACACGTCACCCACTTTGCTACCTCTCCAACTATCATATTGAATTATCTCAATAAACTTTATTGAAAGTGTTTGATAAATTATTTTGGGAAAATTAAATATGTCATAGTTCCCCAAATCTCTAGTGCCTTGCCTCTATCTTACTTAAACGAAAAAAAAATCTATATATGTATATAATTTGTCATGTAACTGATTTGGAACAATTTAAATAATAGTAGAGGGATTATTGAGAGGCAAAGAATGTCATAATATTGAAGGCAAGACTAAACAGTCACATGAATAAAAGCTTCCAGAATGACCCAGCATGAACTTGATCAAATATGTGATAAGCACCTGTAAGGAGCTCATTGCTTCTCACTCTTGCATATTGTCACTGTCAGATATTCTCCTTTGTTCTAGGGGTGGCCCCACTTGTCTTTTCATTGTCCATGCTTGGGATGCTGTTGCAAGGAACTGTACATGGCCCTGTTCTGTTGCTGTAGCCTTGGGTGGAAGCACGGGACAATGGCTATAAAATATAAATTGAGCAGTTTTATAACAATGCTGGAGATGTGTTCTTATAACCTAGCAATCAAGGTTATTTTTGACTAGGCTTTCAGACTATAAATGTATTTAGTATCTAGTATGCCATGTGCTTTCTCTTTGTTGTTCAGAGGTGCAGAAAGGGTGGGCATTTCTCACAGAACTTTATGGATGTGTTTCAGGTCATGCCACTAGTCTGTGTGCCCTAACTCTCCTAAGGTGCATATTGAGGACTATCAGTTTGTCACCTGTCAGTATCTGTTAGTCCATGGTGCTGTGATGGATTACCCTCTGCCTTCTTTCCTGCTCAACACTTATCCGGTTCTTCACAGATGCTGCACACAGCACAGTTCTAGAACAGTTACTCTCTTACTCTACTATGTGAAGACACACTTTGATACAATCAGACAAAGGATATATTCCTTAATTTCTTCATATTTTCTAAATACATTTAACTTTTGCTTAATTTAATACTCTATGCTTATTTTTATTTTTGAGAATTTATATACAGTTACTATATTTACACCATTCCTATCCCACCCTCACCCCTTTCTAAATTCTCTTCATATTTCCCACTCCCTGTCAATTTTATGGCCTCCTTTTTCTACATCTTTATTTTCTGTGTCTCTGTCTCTTTCTGTCTCTGTCTCCGTCACTCTCTGTCTCTGTCCCTCTGTGTCTCTCTGCCTCTCCGTCTGTCTCTCTGTCTGCTTTCCTGCTTCCCCCCTCTGTCTCTGTCTCTGTCTGTCTGTCTGTCTGTCTGTCTGTCTGTCTGTCTGTCTCTCTCTCTCTCTCTCTCTCTCACACACACACACACACACACACACATACACACACACACACACACACACACACATACACACCTACACCCCTACACACCTACAGAGCCCATTTAGTGGTATCTGTATGTATAAGTGTTTAGGGCTGACCTTTTGCGAGTAGAAAATCTATGAAGGGTTTCATCCCCCCTCAAAAGACTGATTCTCCCTCTCTCAGTAGCAGTTTGTTTACTTTATCTTTCTTTTAGTTAATCTACCTAAGAATTTAAAATTTTCATTTATCGTGAAAAAGAAACAAACTCTATGTTTCATTGATCCTTTGCAATTTTTCTTTTACTTCATGTATTTCTGCCCGTATTGTTAGAATTTCTTTTCATCCGCTATTACTGGTTTTGTTTTGTTTTGTTTTTTCCAAACTCTTGAGGCAATCAGTGAGTTATTTATCTGTGATCTCTCTGACGTTTTGATGTAGGCACTTGGATTTACAAATCTTGCCCTTCTGACTTCTTTGATTGAAACCTAGATGTTGTTGTTTCATTTAATCCCAAGCATTATTTTATTCTCTTATTTAAATCTCCAATTACCCTTTTATCATTCAATAGTACGTTGTTCATACTGAATGAGTTCGTGCAATTTGTATTTTTTCCAGTATTCGTTTCACGTTTTATTCCATCACATATTAATACATGGCCTATTTTGTAAAAACAGAAAAAAGATATTCTGTCATGTTAGGCAGGAACACTTTGTAGATGTTTATTAACTCCATTTAGTTTACGATGCCATTTAGCACTAATGTTTATATATCTTTTACTCGAAGGTATTATCTGTCATTGAAGTTTATCTCAAGATTTTTTTCTTGGAGATAGCAAAAAGACGCATCTTGCTTTCTTATTCAACCAATAAACTATCTCTTTTGATTGAGAGATTGAGACTGCTGATGATCAGACTTATTATTGAAATATTAATTGATTAATTGCTATACTTTTGTTGATTTTGTAGTAGTTGTTTTCTTTGACTTAATTCACATAACCTCTATCCTAGCATCATTTATTTTCCCCATATCTTGTTTTCTAGTCAAAAATATTCATTCTAGCACTCTTTGTAAAGATGGTTTAATGATTATAAATTTCTTTAGCCTCTTGCTATCATGGAAAGTTTTGCCTTCTCTTTCAATTATAACCAAGAATTTTTTTTCAGGTGAAATAGTTTGATTGACATCTTTCAGAACTTGAATAAATCACAGGGCTCCAATTTCTGGATTTTAGTTTCCATTAAGAAATTGGCAGTTATTTTGTTAGACTTGCCTTTATGTGTTTCTTGAGCCTTCTTTCTTTCAGCTTTCAATATTTCTTCATTCTGCTTATTTATTGTTTGAGTTATATGACATCTAGAGTGTGCTATCTAATTCTTTCCTTTTGGTGTTTCATATGCCCCTCATACCTGACTGGGCATTCCCTGCCCAACCCACCCCCGTCCCTAGATTTGGGGAGTTTTCTTCTATAATTTCATTGAAGGTGTGTTTTATGCCTTTGACCTATAATTCTTTTCCTTCGATGCCCACAATTTACATATTCTGTCTGTTCATGATATTCCAGTGTGAAGGAGAGATACACCTGTTTTTTATAATCCCAAGTGTGGGATCGGAAAGGTCTTGTGAGAGAACAGGTGAGGTTAATTCACTAGAAGACCAACCACCTCGTGTGGGAGCTTGATTGTTGCCAGCTGAAAAAAGCCCATGAACAGACTCTGGGAGGAGATGTATAAACAAGACCAGAACTAGAGGTGAGGTTTTTGGAGACTTGGGATAGTTTTGGCTGTTCATCGCTTTACTTTGAGATGCTCCGAGACAGAACCACTCGAGGGAAGCCTTCGCGGCTCCAGCTCCTGCTGAGGTTCTGGTTATTCCAAGTTCCAGCAAAAGAAATCCTGCCAATTACACCAGGAGAATTGTTCCTCAGAAGTGATATTCTTACGGTTTTGTTACTGTGTTCTTTAATCCTTTTTTCCTAGTGTTTTGGTTAGTCGAGTTATAAGTGACATATGCTCGGTTAATAAGTTATAATAAAATATATTGGTTAAGAAAACTGAGCCTACACCAGTGCACCTGAACATTCTCTTCATTAGGCATGAGGGATAATAACAATTATCATTTTCCATGTTTGATCCAGTTTCTTTCTTTCTTTCTTTCTTTCTTTCTTTCTTTCTTTCTTTCTTT
>OU015751.1:113264027-113291718 GCA_907169655.1 Acomys percivali
TTTCTTTCTTTCTTTCTTTCTTTCTTTCTTTCTTTCTTTCTTTCTTTCTTTCTTTTTTCCATCTTGAAGTTCTAATGTTCTGTCTTCTGTGTGATCTATTGTGTTGTTAAAATCCACTGAGGATTTTTAATTAGACTTATTGACTATTTTATTTTGAGTTTCATTTTATTTACTATTTCTCTTTGTTGAATGCAATTTTTATATCCTGGATTATTTCACTCGCCCATTTGTTTGTGTGTTTCTTAGACTTATGAGTGTTTCTCTGTAACTATTGAGATAAGAATCTTGCTTAAATGCCTTTCTTTTGAGCTCATAGGGACAGGATTGCTAGGGATAGAGAAGGAAGAGCTGCTTTTTGATTTGGTGACAAAACCTGGAGAATATAGAGACCTGTGTATAGATGCGTGAAGTCATCATGTCCCTTCAGGAGTGGCACGTTTCCCTTTAGTGTGTTTACGATTTAACAGGGGATTTTGACCCTGTCTCGTCAGAAGCTCAGCTGTGTTTGATGAGTTCAGTTGCTTGCGCCCAACCAAATACTGCTGTTTTATCCCGGGACTGCTTTAGAGGTTTGCCTGCAAAGCAACCTCAAAGAGCTGTGCACCTTAGTTAATTGCTACCTGCTTTCTAGCCAGCCCCACTAGAATACTGATCATACTTTGTTAATTAACTGTGGTAGGCATAACAAGATTACTCACTCTATGATCCATGTAATTGAAAAGCCTTTGTCAGCTTCCAGTCTACAAGTATTTGTCTATTTCAGTAGTGCTATTCATGTATTAATGTGTTAAGATTACTTCAAATTCACATGAACTCATATACACACACACATATACTCAATTTTTATGTCCTTCTCTAGTTTTTTATCAAAATTTAAAGGTAAGTGCAATTAGCATTTCATACTCATAAAGAAGACAATTTTGGCAAGTGAATGTATTGTAAATGCTCATCAAAGAAGTTCTAGGCATGTCACTGTGTCTATTAGGTCACAAACAGTAAATAAACTTTTTATAATTTATTCAAATTACATTCTGATTGTTATCCCCTGACTTGTATCTTCCCAGTCTCCCCTCCCTCCCTCTTTTGTCCTATTCCCCTCCCCTAGGCCTCTGACAGAAGGGGACCTTCTACCCCACCATATGACCACAGCCTATCAGGTCTCATCCAGATAGCCTGCTTACCCTTCCTCTGAGTGCTGCCACGCCTCCCCACCAAGGGGAAGTGATCAAATTGGGGGCGCCAGAGTTCATTTCAGGGGCAGTCCCCACTCTCCCCACAACTGTGGAGAATGAGCTGCCACTGGCTGGATCTGAACAGGGGTTCTAGGTTTACTGCATGCATTGTCCTTGGTTGGTACAGCAGTTTGTGCCGCCCCCCCCCCCCCCGACTCCCCGGTCCAGATCTGCCAGTCTTGATGGTCTCCTTGCGGGGTTCCTGAACCCTCTGGCTCCTTCCATTCCCCCATTCTTCCATACCACTCTCACCTGGAGTCTAGCAGCAAGTACCAGCAAATATTTTTAATTGTATTATTTCAATCCACCTACAGTGTGGCAAGACATAATAATATTATAAAGTGTGCATGTTGTTGGGTCATGTGGAAAAGAGTGACATAGACCGAAGCAAATGCTAGGCCTTGTAATGGAAGTTCTGATGTTTGTCTTTCTTCTTTGCTGTTCAGTCTTCTTTCTTTGTCCTTATTCTCCCTCTTTCCTTCTCTTCTTCCCTTTTTCTATTTTCCTTCATCTTCCTTTTCTTCCCTTATCTTTACTTATCTTACTTTAAAAAATAAACCCTAGCTTTTTTTCCATTTAGGTAAATGTGATGGTAAGATAATCAGTGCCTGGCTAATAAACATCCTTGTACCATTGCATGTAGTTTATTAAGGTGGTTAAGGATGTCGTAGCTCGAATTAAAACACTGTGTAGTCTAATTTAAGTATTTCCAAGGCACATTCTTTAAGAAAGCAAGTACTTATGCTTAAGATTTTTTTGCTCTTTTTGTTTTTGTTTTGTTTTAATTGTTTTATGAGACAAGTCTTCTCTATGTAATAGCCCTGGCTCTCCTGGATCTAGCTCTGTAGACCAGACTGGCCTGAACTCTCAGAGATTCACTGGCCTCTGCCTCTAGAGTGCTGAGATTAAAGGCCTGTGCCACTATTGACTTCTTCCTCAACATCTTCTTGTTCTTCTTTTAAAAAATAAAATGATAATAGAAATCCTTTAAAGTGGCAATTATCCAAGACTCTAAAATAAAAATCTGAGGTAGGTATTAGTAAAACATTGTCAAATAAATCTATGCAGTGTTTAACACACTGCACTGCATCTAAAATTGTGCATTAATATTATTTTGCACTCCTTTGGAGGAAATGTTTTTTTTTTTTTAGTAGAGTAGCATTTTGACTGGGTAAAAAGAAAAGTCACTTTCCTCCCGGTATAAGTTAATGAAACAGCATTAAAGGTAATTAGTTGCAGAGAAAGCTGTGTGAGACCTTGAAGCACGAGACAGGCTGCCTGCCCAGGCTTGATTTCCAACACCTGAGTGAGGAGGTATTAAAGTGGATGACACATGTTCTGGATGAGGTCCTTACAAGTCATCTCAAACCTTCTGACATAAGTATTTTCCTTTCTCTGTGGATTACGATGAGTGACAAAGCCCTGGTTTTTGCCCTAATCCCATTACTGATAAATATAACACAAAGAACCCCCAAGTTTACCAAAGACTTATTTTCCTTTGACTTCCTGGGACCCCCTTTCGACTTGCTCTTTTGTAGGGAATGGATTTATTTCTAGCTGGAGTGCTATGTGTCCCTTAGAGCCGCCTTTAGAACACTAAAAGAAATTTAATATTCACCGTTAAATGTCACATCACTAAAGAGTGTAATTAAAGGTCTTGATAAAGTCTGTGTAATTACCACCTATTTAAGCTGTTTTCCCAACGTCATAGCATCTCATGTGTCTCCTTACATAATGGACTTGCTAATTTCACTATAAAGGCTCCAGTTATTCATCACTATTTCTTCTGCTTCACTTCAAACTTCATTAGGCATTAATTTAAGAAATGCAACTTTTAATTTACAACTCTCAGTTTAGGGGAATGGAAAGGCTAAAAACATTGTCTACTCTCTCCTGAGTTTGGTTCACCTCAGCATTCACTTGGCAGCTTGCAATCATCTGTCATTTCAGTACAGGGGATCTGATGTTGTCTTTTGGCTTCTGCACAATGTAGCACATTGGTAGAGCACAGATATATATACAGATATAACAGTGCACATCAAAAGTAATTTTAAAACATTAAAAGACCCTTGACTTTTTCTTTTCTTTTTCCAAGACAGGGTTTCTCTGTGTAGCCTTGGCTGTCCTAGACTCACTTTGTAGACCAGGCTGTCCTGGTGATCCACCTGCCTCTGCCTCCCAAGTGCTGGGATTAAAGGCGTGTGCCACCACACCTGACTGACCCTTGACTTTTTCAAAAGGTAGTGTGATCGTGGCACAGACGTGTAGTCCCAGAACTCTGTAGGCTGAGTGCAGAACCACCCATGACTACATAGTGCATGCCTGGATAGCCTACCTACAGTATGGAACCCTGACACCACACACACACACACACACACACACACACACACACACACACTCACACAGTGAGGGGTGGGGCATAATTCTTAGACGTTTCTCTGTGATGTCCTTCGGTGCTGATTTTTTATTTCCTTATTTGCTTTATCACTCAGCGGTAAGATGTAGGCTTGATTAATCAAAACATTCATTCATTACTGTTATATTTGTTTTGTTCTGCGGATGGAGTTCAAGTATGTACTGAACAAGGATTCAACCACAGAACTATGCTCCAACCTTACACAATTTCCTATTTTTCTTTTAACATTTGTATTCATTTTCAATTTCATGCATGAATATAGTATGTTTTGATGAAATCTGCTCCAACGCTATCCCCAAGTTCCTCCCTACCACTTTTCCCTCCCAACTTCTTGTGCTCTTCGTATATTGGCATGGAACTTGTTTATACTGAAGAATATTGGTGTAGCATAACACAGACTTGAAACAGAGACGGAGATATTTGTGCACTTCCTCTCCTACACATCTTGATTCTTTCTTCTTCTTCTTCAAAAAAAAAAGAAAAAGAAAAGTTTAAAACACCATAGCAGGTAGTAAGTAAAAGGCTATATGAAAACTCTTTCATAAATAAATATATCTGGTCAATCTATAGTTTCAAAAGTGGTTCAATCTGGAATATGGACACTGCATTTTAGTTCAAAAGAGGCTTTACAATATCAACTAGTTCAATAGAAAATTTTTGCCATCAATTTGGTGCCTTCAAAAACATGCTCATCTAAAATTCTGTGGTGTGGTATGGAAGCATTTTTGCAGCATAGAGTAGATTAATGATTATAGGATAAAAATAATACCACAAAGCACTCCTCTTGATGTTAGATCCAAAGTGAATGTGTGAAACATAAAGTCATAGTACATAAATCCATGAATGAGTCCTTTCTGCCTGCAAGACAGAGATTAATGAAGTTTCGGGATGCTAGGAGCTCAAGATATAATCTATAGCTTTAAACTAATGTCAAGATTCAGAACTGATTGCTTAAGATGCCTTCATTTCATGAGGATTGATTGATGACTTTAGCTTTAGTAAATCACTTCTCATACAAAAATTTATATAATTTGGTTCCAACAGGTTTGGTATGTGGTACTATTTACATATTAAATGTAACTATATAATATGTAAAAGTCAAAGCAATTTCAAAGTAAAAGACAGTAGCAGACCACACTCTAAATGTGTTTCTTCATTTGAAATTGAGTGGTCGCCAACTCAGGAAGCTCCTGGAGATGTGCATGAGGTGACTTGAGTGTTCAAGTGGAGAGCCATTAAAATGAGACATATCATAAACACTTAGTTTCAGTTCACTCCTATTCAGTTAGGGCCAGGGACTTTTTTTGTAGAAGCACAATTTGTTAACTTAAATTATGTTCTCTTTCTTCCAAGAATCACAGCTATAATGCTTCAGTTATGGCACTTTCATCTTGGCTCTCTTTCAGTACAAAGGAGAACTCCAATATACTTGAAAGCAATCTGTGTGTGGACCCCTTTAGTGTTTTATGAGGCTCTTTGCTCCTATACTCTACAGTTATATCTTTCATACCTAATTTAATAGCAAATTTTGTAGCAGCTCATTTGTATGGAGTTCATCCAAAGCATTCACTCCAGTTTCAAGGAGCAAAGAACACACTTGATTGGGTTATACTGTGTTTAACCAGTTTAATAACAGCAGTAAAAAGTACTACTGATATTAATACTTGGGGGAAAAGTGTGGATCGCCAAGCATCAGTCAACTGGTTGGGGAAACAGAGTATTAGTTGGCAGTGCTTAGTAAGTTGTGGGCATCATCAATCAAGCTCTTCTGCCAGGGCGGGGGAGGGCGGGCAATTACAACAGTAAGTTAAGTAGATGGCACTTCAGATGACTGTAGCCTTTGCAGTGTTTCTGTACAGAAACTGCCAGGTCTAGTATCATTTGGGAAGTGCAGGCCATGAGGCCAATAGAAAGGTAACTGGCAACTAGGTCTTTATAGGACATCAAGGTAGCTGAAAACATTTAACGTGCACATCTTGTGCATCTTTGTTCCTTTCCACAAATTTCCTATAATTTATGTTCAGTAATTTTCAATCTGTATCTAATAGACTGGTTCACTGAAGGTCTCTTGGCATTGGAAGGAGTGAGTTTCCTAGTAAAGTAATAATAGTGTATATGGAGCTCCAGATGAAGAAGTGCCTTTCCTCTCTTCCTACTTGCTTTTCACCCCATCCTCCAACTGGTTCTTCCTCCTACTCCTCTTTCTGTTTCTCCTTCATCCTCCTCCTTCCTTCCCTCCCCCTCCCTTTCTCTCTCTTATAAACTACTTGTGTTATTTTGAAAGTTCATATAAAACTTTTACTACTACTTTACCACACTACTTCTTTACAAAAAATGCCAAGTTTTGTTGTTGTTGTTGTTGTTGTTTTCAGTGTTTTTGCTTCCTAATGTATAATCTGCCCTTCCAACATAGATGTGCCCTACTTTAAAGAATAAAGGAAAAGGCAAGAGAATATGTCAACCAAGCATCACTTAATTTCTCAGTTGTGTCTTTACACCAAGGCTACAAGCATACAGGCGAAGCAAGGAACATGGCTTAATGCAAACACACACTTCTTTTCCTTATATGCTACTAAAACCATAGGAAACATTGAACTAGGTGGGCCTCTTACATTAAAATTCTCATTTAAATTGTCTCAAAAGCATATGCATATCCCGTTAAAACTGAGTCCTGGGTTGCCGTGTGAAGAATGGCAGACCTTGCCTTTGTTCTGTACATCTCAACTCAGTGCAATCTGATATTTTTTTATTTTTTTATTTTTTTGGAAATTTGTGTAAGGGTTATATATTTTTCTCTTTGCACACTGTATTTGATTAAATACACAAAGAAATTCACATCCTAGAGTTTGAATCATTCCAGCCTGCATGGTAGGTACATGCTTTCAGAATGTAGACTAAATTGAAGTGAGCTCAAAGGAAGTTTTATCTAGTTGACACAGGCTTACGCAGTGTTCTGCCTCTCAAAGGCAGAGCTTATCCCACTGTCAACAGTTACATAAACCTGAACTTTAAGTCACAGGAACAGAATAAGCCACTTCCCAGATTTGTAGTAGTAGTAGTAGTAGTAGCAGCAGCAACACAGGTTTTCCATGGTGCCTACATAAACTGCTATCCTTATGACATCAATATAAAAACTTCCATAATAACATACACAAAACCATCAGAAGCCAAAATGCTAAAGATCTTTACAAAGATAGTTAGAAATCACCATTTCAGCCAATGGTTTTGAAGTATTTATTGTGTGACCAATCCCATCATCAGATTTAGTTCACCCTCTTGAAAATGAAATGTCTCTGCAGGTACATGCTTGCAGCAAAAGTTTCAAATGTCTCATGTGGTTAATCATTTTATCCAGATAGGCTTTGTGGAGGCTAATTCATTAGCAGCAAAGAGTGTTTCAAGTCTAGAATTGCTTTTTTTTTTCCACTTGGAGAAATATAGCTTATTGAGGAGAGGTGAGATGTCTCAGGGTTAAAGACAATTTCTCTCAATCACGATGACCTGAGTTCAAAGTATAGTCCCTACATGGCTGAAGGAGAATACTGATTTCCTCACGTCTTCACACTTATGGCATAGCATGGGTACATATATGAGCAAGTATACCCACATATTACTTTTTAAAAAAAAAGCCTGTTGGTTTCACCATAAAATCGAATGAGTGCTCAAATTCAGTAATAACTTTTCACTCTTCTGAGTTTTTAGTACTGAAGTTTAACTCAAACTGTTGTCATCAGTGTGCCTTTAATATAGACTCATGTTATTGTCTATTATTTAATCTCTTACAGTCAAGTCACTGCAGAGAAAAACTGAGTTGTTAGTGTAGCCTGCTACAAGAGCAGTTTCTTCCGTTGATGTGATGATTCCTATATGGCAAAGAGAGGAAGATCCGTCCACGAATGGAAATTCTGTGGCTCCCAGCAGAGTGTTCTTTCCAGTGGAATACCTTCCCACACTGCCTACAGCTAGAAAGGCAGCTCATGGCCTTCAGATCCTCTCACCTTTCTTGACTACTCTGTTTATATCCAGATCCTGTAGTTAAGTACACACAGCAGTCTTGAACTCACATGTTCATGTCTCTACAGCCTCGCAACCTGCATCTTTTCCCCAACCCAGAGCAATTTCCATGCACATGCTCCCAGGTCAAAAGCATGCCCTACCCCGTCAAACCCTTGTAAATGTCTCCAGCCCTTCTAATCTATGCAAGTGACTCTGTATTCCTAAAACTCCAGCCAGACATGCATCTCTTTATTGTAGCTCTCTCTCTCAACCCCACTGCCCATAACTAGGTTTTTGTTGTTGTGGTGGTGGTGGTGGTTTTGCTTTTGAGTTTATCGGTTTGTTTCTTTTTTTTTTTTTTTAAGGAATGTGATGGATTTTGCTTTCTTATTTTTTCATACTGTGTCTCTCTAACGGCCCAGATTGGCTTAAAATTCACAGCGACTCTGTTTTAGCTTCCCAGGTGCTGTGATGTCCAGACTGCACCATTCTGCTCTGTTCTCACAGTGGTTCTTATACGATTCAAGTCCCCTCACAGCACCCGCCACTTTCATCTTTGTTGTGGCTCTTACCTAAAGCCTGTAATTTGTCCGTGGAGAGAAGAGAACAACACAGTGGCTGTGGAATTCATCATCAGTATCCTAGTGTGGATTATACTAGATACACAGATCATCCTGTTGAACAAGTTACTCTTTTTGCTTGAAAAGCCCTACCCTTCCCTTTGAAAAGCCATATCTTTCTATATCAACACATAGTAGAGTTCTTTGAGAAGTGTTTGTGGAGAGTGCAGTAATGTTTCATAGACATATTTTGTGTTCTTCATTGCCATGCGTGGTTTTTGCTACCTGTCCGAATTCTGACTCTGTGATACAATTCCATTTTAGTGGAGTCTCCAAAAAGACAGAACACAATGGAAGAACAAAACATTGTTTATTTAGTAATTGAGGTGTAGGTGCTCAGATCTAGGAAAGAACACTAAAGCTATCATAGCAGAATAGGAATGTCATAGACTGGTTTCAAAATGTGAAAATAAATGATAGAATTAGCCAAATTAATTGCCACTGATACCTTGCCATCTTGTTGACATGAGAAGTTCATGCTCACTTGCTATATTATGGGCATTTTTAAAAATACGATACTCTGTGATTAAGGTAACCACATCCAGTGGCCTGATTTAATGAACTTGTAGTTTTTGGTGGGATTTTGTTTTATTTCATATAAAGAAAAGTAGTGAGTATGAATTCAGAAACCAATATAGAATATTCGAACTAAAGAGATTGAAAGTATATTTTTTAAGCTTCTTGGCATAGAAACTTAAAATTATGGCCATAAACAAACTCAAATTTTACTCAGGACTCACTATTGTGAAACACTAATTCTCTCTTTGGCAGAACAGCCAAGCTACTCAATGTCAATCTGAGTTAGCAGAGACAGAGTGTTGTCCATAGATCTCCTCTGTGGAGCAGTACAAGCTATGATTTGCCCTGTGTGTATACCAAGTAGTGGACAGAAATTCCAGGACACACCAACAATTAATGTCACTTTGTACAACACAGACCAGCATAGGTTATCAACTCATGTTTGAATCAATATTTATCTTAGCTAAATTGTTACTACTTAGATAATTAAGTACAATAAGCATTATATATATGGAATTTTGTAAGCATAGAAAGGGAGTATTTGTTAAACATTTTAACTATTGTTTTTGCTTAATTTTATAACTATTTTCCTAGTCAGGTGGCTCCACTCTTGCTTGGAAGTTATAACCTTAAAGTTGTACATAAAAATAAGGCAGCTCCAGTGTAATGTAGAGGGATAGTTCATCTTCAGGGTTAGTGGAATCTGGCTCTCCCATTCTAAGGAAAACACTGTTTACATCTGCAGCAGTTCGCGGTAAGGTTAGTGAACACCTACAGACAAGAAAGAATGTGCCTCACAGAGAATAAGTAACGTGCTCCAGAAGTGCCATGGGATAACTAAAGCTTATGGGAGCTCTGTACCCACCTTGCACTGTAAACCCTCTAAAGTGTATTTTTAAAAAAAGGTGATTTTGAAGTTTAATTTTTTAAAAAGGAGATGTATGTTTCAAAAAATGTAAAATAGGAATTTTATTAACTCTCCCTCTTGTGATAGAATACATAGCAGAGTTATCTTGTTTCATTCCTAGCAAGAACAAAAGGGACAATTAGGGGTCATATTAGTGGAAGTCCATGATTGAAACTTGTCTGGGCTTAGCCATGGTCCAAGCGTAGGACCACAGCGACCTTTTGTGGGACTTGGTGTGCCAGTTAGGGAAAGGGGCAAAGGATGGATACAAACCCCAGTGATGTTATTTACTGAGGTAGCAAAGCATTTAAGATGAAGTTCCCATGTAAATCCCATCTAGTGTTTTAAAGCTGCAAGTATTCATCAAAGGAAAGAATAAAGGCAAAGTGCAATCAAGTTCCATCTGTGCAGGAAGAACTGGGAGGAACCAGGCAAAGGAGCCCATGAGAGGCACATTTCCAGACATAGGGCAAACGCAGAGAAAGAGAGCACAGTGCAGTGAATCCTCAATCCACATGGGGTTGTCAGATCAGCAAGGATGAAGACTGAGTAGACTCACCATGAGAGTCAGCCACTATGTGTCATAAGTGACCTGCGCATCCATTCCAACCACTTTTTCTGGCAATTGCCAAGACATATATTATTACTGTCTACATATGCATCATAGTTAGATATAGTTAAGTATAATATTTACACACATATATTCATTATATTTAGATATATATGTTATATAGTATAATATATATAATGCATATATGTGTGTGTATGTTATACTCCATACTGGTGGTCCATCTAAATGACTTTCAGATATATTTTATTTTATGGGTCTGAGTGTTTGGCCTGTGTGTATGTATGTGCACTCTATGGATTCCTAGTGCTCTTGGAGATCAGAAGAGGTTGCTGGATCCCCTGGAACTAAAGTTACAGATGGCTGGAAAGTAGTAAGAATCAAACCCAGGTCCTTTGCAAGAACAAAAAGGCCCTTTTAACTGCTGAGACATCTTTCCAGCTGCTTTGTATTAGGCCATTTTAAATAAAAATACTCAAAATAGCCTCCTTCATTCAAGTACCATACAATGCTAGAATGACATTTAGTCTCTTCTCTGACTATTGTACATATTGAACATGTAACTGAGGCTATCTGTCTAACACATGACCTCTCTGTGCTGGGATCTCCCTATATTTGCACAGCCCTGCCTAATGGCTGCAGAGAGGTATGCTGAGTGAGGAGTAGGGGGAGGAGGCATGTCTGTGAGAGCTTGTTTTCTAGACCTCTGGCTTGAGGTACACACCATTTCCTGCTCTGCATATGAGTGCTAGTTTTCCTAAGTGTTTTTACTTACTTTTCTTTTCTATTATCCTTCATTTCTTGAGTACTATCAAACGCAATCTCACCAGTACTCAATGTGATACGGTAAAGGTCACATGATACTTTGCTCTCAAGTATTTTCAGCTGCTAAAATTTTCTGGTCTTTTGTTTGTTTGTTTGGTTGGTTGGTTGGTTTTGTTTATTGGTTGGGTTTTTCCTGTCATTGTTTTGAAATAAAGGAATAATATCTCAGATCTTGGTAGGAAAAAAAATCAAAACAAGATAAACTTGACTTGGCTTCCCACAGATGCCACTGAGCAAGTGCTTTGGTGACGATTTTACTTAGTCTTCCCGTGGTGTTCCAGTTTTCAATATAGACCATTACTTATACTGCACACTTTTACCTAAAAAGTGGAAAACTGTTGACTGGCACTCACCAACCACCTGTACTTGGTGGGGTGTTTGCTTCCATGGAACCCCTGCCTAGGGCCTAAAGCTCAGGCTCAACCATTGTGGTGTGCTTCCTTCTTAATTTGTACTGCAAATAAGTTAGGAGAATAGGATTAGAAGGTATCTTGTTTTACAAATATAGTTAGAGCCTGTGGGGATGAAAGAGTGGAGCCCCTTTCAATTGTTTCTCCATCAAGTTAGTAAAATGTGCTCCTTAGGAAGAGGAGCAGCACTTGATGTAAGTCAACTTTGGCCAAACTTGCCATCTCATTTTTTCATACGTAAGAATAGGCAAGATCCTCCTGTGTTCAGGATTTCATGGAGCTGTGGAAGTTCATAGCCTCCAAATGCCCATTGCAGGCTTCAGCGTGGAAGTCACTGCTCTTTAGTGCTGCCTGAAGCCTGCTGTTCTCTTTTGGTCTCAGAGCCTGATGGAGACATATCAAGGCAAATTCAATTGTAATGCTCCTTTTATAGGACTCTCGCTAGAGTCTTGATGTGAGCACAACTGGCTGTCTTCCCTGGGATTTTTTTTTTTCACTTAAATATCTAATCTCCATCATCTGCACAGTTTTTAACATCTGTTCCTCGGTCGGAATGCAAGCATTGGCGTTTCTTTGCTGGCTTAAAAATAATTTAAAAACAAAACCCAGATAACTTTTTGGATGAGTTTAGATAAGAACAGGGGGAAAGTAAAAAGAAGCATGCTGAAATGGATTGTTCCAGGGCATTCTTTACAGAACTGCCTGTCAATTGTTCCTGGCAGGCAGTTTTGTCTGCAAGCCCTGTCTGCAGCTAAAGCTCTTAAAAATCAAAACTATGCGCAATATATCAGCTTGACATTATATAAATGAGGCTGGACACACCTCCATGAAGGCCACTGCCTAAGGCTTGAATTTTTAAATCCTTTTTTTTTTTCCCCTAAGATCAGGCTTCTCCATGTGGCCAGGGCTGGTTTGAACTTCTGGCCTCACCCTCCTCAGTAGTTGGGAGTATGGGCACATACCTGACTTTGAATATTTTTTTTTTGGTTTGGTTGCTTTAATTTTAACTATGATTATACAGCCCAATATGCATTCTTAACTGTTAGGCATGAGTGAAGTGTAACCCTTATCAGTCTAAAATATGCTGCATGCAGCTCACTGAGAGCACCGTATCGTAAATCCTAATTGGCACTATATCTTTCTAGTTGCTGCGCTTCTCAAGATAAACATTTGTCTTTGTCTTTGTTCAGAGATGCCTCATTGTAAGTGCTGTGTTTTTAAAAAATACTCCTCACCATGCAAACCCTGGTGAGGCTAATCTTTTAGAATGCAGAACCATTTATTTCTTGTGAGCTTCCAAGCCATTCAGATTGTACTTTTCCAAATAGGGAGGTAGCTTCTTTTTTCTAAACTAAGTCAAAGATGATAATAAGTGACCAAAACACTTAACATAGCCACTAGGAACACAAAGCAAGAAAACACTGGCTGTCAAATGTCTCACTGGAGAAGTCTGTAAGGAAAACTTTGCTCTTAGGCTGGCCACCTGGCTCCAGTCACATGGATGCACTCCATTTGACCAGTACTTGGTTTGATCTCAAGGGCTGTTAGATAATAAAATTTCAGTAATAAAAAGGAATATATTTGCTTTTCAGCTGTTCTTTTATACCAGGTTTGCTTTTTTGTGTGTGTGATCTGTACCTACCAGGGTAAGCGTGCTACTTGTCTGATCACTTCCTTGATGTGCAGCAACAAATTGTCAGTTTGGCTTTCTTTGGGTGAGAGAAGGCTGGAGAATATTTGGCTTATGAAACATGAGCTTCAAAGAGCTGAATCTTCTATTCTCTGGTATGCAGTGCTCATCCTGTAGATTTGTTGCAAATGTTTGTTAAATGGCTTGACGGCTGGACTCTAAGATTGGTGATATCACTGTCCTGGTTGGAAGCTTTGAAAACCATGCTCTGGATCACTGAAGTGAGAGCATTTATTTGTTTGTCGACTGCAGAATTTGGCCATCTACTGGCACACTATGGCTCTCTATCTTTATGTAGATAAAGGCAGTAGAAAGCAGAGGACATGAAGATCAAGTCCAGGGGCCCTCCTCCATCTTTCAAGTTTAACAACGCAATCACAAATACTTTAAAATTGAAAAAAAATTTTTAAATATTTTTATTGGGGCATTAGCAACATGGAAACACACTTGTAAAGGTCAGGCGACAATGTGTGGCACTGCTTTTCTCCTTCCAGTATGTGAGACCAGAAGATCAAACTTGGATCACCTGACTGGCCTGCAGGTGCCTTCACCAGCTTGAAAGTCATTTGAGAATTATCTTGGTGGTCTCTAAATACTTTTAAATATCAAAGATATTGTTTGAGTTTTCCCTGTGCTAAATATGTCAGGAAAAGACTGAAAGTCTGGTTTGAACAACAGCCTTCAGCAACTGGAAGATTTAAATTTGAAGACATTAGAGGGTGTTCTTTTCTCTAACTGCTGCTTTCCATTGTCTGCCTATTTGGAAAATCCCCGTAGGCAGAACTCTGAACAGGCAGGGAACCAGTAAAAAGTGCATCACTAATTTTTCTTTGCTTTATTATGGGTCTAGGCAGGGGTACTTTGCACTTTTTCTGTTTGAAGTCTGCTCTCCTAAAGCCTGGGCATTTACACATGCACATGACAAGAGGCTTTACTTTCAACTTTTGTTATTTTGGGGAGGCTTTGATATGGAGGCTTCACTGGACCCAAAGTGCCTATACTTTGCTGCTCCAATACTACAAGCTTATGTTTTCACTTGTATTAATAATATGGACTATGTGTAATACTGATTCTAAGTGTGGCTTTCCTATTCAGATTCCAACAGACATGGAAATAGCAAAGCAAGGCGACAAACTGGGGTGATATTCAGCTGTCTGTAGATAACTTCAATAAGCTGTTCATACCACAGCTTCCACCTGATGCGTTAATATACACATATTTTTTTAATTAATTTATTCTTGTTACATCTCTATGGTTATCCCATCCCTTGTATCCTCCCATTCTCCCCTCCCTCCCATTTTCCCCTTATTCTCCTCCCCTATGACTGTTCCTCAGAGGGATTACCTCCTTCTGTACCCTGATCTAGCCCATGGACAGGACAGTCTCCACACTTGAGTGGAGAGAGGGATTTGACTTTCTCATGTACTCTGGTGCCTCACATTTGACTATGCCCCCTGGCGGGGGAGACCTAGTGGCACTCAGAGGAAGGACAGCAGGTCACCGAGAAGAGACTTGATACTCTATGAGCATATTTTCTTGTCTTTGTAAAAATTCATGGTTTTATTTTTGTGCACAGATTGTAAAACTTTAATATTTTTTTATAATCCTGAAATGTATGCCACTAGTCTCTGAAAAGCCTCTCAATTTGCATTTTATATACATATATACATTTTGGCTTCTATCTTTAAAACTTGCAGTTTTTTAATTAAGCTTTCATATTAGATATCTAAGCAATCTAAACCAAAGTGGTTAAATGAAAAAACAAAACCTGTCCCAGGCCATTGATTTTATCCACAACATAGTTTCTGGTCGACATGTAGTTCTACCAAAGAAATTCTGTGTTATATGTACAGTTAGAAAACCCAGAGTATATGAAACATGCCAGATTGCATTTCTACACTCAATGGTTTAGCAATGTGTGGGAGCTGCGGTGACAATTCAGTTGTTGAAGAGCTTCCTTTGCATGCGTAAGGATCTGAATTCGTTTCTTCAGAGTTTAAGGAAAAGCCCAAGCTTTGTAGTAAGTCCTTTTAATTCCAGTGCTGGAAAAGCAGAAGCCAACCAATCCTTGAGGATTCCAGCACAATCAGTGAGCCCTGGGCCAGTGAGGGACCCTGTCACATACAAACCAAGTTATTGGCCCTTGAAAAAAGACCCAACAGTGACTTCTCATTTCTATATGCGTGTGTTCAAGCGTTTGTGTGTGTGTGTGTGTGTGTGTGTGTGCATGTGTGTGTACCAGTGTTCCCCCATACACATAAAAAATTAACAGTATAATTGGCAAAGCAAAACTATCATAAAATAGCAATGTAATAGTCCTAATATTTTAGAACTTGATATTTTTCAAATTAGGCCTTTAAAGTCTGTTTGAAAATCTTATCCAAGGCTGTCATTTATATTGTTGATAATCATACATGTGGCATCATCTTCTGCTCGGTGTAGAAGGGATCTGAACACACAAAGCCTACTGTTCCTAGAAGGACTACCCTGCCCAGGGAAGAGTGCTGTTGGTTTTGTGTCTAGAGCAGGCTCTACCTTTCCAACAAGGGGCCCATAAGGTGCCCAAGGAGAGATTCTTAAACGGGCACAGTTCAGATGCAGTTGATAGGGAGGTCTAGGCTGGTGCAGATGGCTACATGGATGGAGCGGCTCTTCACAAAGCTGTTACACGTCAATTTGTGTTGATAGAAGGAAGAGATTAGTGTGCAGGGGCTGTGAGCAGCACTTCTCAAGGGCAGAGTCTAGGAAAAGTATAATAAGTATGAAGGGAAAACTTCATGTTCTTTGATGTCTTTGATGAGTAGGCATTAGGCAGAAGGCCTGATCATGGGGCCTGGATATTGGGTAAGGAATTTGGATTTTCTCCTTCAGATGAGAAATCACCTGATCAGTGGTATCTGATTAAGCCACACTTCAGCAATGTAAGGCAAAAGCCTTGAAGAAGGCAATCCCAGGAGACAAGGCTCAGAGCTGGTGCTGACAAGTACTGACAATTAGTAGGAAGATATGACACAATGGTGCTTTATTATAATAGATGCTGTTGTTTTCATTAAATTTACCAAAGAAATTCATGGTTGCAATAGAAAAAAATTGAAAATAGGGAAAATATGAGAAAACAAAGAGATCCATGGTTGCAATAGAAAAATTAAAATAGGGAAAATATGACAATGAAAAACTTATTCTTATTCCTTGACCTTATTACTATTACATTTTTATTTTGTTTTATTGGTGCATGTTGAAGTCACCATTTATTGGAGATGTTTTAGGGAGAATTTTTGTTGTTTAATTTGTTAATAAAAGCTCTTGAAGGATCTCATTTTTAATGGCTATCCTTCATTCTTTGGTTTGATATAAAAATAAATTAGTGCAATATTATAAGCTTATACTTTCCACATTTTTATTATTCTAAATATCATTATAAATTAACATCAAGCAACATAAATGTCTTCCTGCATTGATTTAGATAAGCAGTACTATTTACACTGTAGAAAACCCTACACTTTTTTTTGCGCTTACTTTGACCTATTTTCACTTTAACTGTGATACGTTACATTTTACCTTGAATTCGCATCAAAAATTGGGGGAATAAAAGTGAACTTTATTGCTTCAGATAAAAATACTCAAACTTCCCACCTTCCCACCTTTCCTGTGTGGGTTGCCTCCATTGTTTTTCTGTTTCAAGCAACCTCATGACAGACATGTTTATATGTATTTATATCATAAGAACATGATACATGGTCTGGTCTCCACTGAATACAGTTTAGCCCTGAAGAGGCATGTGTATACTCCTCTAAGCACAATCCAGGAATGCCAGTTCACTCACACCATCAATAGAGATTTTTAACTTTTTCAAAACCATGTATGTCCATTATTATGAAAAAGTGAACTCATCCTGTTTTGCATGCATTAATGAATTTTAATGTATTTTCTTATGCTTATAGATCATTCCATGTTTTGTCTGGAGTTCGAGAATTTGCTTTCATCTGATTATCTCTTTGATATATAGTCTAGTTAGTAGCCTACTGACAGGAATGATTTGATAAAACATTCTCCAAGTGTCTGCCTTGCACCTTAATTTTGTGTGATACGTCTATTATATTAAAAACATGTAAGGGAATTTCTCACACTGATCTTTACTAGTGTCATTTATTTTTAAGTTTTAGTTATGTGTTTGCATTGCTTTTATGTCTTCCTTATTTGTATATTTACCTGGGTACAGTTTCCTTCAGAGTCTAGAAGAAGGTGAAAAATCCCTAGGAGCTGGAGTTATAGAAGATTATGAACCACTCTGTGTGGGTGTTGGGAACCAAGCTCTGGTCCCCCATTAGAGCCGTATAGGCTCTCAATCTCAGAGCTATTTCTCCCACCCCGATGTTTTTAATTCCTTTGATATTATCATGTGTTAACTACTAGGCCAATTTCTAAGTTAAAGAAAGTGAAAAGTGAGAAATAAGAGGAAGAGTTGATACAACTTTTATTGCTGTTCATATACAAAAGAGTTTTCACTGTGAGTCCTATGTTTGACCTGTGGAGATATTATTAACGTATTGTTGGAGAATTTCATACATTAAAGCAATGTATTTTGATAAAATTCACATCCTTTAATTCCTCCCCTCTAGTTCATTTTCTATTTGTCCTTCCACCTTTTCCTCTAACTTCATGAGCTCAATAAATAAATAAATAAATAAATAAATAAATAAATAAATCCACAAATCCACTCAGTACACTTAGTGTTCTTCCTATTTGTACATGGCTACACAATCATCTACTGAATCACAGGTAGCCACTGAGGGGCCTCATCCCTGAAGAGAACTGACCATCTGCCTCTCAGCTGCCATCAGTTACCAATAGTTTCTCAGTGAGTGATGGAAATGCATGAACAACTCCCTCATCTGTGCAGGCGTTTAGGCTGGTTTGATCCTGTGTAGGTCTTGTGAATATATTCACAGCCATTGTGAGTTCACGTATTCAATAGCCTTCTCATGTCTATCAAATATGCTTCACAGTACATGTCCAGTACCTCTGACTCTTATAATCATTTTCTACCTTTACTCGGATGATTCCTGAGTGCTGTGGGAAAGGGAGTCTAATACAGCTGTCCCATTTAGAGCTGACCACTCAACAGACTCTTATTCTCTACATGTTGGCAACTCTGTATTAATCTCCACGTATTACAAGAACAACAAAATGCTTCAGTGATGAAGGTTGAGGTGTATGGTAATCTGTGTGCTTAAAGATAGGAATTTAAGGCCTGCGTTATTATTATTGGCAGATTAATAACTAGATTCTCCTCTACAACCTTCTTGTCCAGCCATTCTAAACAAATAATAGTGCCAAGTTTTGGTTTCATCTTGTGGATTGGGATTTAAATCCAACCAGAGAGCAGTTACCTAGATAATATTTGTGCCACTGTTGCACCAGTGGGTATAATTCAGTGGGCCAGTTGTTATTATAGCTCATTGTGTTCACAACTGTGTAACATTGTTGACTATTTTTTCCCAAATAGTGTGCAGAACATCTTCTAGCATAGTGAAAGCTAGCCAATAGGGATGAATTGTTCAAGTCAGTGTGAGCTTGATGTCTCCATGTCCTGTTATTAAATCATGTGGTGTACTTAGCAACAAAGTCTTATTATCAAATTATGGAAGATTACCCAAAGGAAATGCCTTGCATTGCTAGGGATCCATGGGACCCCACTGACTAAAGGAGGCATTGGTATGAGCCTCGCAACAGTCATATAGATGGCAAGGTATTTTCCTGGTGTTTCTCTTGTACCTTAACCATATGTTTATAGTGTTTAAAGTAAAATTCTAAAAGAAAACTTTCAAGCTGCTCTTTCATGGCTTCTATGCTTTTTTTAAACCTTTATATTTTCAGGTAAGCAGACAAGTTGTTATTTGTAACATTTTTGCAGTCATTGTGTTTCCTAAATTGTTAATTTTCATCATTTCTGGAAATGAGAAAAGCCTACCCTGCTGTTCTAAAGACGTCATGTGTTTTAGACATGTATTAAGACCTTTATGTTACTCATCTTTTTATCTGTGTAAATTTACAAATCTGTAGCCTAGAGTGGGCACTGGGCTGGAGCCATGGATGAGCACGGAGTGCATGTACTTTCAATTTTCTAGTATGAAGAAACAATAATCACATTAGCCTTGGATTGTGGTAGTGGAAATAAGTGTCTCGTACCTTATAGAGCATTGCTCAGTGCTTATCTACATGAAGTTTGGTAAAGCAAACGCATCTTAGATTGGTTTCATACTTGAAATTCTCCCATCTCAGCCCTCTTCTGTGCTATGGTATTACAGATATATACAACTAAAGCCTGCTTCAAAGTAATTACTCCTGACTTGAGCTAAACACAGTCTTGCTTCCTGTGCACTTCCAGCATTAGCCCGAGTATCTTGGTGGACGTGGAAAAGGAATGCATTGTCATTTTTAAAAATAGCTAACGAGGGCATTTTACTTTCAGCAAGTCCCTGAAACCACGAGTCCTTCGGCATTGCCCCCGTCAGCCTTGTCACTGGACCTGCTCAATAATGCTGTGACTGCATTCAGTACCTTGGAAGAGCTGATTCGGTATCTAGAGCCAGATCGATGGCAGATGGACTTGGACAGCCTCTACAAGCCAACATGGCAGCTTTTGGGCAAAGCTTTTCTTTATGGGAAAAAAAGCAAAGGTAAGCTTCCTTTTCAAATTAGAGCCATGCTTCATTTTCTTCTTCTTTGTTTGTCATTTTATTATTGATTTTTAATATATACACCTATATTATTATACCTACATAAAACAAACTACAAACAGCAAAAGAATCACAGAACATTCAGGAATTACATTCATGTTACATTCATAGTGTTTTGGCTGTTTGTATTTGGCAACCTTGAAGAAAACATTTTCCTATCTTGGTGATCCTAAAATTCTGAATGTAACTCAATATCTATCATATCTCATCGCTAACAACTTAAAATATCTATCCAGACCTAAAAACATCTCAGTCCCCAAATAACTAGGCTCAACTGTGCCACTCAACTATTTGTTCTTCAACCCCATCCGAGACATGAGAAGGAGTAAAATTAATTACCTGAATGAACAGGAAGTGCGGGTTAGCAGCTTCCTAATTTAATAATGAGAGGGAAAAAAAAAAAAAAAAAAAAGACAGACATACTGGGCCGTAAGGCTGAAGATGATGCTCCAACATTTTAGAGAGCTATGGGTGATTGTTTAGGCCACTTCATTTCTTGATGGCTGATGCTTTCAGATTCCTTTGCCACCTTTTCTAAAAGGGAGCATTTAGAATGTCTTCAGTGATATGATTGAACAACTAATTTTATTGTCATCTACACACATGAATATATTAAATGGGAGTGTAAACAGGAGGAAAATCAAGAGATATTTCTACTGAAAATTCTAGTCACTGCCTAGCTCATCACATATCATTTTGCTGGGGCACACTCTTCAGTTTGACAAGAACTACTGCTTATTCTAACTTACATTTTGAGATTTAAAAGGAAAGATCAGAGATGGAAAAAAAAAAAACTGGCTTAGGTCTAGAAAATAAGAATGCTTTATAGAAGTCATTCTTACCATATATTCCCTGGGTCAGGGTTACATATCTATTTTGTAAACTTAGACAGTTCTAAAGGGTAGGAGAAATTGTATTTAAAGAGTTCGCAAGGTAGGATTCACAGCAGGAAAACAACAGCCTTCAGAAGAACATAACATGGGAATTTTTCTATCCATAAAGTTCCCTTTTGAATCCTTTTCTTTTGACAAAATTGGTTTCTCTTTCTTATTTATTTATTTATTTATTTATTTATTTATTTTCAGTTTTTCGAGACAGGGTTTCTCTATGTTATCTTGACTGTCCTGGACTAACTTTGTAGACCAGGCTGTCCTTGAACTCACAGGTAGCTGCCTGCCTCTGCCTCCCTAGCATTGAGATTAAAGGCATGAGCCACCAAGCCCGGCTATGGCTAATCACTTTTTTTTAAATTTTAAATAGCAACATTTCTGATAATTAAACATAATCTCTCATGTTTAAAAAAAGGATGGTAGTGATACTAACTGAGTTTCCAATGGGGTTAGCTAATTCTCCTGGGGACATAAGAATTGTGAGAGAGCCATATCCAACACAAATGACACTGGGAGGGAATTAATAGGAAAACAAGACTGCACTCAGAAACCTTGGTTGCAGTCTGTCAGAAACATTGGCTTCTACTCAGCATCACCTTGGCGAATGGGATGACAGTAAGGGGAATTTTTGTGGGAGGAACAGTGTTTAGTAAATTTGAACCATTCACCACAGCAGATTGCACCAGGCATTTTCTTTCTTTTTTTAAAAAATTAATTTATTCTTGTTACATCTCAATGGTTATCCCATCCCTTGTATCCTCCCATTCTTCCCTCCCTCCCATTTTCCCCTTATTCCCTTCCCCTAAGACTGTTCCTGAGGGGGATTACCTCCCCCTGTATATGCTCATAGGGTATCAAGTCTCTTCTTGGTTTTTCTAAACCCTGTAAGAAGAAACTTGATGCCTGCCTTCCCTGCACACCCTTGCAGCCTTCCTGAGCCTGAGCTTTGATCTTCGCGGGTCACGTTTGGACCTGCCCAGCCCTGGTATTTCACTCTGCCAACAGACATGGTTTCCTCTCAGAAGTGTTGGGACATGGTCCTGTTCAAGAGCACGGGCAGCTGAACACTGTCCAGATGCCGAATGCTGTTACATATTTATCAGATCTGATCTCGACGAATAAGTTAACAACAGCACTTCCCATTTTTGCACTTAGGAACAGGAAGTTGAAGTTCTGCAAGAGTAGCTGAACTTCCCATGAATTGCACCTTTCTTAGCAATGTGAATTAGATTGTGAGGTGCATCAGTTAGAAGTAGAAGTGTGACATTTCTTTTAGGCTCTCATATATTTAAAAGATCCAGTGTGGATCTGCATCTCCCACATGTACATTTAACATCTTCACCAACGAAGCCCTTTGCAGGTTCCAAAAAACATTTGCTTTTTAAGCAGACCTAAGTGTGAGGAAAGCACTGTATATGTTTAGAATTTTACACAAACTAAAATGCAGGTGTGGGCTAACATCCCTAGACAAAATCAGCTCCCCTGAAGAGCCTTTCAACAAAGGAACAGGGAAATACTTTAAAAGGCCTCTAATTAGACATTGAAATAGATTTTCCCCAGAATAAACATATCACAAGGTTACCACATTTGTCTTAGAGGGACCACCCTCATGTTGCCTTACTGTAATATGATAGGCCTAGGATTGAATATCTGAAAAAGGAAGAAGAGCTAACCAAGTAAAATGTGTCCATTATTTTTGTCAGTGTTATGCTTTCTGTTAAAACTTATAGTGTTGATAAAATGTCCTTGAGAAATGATTTACATTGGTGATATGGTCAGAATTTTTATTCTTTAGAAAGATAAGTTGTTACACCTTTCAGGGGACAGTCATGGAAAGTTAAAGGAATGCAAAGGCTGTTTGTGTGTGTGTGTGTGTGTGTGTGTGTGTGTGTGTGTGTGTGTGTGTGTGTGTGTGTGTGTGTGTTCACGTGCATGCATGTGTTTACTTTGCAAATATTTTGCAGAGAGAAATTAACTTAACATTATACTTAATAAAAATATTCCTTAGTGCATGATCTATTTTTCTTTCTAGTCCTATTTTCTTTTCTTTCTTTTTTTCCCCTCTTCTCATTATTTTAGGTAAAATATTGCAGAATACTTGTAACGTTTCGTTTACAAGGTTTGCTTTCAATGAAGCTGATGTTAGTTTGAAACTTTTGGAGGCAGACCCATTAAATGTCAAGATTATATGCAAATTTTAACCCTTTAATTTAGTCTAGGATAATCTGTTAGCAAACAGTAGTGCATTTTGGCTTTAGTTTCTCTATATCTCTTTCTCTAACTCAGCATTTTCATTCATATTATGTGGCTACAGGGGAAAAAGCTAAAACAAGGCATTTTCTAAGTCAAACTTAACAGTTCTTTCAAAGGGGGCTTTTGACTTGTGAGTCAAGCATGATAAATGACTAGAAGCCAAGTTGAAAGTATGTTTAAGTATTCACATTGTAGCAGGTACAAGAGCACACTTGGGAAATCTACCGTAGCCTTTTATTCTGGTTAAGTAAACATTTTAAGGGGAACACATGGAGTCCTTTTTCTAGTTTTGTGAAATAGTATGTTTAAAAGTATGTGTGGGAGGTGAGGGTTCTTTAAAGCTGGGAGCTTCATTCACGGTCTGAGGATTTGGATAAGCCATACGTATTGTGGCAGCTAGCCTCTCTTTGTGTTGTGTACTTTTAAATGCTTTCTCCTTCCCAGCCCAGATATCAGTTCTTTCCAGAGAAAAGAACCAAACCAAATCACAGGCAGCCTTAAAACAAAATGCTAATGTTTGTATATGCCAATAATTTGGCAAGATAGAATGCTGTAAAGCCAGTGATGTCATTAACATAGTGATCCTGCTAACTTTACTAGTGATGGTTGCTCTCACAGGTCCATTTTCAGTTAAAACCCTTAAATACTCAAAACTATCAATTCCTGATGAATTAAAACATACTTTTTCAGCCAAGTAAATCTTTGATATGAGCCCCTTAGCATTGCTTTGGATATTTATCCACTTGACCTAGGTTTCTTATCACTCCTACATTTGAACATGGCATGGTTATAATTTACAATTAAATATTCATAGCCTATTATATTCCTTCAAAAATTTAAATACACCTGTTGGCAAACTATATTAGTTTAATAAAGTCAAGAAGGCAAGTAGTTTATTCTTGTTTTCTATCACACGTTAAAACTATTAAAAACTGCTGGTGTTATTTTTCAGAATTGAAGTCTCACAATCATTGTTACTATTTAAACCCATACTTTATGGAATATGAAAAAGCAATTTTTATTTCTGTTTTGTAATCTTTCTAGCATTAATTTAAAGATATTTAACCCAATTCTTATGTTTTCCGTAACAATATATTTTAAATAGTTACTAATGACAAAGGTGAAGCCTGAATAAATATAGGGGTCTGAAATACTTAAGATATGTTACATTTGGAATATTTCTAAGGAAAAAAATAGGTAAAGCTATATAAGACATAAACTAAAACCAAATTAGAAGTGTATATCCTATAATTGCTTTTTATGTGTAAGTTCTTAGTAAATATGGCATTGTTTTACCATAACTCTCCCAAGGCAGTATTCATGTAGATAAAGCAACAGTCCTTTGGGGAATTTCTCTGCACATCTAATGAAAAGATATTGTGTTCGTTTGTCACAAGCAAAACCTAAAAGGTAATGTAGTTAAACAGCTCACTTGAAAGAATAGAGTCAGTGGCTATAAATCAGACCCTCCTCCATCTTTCAACAAGGGAACAACAGAAACCTGAAGCAACTCAATTGCTCAACATTTCAGAGAACCCCAGTGCCTACTGCACTGAAGCTCGGCTTTTCAACTTCTGCGCTCGCTCTGACAAATGTATCATTTCTTTCACTTCTTGTCCATTCAGCTGTCTTCAAAATTTTTTTTTCTTCATTCTCTTAATGTTCTGTGTTCCTTACAGCCAGAACGGTTGCAGAAGTTCTGTGGATGGCTTTCAATAAGCTGTTCTTCACTAATTGTAAGAGCTTGTAATCCTTTTAAAAGTTACGTTTGCCTTTTAGTCAAAGCATTCATACTCCTACGCACTACGCTTCCCGGCAATGCTCTCTTTGTCTGCTGTTTGACTAAGGTTAAAAGGTGTAGCCCCTTTTCTCTATCTAAAGTTTCCTATTTATAGTTCTCAACTGTTTCGTTGGCCCTATCCTTCATATTGCACAATGCCACCTCTTTATTGGCCACTAAGTCATAATGAAGCTTTGTTTACTAAGAAACAGAAAGTCCAATTTGTGAGCTCTTGAGCCACACCATGAAGTTAAAATGAGAAGGGACATTGTTAGGGTCATCACTCATGGAATAACCGGATCACCTTTATAAAAGGTGCTTAAAGAAATGGAGGGAGGCTCAAAGCATGCACATCATTTTTTTCTTTGCTTTTTTTTTTTTTTAATGTCCTGTAGTGGTGAATCTGAACCTTCTCAAAGAAGAGGTAAAACTCTACAGCTGCACACCTCGCAACTTCTCAGTGTCCATACGGGAAGAGCTAAAGAGGACAGATACCATTTTCTGGCCAGGTTGTCTCCTGGTCAAGCGCTGTGGAGGGAACTGTGCCTGTTGCCTCCATAATTGCAATGAATGTCAGTGTGTCCCACGTAAAGTTACGAAAAAGTACCATGAGGTAAGTACATCGTTTTCTTTGCAGTTTCTGTGGGACACTTTGTTTCTAAAATACACTGGTGTTTGGGAAGCACATGTCCCCCTCACTAATATATGAGCACCATGTCTACAAAGCATTCATTCTTGTTTTCACTTTTCAAGTCATGGCCTTTGATTTAAGACACAGACATTGAAATTTTAGAAAGCATGCTGTGTAGTGGTGGCTGAGGAGTGAAGTTTTTATTGTTATTATTATTATTATTATTATTATTATTATTATTATTATTATTTGGTTTTAGTCTTGTTGTTATATCTATGTTACTGTGATCAAACTCAGGACTTGTGTATGCTGGTCAAATGTCCCACTACTGAAAAGCAACTCCAGCCCCCATCCTACAAGACTATTATATTAAACACACAACATCTTTTCTGAGGAAAAAGAGTTAAGCTTTTAGCTATATAAATTTTCAAACTATTAAAGCAGAATAGTTTAAAGACTTAGACACAGCTCACTGTCTAATTTGGAGCAGCAACACCTTTGGTAGTTGTTTTTACATATTGCCCGGTGTCAGAACAGAAACACTCTGAGCACATATTTACAGTCATGCCACTGTGCCCATTACACTTGGTGCATCAAACAGTACGTGCTATGTTGCATGAATTGCTTCATGTTTTACTTCACAAAAACGTAATCTGAAAAAATTAGTTGTTACTGCATTGTAGAACCTTGGGAACGAACAAATTCAGAACCTTCATGGGTGGAGGCAGGCTTAGTGCTACATACTTGGACTCCCAGGTAGTGTGGAGCTTTTGAAGAAAGGGAACCATTTAAACTCAGAAGTTCAAAGCTAGCCTGGCAGTAGCAACAACACCAGCACCAACAACAAAGAATTCCTGCACTCATTCATGGTGGAATACCTTGTGTAAATGCCTCTTTCTCTAGCAGCAGCATATATGTTGCATGTGTGTATGTATGTTTGTGTGTGTGTGTGTGTGTGCGTTCAGAAAATATACTTTCTTCATGTTTCAGATTTAATTGTTATAATGTTCTACAATGTGCTTGGTTTAAGTCTGACCCTCTGATAGGATTTTTTTTGAACTTCCTTCCATTACTTTTAATCTGTGCCCCAAAGAATGATTTTTCATGTATGTTATGACATCACTGAAACCTTCAGCCTTTCGACCAACACATCATGGCGTCACAAGCTACACTTCCAGGACACAATTTCCTGCTTTTCAGAAATATTCTGTTGATGGTTGAGAAAGTGTGGGGGAAAGCATAGAGATGCCGAAGACGAGGGGCCCTATGTTCATCTCAGAGCGGCCATTAACTTGTATCTTCCGAGGAGATGCCTGAGCTCATTAAAACCTGGTAATAGTCCAGCCTCTCCTTAGGCAGCATGTTGAAGGTGGTTACCTCCCTTTTAGTAGGCACTGTTTAAAACCGGCATCCAGAGATGACACCAGGGGTATAATTACTCTCATTCTACCCTTTCTACATGCATGCTCACACCAGCTGCCTCTGAACCGAACGTCCCTGTGACAGCATCAGAGTATCTGCTCCAGAGTCACGTATCAGTGGCTCTCATCTTCCTGATGCTGCAACCATTTCATACAGTTCCTCATGTCCACGTGTGGTGAACCCCAACCACATAATTATGAAGTTTCTATTTCATAACTGCAATTTTACTACTGTTATGAGTAGTAATGTAAATATCTGATCTACACAGGATGTTTGATATGGGATCCTTGATCTAGTGGCTGTGACTCACAGGTTGAGAACCAGTGAAGTAGATAGTCAGTGTCACAGTTCTTGGGGCTCCTGGACAGCTATACCAATAGCACACTTTCATACCATTCCTTCCACTTAGATTCCAGTAATGAAAATAACACTCACTTTTCTGAACTTTTTGCTTGAGCAACAGAGCCAGGTCAAGGCCAACTTTGGATCATGAGACCATATCTCAAAGAATGAGTGATAATGATAAAGAAATTTAAAAATGAAATTGTTGTCATCATGCTATTGATAAGCATAACATTGTTAATAAACCTTGTGGTTGGGAAGATAGTTCAGTGGTTAAGAACATGTACTGCCCTTGCAAAGACACAATCACGATTCCCTTCGGGTGGATCACAGCCACCTGTATGTCTAGCTCCGTGGGGATTGGATAGATCTGGCTCCTAAGGGTATCTTCCATCTTCGAACCCTCTCTCTCTCTCTCTCTCTCTCTCTCTCTCTCTCTCTCTCTCTCTC
>OU015751.1:113291728-113346781 GCA_907169655.1 Acomys percivali
CTCTCTCTCTCTCTCTCTCTCTCTCTCTCTCTCTCTCTCTCTCTCTCTCTCTCTCTCTCTCACACACACGCGCACACACACACACACATCCCACAAATAAATAAAAATGAAGTAAAATCATTGCATATGCTTCTTTGCTCCTATTAAGTTGAAAGGTAAAGAAATTAAAAGTCACATTGCAGCATAGCTGTTAAAAATACAGATTTTAGTTCCAGGTGTGCTGGGCTTGCTGCTAACATTTCTTAGCTGTGTGATTTTGAGCAAGTTGCTTAGTTTTTTTCTTGGGCTTGCTTCCATTATCTGCTGGTTGCCAACCCACATACCCACATACCCACATACTTCATACTGGAAAGTCAGTACGTTAATCTTCACAAAATTCTTGGAATGAAATCAAACAACATACTTCAAGGTAGTCCTATATTTTAGCCATCTTCTTCCTGTTTTCCTCTGTTCCTGATTTATTTGTTTGTTTATTTATTTATTTATTTATTTATTTATTTATTTATTTATTATGTTTACAGTGTTCTGCCTGCATGTCTGCTTGCAAGTCAGAACAGGGCACCAGATCTCATTACAGATGGTTGTGAGCCACCGTGTGGTTGCTGGGAATTGAATTCAGGACCTTTGGAGGAGCAAGCAGTGGTGGATTATCAGTAAACGAGTGAATTTAGACTGAGGAGAGGCAGATATCTCATGTCTAAAGGGTATATATGATACTATGCTAGCTGGAATGTGTTTGTTGCTTTTTCTACTTTCATAATTGACCCAGTTATTTCTCTTTATTCATAACTTTGTAAATTTAATTGCTTGTTTTACATCATGGTGACAGGAGAAAATGGAGGTGAGAAAGAAAGAGAGAATTAAAATATGTGACCCATTGTCCCTAACTTCCCAAGCTAGGGCACTTAGAGTGTCAGTCACTTCCTAAAATGCTCCATCCACTGCAAAGTGTCCAATACATGAGGCTGGAGATGACATTTTATACTAAACCATAGCAGGAGTGAACCCAGGTATTACTCTACTTTCAATAACTCATCTTTTGGACTAGGTACAAATAACAACCATTTCCTTGTGTGTCTAAATCTATTCATTCACATGTGAGGAAAAGTAGTAACTGTAGATTACCTCATTGGAATATTGTGAGTTCAAGTATGTAAACACGCTCTTATTGTGCCTGGCACCCAGTAAGTATTCAAAAAATGTGAGCTAATTAAGCTCCGCTAGGATCACGTGCTCCAACAGTTCTGCGTGCATTCCCCAGGTTTCTTTTGTAAGTCTTCAGACAAATAGTCAAAAGATATGACATGAGTCTCTGTGGATTAATGACAATTTACAGGACTAGGACATTTTCATAGTCACCTCATGGGCGTCTCTTTGCTGTGCATAGAAAGCAGAGACACTGACTGAACACTTCCATGTTGCTATGTTGCTCATAATCCAAACAGCAGAATTCCTAGAATTTATGGTTTCTGTTATAAGAAACGTCGAGTGTCCAATACTCCAGGTAGTCCTAATAGAATATACAACTAGATGGTTGTTTTGTCATAGTACTATAAAGGGACATTGTTAATTTTGGTTCCTTTACTTTTTTCTTTTTGTTTCAAACCTGAACAATCGAAACTGAACATGTTCATTTACTAGAGGTGTCCCTGGTACTGCTGAGCCACCATAGCATTGCTCAGTAAGATCTCGCTGCGGAAGCTGAGCTGTGGCTGTGGCTGGTGCCTATGAAGCACAGCTAATCCATCTCGTCAAGTTTATAGAGGGCTTGAAGTGTTGCCAGGAAACTTAATGAGCGGCATAATTGAGCAAGCTCAGCTGTGGAACGATCAAGTTTCCTTCCACACTGTACCCGTGGCTGAGTGTGCTGCATCAAGTGTAAATATTTGCACAGTGTGTGAATAAACGTGTGAGGAGAAGAAGGTAAAACAATAGAAAAACAAATTGGGCCATGAGTGGTTTCAAAAGACTTGAGGTGGTGAAGTTGTCTCTTGTGTGATTACATGTAGAAAGTAATAAACACACGGTGAGTCTTTCCATTTTAAAGCTGTTCTAGATGCTGGGGGCAGCGTGTTTTGCAGCTTCTGGGATTAACACACCCTTTCTTTCATGAAATAGCAGTAGTAAATGACTTGAGGGCTAGAATGGAGCAATGTGTATACAACTTTATTATGTAATACAAAACGTGTAGGTCTTTCTTAGGTATCACGGTTGTTTGTTTGTTTGTACTGTTGTTGTTTTTTCTTGGAAGTGTGACTTATCCCTGAAGCAAAGCTCAATAAGTAAACATTGATTTTTAACAGTGTATACTTATTCCTTTATAGGTCCTTCAGTTGCGACCAAAAACTGGAGTTAGGGGATTGCATAAGTCGCTCACTGATGTGGCCCTGGAACACCATGAGGAGTGTGACTGTGTATGTAAAGGAAATGCGGGAGGGTAACTGCATCCTCTGCAAGAGCACACATCTGCACTGGCATTCTGCATCCCCCATTAGCACCCCCCATCCCCCATCAGCGCTGGCCACTGGGCTCCTGAATACTGCCACTGGCTGTAGTAAAAATCTTACTCATTGTCCCCATCCACAAAAATCAGTTGTTTTCTTCAGCAGCCTTGCACGTGCCTGACATAAAGTGTATTCTGAAAGAAGAGGCACCAGGGTAGAGCCTGCCCCACAGTATTGCCATTTAGAGGAACCGCAAACGATGGAAGAGGTCTTCAACCCCAGAAACAAATGAAATGTCTGTAGATCTCTAGCAAGCTCCAGAGCGGCAGCATTTCTTTTCCATGGACAACATGCTATAGCTTCATTGTCTTGATATGGACAAGTGACATCAGCACCAGAAAATGGTGAGAAACTCACCCTTGACTGTGAACAATAACAGAAGAATTTGGAGTTTCCCTTCCATATGTTTGCACATACAAATCTGAATGGTCTGTGTTCTACAAACAAAGCTTTTAGAGAGCAGCTCCCTTGCGATGTATTAAATGTCCCATTGGGATAGGAGAGACTGAAGTTTCCATGCTTGGCAACTTCTCTGCCATTTGGAAGAAGAGAAGAACAGTCATGGTTTGGAGAAGGTACACCTGCACAGAGCAGTGGCCTTCCCGTCCCTTCCCTCTGCGGTGGTTGAAATGTTTCATTGTGTACATTTTTATATTCTACTTTTGACACTATAATTGTTGGCTTTTCTAATCTTGTTAAATATTTCTATTTTTACCAAAGGTATTTAATATTCTTTTTTATGACAACCTAGATCAATTATTTTTTAGCTTGATAAATTTTTTTTCTAAACAGAATTGTTATAGCCAGAGGAACAAAGATGATAAAAAAAATCTTGTTGCTCTGAGAAAAACACATGTATTCCTTTCTTGTATGGTGCTAGAGCTTAGAGTCATCTATATTTGAGAAGATGGAATGGGGAAGTGTATAGAGTTGGTAGGTCGCAGGGACATTTTGATAACAACTGAATTATCCTCAATTCCTTCTTCCATTCTTGGAGATACAAATAAAACAGAACATGTGTATACATTCACATGGAGTCATTGCTAATCTAATCCTTCCTATGGGAAATAGGAACATAGTTCAGAGAAACACATAGGCACCTTCCTGAAACAGAGCGACCCCTTCAGGACACAGTATTTTAGTTTATGCAGCGCTGTGTGAACACATCCTATTTATTGCGATGCTAAGGTTTTATTACCTATAACTCTACTCCATACACTTGTATAAATACATGGATATTTTTATGTACAGAAGTATATCATTTAAGGAGTTTACTTATTGTACTCTTTGGCCATTAAAAAGAAAATCAGCATAATACATTGCTTGTAAAATGCTTAATGCTTTGCCTAGGTGATGTGGTAACTATTTGAATTAAAATGTATTGAATCATCAAATAAAAGAATGTGGCTATTTTGGGAATAAGTGTAAGTGTCTGTCTGTGTGTGTGTGTGTCTGTGTGTCTGTGTGTGTGTGTGTCTGCGTGTGTCTGTGTATATATGTATGTATGTATGTGTGTGTGTGTGTGTCCATGTGAGTGAACACAACTGTCTCTTTGATTCCAAGGAAATGAAGATCATAAAGTCCTAAGTTACTAGCATTTGTGTTGTACAAAAAAAATCTGCTATTTCAGAATACATGGAAGAGAAAGCATTGCAGCTGAGCCTCTCCTGCCTTCTTCTTTCTAATGTCTTTTTACAATGATATTGTGATACTCCTTTTTTCAGTAGCATTAAATGTAATTTCAGATTCATTAAATTGGGCAGGATCTGAAAGTTGCATGTGCTTTGTGAAATGGTTAGCAGTATGTTACAGGAAGAGCTGAGGCTAGGCGCAGATTTCCTAAGTTTCTATTCCTGTCTTCCTTTTCCATGGCAACAGTGACTGGAGTGTGCGTAGCTGGTCTATGGATTATCCAAGGCATTTTGAAATACAGCCCTCCCATTCCAGACACAGATCTCTTGGGGTCTGGTCTCTTCAGACCTTGGCTTTAGGCTTGGTGGAAACATCACATGACTAGAGCTGTTCTCCCGAGACTGAGCTTCTAAACAGTCCCCATTGACCGTTCTCCTACTGCTGGCTGCCCTGCCCTGTCCCCCACCATGTGAGAAACAAGTACACAAAATAAACATGTTCTCTGTCTCATTTCTTTAACCTTTTGCCCTTTTGTCCCAGCGCCACAGAGGCCCAAAAATAGCTTTACCTAGCTTCAAGGAAAGTGCAGAATAGCTGGCAGTTTACATGTCTTATTGGCAAAGTCGTATCTATGATGAATAACAGTGGATTACCTACTCCACGTGTTTACCTTGGTGTCTCTAACCATTTCCCTTGTAAGTTTAAAAACATTCATTGTTCTATTTGGTGGACAAAAGTCATCATAAAGGTAGTAATCCATTCCTTACTGCCAGTGAGTTAGGGGAAATTGTCTGTGATCAATTACACTCACAGCGCTTACTGTGTTTACCAAAGCATACAGAAGCTAATGCATTCATGGCACATGTGGCCTCATTTCCTCATAAGTCCAGGAGGTGTTGAGACTTGGTGTTGACCAATTTTTTTTTTTTTTTTTTTTTTTTTTTTTTTTTTTTTTTTTTTTGTATGTCAAACCAGTGGCTCAGACTTTGGTCTCTGAGGCAATGGCCTATTTTACATAGTGATGTTTACTAAAAGTAGGAAAGGCACTTAGTTACGGGAAGCAGTATTCATGCTCACATTTTTCCATTTTGTCTTCTCACTGTTACTTTCTCCTTTTTTAGCAAATGTTCCTTCTGCGCATGTTGCAAATGTGCAAAAGACGAAACAGTGAGACTTGCTGTCAGAAAATCAGACTGTCTGGATAGATGTCCTCAGTGGTTCACTTTCTTCCCACATTCTATATAGAGGCTGCATGAATTTTCTGAGGCCAAACCTTTAAGTGTGCCATCTCACCACTTCTGAGAGTCTTTGTTGTACTTTCCTGGTTCCTGGGCTGTTAGCAGGTCCCATTGGCTGCCTTGTCCTCTCTCACAGTTGTGTCTGCATCTCCACTCCTGTAACTGCCTCCTTTCTGTCCCTGCCTCATAGCTCACTTCTTTACAGTATAACAGTCCCCATTTCCTCAGCCTAATGAGCCTTTGGCTTCAGTCCTCTCTGATCCATCCTCCACACCACCCAGAACATGGCTCTTCAGCAAAGCTGATCCTGTATGATGGGTAGAATTTCCCCAATAGGACTCCACAAGATTCTGTTTTAATCTTCATACGGCACACTAAATCCCTCCTAAGCTCACTGTTTACCACTTTCTGTTCATTTTTACACCATCAAGCCTGACCCAGCTGTAGTGAATATTTGTGGGTTTCTAAAAATGCCAGCATTCCCTCACATGTGTGCTAACGTGTGCTGCATTCTCTTAGGAGAATGGCTCCTATACAAACCTTTCTCACTAGCTTCCTGCCAAGGGTCCATTCAAAGACCATTAGACCTCAAGTTTGGTTTCATTCTCTCCACTTACATAGGATCACAGAAATAGTTCAGCTATAAACATCATTATACTGAGTTACAGTTGCCTCGTTTTGGTTTCTCATTAGACTCTTACATTAACTGGACTCTTAGCAGGAATCATTATTACTCTTTCCCCAATACCGAGTGAGGCATTGAGTCAAATGGGGAGTCAGTTAACAATTTGCATCAATAAAGAGGTGAGGTGAGTACACATGAGGATAAATGCTGTAGAGTGGGGCAGAGGCTGGGACACAGAGACCCCTTGGCTATCGGACTTTCAGCTGTGAAATGAAGGACACAGGAGACAGACGCAGCTGCTTCTCAGCTCTCCCCAGTCCAGGCTGTGATTTTGTCAGTGAAGCTGCCAAAATAAGTCTAGCAGGGAGACTTTTGTCTGTTCACTTATAATAAAAGAATATAAAATTACTTTTCTGTTTGACTGGGACATTGTTCACTATGTAAAGTTGCTTGCTGTCAAGTCTGACTACCTGAGTTCAAGTCCCAGGACCCACAAGGTAAAAGAAGAGAATCAACTCCTCCAAGTTGATCTGTGACTACCATACGTGTACCATCTCATAAACACATACAATTACCTACTCACAGAGACAGAGAAAGACAAGGAGAGACAACAAAGAAATGTAACAAAACTATTTCCTCTTTGACAGTATGTTGGGATTTTATGCTTGTTTTTTTTCTGTTGGTGAGTCTCTTGCCATCCCTAACTCATGGTATTTCATTTCAAGTCAACATTCATAATTCCTTCATGAAAAATTCATATCTCTGATACTTAATAGTAAATTGTGATCAGAATAAAACAGTCTTTAAACTCTGAGCAAGAAAATGTCTGTGCTGATGACCCATAATCTAATTGTTTATATTTTTCAATTATTCTGCCATACCAACCCTAAGACACCCAGTTCTAGGAAATACTAAGCTTCTGAAATGCAATGATATTCCCTTAGTTGGCCATACTTTTTAAAGTCATAGATATAAGTCCAGCTGGCTCACTTACAGAAACAATTATGATGCTCTTAATATTCATATAGAGTGAGAGGGAGCCAAATTAACAGCTAATCCTTGAACATAGTAGGTGCAAAATTAGCGGAATCCATGTTTTAGAGCTTTCTGCAAAGTCAAAGAAATGCTGTGACATAGTTAAAGATGTTGGGCAGTGTGATAGAACTGAGAATCAGAAAACAAACTCTTGCAGTTGTAGTCAGTTGATTCTTTTTCAGTTTAGTAGTGAAAGAGTAGGCTACCTGACAAACTGCTGCGGGCCATCTAGATGGATGTCCACATGCAAAGGAGTGCAGATCCTGTCCTTACCAAACTTGAAAACTTAAAGATGAGACATCTTTCATATCAAGGATAAGACAATGCCAAAATATCAAAGAAAGATATGATCTGAAATTGAGTCAGATATTATTGTAAAAGCTTAAAAGAGGAATATATATATATATATATATATATATATGATAAACAAGGACATGAAAATTTAAAAGCTTTGTGTTTTGATAGACATACCAAAAGGAAGTAATGAGCACAGTGAAATAAAGTATGTGCAATTTGTATGCTAAAGCAGGATCTTCTAATCAGAATGCACAACAAATTCTTACAGCTTAATAATAGAAAGAGCTCATATGAAAATGAGAAAAGGCCTTGAAGTAACACTTCACACGATAATATGCAAACATATAAAAAGACCACCAGTGAGTAGGAAAAATGAACATGAAATTCACAGATAGATGCTTCACACACAGAGACAGCAAGAATTGAAAAGACAGTTACACATTCTGTTATGACTATCTGAGTTAAATATGGCTCAACACCTCATTCCTAGATAGAGATCCAAAAGAGCCAAAATGCCTGAACAAGAAAGCACATAGCACATTTTTGAGAACACCTGGCCACTTCCCCTTTCTCTAGCTGTCTCCTCTCTCTTCTCCTTCTCTCTTGTTTTTCTATGTAAGGCATTTTTATTATTTTTATTTTTTTTGATCAATTTTTAAAATTAATTTATTCTTGTTACATCTCTATAGTTATCCCATCCCTTATATCCTCCCATTCTTCCCTCCCTCCCATTTTCCCCTTATTCCCCTCCCCTATGACTGTTCCTCAGAGGGATTACCTCCTCCTGTATATGCTCATAGGGTATCAAGTCTCTTCTGGGTGACCTGCTGTCCTTCCTCTGAGTGCCACCAGGTCTCCCCCTCCAGGGGACATGGTCAAATGTGAGGCACCAGAGTACGTGAGAAAGTCATATCCCACTCTCTACTCAAGTGTGGAGACTGTCCTGTCCATTGGCTAGATCCTAGAAACCTACAAGTAGAACATTATGATAGGCAGATTTGGGCCAAGGGGTCCCGCTCAAACTAAGGCACCAGCCAAGGACAATACAGGTGGTAAAACTTAAACCCTTACCCAGATGTAAGGCATTTTTATAAACTCTAGCCTTTTAAGTAAAACTCTGATCATGAACATGTGCCAGGTGTCTAGACCTTCATCCCCTCTACTGTAGAAAGAGGGGCTTCTTGCCTCCATGGTCACATTTCTAAATATTTCCCTGCCAAAACAAACTACAGTTTAAGGATTAGCTATACCCTACTTAATTTTACATTATTTTGGGGCAAAGGGGCTGAGTGCCAATTGGTAGAAAGAGGACCTTTGATGAAGAAACGCCATTCAGCTTTCTCAGAACAGATGGTTGGCTAAGATAAATGCCAGCAGAGGCATGCACCCATACCTCATGGAAAGGAAAAGAGGACAGATAGACTATACTTCAGACAGTATTCATAACTCAGTGTGAAGACCTGGAGGCTATGCTTTCATCTGAGGGCATCAGTCCCAACTTCTCAAATTCCATGTTATTTCTAAAGCCAGCTTCTGAATCCTCTTTCACTTGAAGTAGGGGGAAAAAAGGATATTGCCTCTTTGAATGATTCTTTTTTTTTTGTTTGTTTGTTTGTTTTAGAGTTTTTAATTTTTTAAAAAATAATTATTAATTTATTCATATTACATCTCAATGGTCATCCCCTCCCTTGTATCCTCCCATTCCTCCCTCCCTCCCATTTTTCCCTTACTCCCCTCCCCCTATGACTGTGACTGAGGGGGACTTCCTCCCCCTGTATATGCTCATAGGGTATCAAGTCTCTTCTTGGTAGCCTGCTATCCCTCCTCTGAGTGCCACCAGGTTTCCCCATTCAGGGGACTTGGTCAAATATGAGGCACCAGAGTACGTGTGAAAGTCAGACCCCACTCTCCACTCAACTGTGGAGAATGTCCTGTCCATTGGCTAGATCTGATTCTTTCTCAAGCCCCTCACATTAGTAGGGGCGCTAGAATTTGAGCACTACTTCTGGAATGGGAGGTTAGGAGGTGAGATGCCCTAAGTCTCCCAAGTGATTTTCATCCTACAGTTTTAACATAAGGCATGCCCCTTCCTTCAGTACTGTTAACATTTTAGCTTCTTGCTGGGATGTTGTTTCTATGGTTCAGCTCCCAAAAGTTATTTCCATCTATACCTAGAAATTCAATAGGATATATGTCTGAAAAAAAACCACACATGCATTCTGCATTTCAGTCTGGAAATTCACTTACTATTAATATCATTAATGTTATTGAGTACTGGGAATGGTATGGTTGACTACTCTGCCCATTTGTAGAGGCCACTGGGACTTCAGTTCCTCCTCATTTGTGAAACAAATTCTTCCACAGAACTTGGAAAAAAAGTATAATAATTTCCTGAGCTAAATTGGGAACAATTTTCTAAAAGTATATATGTACAAGCTAGTATAAGTTTTACAGTGATTTTAAGTGATCTTATAAGAAAATACTCTGATGAGAAATTTTTAAAAAACCTTTTACTTTAAAGGACTTATGTCCAATTTTCTAAGTTGGCATACAGGTTATTAGATACTATTTTTGTGTTTACAAACAAAGAATGTTTTAGGAAGTTATCCTTTATGAACTAACTCTCCACCCCTCCTACCCTTGATTCCGCTAGGTCTTCTTTTCTTCCTCTTCTGTGTTTCTTGTGTTTCTTTGCTCTCCCTATTCTTCCTTAACACCTACTCCCACTCCTTCAGTCCCTTGCCTAGTTTTTTTTTTAATTAATTTATTCTTGTTACATCTCTATGGTTATCCCATCCCTTGTATCCTTCCATTCTCCCCTCCCTCCCATTTTCCCCTTATTCCCCTCTCCTATGACTGTTCCTCAGAGGGATTACCTCCCCCTGTATATGCTCATAGGGTATCAAGTCTCTTCTCAGTGACCTGCTGTCCTTCCTCTGAGTGCCACTAGGTCTCCCCCGCCAGGGGACATAGTCAAATGTGAGGCACCAGAGTACTTGAGAAAGTCAAATCCCTCTCTCCACTCAAGTGTGGAGACTGTCCTGTCCACCAAGGGGAGGACATCCTATTGGGACTCTAGATGAGAGAACCATGGGAGAATAGCAATGTAGAAGGATCCAGTGGGTCCTAGAAACCTACAAGTAGAACATTATGATAGGCAGATTTGGGCCATGGGGTCACGCTCAAACTAAGGCCCTAGCCTTGCCTAGTTTTTTTAAGGCTTAAACTACATTACATAAATGTGTATTTGTCTATGTGTATGCGTGCGTGCACGTGCATGCATGCCTCTCTCTCTCCCCCCTCTCTCCCCCCCCTCTCTCTCTCTCACTCTTTCTGTGTGTGTGTGTACAGTCTAGGCTAGGATTCACATATAAAAAAGAACATGCAGCTTTTGTCTTTCTGAATTTGCTTCACTTCACTTAATATTACACTTCCCAAATTCATCCATTTCCTTGCAAATTTCTCAATTTCCCTTTTCTTTATAGCTCAATAGAATTTCAATGCATTTCACTATTCACTTATCTGTAGATGAACATTTAGGTTGGTTCTATTCTTTTGGTATTATGGATAGAGCATCAGTGACTGTGACTGTGCATATACATTGTGGTAGACAATATAATTCTTTGGGTATATGCCGAGAGTCTTATTTTTTATGTGACAGGACACCACTTACTCTTTGTATTGCTGGTACTAAAGATGTCCTAGGATGAAGCAAAACCAAATTTTTATTCAGTTATTAAAAGAATGGGTAATCCCATGGAATTTATGGATAGACAACCAGCTCCAGTGAAATCTCTAGATAGAGACACATATTTGTCTCTGAGTAGAGAGACAGAGCAAAGCATCCAATACACAAAAGGTAAAGAGAAGATCCCTTAAAAACTAGAAAATAACATAGATGTCCTTTGAGAGTCTCCACTCAGCAGGGGATCGGGACAGATGCTGGGACTAACTGCTGGACTCCAGGTGAGAGAGGTATGGGAGAATAGGGGAATAGAAGGACCAAGAGGGTCCAGAAGCCCCACAAGAACACCATCAAGGCTGGCATATCTAGACTGTGGGTCCTGCACAAACTGCTATACCAGCCTAGAACAATGCATGCAGTAAACCTAGAACCCCCTGTTCAGACTAGCCAATGGACAGACAGCTCATTCTCCAGAGTTGTGGGGAGAGCAGCGGCTGTCCCTGAGATGAACTCTGGTGCCTCCAATTTGATCACTTCCCCTTGGTGTGGAGGTCCTGCAGGACTCAGAGGAAGGGGAAGCAGGCTATCGGCTATGACCTGATAGGCTGTAGGGGAGGAGGTCACATTCTGCAGGAAATCTAGGGGAGAGGAATAGGGTGAAAGAGGGAGGGTAGGAACAGGAAAATACAGTGAAAGAGGGAGGAAGCAAAGGAACAGGAAGGAACAAGTAAGTGGATAACAATTGGGATGTAATCTGATTAAATTATAAAAAAATAAAACAAATAAAACGAAAATATTCTATAAAATAAAATCTATTCTTTTTCATGCTTAACAAATAAGTGTAAATCACCTTCTATTTCAAATACTTTAAAAGACATATCTGTATTATTTTTATTTATGCCTGTGTGTGTGTGTGATGGAGTGTATGTGCATGTAAGTGCACGGGTGGTGGATGCCATAGGCATTACAACTCTACTGGAACTGTAGGAACAAATGGCTATGGACCACCCAGTGTGGGTGATGGGAACCAGATTCTGGTACTCTGAAAGAGCAGGACGCTGTTCTATTCATAATAGCCAGAAGCTAAATCTTCTTTTGCAAGTGGTTATCAACTGGAGATTGTTTCCTGTTAGGAATGGGGCCATGTCTCTGCTTGCCCTTTCAACTCAGACCCATGCAGGCCTGGGGTATGCTACCTCAGACACTCTGAGCTGATATGTATATTGATCCTGATCTTTTAGAGGGTCTTGTTTCCTTGATGACCTCTGGCTCTTACACTCTTTCTGCCTCTTCTTCAGGGTTTACTGAGCCCTGAGGAGGATTTTATGGAGACATACCATTTAGGAGTGAGTGTTCCAAGGTAGATCTCTCACTGTGCATAATGTCTGGCTTCAGGTCTCTGTATTTGTTCCTATCTACTGCAGGAGGAAGCTTCTTTGATGGTGGCTGAGCAAGGCACTGATCTATGAGTGTAGGAGAATGTCATTAGTAGTCATTTTATCCCTACTTTTTGTTTACTCTAGATTCCTGGGTTATCTAGTCTCAGATCCATGGTCAGCAACACAGTGTTGCACATGGGTTCCATTTCATGGAGTGGGCCTTCAGTCAATTCAAGCAAAATAATGGTTGGTTACTTTCACTGTATTTGTGTCATAGCATATTTTGCCTGAAGGACACTATTGTAGATCAAAGAGATAGTGGCTGGGTTGGTGTTTAAATTTCTACTTTGGTGGTTTACAGAGTACCTTCCTGTACCAGATACACTACAACATAGGAGTGAAGGCTTTGTGTAGGCACCACCTTGACTTCTACATACTCAATAAGTTGTATAGTGTTGTCTTCAGCAATGTGGTCTTGTAGACAGTTAATGAAGAGCAACCTATGTTGCTACCTAGCAGCAGCCTGTGTCACCTTGGGACTTCCTCAGCCAACAACGTCCTTAGATATAACACAATCCTGGTATTAAGAGCTTCATTTGGAGATAAGATGGCCAATATGGTCTCTGTATGCCCTATTACTTAGCCATTTTATTTAGATCACCTTCTATTATATATAGATATATATATCTATATATATAGATAGATAGAGATAGATAGAGATAAAGATAGAGATAGATAGAGATAGAGAGATATAGATACACACACACACACATGTGTGTGTGTATGTGTGTGTGTGTGTGTGTGTCTTCCTCATTGCTCTCTTCTCTCCTACTCTCCACTTGACCCTTCTGATTAAGTCTCCTCCCTCCATCCATCCATTATACTATTACTTTTCTAGAAAGATCTGTCAGTTTCCCTAGTCCATTACTCAATATCTAACCTCTCTGGTTCTACAAAATGTACCTTTTTTAGACATTGAGTTGTCAACTAATATACACATATAAATGAATATGTACTTATTTGTCTTTCTGGGACAGAATTACCTCACTCTGGGTGATTTTTTTTGGTAGTTTCAACCATTTAACTATGAATTTAATTATTTCATTCTTTATTAGCTAAGTAATAATCCATTGGTTAAAAGTACGATATTTCTGTTACCCATTCATCTATTGAGGATGACGTTGTTTCCAGCTTCTGGCTATTATAAATAGAGCAGCAATGAACATATTTGAGCAAGTGTCTCTTTCATAGGATGAAGTGCCCTTTGGATATATAACCATGAGTGCTACAGCTGGATCTTGAGGTACGTTGATTCTCAGATTTCTGAGAATTTTTTGTACAAGTTTGCACTCCCACCAGCAATGGATGAGTGTTCCTGCCAACATGAGCTGTCACTTGTTTAATTAATCTTGGCTATTCTGACAGGTATAAGATAAAATCTCAAAGTAGCTATGATTTGTAGTTCCCTGATGACTAAGATAGAGAACATTTCTTTAAGTGTTTCTCAGCCATTTGAGCCTACTCCTTTTGTGTCAGTTCTCTGTACTGGATTTTTAAAAATTGAATTATTTGTTTTCTTCATATCTAATTTTTTAGTTCTTTATATATTTTGGATATTAGCCACATATCTGGCTTGCAGTTGGTAAAAAATCTTTTACCATTCTGTAGGCTTCTACTTTGTCTAAATGATTGTGTCCTTATGCCTTGCAGAAGCTTTGCCTTGCAGTGTCTTGAAGACCCATGCATTGCTTGTTGATTTTAGTTCCTGAGCTAATAGTTCTGTTCAGAAAGTTATTTCCTGTGTCAATGAGTTCAAGGAAAGTTCCCACTTTTTCTTCTGTCAGGTTCACTGTATCAGGTTTAATGCTAAGGACTTTAATCAATTTGGAATTGAGTTTTGTTCTAGGTGATTAATATGGAACTACTTGGATCCTAGTACATACAGCTGTCCAGTTTGGCTAGCACCATTTGTTGAAGATGCTCTCTTTTTCCTCAGTGCTTATTTCTGGTTTCTAAAAAAAAAAAAAAGACCCTCAGGTGTCCATGGCTGAGTGGATGTATTCCTGAGTTTTCAACTCTATTCCAGTGACATATGTGTACCAATATCCGCCTATTTTACTACTCTTGGTCTGTAGTACAATTTGAGGCCAGAGATGGTGATACCTTTAGCAGTTATTTTATTATTTATGATTGTTCTAACTATTGTTTTTTTTGTTGTTGTTGTTGTTTCCATACTAAACTAACGATTGTCCTTTCAAGATCTATGAGATCTTGCATTGTAATTTCGATGGGGATTACACTGAAATTGTAGATGACTTTTGGTAGAGTAGCCATTTTTACCATAATAATTTTACAAGTCTATGATATCATCCTAAATTTCTTTCTTCAATCTCCAAAAGTTTAACTCACACAAGCTTTTCTCTTGCTTGGTTCAAGTTACCACAAGATACTTTGAATTATTTGAGGCTATTGTGAAACACATTTTTTTTACTGCAATTTCTTTCTCAGTCCATTTGTCATTTGTGTATAGGGGAGCCATTGCATTTTGTGAAGTAATCTTGTATCTAGCCACTTTGCTTAAAGTATTTAACTACTGTAGGGTTTTTCTTAGTAAATTTTTAGGTTTATTTATGCATATTATCACATGATATACAAATAAGATACTTTGACTTCTTCCTTTTCAATTAGAATTCGCTTGATCTCCTTCAGTTTTTGTTTTTGTTTATTTTCATTTTGTTTTGATTGGTTTAGCTACGACTTCACGTACTATATTGCATAATTATCAGAGAATGTAGTTAACCTTGTCTCATTCTTGATTTTAGTGTAATTGCTTTGAATGTCTCTGTATTTAAGTTGCTATTGGCAATGAGCTTGCTGTAAATTGACATCATTATTTTGAGGGATATCCCCGGTGTTGCTGAATTCTCCAGAGCTTTTGTCAAGAAGGAGTTTTGGATGTTGTCAAAGGCATTTTCTGCACCTATTAAGATGCTCATGTAATTTGCCTTTCAGCTTGTTTATATGGTGAATTCCATTTATCAAATTACTCATCCTGAACAATCCCTGCATTTCTGGGATGAAAACTACTCATGGTGGATGAGTTTTATTATGTATTTTTTGATTCAATTTGCAAATATTTTATTGAGAATATTTGCATCTATGTTCATAAAGGGAATTGGTGTGCAATTAATTCTCTTTGTGGGTCTTTGTGCAGTTTAAGTATCAGGGTAACTGTGACCTCATAAAACAAATTGGACAGTGATCTTTTTGTTTTTATTTTTGTGGAATAATTTGATGAGTACTGACATCAGCTTTGAAAGTCAGGTAGAATTTTGGGTTAAAACCATCTTGTCATGGGCTTTTTGTGGTTGGGAGGCTTTGAAGGTCTGTTTCTCTTTCCACAGGGTTTACCTGTCTATTTCAATTGTTTTTCTGTGGGATTGGATATGGAGAGGAGGAGACATAGTGAAGATCTGAAGCTGGCCTACCTGATTTGCTGGCCTAGTTGATTCTCGGGCAGGCTTGCCTACTGTGATCTCAAAGATTTCCCTGGTGGAGTTGGGGCTAGGACAGCAGGATGAGTGGGGAGGGAGCTTTGGGGAGAACTTCCATGTAGTCTGGAGATATGGGCAGAGAGGAAAGGGGACTGCAGCATGTGGCCTGCTGCAGAGCCAGGAATGAGACTGGGAGGCTGGATTTGAAGGAAAGAATGGAGAAGTGAATATCTGAAGTTAGCATGCATGCTTCCCTAGCACGGGTAGCCTGCAGGGTCCTAGACACCCTTTATTTTTAAAAAAAACAGTAATGTTTATCTTTCAGGTTTACCAAATCATAATGTTAGTTTAAATGTGCTCACAAATTATCAACTACTTGCTGTATACATACAGAAAAAAAAGTCTTTTAAAAAGAACCAGCAAATAGGAGGATAAGGCATTGACTAGAGGCAGATTGCCTTTGTTTTCAACCTTAATGCTGTGACCTCAAAGGTCAGCATTCTCCAAAGTCTGGGACAGTTCTTCCATTTAGGCTCTCAGGACCCTCAGAGTGTGAGGAGGGCTTCACTTTATCACTGTGTGAAGAGAGTGTCCTTAAATAAAAGTTCAACCTGAAAAACTTCACCTGACTACTTAAGGTATCTTCAGAGATTTTCTGGATGTCATAAAAATTCAACCAATGAACTATTTTTATTATTATATATTTAGATGGGATACTGTAAATAAAGTTCCTTTTGTATTAAACAAGGTATATCAATTTTGACAATATATCTTGTCAACATTTTAGAACAAGAAAGTCTTGATATCCATACTTAATCTTGTCAGACTCTTTACTAACATGCTAATAAACCTTATTTACATCTTGTCAAAATTGACTGTTATGCAAACATCATCAAGTGTTGATGGTGATTACTTTTGTGTGAAGTTTTTCATTTCATCTTTGCAGCTGGAGATTAAGTCAGGAAGTAAGAATGTGACATGACTGAAATATTGGTCAACGTCACACATGGAAAATCATTTGAGGAGAATTTTGAGATTCATATATGTTTTCTAATCATGGAAGATAGAGTGCTATTTTGCATTCTCAGCTTTATGTTTTAGAATTAGTAGCATGCCTCCCTTAGTAAAGAGAGCCCTCCTTCTGTAAGGGAAGTTTCACTTCTTCTGTGCTCTGTCAAAAACCTTTCCGAGTGTCTACTTAAGAACACTTGTGCTGGGGCTGGAAAGATGGCTCAGAGGCTAAGAGCACTGCTTGCTTTTCCAATGGTCATGAGTTCAATTCCCAGCAACCACATGGTAGCTCATAACCATCTATAATGAGATCTGGTGCCCTCTTCTGGCTTGTAAGCCTTATACATAATAAATAAATAAATAAATAAATAAATAAATAAATAAATAATAAATCTTAAAAAAAAAAAAAGAACACTTGTGCTCTGAGTGCTTGCCATGTCCTGGAATCAGTACGCACAGTAAATCCCTATACCATTTATCAATAGGCTTTTTCCATTTCTACCAGGCATGAAAAAGGACACATGCAGTGACTAATGTGCTACCTTATTGCCTTGCAGTCACAGATCAGCAACCTTTGGATGGAAGACAATGAAACTCAAGGACAAGTAGTGGCTTGAGCCTTCTGGACAAGCGCCTCTTACGTCACTTCATGTCTCACAGACAGCCCTGAGGCTCATGTCCACCTAATACAAGAAAATCCATCAAAGCGTTCTCAAAAGTCATCATGCATATTCAGAATTAGCCAATGCTCAAATAATGTTGGATGCAGTGTGGAAGTCAATGTGCAAATTATTTCCCTCAGATACATCATGGCTTCACTGGGACAAAGGGACATCTAAGGCTACAGAATCAGGTGCAAGTCAGCCTTAGCCCTGGGCAGTGTATTTATATTATAAAGACATAAATTTATGGTTTTCTCAACAAACTAGTCACCTCCAATTCCTACTAGTTTTTACTTTCTTTTCTTAATGAGTTGGCCAGAAATTGAACCAGAACATTAAGAAATGGGTACAATTTCCTGCCCTTCCCAACATAAGAGACATATCAGAAATCCCAGCCTCAGAGGTCAAGTCTCCCATGTACTAAGTAGCTTAGGAGCACAGCCCGAGAGATGCACGAGGTCTGCCTTTACCTTCTTGTCCTTGTTACTGATGTTGAGTTTGATCAATATAATTTCCATGACTTCCGGCAAGACTTATAAGCTGAGCTGTAGAGATGCTTTCCAAGAGCGATGACACTTCTACCCTGTCACAATGCTATTAGACAAATGAAGTGAGAGAACAGCTTCAGGATGCTTTCCATTCATCTACCCAGGCCCCAATCTCTGTCACATTAATACTGGTGTAAGAAGTGCCCATCTAATAGAGTTATTTACACATTCATGTACTTTGAATTTACTGTCAATCCCAGCCACTAGATACTTAACATTCAGAAATGTTAAAGCCTGTGCTGTTTGTGCTCCTTGAAATAGGAATGTGTATTTTCATATTGTAAGGCTGTCAGTGACACAATGTGGTACATTGTCCCGTGTTCTATTCTGGAATGATCTTCCCGTTTCCTTCCCACCCTGGTTCTATGTTCTTTTCTCTGATTTCTTCTTGCTTTCCTGTACTATTTCTTGATCATGAAGTCTTGTGGCTTTATATGCTTTTCCAGCCCGAAATCCTGTGTCCCCTGACTGACAATGCCCTCCACAGGCTGTTCATTTCCTATTGATTACCATCCTCTCTGTTCTTATTCCTGAGTTCCAAATCAGTCCAACAAATCTATCCAGCACAATATCCTATGTGTACCCTCATGTAGAATCACCCTAATCCTTCCACCCCCACCCCCGCTTCTCTCTCACACACACACACACACTTGCTGTCATGTTTGCTAGTGAGCAAATAGCAGTCACCTTTTGCTACAGATATTAGCACTGAAAGCTTTTAAATATCTTCTTCATCATCCTTAGGGTATATGTTGTCTCCTTAACACAAACTCAGTTCCATTGCTGAACTGACCCCAATCTATATCCACTCTCTTTGTTTCAGCTAAGATCACTATTATCAGTGATATAGGTCAAGTTCTATCAGTGTCTTGGTTGGTATCCTGTTGAGTGCTATCTTTGCAGGTTCCCCCAAACATGCAAAAAAGCACCCTTGTAAAAAAAGACCCATTTCATGCACAGGTCTTTACTCTTTCAAATTTTCCTGAGTTCACACAACCTATGCCCTCAGTCCCAACCACGTTCTTGATTCAACACCTTCTCTTGCCTTAAATGACTCTTCTTCATTCTTTTATTACCAAAACCTATTCGTCTTTCCAGATAATTCAACTGGCACTTCCCTTGAACTCTTGATTTGGAATGCTCCCAGGAAGTGGCCACTTTCTTTCTGAAAAGAGTGGCTCCTATAACAATCAGGTTGAATCCTTCTGTAGGGAATTCACAGGCAAGTCACTTCTGATACTAATAAGACCTGAGGCAATTTCTTAGCGTCTTTTGATATCACACATTGCTAATGAATATGCAGAAATCAAGGGGAAGGCTTAGTCTTAACTTAGACTAGACAGTACTAAATGTTTGCTACTTTGTTAGTTCAACGTTGTCTCAGTGCTTATTCAGTAACAATAATAGCATAACACTGGCAAGCCATTTAAATGACACAGTTATCTGTTTAGATCTCCACACATGCTCCTTTTGCTTTTTATTAAATCATTCTTTTATATTATGTGTATGTATGTATGCCTTGGTGTGTGTGTACCATGTGCATGAGGGAAACTGCAGAGGTTCAAAGAAATTGGAATTACAGAGAGTTTTGAGTTGTTGTGTGGGTTCTGGGAAATCAAACCTCTGTCTTTTGTAAGAGCAACAGGTGTCCTTAGCTACCTAGCCATTTCTTTAATCTGACATTGTTCTTTTTGATTGTCACTGATTTACACCCAGAACTCCTTTATTATTCTCTTGGTATTTCTTCTTTTTTATATATATCTCTCTCTCTCTTTTCCTGTTCTTCTTCCTTCCTTCCGTCTTTGTTTCTTTTTATTCTTATACATGGGTTCCTCTATGATGCCCCAACTGGTCTCAACCTCCTTGGCTCAAGTAATTCTTCTGCATCAGCCTTTCAAGTTGTTGGAAGAACAAACAAGGACAGTTGAATCTAGTCTTTTGTGTTTGTTGTAATAGAAGATATTCTTGAATTCTCACATTCCTGTTATCAATCATGTTGTATCTGCAATCACTAATTAGACTCATTTCTGTTGTGTTCATAAACATGTGCCTTGCGTTTTTTCGCTGTTGTAATTGATGGTGTTTATTGAACACATTCTAAGCATTTGTATGCAGATATTCAGTCAAGAAGTTACTCTTGCTTCTGTTCCCCTACCTCTTGCTCTACTGTGATTCTTTCCTTGGGGTTTCTATACTTTTGAGAGGTTTATCACCTTACCTAACTCACCCATGCCACCAACTCAACCACTGGAAATGTATTTTGATAGAGAACTATAAAGATGATGAATTAACAAACTGCTATTTGATTTACAAGAAAAAATTATAAGTGGTTTATCCAGTTAAGATAATTTTCTCCAAACCTAAGAAAGAAAGATAAAGGAAAGGAGACACATCCCAGAGTTCAAGCTTGTTTTCTCTCTAAATAAGAGTGATATAACTTACAACCAACTCCCAGTGAAAATAAACATCTATCACTGAAGAAAGCAACCCAAAACCTACCCAGCCTTAGGGGCAATGGGGCGTAGTTATCTTAAGGTTTCTCCTTGCTGATATGGGATGATTAATACCTTTGTAGGAGCCTAAATGAAATTGGGGAAGATGTTTAAACAAGCTAGGAATAGAATTGTGGTGAAGTTTATAACTGTTGAGAAATTCCAGGCTTAATTAGAGTCCTGTGTAGGACAATCTGAAATGCTGGACCAATTGGGATTGGAAGTTTCTTCAAAGCTGTCCTGGGAGATGTTCTGCACTGATGAGGCACAGCAACTGAAGCACTTCTTGCTGGAACATGAAGGATACAGGATGTCAGTTTCCAGAATGCTGAGAGGAATGAATCCTGTCGGTCTGATCCAGCATCAATGTTCGGTTCTTTTCTTCTGAAAACATAGAATTTCTCACAAGCATTATACAGTCCTAAAATTATAAATATCTGAGTTGTGTGTGATGCAAAGAACAATTAGGACTGACTCTCTGCTCTTTGTAAGAGCAGAAGAAAGACATCTGTAAATCTTCACTGATGCCATACGAAGAATGGCATCTAATAATAAGCCATAGGGATTCTGTAGCCAACGAGAAACATTGTCTATCCCTAGACATTCATGTCTCAGCCAGTCTCAGAGCCATGCCCATGTACTGTGATTATCAATGTAAGTTACCTGCTTGTTCTGCAGTTTAAAGTCCTCACATCCCAATTGTATCCCCCTCCCTCATGCCCTCCCAATTCCCCTCTCTCTTCTTCACCCTCTCTCCCTCCCTCCCTTAGTCCTCAGAAAGGGGAGCCCTTCCCTCCTAACATCTGACTTCTACCTTTCAAGTCTCATCTGTACTACCTGTATCCTATTCCTCTGTGGCCTGGAAAGGCTGCCTTGCTGGAGGAAGTGGTGAAAATTGGGGGAAGTGGAGTCCATGTCAGAAGTAGTCCCTATTCCCCATAGGTGGGACCCACAAGGAGACTGTGTTGCATATCTACTACATCTGAAGGGAGAGTCTAGGTACACAACATATATGGTCCTTGGTTGGTGCATCAGTCTCTGTGTTGTAGTGTAATTATCCTGTATTGCGTGGCTAATATCAGCTTATGAGTGAGTATATATCATGCATGTCTTTCTGGGTCTGGGTTACCTCACTCAGGATGATCTTCTGTAATACCATCTATTTGCCCACAAATTTCAAGATTCTATTATTTTTAATAGCTGAGTAGTATTCCATTGTGTAAATGTACCACAGTTTCTTTATCCATTCTTCAGTTGAGGGACATGTAGGCTGCTTCCAGATTTTGGTTATTAGAAATAAAGCTGCTATGTTGAACAAATGTCCTTGTTGTACGGTGGAAAATCTTTTAGGTATAGTTCCTGAGAAAGTGACAGATTTATTTCCAAAGTGGTTATACAAGTTTGCACTCCCACCAGAAATAGAACAGTGTTCCTCTTTCTCCACATCCTTGCCAGCATGTGTTGTCACCTCAGTTTTTTATCTTAGCCATTTGGATGGGTGTAAGATGGTATCTTAGACTTGCTTTGAGTTGTATTTCCCTGATAACTAGGGATGTTGAGCATATCTTCAAGTGTTTCTTAACCAATCTATATTCCTCTGTTGAGAATTCTCTGTTTAGTTCTGTACCCCATTTTTAATTGAGTTATTTGGTTTGGTGGTATTTAATTTCTTGAGTTCTTTATATATTTTGGACATTAACCCTTTGTCAGATGTAGGTTTGCTGAAGATCTTTTCCCAGTCTGTAGGCTGTAATTTTGTTCTGTTGACAGTGTCATTTGCCTTACAGAAGCTATTCAGTTTCATAAGGTCCCATTATTAATTATTGATCTTAGAGCTGTTGGTGTTCTGTTCAAGAAGTTGTCTCCTGTGCCAATGAGTTCAAGGCTCTTCCCAACTTTGACTGGTTTTATGCTGAGGCCTTTAATCCATTTGGACTTCAGTTTTATGTAAGTGATAAATATAGATCGATTTGCATTTTTCTAGATGTAGCCATCCAGTACGACTTACAACATTTGTTGAAAATGTTATCTTTTTTCCGTTGTATGGATTTGGCTTCTTTGTCAAAAATCAAGTGTCCATAGTTGTGTAGGTTTATTTCTGGTTCTCTGATTTGATTCCATTGATCAACCAGCCTATTTCTATGCTAGTATCATGCTTTTTAAAAAATTACTGTTGCTCTGTTGTACAGCTTGAGATCCAGAATGGAGATTCCTTCATAAATTCTTTTATTGTACAGGATCATTTCAGCTATTCAGGGTTTTTGTTTTTTTTTTTTTTTTTGATTGTTTGTTTTTTTTGTTTTTGTTTTTCCATATGAAGTAGAGAATTGACCTTTCAAGGTCAGTAAACAACTGTGTAGGTATTTTGGTAAGGACTGCATTGAATCTGTAGATTGCCTTTGTAAGATGGCCATTGTACCCATAGAACTCAATTATAATACAAGGTTTACTTCCAGTACTTTGAAAGTGCTATTCCAGGCTGTTTACGATAAGTAAATTATACACGTTAATTATTAGTTGATCAAATCATGGTCATATCAATTATTAGTCTATTTTTATCACAAGAATATATATCCTAGGTGTAACAGATAGATATGATTCTACAGAAAGATAAGGTAAAATAGATAAAGTCTTCAAAAACCTCAGAGACATACAGAATATGGCATTTAAAGATGTTTTTATTATTTTAAAGATACATTTACAATGAGACAGGTTAACTCCTGGCAACACCCAGTCTACCTCAGAGAAGATGATGATCATCAAAGAACCTCCTTATGGAGATGGCTTCAAATGTGGCAAACAAGCTACTGGACAAAATGTCCTCATTTCTACCACAGACAAAATTCGTCCTAAAAATGGGCAAGCTTGGGTGCAGACAGAGTTGATGGCCAAACTCTGCCAAGACAGGGTAAGCAATGTTCTCAATATTTTCTGCATCACAAATATGTCTGTCAGATATATTGGGCCAGAAATCTGAAGATGATGTTCCATTGTTATAAAGAATTTTTGGTGACTATTCAGGAAGCAAATTGTCTCTGTCATCTTCTCATTTGGGAAGCTACTAATCCTCACTTCCTGTATGCTCAGGTAATTTGATTCCTTCTCAAGTCTCTGATAAGATGGAAGAGCATATAGTTTAGTATTACAACTAAGCTTAGTTGTATAGGGGTTAAGATGTTTTTAGGTTTAGATAGATGTTTTACATTGATAATGATAAGATGTGATAGAGCTTGATTTACATTCATAATATTAGATGCACCAAGATAGGAAAATGTTTTCTCCAAGGCTGCCAAATACAAATAGCCAAAGCAAGGTGGTTTATTGTATATATGTGTAATAATATAAGTGTATATGTAAAAATACTTTAAAAATTAAAAAAAGATACTTTTCTCCATCCTGTAGCTTATGTTTTTTTATCAGATTTCAAAATATATTATTAATAAGAGGCAATTGAGAAATTACTATTATTCAGAGATTCTTGTATTAAAATATTATTTTATCGTGTTTTATCTAAACAATAAGCAATAATGAATCTCAGAGATTATCAGAGAAATCATTATTCTATCACATGGTTTTCCTGGAAGCCATTCTAGTTCTCAAATAGGATATTTCTCCATTCTAAAATTCTATTATAGCTACAGTGAGTGTAGCTTAGGGCTAGAATTCATGCCTCACATGAATGAGGTAGTGGGTTCAACACACACACACATACACACACACACAAACACACACACACACACACACACACTTCAAACCAACAAACAAAGACCCTAGAATTTTACAACAGAAATTTGTTTATATACTTTGATACCTAGAACAATAACTTTTAGATGAGGGCCCACAGGTACACTAGAGTTCAAAGTGAATGTGGATTGCATGGTGTGGCAAGGAAGCATTTGTAATAATGCACAAGGATATTCTTCTAATGCTGCTAATGTATTCTTGATGTAACCAACGTAGTAAATCAATTATGTGACAAATAAAGGAAGCTAGAAGCTAATGTGGTAACATCTGTTAAAATCAGCATTTCTGAAGAAGGGTAATAGGCACAAGGCTGTCCACGTGATGGGCTAGGGTGATCCTGACCTACTGGAATAGGCCACACAGCAAGAAGGAGCACATTTCCCTGAGATCCTCTCTTTTTCATTGGATCTGCTGTTAACTTTATTTTAGTACCCTTGAAAGCAGCCCCTACAAATCAATGCCACAGTAAGTGTCTGTGGGAATAGGAGTCAGGCTAGCATTCTCACTACAGTTACAATTTAGGTTCAAGGATGCTGCAGAGCACCTAGTGAACTCCACTCCTTGAAGAACTGCAGGAAGATTCTCAAGGATTAAGTTGCCAGATGTATGTCAGAGATAATTACTCAGAAAGAAAACAGAACCTGCTTGGATGAAATTATGGGCGAGATGACAGGGAGTACAACAAAGGCTTAAGCATATTAACCTCTGCTCTATTTTGGACTTGCCGCCAACATTGTGACCACCTGATTTTCACATGTTTAGAATTGAGGCCTTTCCTTCGCCAAGCTCCTAGGCCCTAAGAATGCAGGTCTCCCCACCGCATGCCTAGAAAGAAGCCACATGGCTCAGAAAACATCATCCTGATTTAGATAGGAAAAATAAAAGAAGAATGTTTGCCTTGGAACACGGATGCAGTAGGCTTTCAGCTTGTTAGCTGTCTTCTGTGTTATTTCTCTGCTTAAGATTTAGCTTCATGTTAGTTTCTATATGGTCATACATTCTTCACGCATGACAATGTTAACCCCTTTCTTTCAATATATAATGCAAATGCAAAGAGAAACAAACAAACAAACAAACAAACAAACAAACAAACCAAAAGCCAAAAAACAAAACGCTGATAAAAACAAATCTGAAAAGGATACTTTGAGTAACTATGCGGCAATAAAATATTTCTTCATGTTAACTCTTGAATATCTTTCCAAACACCTTTAATAAATTTTGAATCACACTGTTAATGTCTCCTTCTTGCTTTTGTTGTTTGTGATATGTGTTGAACTCTTTGTCCATTCCATTAAAGTTGTAAAATTTAGTTGTGTGTGTCCGTCCATGCTATCAAAATGTTTGGATATACATCCAAGTCATGTTTCTATCTTCCCTTTCGGTTAAGATTCTATTCATAATGTTTTGTTACTAGGCAAACTTGCCTTTGAGCCTTCTTCTGAGTTTTGGTACACATGGTGAGGTTGACCCTATGGAAAACAACAGGACACACATGCAATATTTGTTGGCAATAATGATGCAAATAACAAAGCATTCAAGGGACACTCATTTTTATCTGTATGTTAGTGAATTCAGGACTGTTCTTCCTGGCAAGAAATATTTCCCCTTTTAGAGCTGATAGGTCATTTATTATTGGAACTGAAATGGTATAAACAATTCTTCCGCTCTTTTTCCCCTTGTTAACAGCAACTCGTCCCAGGAAAAAGTTAAGAAACTTAAATATTTCGTTTTGCTTTTCAGAGGGGGGCAAAAGAGAACTGAATAGTTATTTCTTAAAAAAAAAAAAAAAGGAAACGGACTGTTAAGGAACACAGATTAGGCATCTCCGCCAACTTTTGTCTTTGTAAACTTGGAATTGTGTTGGAGCCTACAAGCTAAATTAATGTGTCAAGAATGTGTGCATGCTAGGACTCAAAGAGCAGGGCTCGAAGCGATCTCAACGTAAACGACTCCTTTTCCATGGAATCTTTATGATATGAGTCAAAATAAGATTCAAATGAAAGACGTTTAAAACATTAAAAAAAAAAGAAAGAAATATTTCCCCATTTCAATTTGTGTATAACCTTGGGACAGTGTCATGGTAGCAGTGAAATTAAGCTGTCTGATGCTCTCTGTTACTTTAAAATTCATCAAATTTCTATGCATGCTTCAGGTTAATTTTAAAACTAAAGTTCCTCATAGTGCATTGTTTGTGCTTTTCTTGTTTTGTACACAGATCATTAATCTGGAGAAATGATTTTTCTCTTAATTTGTCCTGTCACTTTCCCTGATCTCTCCCCTCCCTGCATCCTCTTCCAGACACTCTTCCTTTCACAGCTCCTCCTACACTCAAGTTGATAGCCTTTTTTCCTTTAATTATTATAGATAGATGCATATATATGTGACATATATGCATATGCATAAATGTATGTTTTTATTTTTTATGTTTAAATGGTTTCAAGACTTACCCCTGCATTGGCCATCTAATATTCAAACAATATAAAAAGTTATTCTAATATGAGTATAATACTTTGGAAAAACAATAAAATAATTGAAAATTATTACTCTTAGCCTGGGAATGGAGTTCACACCTTTAGTCCCGGCACTCAGGAGATGGAGGTAGGCATATCTGTGAGTTCTAGGTGAGATTAGTCTAAAGCACTAGCTCCAGGACAGCTAAGACTACACAGAAAAATCATGTCTCAAAACAAACAAACACCAAATAGTGGTCTTATTACCTGCTGATGTTTATAAATTAGAAATTCATCCATTTGATGATCAAATAATAAGTAAATAAATAAAACTCACATTCACCTTTTAAAATGGTTTCTAGTTCAAGTAATAAATGCACAAAGTTCCAAGTATACTTCGCTATCTGTGTAGCTTGCTGTCAGTTGCTATTTTTTAAATCATTGGGAAACATATCTGGCCACAAAATACTTTTACCGTCTGTGTTTTGTGGTGTTTACCATTGCAACAACAACAATAGAATGATCTGTATTTTCTCTACTGACGATTTGAGATCTGATCCCTTTCTTATATTACTAGGAGTTGCTTCTGTGTTTCTGGAGCATTTGTGGCACTGATTAGATCTGAGTAGCTGGCCTTCTCTGCAAACTTTACAGGGCTTTTGTAAAAGCCCCAACAGGCTCCTAGAGAAAAGTAGAGCCAAGGTTTACTCAAGAGAAAACCTGCTTCCACAAACCTCCTTAGTTTTGCATTTGTGTTTTGTTTTTGTTTTTTTCTTTTTAAATGTAGTGTTGGAGGTCAAACTCAGGGAGAGAGCCTCATGATAGACTGTTGTCATTGAGTTAAAACCACTGTCCACACAGCTTTATTTTGAATACACAGAAATAAGTGAGAATAAGACAGTCAAATCCCTCTCTCCACTCACGTACTCTGGTGCCTCACATTTGACTATGTCCCCTGGCGGGGGAGACCTAGTGGCACTCAGAGGAAGGACAGCAGAGAAGAGACTTGCTACCCTATGAGCATATACAGGGGGAGGTAATCCCCCTCAGGAACAGTCATAGGGGAGGGGAATAAGGGGAAAATGGGAGGGAGGGGAGAATGGGAGGATACAAGGGATGGGATAACCATAGAGATGTAACAAGAATAAATTAATTAAAAATTAAAAAAAAGTGAGAATAAGACCTGTACTAGGAGTTTATACACTTTTATCAGATTCATACAATCTGACGCCACACACACACACACACACACACACACGCAGGCACACGCACACACTCACATACACACATTTGCACAGAAATACAGAGACAACCATACAACACGAATAACTGCACAGGTGAACAATATCAAAACATGCCAAACATGGATTTTCAAACGAAGCAATATGATATTGAACATTGCTCTCTACTGAATAAAATTTGGAACTAAATAAGACATGTGATGAATCGCCAGTAAGTATGTGTTGTGGATGAATGCATAAACAAACAAAATTATCAACAAATTAAAGTATTATCAATGTAAATAGCCAAAAGAAATAAATAAGAGCATCTAAGCCCTTCACTCTTATTGCTCGCTTGATTCTCTGGAATTCAGTTTTGCCTCAGATCAAACACAGAGATTAGATCAAGGGCTTAAGATACTTTTCGTCCAAGATTTATCCAGCTGGCAATTTTTCATGATCATGTCTCCCACCCCACCTAGCATTCTTTCCTCTACTGTTTATATCATATCTTAAATCTTGCAGGCACATCTCAAACCCTATTTTTAAACTTTTGGATTCTTTCTACTTCTTTTCTCCCTGAGTGCTGCTGGGTGGAAAGACACATGATCTTGTTAGAAACCACTGATGTTTTCCCACATGTAACAGCAGCTCATTATTGAGACCTAAGGAACTACATCCCTGATGTGCCAATTCTAAGAGCATTTCTTTGTCTCGTTTGTACCTACATGAGAAGTGGGATTGCTTCATGTGCCATGACAGAGTTGAAAGCCAGAAGGAGCCTCTGCTATACAGTTTACAGGAGCATTCAGATGTTTAGCCACTTTTCCCATTGTACTTTCATGGATGACTCAATTTACACTCTCTTCTTGAAGGATAATGGTTCTTATAAAATTTGTTTCTCTAATGTGTCTATACCATATTCATGCTAGTAGACCTTGGGCTGTGCTGTGTCTCTTACAGTCATTTGGGCACTTAGAGTTTTTTCTGTGACATATTTTCTGTGACAGCATCTAAAGACATGGGGGAAAGGTCATGAAGCATGTAGCTGAAAACCCTCATCACCAAGTATTAGCATTGTTCCTTTGGAAAACCTGACAAATATCACTAAACATTAGATACCTCAGCTATAGAAGACAGTGATAAAAACATGACCTACTTAATAGGACTTCATGAAGGATTGTCCAAAAGAATCTGTTAAAACAAAACAAAACAAAACAAAACAAAACAAAACGCTCTTTGTCACGGGCGTGAGTTCGTAGGCACAGCGGGCCTGGAGGAGCCAACATGCCGGTTGCCAGAAGTTGGGTTTGTCCCAAAACCTATGTGACCCCTCGGAGACCCTTCGAGAAATCTCGTCTCTACCAGGAACTGAAGTTGATCGGAGAATATGGGCTCCTAAACAAACGTGAGGTGTGGAGGGTCAAGTTTACACTGGCCAAGATCTGCAAGGCTTCCCGGGAGCTGCTGATGCTCGACGAAAAGGACCCAAGGCGTCTTTTTGAAGGCAATGCTCTACTGAGACAACTTGTACGAATTGGGGTGTTGGATGAGGGCAAGATGATGCTGGATTACATCCTGGGCCTAAAGATTGAGGATTTCTTGGAGAGGCGGCTGCAAACCCAGGTCTTTAAGCTGGGCCTGACCAAATCGATTCACCATGCCCGTGTACTTATCCGCCAGCGTCATATAAGGGTCCGCAAGCAGGTGGTGACCATCCCATCCTTCATTGTCCGACTGGACTCGCAGAAGCACATTGACTTCTTCCTCCGTTCTCCTTATGGTGGTGGCCGCCCAGGCCGAGTGAAGAGGAAGAATGCCAAGAAAGGCCAGGGTGGTGCTGGAGCTGGTGATGATGAGGAAGAGGATTAAATTCAAACCTTCCTGGACTGGAGGACTGTCTAGTTTTCCAGTTGACTAATAAAACAGTTTACACTTGGTTAAAAAAAAAAAAAAAACAGAAAGAAAGAAAAGAAAAGAAAAAGAAAAAAAGTCAGCTCAACATCTAGCACATTAAAAAAAAACAGTTCAGGATGTCTTGGAACTCACTGTATTCTATAGCTCCCATGATGGCCTCTAATTCAGGCCTATCCTGGAGCCACAGGAACCTTTATTGAGACCTCAGGTGGCATACAGTATGCCAGGCTCTAGAACAGACATATTTGGATCAATTGGATATAGTCAACCTTTTATCTCTGTCAAGATACCTACTGGCATTTTCTTATTGTATTAACCTTATTACTTGGTGATCTTGGATAGGGTGCTTCAATGCTTGCTCCCCTCAGCTGCCAGCTACAGACGGTTCCCACAGCTCTTAGAGCCTGGTGGTATAATTGTGAATAATTTTCTTTGGATATAATTTCTTGGGATCATCATAATGAGCCAAGAAGAGGCTGTCTGTGCATATCCAAAGCATTTTATGGTTGGTAAAACAATGAACTAAATCTTCGTTTGAGAATATATTTGAAGCTATTAGCCTAACTATGGTGTGTAGCCAATTATATTTAAATAACACATAGGTTGTTAGTAGTACAGGTGGAAGACATGCTGTAGCAGCAATCTGAAGGCAGAAATAAAGGTTGATCTCCCAAAAGGAATGCCCATATGGGTATTTGTAGACAGGAGACTAAGGCAGAGGATGTAAAGCCCAGGAAAAATCTGGATAATTGTTTTCAAGACTTCTGTATGGCAGAGAGATCTGCCTATGGACTCAAGGCAGTGAACAGGAAATGTTTAGAGGCTGCAAAACACAATTGTTGATAGATCACCCAAGAAGTGGTAGGCTTTCCTCGGAGCCTTCATACTTTTCAAACCCACTGGGGAAAAAACTTGCTTTAATATCACAATTTAATTACTTTACTAATAGTAGACATAAAAAGTCTATGGAAGAGAGTATTATAAAAAGGGGATACATAAAGAAAATGAAAGCAAACTAAATGAGTTGAAATGGAAACTATATGTTTGAGCCTTCCTGACTTCTCATGGACACATGGGTTATACCTAATTTCTTTCCACAGATCTATGTTGCCACCCGTGCAGCCTGCCCTCAAGATGATTATCTTTTGAAAGCAATCAACAAACCTTCTTTCAAGTCCTAGTTATGTGGCTTGAAGCACAAGAAAAGGTTGGCAAACATGAAAAATTAATCATCCAAGCCCTGATTGGAATTGATTCACTAAATTATAAAATTTGGTTAGGCGTGTCCATGTAGAGAAGTCATAACCCAAAGGGTAGAACCTGCGGATGCTGCTTTTCTAAAGTCATGTTGTCAAGGTGCCATATAAATCTTTATGCTTATAACCATATTATGCAGCTGCTAACTTTGGTCAGCGAAGCTTCTCATTGTAGCGCAGAGAATGAGTGACTGTGAGTGCTGAGCTATCGATTCCCTTCAAGGCTCAGGGACCATCATACAAAGAGGGGGCTGAAAGAATGTAAAATCTGGAGGATGGGGAAGAGAACTGAAACGCTGTCTTCGGTTCACTTTGCAGGCTGTTGTTATGGTAACTCATCGGAGTCAGTTACCTGTGTAAATCCTGTACAAGAAGAATCTTGTTAAAAATGCCAATATGGATGGGAAGAGTTCTCCAGACTCCATCCTTTGCTGAGGAGCTAGCGCTAATTGACAGTTGCCGGAAGTCACTTTTTGAGAGTGTGCTGGTCTCTTGCATGTTTCAAAGGCTATATACATGCATAGACATGGGGAGCACTAATTTGAAATAGTGGGTTTAAAACAAAAACTCAAAAAAAAATGAACTCATTTTAAAAGGAAAACATGAAATTTTGAAGATGATATGATGGGGGAGATCCTGGGGGAAGTGAAGGGTAGATATGATCAAGATACATTACATTTTATACGTTTATGTACTTTTCAGAAGAAAAAAATATGCAGGAAAGAGGCTTCCTCTCTCTGCAGCATATCATTTGCTCAGTGGTTCTTTTCTATTATTCTCCTTTCCCTGCGACAGTGAGGTCCAATATAGCCTCTCCTCTGCGTTTCCTTAGTACACCAACTTCTTAATTCTTATCTTGAATTTTGCTATTACATTTCATGGCTCCAAAATTGTGAGGAAGCTAGATTCTATCTAAAAATCTGACCACACACATCATTGATGTCACACACTGGATTTCAGGAAACAAGTGGAGGAGAGTATCCCATGCAAGTGGCTTATTGGCAGCCTTTGCAGGCTCATCACCGCCTGCAATTTGCAGGAATTTGCAGGATTGAGTAGGTGGAAAAACAAAGCTCTCTGGAGCCCTATAGTGAATAAGCTTCACAGGTGTTCTTCGTTGGAACCAGAATGCTGAGCCTTTGCTGTCTTGGGCACATAACTATTCTAAGACATGGAAAAGGTGTTATCTCATAAAGGTATGCTCTCTTCAACTAAGGACAAACACAGAAAGAACTCAGAAATGAGCTCTCAGTCACTCCCCACCCCCACTCCTTGTAGCTCCAGTGTTCAGACCTAAGGGGGCTGGTCTAAGGCTACAGCATCTACAAATAAAGACTCACATCTGGTTATACTTCCCCACTTCAAATGGTCCAGCTTTTATTCTGCTATCACCCCCAAAAGAGAGAAGTGACAAAACTTGTGGACAAGACAGATCAAGATAAAACGAAAATCCCAAAGTCTTTCCATCTTGAGAATGAAATGGATTTATGCCTGTTGCCCACTCAGGAATTGCATCTTTCATGATAAAACATTGAAGACATTCAGGCAGAATGCATGAAGGTTAAAATATGTTCCAAGTGGCAAGAGAAGGTTGGTGTGTGGTAAAGTTAGGTGACAGAATGTGTAAGACCATGAGTTCTATCCCTAATATAGAAAAATCCAAGTTATATGTATATATAAATTGTTTATAATATATGCACACACAAATACATACATAATTATATATACATAATTGTGTTTGTGTGTGCATGAATGTGTCTAATGAAAATTCAGGTACTGGTGTTGGGAATGCAAAATGCTTTTTATATATGGTTAAAAGTTGCTGCATTCATGCTACAAAAGTCACGTGTACTTGAAATTTCGAGAAACCTAGGAGATGGAAACAGTAGCCTGCTTCGATGAACAGCATGGCCTTTCTGCACTAATCACACCGTAATAGTACACTTGAGTTAAATCTACGTAAGTCCAAAGTGTGCCTTCACTTCCTGATCAGAGATGAAAAATCTTTAATCTTTACTTTAAATATTTCTGGTTCTTGCTCCTTTAAAGCACACTAATGCACATGCTTGTTCCTTTGAAAATGTAAAGCCAAATGTTTGCTTGAAAGTACATTATAATTCCCTTCCCGTCATTTTAAGATGGCACTTAAGGAAATAAGTGCAACATTCCTTCTAGTAGAAAAGCCACGAACAAGGCTCATTGTATAAACATCTTGCTCTGTGGCACTAGCATTAGCGTATCACGGCTATAAAAACAACACTCAATCATGGGGCCCGGGTCTGGGCACTGTCTTAAATAAGGTAGCTGAGGTTTAAACTCTTGTAAACATAAAAGGATCACCGTGAATGATGTCTGGGGCGGTATACTTTTAATGTATTTCCCTTTTCATTCTCTTTATTCCTAAGGGAAAGAAGAGAAATAAGCTCATGCAATACTTCCACATGCACATTCATGGTGGCCCACCCACACTCTGAGGGGCTGGGCCAGTGCCTGTCCCAAGGTCACAGGGCACCACGTCATGCCAGGGGTTGAACTTGCATGCTGGAAAACCCTTTTTGACCAGCTGAAATAGTAAAGATGAAGGAAGTGATAAGCTGTTGACTCTGTTAGAACCACATGATATGTTTCTTTGCTTGCTGTCCTCATTTTAAATTTTTTGAGAGTATAATATAATTACACAATATAATATAATTATATAATTACATAATATAATTACATTATGTACCACTTTCCTTTTTACCTTCCAAAACCTTCTATATACCCTTCCTTGTTCTTTCTAAAATTTATACAATAATATTTTACAGACTCAGCAGGTTGTACTTATATATTTAAGTATATATACCTAAATATATATTTACACCAGCACACACATATATGTGTGCCCTAGTGTTTACCACTGTATCTGTATAGTGTAGTGAGAATTATTACTTAAAATTTTATGAGTATTATACCTATGTTTTATTAGCTTCCTTATATTAAAGACTTATGTATACTCCAACAAAAAAGTGATTTCTCGATGGCACAGGATTGATTTATATATATCAGTTTTATGTATATGTATCTATGTTTGTTTATATGTATATATGCATCTATATCTGCCTGTATGTATCCATCTATTTATGCCTGTCTATATGTATGCATGAATCTATATAAATGTATGCATCTAAATCTGTCTATATGGATATGCATATCTGTTTTTCTACATGTACATGTATATCACCTATATGTCTTCATCATAATCTCAAATGAAAAGTATTATGTTAGACAGTTGTTATCTTAAAATATTATATAACTTACCAATTGTTAGGTTTCTTCTGGAACACTTTAGTTTTACATAAATGTTCTGAATGTTTTATGTTCTTAAATTTTCTGATTTTCACCATTTTTATATTTCTTTTGCCTCATAAAATTGGACACCAAAATGAAAAAAAGCAGAAAAATTTAAACAATGAACTTTCATCCATTTTAGTCATGCTGTTTTTTTCATCTGTTTTTTGTTTTTGTTTTTGTTTTTCCTTCTTGGAGAAGTTTCTTCCTTCTTTACTAAGCTAGCAGTTCAGTAAAGATAATAGTGATCACTAATGGTACAGAATATTGTGCTCTTTGTTTGTAGTCAGATAAGAAAGCAATTATCTCTCAAGTGTAAAGAAACACAAAGCTCAGAAGTGATAGAATTCAGCAGTGTGGCATCTTACTATGGTTACTATAGTGTGTTGTTACTTATATCAGCAAAACGGTCTCCCCTTTTCTTCTGGTAAGAAAACCATGAAACCGTTTTGTGGCCTACCCTTCCTCATCTAGGTTTACAGGTTTGGTTGTGAGTGACCACAACTACTCCAAAATTATTCTATTTTCTTGAAAACAGCAACTGTCATACAACCAAACCCAGTACAAGGCAGCAAGGCTGGAGGATGGGTGTTTGTGATACTCCTGGAGAGAATCACGTCATGGCTTTTGCCTGCAGTCTGAACTCTATAGTGTCTTCTTTCTCAAGTCCTTTTTCTCATCATGATGAGCACTTAGAGATATGGTTTCCTCATAATCTACATCAAAAGTTTGAAAGTCTAAGAGAGGACCATATGTTCCTCACCCAGTTCCCTCCAATGATGGTAAGCCAAAATTGACACATGTGTTGTGTGTGTGTGTGTGTGTGTGTGTGGTTTTTATTATATATGGAAAGTCATACAACCATTATAGAATTCACAGAGAAAACTGCTCCATCTACTTAAGACCTATGTGTTACTCTTTTGTGTCATCAGCCACCTCCTTTCCACCATCCCTGATTTCAGTTCCGCTCAGCATTGACCTGTTTCTGTCTCTATGGAGTTTTCATTTTTTATTATTGACATTTAAATATGTGGCTTTCTGAGAAATATCTTGCTCATGGAGGAACTTGCCATATAGCTGTTCTCACACTCAAAATCTCTTTTGCTCAGCCTCCTCAGAGTTTGCATGCTGTATAAGTACATCCTTTTGGATAACTTTCTTGTGGTTGCTCCAGGTTTTTGGATCTAGTTTATTACATATATATATTTCATTATATTAATATCAGTATCTTGACACTACAAGTGAAGTGTGGACTTCATCTATTTTTATATCAATATGGCTTCTACTAGATATAATACAATATCCTTAAGAATTTACATATACTGAAAACCATATTGCATTTGTTTCAGCCTTTGAACACGATGTATTAGCATCTGCCTTGGTACCTGAGGATGTCTTCTCTCAATCAGTCTGAGAACTTCCTGGTTCTTGGTGTCTGGTTCTGAGAGATAAATACATCTGATGTTATGTGTGAGTCTAATTTTCTTTAAATCACTGGTGAAAAAGACATCATGAATTTGAAAGAGCAGATGGAAGGGAGGAATTGAATAGAGGAAAAGGGAGAGATGTAACTGTATTATAATTTAACAAAACAGGGAAAACGTAAAAAATTTAATGTTTTCAGAAGGCCTTTCTCCACATCTGTCTGACCACTGGAAGAGAGCCTAGTTACGATACTTCACTGGGGAGGAAGGGCAGGTTTTCTGTTTGATCCTTACTGCTATATGCAGAAATAGTAGAAGCTCCATGAGTCTTAGTGTTCGGCTAAGGTGAGAATGAATCATGATGTTACAGAAGTCAGCTGCTGACACCACTGAGGTGCCCCATCATCTTTCCCCACAGCATGCTCCCTCACATTATGATGGCATGTCTACTTGACCTTCTATAAAGCACCCCATTAGGCAAAAAAGAATGTGTTGTACCATTCCATTGGTCAAAGGCTTTCCACGCAGCCTTTCCTTACACTACCCAGAGGCAAAGAGTCCTTGATGTGGCCTCATGAGGACACAGGTCTGAGCTCTCCATTTAGAATTTGCTGATGGGGAAAGAATGCGCTCTAGACTTTTCTGTGATCTTTGGCCAGAGTCAGGTATCTAAGCTACAAAACTGTCCATTTTCTAAATCTCTTATTCCCAAGTCATCTTATTATACACAGAAGAATGTGTCTAGGAGCTGTTTTACGTTTTACTCTCAATTTACTGTCATTTCCAGATCATGTCCTGATTTATGTCTTTATTTAGTCTTATCAGGACCTTATTTAGCTGCTATGTTCCTTGTAGGGTACATAAGACAGGAACATGGTTCACACAGCGGTAAGCCATCTTCAGCTTCTTCTTTCCTTATTTCAGAGCCTTCTTCTTTCTATTTCACAGGTGGCACTGGGAGTGTTACAGGGCTTACGGAGAGGAATGCAGAGGATTGGATTCACTCTGGTGTCCCAGAAGAGAAATTTCAGAATGATTTTTAATGGAAGTAATGATTGTTTAATCAAATTCTTCTACCATGTCTTCTCCCTTTGTGACTATTATGATCTGAGAGTTCCAAAATGCTTGTAGTAACTTGTAGCATCAAAACAGATCATCTGATCATTTAGCAGACCCCATTGCTGTGATTCATTTAAACATATGAATGTGCTAGTTGATGGTTCCTTGTGTTTTTTTTCCTTTTGTTGATTTATTATTACTGGGTTTTGTGTTTGTTTTTGTTTTGAGACAGAGTATGCCTATGTATTTTCATACTTATAGTGATTTACAAGGATTTCACTTTCATTTTATCCCACAGAGACTGTATTTATCTTCCATCTTATCCCAAGAAAGCTTATCCCAAGTTCTAGGAAATCATTCTCTAATTGTCAAATTATAACTACACCAAGATTCCTACCCTTTTATTCATTTTAAAGGCAAATAATTACGAATCAATTGCAGTTCATTAAGAGCTAGACTTCAAATTGTTTATCGTATAATATATTTTACATATTCACTAGCATTTTTCCCCTAAATTAGTCTCCAAAATTGAGCATAGAAAATGAAAATGACCAAGAACTTGTCACTACTGACATGCTTTGTGGGAGGTCAAACGGGGCCATGAGGTTGAGAACAACATAAAAGAGGAATGAGCAGGGCATGGAGAATGGCCTTCGGAGGATCCGCTCCGGGTCATTATATTCAGGCTGCTGTTGCCTCTATTTGTTTTGAACTAGATGAAAAATATGGGATATTTTATTTTATTACCACTAAAGTAGAGTATTCCTCAATGTAAACCAAGACATTTTAATATTTTAGCAATTTGAATTTATAGTAGACTTTTTATCAGAGACTAAACTGCTCAATATTTTTTCTGATGAAGTACACAAGGAAGAAAGAAAGAATTGCATTCCGTTTGGAGAGGATGATGAAGATGGGAACAAATACAAATGCCTCAGTCCTAAAATATATTTTAGTAAGAAACTTTATTTTCTACAAGATACCATTAACACACTGTTTTTATTCTCCACTGAGCTTATATAAATTCCTAATTAAGAATTTACCTATTACTTGTTCATAGTATTTCTTTAAATACATTTATTGTATTTACACAGCACTACTAGTAATAAGACAGAGAGCAGAGACAGCCATTAAAATGATTACCTCTTGGGAATGGAGAGATGGCTCAGTAGTTAAGTAGCCACTGTCTGCTATTCCAACCGTCCTGAGTTCAGTTCTCAGCAACAGCATGGTGGCTCATAACCATCTGTAATGTGATATAATGCCCTCTTCTGGCATACAGCTGCACGTGCAAATCAAGCACTCATATACAATAAATAAATAAATAAATAAAATTTTTTAAAAATGATGACCTCTTTAGTGAAAGTGACCTGTGGTAAAAATTGCATTGTTACATATCATATGTTGAAGGTACAGAAGTAGAAGAAGAATAAAAATAGTAATAACGACGATAAAAAAAAGATGTATACGCCCCATAAGATTTAAAGGAAATGTAAATATGCATCAAGAAATCAAATATTCACTGATAAGAAAGATGGTAAAAGAAAAATTATTGACTTCAAGTGAAACATAAGAGTAGAACATCTAATGTTTTACACAGTGGTTCAAGAATTCTGGACAGAGCCGAACTTGACGCTTGGTGAAGGCTCAGAGAGAATGGAAACAATGTTGAAAATGTACCATGCATAGATGCAAAAAGTAGTTACTGTGAAAGGATCAAAGGTTACTATCGTAGAATGAAAATCTGTAAGGAAGAAGCATCTGGACATGTGTTTACAGAGAGCCATGAGGATGGCAAGGTAGCCTGGGGCCAAATTTCAGACTTTCACAGCTTTGGAAATTGAATAAAAGCATTTCTACCCCCCCCCCCGAGGCCACAAGAATTCAGATAAGCAGCAAATATAGGATCAAAGTGCTGTTTTCGATTACATTCCTTAGAAGGATTAATCTTTCTATTGGGAAAGGGAGATTTATGAGGATGAGTCACCCACTAATGATTAATGATAAAATCAATATTGATTTTGTCAACTTTAGTGATAGCAGTAGGTTAAAAAAGAATAAATGTTATTGAGCAAAGAGGAAAAGATCTTGCTTCTTGATGGCATGTGTGTGGGAAATCCTAGGGGTTAGGAAATTATCACCAAACACACTGCACTTCAGTTGGTGTGACTGGGAGCTTTTCTGCTAGCTGCTTACACTGCTTGATGAAGGATTGGTGCTGCTATTTTAGAATACATACAGTAATGGTAAGAGCTAGGTAAGGTGGGGTGCTGGTAGGTGACTTCAGAGAGCAGTGACTAAACTTACTTATTGTGTGGAAGGGGTCAGAGGGATAATCTACCCTGCAGATCATCAGGGGTTCCAACATGGTTGGTTTGACAGATGGAAAGATTAAGGCAATAGTTTTAAAGCTGCACATTATACGGCGTGTGAGAGACCCAGTAAGAGTTGATCAGTTCTAGTTATTTTTGGTAAGATGTTTTGAAGTGATGGACCCATGCAAGTCTCTGGCTGAAATGCTTTTCTATTGAATTCCAGTCTCTTGTTTATTTATAGAATTTTAAAGTAGTACACAAATAGCAACAGGTTGTGAGGATTCCTAGGAATTAGTTACATGTGGGACTTGTTGATATTAGGATAATTTTGTTATTATTCTCTTAACCCAGTAAGTTTTATATTTGTCTTTCATTTTGTATTGAAAATTCATCCAATATATGTTTCTACTGTCCCATCTCTTCCAAGATCCTCAGTACACATCTAACACCACACCTTCTTTCTCTCTCTTTAGAAAACAGACAAATACAATAAAACCAAAGAAACTAGAACTTAGGAGACAGGGAAAAAAAAAACACAAGAAACACACACACACACATACACACACACCATAAAAACACAATTTAGGAAACCATAATATACAAGGAAAATACCAGTAAGATTCTTTTAAAAAGCCCAAACAAAGCAATGTGAGATGAAAAATGTACAAAAATAACATTGAGTTTACTTTGTGTTGGTCATGCCCTGCCAGGCATGATGGGAACTACCTTTAAGTGTGTTTTATGTATGAAGTGAAACTCCACTGGAGAAACCTTTTTTTCTTCTCAAGCAGATTTCAATTTGAGATAGCCTCTTGCCTAGGGACAGGCGACCACGTCCACATCCCCTCCTATCACAGGGCTTGGACCTGGACAGTGTGTGTGAGTCCATATGTGCATCGCTCACCATTGTATCTGGAAGACATAATCCCAACTGGTTCTTTACAATCTTTGTACCTCCTCTTTCGTATAGCTTCCTGAGAATGGAAGGGAGTGGTTTGGTGAAGACATCCCTTTTAAGGCTGAGTGTGCCATGGGTTCTCACTCTCTGGACATTGTTCAGTTGTGGGTCTCCATGTTAATTCCCATCTACTGCAAGAAGAAGCTTCTATGAAGATTGGTGAGGAGGACACTGACCTATGGCTATAGCAAAATCTTATTAGGAGTCATCGTATTATTGTGCTCCTTCATCAGAATATTTCTATTCCGTTTTCTTCTTGGCCTGTCTAGTCTCAGGTCCCCAGCCACCTGGGTATGGGCTCTATCTCATGAAGTGGACCTGAAATCCAATCAGATAGTTGTTGGTTACTCCCACATTTGCTCCACTATTGCACCAGCAGAGTTTGTAGCTACAGTGGTAGTTAGTCACCTTCCTCCTTTGGTAGAATGCAGAATACCTTACAGTACCATGAGCCCTAGTCAGTAGGAGTGAAGGCTCTAGGTAGGTACTAGCTTAACAACTTCTCTTTGTCCAGTGAAATATGTATTGTCTTCAGCAATGGGGTCTTACCATCAGTTTGTGAACATAGCCTGAGTTGTTTGGGAACCTCTACCAGGCCCCATTTGTCCAACAACTCAATTAGAATATAACCCATTCCTGGCACTGGAAGTTTCATTTGTTGGCAAAAGATGTCTAATGGGAGAAGAATCTACCCTGTCACTTGCTGAGTATATATAGTTTGTTTTTTCACAAATATATGTTGAATATATAGAAAGAATGTGTGTCTGCCAGAAGCTTCTACAGTAGTTGGTGGCCACGTGCCCACTCCGATGACGCTCAGTCTTAGTTGTTTCTTCTAATATCCCTCCATTAACGCCCCGTCCTCCTCCTCCTCTTCCTCCTCCTCCTCGTTTAATTCTCCTTGTCCAGTCTGTCCCCTATCTCTCCGTAAGTATGGCTGTTTCTTTTTACTTAGATGATCCTTTCCTCTCTCCTGGTCCCACCTGACCTCTGTGGTTATATGGATTGTAATCCACCCATCCAAGGCCTAAACACCAGCATGTGCATATAAGCTAATAAGACAAACCCCATATTTGTCTTTTGGGGTTTAGGGTTACTGGGTTACCTCTCTCAGAATGACTGCTTTCTTGCTCCATCCATTTACCTGTGAAATTCATGATTTCGTGTCCTATTTAGTAGCAAAATAATAATCCATTGCCCCATATACTTGGTGATCTATTTTCTTCTTGTATCTTGATAGGCACATCTTTCTTTAGGTTAGGAATTTTTCCTGCTCTGGTTTTCTTAAAAGTATATTTTATGTGCCTTTGATGTGGGTTTATTCTCACTCCCATATTCTTCTTGCTCACAGATTTGGTCTTTTTCACAGTGTCCTGCATTGCCTGAGGTTTTTGGGTTTTTTTTTGTGCCTGTTGGTCCTTGTGTATTTTGTTTGTTGCATTTAACATTTTCTTTGACTGGGATTTCTGCTACTTCTCTTCAATGACTGAAGTTTCTCTCTTCCATGTCTGTACTCTGTTGTTGAAGCTTAGCTATGGTTTTCTTTAGTGATTTTATTTTGACTATCATGTCTTGAATTGTTTTCATTATTTCATTCCACTGTTTGTCATGTTTCCACAGGTTTCATTAAGCGATTTATCCATATCTTAGTCACAGTGTTTGATCTATCCATAATTGCTCTTTTAAAGTCCTTGTCTAGCACTTCAGCTATGTTGTGAGGTTACTGAGTTCTGGTGCAGACACACTGTCTCGTGCGTTAATGTTTGTGTTTTGTGTTATTATCTATGTATCTGAGGTTAAGATGCTTGAGGTGATTCTAGATATTGCTATCTGATCTTTCCTGTGTTTTCTGTTCCCTGATTGATTGACTGATTGATTGATTTCTTTAGTTTTCTTTGGTTGGTTTTGTTCTTGTTTTTCCCTCTCTGTACCTTAGAAAAGTGTGTGCACCAGTTGTGGGTTGCTAGCTAGAGAGTGCTTCTGCAGGCCAGTGAGTAGAAGACTCAGATAAGTACTCAGGCAATTTTCATTTTCCATTTTGCTCTTTATTACTATGCTTATATATAATCTATCTGTATATCTACATAAATTTATAAATAGATATATATTTATTTATAATTTTGTATATGTATGTATCTAGATATAGTATCTAGATATAGCTTTATAATATAATTTAAACATATAAATTATAATTATATATAATCTATGTCTATAGATAGATAGGTAGGTAGAAATATAGATGAATAGGCAAATAGATAGATAGATAGATAGATAGATAGATAGATAGATAGATAGATAGATAGGTACAAAGAATTTAAATAATCCACCCAGGCTTTTCTCATTCCATCTTTTTAAACTTTTAATTTTGGGGAGCATTTTTTACAGAAAGGACTTTTTTCTATTCACAGTGATGATAGCTGAAATGCAATCATTTTCAAACAATGAAGAGCCTGAGGTCTAGATGTGTCTGGGACAGCCAGAAAACAAAGGCAGGCAGAGGAGATGGTGAGCACTGCACACTTAGCAGGGACTTCAGCTCTGTCTGTGGGAAGTCAGGAAGTGGGAGTGACCTCAGAACAGTTCCCAATAGGGATAATTTAGGTGTCATGCAGATGTCCCCCTGTGTTGCATATAGAGCATGGCTTCAGCAGAGGTCTGGCAGCTAGGGTCTTAGCCTTGGCTTCACCACCACAAAGGAATAGGAAGGGAAGTGTCCAGTTTCAAAACTCACGGGGAATATAAAACTTAGGGTGCTTCAATCACTTAGAGAAAAAATGAACTCAGCAAAAGTTTGTGTAATAAAATACAGACTGATGACACATAAAATTGTCTCAGAATGTATGTAGTAATCGTGCAAGTTTCTATAAATCCCGTCTCTGAAATCTAAGCAAGTTTAGTATTTAAAAATAAATAATAAAATATTTAGAAAAATAATTTTTAAAAATCCATCGGAAAAAAATAAAATGACTATAAGGAGAACAGTAGCGTTGAGTTGGAGTTGATTGTATGCACACCCAGCTCTAAACCTGCTGTTTATCTCATCTTAGACAAAGACATCTCAGTTCTTTGGTTTCCTCTTCCTCCTCCTCCTCCTCTTCCTCCTCCTCCTCCTCTTCCTCCTTGTTATATTCAGTTTCATGTTCTTTCAATAGTATATTTAATTTTTATGTTTTTTTACAGTTTTTAAAAAAATTTTACACATAAATAAAATACACCAGAAATAGCAAGAAGAACCATGAAACTATCAGGAATTATATAAATGCTACATTCATAGTGTTTTGGCTATTTGTATTTGGGAACCTTGACGAAAACGTTTTTCTTATCTTGATGAGTCTAAAATTCTGAATGTAAATCAATATCTATCATATCTCATCTCTATCAACTTAAAACATCTATCTAGACCTGAAAATAACTTACCCCATCACAGACTTGAGAAGGAATAAAACTTAATTACCTGAGTAAACCTTTTACTAGTAAGAAACTGGAGAAGACTTAAGTAGGATGCACTGGGGCGAAAGGGTAGTGCTGGGGATTGAATCTTGAATACCCTGCATCAAAGGTAAGTATTAAAAACAAAAGCTTATCCATAATCCTTTGAGATGGTATTTTATGCTTATTTTTTTAAAAAAATAAAATATAGCATTGTGTGAACCAGACTGGACCTCCACCTGCAGGCCTCCTGGTCCAGCCTCTTGAGTGCTGGCTGAGATTGTACGTAGATACCAAGATGCCTACCTGTGTTGGCATTAGCATTAATATTTATATTAGAAACTTTGTATTTCCTTGTTAAACTTCATTCTTTCCTGTTAAGAACATTCTTCTTTGATAGTGGTCATGTATCTAGGAGAGAACAGAACTGATACAGCCAAATGATGCCAACTGAACATTTTACTTGTGATATTTTTTAGGCATTGCCTTATTAAGCATCACAGTTAGTAATATGCAGATTTTTCAAAACCTCACAAAATTTTTTTTTAAATATTTAAAATTATTTACAGGACTTAAAGTGTCTCAAAAGAAATAATTTTTCTTCTGAAAACACATGATTTCTCACAAACATACAGTCCTAAAATTATAAATGTATGAGGTATGCGGGATGCACAGAACAATTAATGCTGGTTCTCTGCTCTTTGTATGAGCAGAGGAAAGACATCTGTACATTTTCATCGTGCCATATGAAGAATGGTGTCTAATTAATAAATCACAGGGATTCTGTAGCCAACAAGAAGCTTTGTCATAGACATTCATGTCTAAGCCAGTCTCAGAGCTATTACCAAATAGTGAGATTAGTAATATAAGTTACCTGCTTGTTCTGCAGTTTGAATTCTTTACATCCCGATTGAGACTGCCTCCCTCATTCCTTCTCCATCCCACCCTTCCAACCCCACCCCCTCTCCCTCCCTCCCCTAGTCCTCAGAAAGGGGAGCCCTCCTTCCCTAACATCTGACCTCAGCCTATCAAGTTTCATCTGTACTACCTGTATTCTTTAAAAGAAAAAAAACTTTTAATTGTTCATCTTAAAAATTTTTTTGACCCTTTTCTTTTTTTTTTGATTTTTAAATATGCATTTATATTATTACACACATATAAAATAAACTATATATTACAAGAAGAACCATGAAACAATCAAGAATTATATTAATGTTACATTCATAGTGTTTTGGCTATTTGTGTCATCTTTTTTTAAAAGGTGTTTTGTCTACATGAATGTCTGCACACCAGAAAAAGGCATCAGATCGCATGGGATTACAGCTATACCTGGTTGTGAGCCAACATGTGGCTGCTGGGAATTAAAACCGGGACATCGGGAAGAGCAGTCAGTGCTCTTAAGCTCTAAGCCATGTCTGCAGCCGCCCCCGCCCCCCTTTCTCATCTTCTATAGTGGAAGTCAGTGGAACTAGAGAAGGTGCCTCCTCGCTTGAGTGGGTGAATATAATCCTGGAGGGCTTACCTTTAATTGTTGGAGGCCAATCATCTTTTTCAGCTATGACATTTCAATTCCCTCCTGCTGGCTGAAGGCTGAGTGACAAGACCACTTAATCTCTCATTTCTCAGGACGTACTTTCTTCCATCTGTTATTTCTTCAAATTATTTCTCAATATGCTTTTCAGGCTGAGCAAAGCCACTGAAGAAGCAAAAATCTATACTGAGTGTGGCAGCTTCATTTTCGAGGAGAAAGGATGTGGTTAATAGTCAACTTAATTTCTGAGGGAGGAAATCAGAGCCATAGACAGGAAGCGGGTCATGAAATATCTTCCAAAAGATCTAAGAAGTTTAGTTTTTTTTTTTTTTCCTATGTGTGATGTAAAGTAAGAAAAACTAAGTAGAGAATGATAAAATTTCCACCAGGGATAATTAAAGCTCTGATCCTGTTGTCTTGTTCTGTTTAAAGTTCTGACCCTAAAGCTTTACCTAGGCACACAAACATTTTCATCCTAAATATTTTCATAATGTAAACAATGCTGATCAGATCGGACTGGCATGTCCTTACTCCCAGGGCACACTCTACAGCATTTGTTACAAACATTTCATTTAAAAACACTGAAAATTGGCTGTACAGCTTCTGTGAGTGTTCCTAAGAATACTTCACTCTGAGCTGAATATGGCTTGTCTGTTTCAATAAAAAGAAGTGTGACTTATGCCTCAATTCAGCTCTCTGCTTCTTAACCAGAATTGCATTTCTAGACACCAAGAGCTATTTCTGCATATACATGTGTCATTTGCTGTTCTCTCAGCACAAAAGAGGCCAGCTCCTTTCTCTGTCCTCTGCCTTCACTATTCTCTGGCTTCTCTCGTTTCTTCTACTTCACTGAGCCCCAGAGCCTGAGGCGACTACTGGGAAACGACTCTCACACATTTGAATTTTCTGTACTGGCTGTTCAGGACCCTATCACTGTTGAAAGAACCCTGGCCTCTGCCTCATTTTTCAGCTCTCACAGACACTCACTCCAGGGCTGGGGATGTCTAAAGTGCAAGTCTGAGACTAGCCCTCCCTTGAGATCCTACTACAACCACACAGGATCATGTCTAAACTCGTTAATGTTCAAAATGAGCCACAATCTGCCCACATTCCTCCTCCAGCAAGGTCACAGAAAGAAACTTTCATTCATTCAGGAGTCAATTTGCCCATTAAAAAAAAATCTGAATGAAGGATGAAAGGTTAACACCGCTCTGCGGTCACCTGCCTTTTGATGCCCCGCAGAAGGAAATTTTGTTTATGTAAGTTTGGTGCAGACTGGGTCGGACAAAGGAGTCCCTTCAGACACAGCAGGTTTCAGGTTGAGGCAGCATTCACTCTCCCACCACTAAAACAAGTCAATGAAGCAGGCAAAGACGCGGCTGCTTGCAATAGGTGATGGCTGAGCTATGCCAGGGACATACTGTCACAGGCAATGGGGACCCTCAAATGGGCTAGGAAAACAAGGCATTTTGGCAACCACCCAGCCACCAGAATCCTAGGAGGGAATAACTATCAGAGAGAGACACCCCTACAAAATCTGCTTCAAAAAGCAAAGATAAAATGAGCAAACGTTTTCACAAGTTGAAAATAACTAATTAGCTGGTTTACAGTCTGGGCCCTAGTAGTCAGGAAGAAACAACCCTGTGACACCCTACTTTCCATCATAACACTCTCACTGCTCCCCAGAGTCTCCACTACCTCCCTTGCATCAGAGCACCTGTTTGTTATTAACTACCCTCGGCGCTCTCCTTCACAGGATTTCTTTGTTATGAATCTAGGCTTCTGTCTCTTGCCAGTAAAAATTCGAAGAGTTGGTTGAGCCTGTTTCTATGTTCTCAGCAGCCAGACATAAATTTGAATGGGAGAAGTCAGAGTTTCTACTCTGATTTTAGATTGCTGTGCGTGGACTGCAGATCACATTCTGCCCTGGACCTATACTTTAAGTACACAGTCATTAATAAGTATCCATGAAGTGTGTGTGTGTGTGTGTGTGTGTGTGTGTGTGTATTATATATAAATATATATATAATCTATTCTTCTATTCTTTAGGGTCTATCTCCACTATCTCTTTGAAAAACAATGATCGTTTCAGACAAATGCAGAATGCTCCGGTTTCAGCCTTCTTTTCCATCAAGAGTTGCATTGAGCCCCCAAAAGTCCAACAAACCAGAGAAATGAAGTGGCGTATCTGTACTCCAGAGTATTGACATCCCAGAGCACCAAGGGTAGAGAATATCTAGTTCATCCAAGTAATCCTAGCCATGAGATCACTCCTCACACACATACACTAAAAAAAACTACCTATGTCCTAGTATAAGCCCTTTGTGAAATTCACCAGTTTGCTTACCAAAGCATGGAAACACCTGAGGTGGGAATGTAAGAACCCCCCTCAGACAGTGCTGCCTGAGGGCCCCGGGGGCTTCAGGCTCCTGTTTATTTTGTCTGTATGATGGACTTTTAAGAACATTCACATCAGAGTTGGTACAGGAAAAGTGTCCTTGCTGTGACCCTCCACTGGCTGGAAATCTGGAGCACATTGCTCAGGAGACTACCTTATGAGCTCAGCTACTTGGAAATCTTGGCATCAGAAAGACCGAGTAGTTCCTCACTGGATAGAAGATTAATGGCCTCTGATGCTCATCTCTTTCTCTGCTGTCAATTAAAGACTCAGGCATGGAGAAAGTCTGTACTTGTAACATCCAGTGTTGTGTTATCATTGGCAGGTTTCAGGAATCCCACGGTAAGCTTTTAGGAAATTTACAGGACCACTGTTAATGCCATCACTGAAAACTGTCAAACTACATAAGCAGAATTAAAGAAATTATCCAGAAGCAGGCAAGAAGCTACTCAAAGTTCATCATTTCTAAACAGTTTATCAGATTACCAAGCTGTGCTCTGATACTCTCCTCTACCTGTACTACCACACAATTTCCAATTGTTCCCCTAGCTATGTATAGTGACGTTAGTGGCTTGGTGGCTTGAAATCAGACATGGTGGCAAAACTCATGTCATTACAGCCACAGCAAAACAAAAATCTGAGTATAATTTATAATCTTTCATGTTTATTGAAAATGTTGTTTTAAAAATTCTTCTCTCATATATTATATCCTGACCTGCAGTTTCCTCTCCATCCCCTCCATCTTTAGACTGGGTGTTGTTCTAAATAACATGGCAAGATGTGGGCTAACCCTCAGAGCATGCCATGTCTATGTGGCCCATGCAGTCCATACACACAAAACATGTAGCATTGAAAGAGCTGTGTAGCTCTGCAAAGAACTTGTTCACAGAACCTGCAAGGATGCTTTCAACTTTCATGCTAGTCGTGGCCTTAATGAGAGTGGCAGAAACCTATACTGCTAGTGTGCTTGCTCATTAGTGGAAAATACAGGCGATTTCACTATTGGTAATTGGGCAAAAGTTCTGGTAAATGTGTAGCCCAAATACAAGTGGTAGACTGTGTGCACTGAGGTGCAATCCCAGCACCAAATCCAAGAAATCAGAGTTCAGCAAAATCAGGGAGAGAGTTCTGGGAGACTCTGAGGGCTAATATCGAAAATATATGAAGAAATTAAACACCACGAAACAAATAACCCAATTAAAAATCGGCTATAGAGCTAAACAGAGAATTCTCATCAGAGACTACGGAATGGCTGAGAAACATTTAAAGCAATGTTCCACCTCTTTAGTCATCAGAGAAATGCAAATATAAACTCTGAGATTCTGTCTTACACCTCTCTGAATGGCTAAGATGAAAAATTCAAGTGACAGCACACATCAGAGAGGATGTGGAGAAAGGGAAACACCCCTCTATTGCTGGTGGGAGTGCAAACCTGTACAACCACTTTGGAAAGCAATCTGGCACTTTCTCAGAAAATTGGGAATATTGCTGCCTCCGGACCCAGCTATACAACTCCTGGACATATACCTGAAAGATGTTCCACCATACAACAAAGATATTTGCTCATAGCAGCTTTATTCACAATAGCCAGAGTCTGGAAACAACCTAGTTGTCCCTCAACTTAAGAATGGATAAAGAAACTGTGGTACATTTATGCAATGAAATACTATTCAGCTATTAAAAACCAGGAAATCTTGAAGTTTGCAGGCAAATGGCTGGAACTAGAAACAATCATCCCGAGTGAGGTAACCCAGACCCAGAATGGTATATACTCACGCATGTTACGTACTCACTTATAAGTGGCTATTAGTCCAATATAGATGTCTTCTCAGAGACTCCACCCAGCAGGGGATCAAGACAGATACTGGGACGCTGTGTAGAGCACTGAGAGTTGTAGGGGAGGGAGGGCACCTGGGAGGGTCAGGATCTCCACAGGGAGACCATCAAGGCCAGAGGAGGATCTGGACACAAGCGGGGGCCTATACAAAGTGATGCCCCAACCAAAGACAATGCATGCAGAGTACCTAGATCCCCTGTTCAGATGTAGCCAATGGACAGCTGGTTCCCCAAATGTGTGTAGGAGGGACTGCCATTGAACCTCTGACATGCACTCTGGTGCCCACAACTTGATCACTGCTCCTTGGCAGGATGGCCCTGCCTGCACACAGAGGGAGGGGATACAGGCTATCCTGATGAGATCTCATAGGCTGTGTCCAGACAATGGGGTGGGAACCCCTCATCAGAGGTCCAGGGGTGAGAGATAGGGCAGAAGAGGGACGGAGGGTGGGAAGGAGACGATAAGAGTGAAGGGATAACAATCGGGATGTAATTATGTAATGTGTGAATTAATTATAATAAATAAAAATTTAAAAAAGAAATCTGTCTTCTATATGGAAACTAAAATAAATCATATGTCATCACTATTTAAATTATATGCTATGTGTGTATATTATTAATAAAATTGCACACACATTTAACAGTATTGTTTAAATGTTACCAGCCCTAATTTCTATATAGTCTCTAAAACCTTTGTTAAGTGGCACCCTCTCTTTGAAGAGTATTGGATCTCATCTAGGTCAGAATTGATTAAATGTTCTCTCATATCCACAGCACAAAGCTATATCTGGGCCTCCAGTTTATTCCATGGTGCTGTCTATCTTCAGAGCGTGCTGGATCTTGCCCAGACAGACTCAGATTTTATAATCCTCCATTAGTCTAATCAACAATTTTACTACATTGTTCACAAATAGTAATCACTGCAAAACAAAACAAAACAAAAAACAAAAAGGTAATATTGTGCTATCTGAGGGAGGAAATAGGAACAGACAATGTTAACCACATTTGTTGAACGGGTAGTAAGGTCCAAGCAAATAATGATGCGATACAGGTTGACTCAGGCCTGGTTGGTAGAGAGAAGAGGATACTCACTTGGGTACTCAAGTAGATGTATGACTCTTGTCGCGCTCTTAGACTGTCACCTGAAGGAAATCATGTCTCCCTGAAAAGTTACTAAGATGATTCAGTTCAGTGGTTGGAGAGATGGCTCAGCATGAAGAGCTTACACAGCTTGTAACTCCAACTCTAATGAAACTCTCTTCTGACCACCAAAGGAAGACAGGCGCACACACTCATACACATAGACAGACACAGACACACACACACCCCACAGAGGCACACATGCAGGCACACACACAGGCACACACACAGAGGCACACATAGGCAAACACATACACACACACATGTTTATTTTTCAACCAAAATTGTTGACTTTACAACTATTCACTTAATGCATATTTACATACATCTTGTGGACACACACACTTCTGTGTATGTCTGTGTGTGTGTGAGTATGTACAAACTCATCCACCCTTATGTTGACTCACTGATTATTTGTTAGTTTTTCCTGAAGAGATAGATTACTAAATTTGGGAAAGGGTGTTATAGTATCTAAGTGCACATGATTGAGACCAAAATCCCTGGGAATGAATCATTATTCTGCTATAGTCTGTGCATGACCTTGGCTGACTCGCTTACACTGTCCAAGTGTGGCTTCCTGATGTAAGAGACTGTTGGGAAAATCAGGTATGAATGTATGTAATGAACATAAAGGATCTGGTGTGGCAATTACATTATTACAAGCAGCAGGAACATTGCGTGTGCCCTTCAGTTGACTGAGTGCCTCACAGTTTTTCCTTGTCTTCACGTTGGTGGCACAGGGTGTGCCGTTGTCCACAATGAGCTTCACCATTGTTCTTTCTGGGCCCCTTCACAGTGGGAAGATCCATGGGAGCTCCTCCCTAAAGCGATTCTGGCACGCTACAATCTGCCAGATCAGGTCTCCAGCTTCTTCTCCTCTGTTTTTACAAGTTTTGTTTATTTTCTTAGGCTCTTTACGGAAAGTGGATCTTTGAAAACAGTAGAAGAAAAAACTATTTCCTGAGCTCTCAGGAGACCATCTCATATAAAATTATTAATAAGGAAAAAGTCAATGCTTCAAAATCGTATGGAATGTCTCAGGCATGAAAACCTCCTCTCCTGTTTATTTCATTTAGCATCTGTGTTTTCTGTTATTCATCACCTTCTCCAGTTTCCACACCATAGAGGGTTGCTAGTGAATGTTTTTGCTGCTATATACTTTGAAGTCACGAGTCCATTTTCTGATCTCCCCATTTCAGATTTGTCTTTAGATTGTTTTGTTCTTTCTGTAGATCCCTTTTGATTTTTCCTCACCAGTAGAGAAACTATTTCACATTTAAGAAGGCATACCATCAGTATTTCGGTAATTAGAATCAGTCTTACAATGTTACCTTCTGAAGCATTCGTTCTCAGGAATAACTTCATAGAGAAACCCACCTTTTAAAAAATGCTATAAATAATGTTCTCACGTGAGCAGCCACTCACACAACTCATGTGTGCTGATTAAAAGGTGCATTGTGGTTTAATTATCTAATCTTTGGAGGCTCTAAGTATTGAAATATTGAAAGAGCTGTGATTAGAATTTGTCTAAATTTAAGTTCTGCAACTGATCAAATGTGGTACCAAAACATGCAGGAACTGCTGTAATAACCCTCACCGTGTGTTCTTGGGCTTTGGAACTACTTTGTAGGAAGAATGTGGAAGAGCGTGTCAGGGCTAGAAAAGCATTGATTCTTGGCAGCACAGTTCAATGGGATTTTACGGTGCGGGATTGGAAGACAGTGATGCTGAAGGAAATATGGTTAATGGAGGTCTACTTCATGAAAGAGAAGAAACAATACTCGAATAAGTAGTGTGATCTGGTAGATTTAGGTAAGATTTTGTCTAACATTTTGGCCTTATTCTGCCCAAGACCTAAGAACCCAAGTGAGGTTGACTTAGGAGGTGGTAGACTAGCAGATTCAGTAGAGGAAATTTTAGGACAAGAGAGCATTCAGGTTGGTGCTAAAAGCAGCTGTGACTATTAGAGATGAGCACTGATGAAGATAAGTCTCCCATTCTGTTCGGGAACAGTTGTGAGGATGTCCTCAGGGCAAAGCCCCACTCCTCAGAGGTTGCACCCTGTGAAGATTCAGGTAAATTTAATGGAAGAAAGAGTAACCTGAAGAGACCAGGGGTCTCTCACACTCTTTTAATATTGAAACATTTGTATTTTAAAGATTATATATTCTTTAATATTCCATGGATATAGAATGTGAGACAACTTATTTATTGATTTCTAAACAGTGTAATATTAAAGCCAACTATGATTTGCTTTTTTTCTTCATGTAGAATTTACAACTACTCATAGCAAAAGTAATCAAGAGATAAATATTTAATAGGAATGAATTTAGGTTAATATTTTCACTTAATATGCCATTTGCTATGGTTTCAATGAACCATTACTCTCAAAAACATTTTCTAAAAAATCAGATATTTAGTCCTTTCTCTTTATTTAGAGCCCCTTACTTGGTCTGAATGAGAATTGTGAAATGTAAGAGAACACATGCATTAGTTCCGGGAAGTCTAAATAAAGTCTTTAAATGCTCAGATACTACAGTGATGTATTCTGGATATTTGCCTGTCAATCAACTAATTTTGCATCATTTGAGAAAAAAAAACTTAAAACTACATATTTCATGGAGAATAGGAAACTGTGTCAAAGCTGCTATCTTTTTTCCATGTGTATTTCTGGCTTAATTTCTTTTTTAATAAAAAAAAAATCAGATGGTCAGGGGCCTGTGGATTTATGTCTAGATTTCAGCTTGATTCCACTGATCAGTGTGTGTGTGTGTGTGTGTGTGTGTGTGTGTGTGTGTGTGTGTGTTACCAATACCAGGATGTTTCATGTGTTACTACAGCTCTGTACTCTAACTTAAGGACAGGATGGTGATACCTTCATCAGTTCTTTTTTTATTCATGGTCCTTTAGCTATTGTTTTGTTTTCATGTGTGTGTGCGTGCGTGTGTGTGCATGTATGTGTATGTGTGTACATATAAAGTTGAAGACTGTCATTTCAATATCTCTGAAGAATTGTGATGGACATTATATGAGGATTGCATTAAATCTGTAGATTGCTTTAGGTAGTAGGGTCCTTTTTACTATATTAATCCTACCAATCAATGAGCATGAGAGATCTTTCCATCTTCTGATATCTTCTTCAGTGCCTTACGGATTTCATCATAGGAGACTTTCACTTGCTTGGTTAGAGTTATCCTAAGACATTTTATATTATTTGAGGCTATCATGAAATGTGTGGCTTCCTTCATGGCTTTCTTAATCTATTTCTTACTTGTTATATAGAAGGGCTATGGAATTTTGTTTCCAGCTACCTAGCTGAAGATGTGTAACAAGTGTAGGCATTTGCCACTAGAATTTTCAGTGTCACTTATGTGTCCTATTAGAGCATCTGCAAATGAAGTTACTTTGATTTCATCCTTTCCAAGGCAGTCATTCCCTTTCATCTCCTTCAGTCATTTTATTCATTGAGTTAAGGAATATTTTTGGCATAAGTTCTTCTTTTTGTTTTTGAGCTTTCAGGCATGCTGTTACAATATATAAGATCTCTCCAGTTCTTTTATGAAGGCACTTAATGTTATGAACTTACCTCTTAGAACAGCTTTCATTGTGTCCCATAACGAATGTCCCATAATTTGGGTTTGTTATATATTCATTTTGATTTAATTCTAGAGAGTCACCAATACTTCAATTCTGTCTTGACCCATTTCTCATTCAGTAGAGAGTGTTTTCCTTTCTATGAGTTTGTAGGCTTTCTCTTGTTTCTGTCTTATTGATATCAGCTTTAGTCCATAATAATCCAATCAGATGCAGGATGATATATCAATTTCTTTCTATCTGTTCAGACTTGCTTTGTGTTCAAGTATGTGAATAATTTTGGATAAAGTTTCACCAGGTGCAGAGAAAAACAGTATACTTTTTGTGTTTGGGTGAAATGTTCTACAACTATTTGTTATGTCCATTTGGGTTATAATGTCAGTTAGCTCTCACATTTTTCTGTTTAGGTTCTGTCTGGACAGCCTGATGTTGACAGTTGAGTATTGAAGTCTCCCACTATCCATGTATGTCAGAGGGAAAAGCTTAATATGTGATTTAAGCTATATTAGTATTTCTTTTATGAACTTGTATGCCCTGGTGTGTGGTGCATAAATGTTAAGAACTGAAATGTCCTCTTAGTGGATTTTTATCTTTGGAAAGTATTTAGTGTCCTTTCCTTCCTTTTCTCATTAATTTAGGAGAGGGGCTTAATATGGTGTTCTGTATGCTTCTTATGCCTTGATAGACATCTTCATTTTTCAGTATAGGAAACTTTCTCTTATGATTTTGTTGAAAATATTTTTTGTTCTTTCTCTTTTTTCTGTTCCCATTATTTTTAGACTTGGTCTTTTCATAGGGTCCCAGATACACACACACACACACACACACACACACACACACACACACACACACA
>OU015751.1:113356065-113415615 GCA_907169655.1 Acomys percivali
AATCCAGATATACAACGAGTATGATTCCTAATAAGCTGGTTTGTGCTTTTTACTTGGCAGCCTTGGGATTTTTGATGAAGAGACTCTTGTTCCCAAAGAGAATATTTCTGTGAGAGAGCCTTGAAAGAGTCCCATATGCCAAGAGATCAGCAGGCACAGATTGAATTAACTCACCAGCAATGGCAACTCAATGATAAGAAAATGAGTGACCTAAATATAATATATGTAATATATAATATATGGGGGATATATATAGATGGCATGAAAATATTGGTGTCAGGTGGTGTCCAGGGACATCCGCTGCTGTTTTGCATCATTTTAATAGTGAACACATCATAGAATAGCCATGGTTTAAGACAAGACTAGGATTCATCAGGATTTAGGGTTTGTGTTATATTTCTTGATAAGACCACAAAAGTCACACGCTGTGCAAGGAGATGACTGACATTGTGTAGAAGTATTGTAAATAATAGTTACAGATCTTGAGATAAACTCTGACATTAAGAGAAACTTATTCTAGGGACCATGTCAATACTATGTGTGTTCAGGAAGCTCTGTCCACCTGATAAATTTCCTCTGCTTCATTGGAAGTGGGATAAGCAACGACCAGTATATAACACAGTGGTACATATTCCCCCATTAGGGCAGCGCAAACACTGGTGTGTGCATTGATGCTTTCTTGCAAATAAGTATTTGAGCCAGAATTTCCACAGCTCCAAGGAGCTGCCTTCTTTCTAAATTCACCGAACCTTGGTGGTGGCTCTCTGTGTGCAGACAAAACCTGGCCTCTGGCTTCTCTTGGATTAAGTCAAAAGGTCCATGATAGGTCCAGAATTCCTGGTAGAGTTGTCAGAAGTCTCATACAGCACTGCTTGTTTCTAAGCCCCTCCCTATACCTGCTGCTGCCTTCCTCCGTGTTTTATAGGCATTTCTCCAAGATTGTTTATCTATCATCACAGAGAATGTTTCCATGCAATCCTTTTAGGTCAGATAGAGATAACATTGAGCTCTTTTATGAAAAGCTAAGTAGGATAAATTGGAAAAAGTTTTAAGTAATAAACTTAGAGCTACATAGCACATATTTTAAATACTGGAAAATGAAAACAGTTTTAATGCCTTACCTATCCTCTCTCATCCTCTTTCTCTGTCTGTCTGTCTGTCTGTTCTCTCTCTCTCTCTCTCTCTCTCTCTCTCTCTCTCTCTCTCTCTCTTTCTGTCTCTCTCTCTCTCCCTCTCCCCTGCCCAAGTGCTAAATGTAGGACCCATTGTCTCACACATGTTTTGCAAATGCACTGAGCTCCATCCCAGACCAGGTCCCTTTATTCGTGAATGAGCACATACATATTTTGAATAAGTTATAAGTTTATAACAACAGAGTGAATTAGTGAGATAAAAACATAGTGTTCATTAATCATTTCAAAGACCATTTTCTATCATCCTTCTGCCCATACACATTCATGACTTCACATTTCATTTATGAAGCAGTTGTTTCTGCCATTGCTACTTATATCATCCCCACTAACAGTAAAAGTCTGCCTTGAGCCTGTCTTTCTTACAGAATAACATGATTGTACTAATGGCTCAGTTATTAACTCAATTAATATATAACATCCCCTTCTTTTACACATATTTTCTTTTTAACTAAAACTCTGAAACTTTTTTTTACGTAAGTCACTTAATTTCTATAAGATGCATAGCATGAACCATACCCCACTTTAAATAGCTATTCACACAAAATGAAAATATCATTATCATGCACATTTATGGCTAAAGTTTCCAGCTCATAATTGCAGTGAATTCTTTCTCTTAATGTCCTATGTGTCAGAATGTAATATAGCTATGATAATTATGTGTCACAAACGTGCTCTTGCCTGGGAATTGTGAGCGGCTGTGTGAGGCCCATATCCTTCCTGCTGGTCACAGAACATCTGTGGTTCCTGTTTTGTCTGACTCGATCTAGTTAAGGTTTCACTGCTCTTCTGAAAAAAATTATGGTGAAAGGAAAAGTCTTAGTTTTAAATCCTGATTATACCTACTCAAATAGAAATAGAAGGCATTCTTCTGCATTGACCAAAGCTTCTATGCCTGTAGACACAGAGATGCTAGACAGACGATGATTTCTAAGGCCCTGTAAATCATGGTAGTACTGAAAATACAAAGTTTCACCTATTAAAGTAAATATGAAATAAAACCAACATCACCCCTTCCCTCTGGCCAATCATGGTCCTCTCCCATTATAGCATCTTTGTCAATCATTTATACAATTGTGGTGATTTCCAAATTAGACATGCTCAGAATCACATGGAGGAATTTTGTAAGTAAATTCCTTCTACCATAAAGATTCTAATCCAAATATCCTAGGGGTAATGGTTGGATATTTGGGGTTTTCTAAAGTGAATAACTTTAAGTTTCAGTAAATATGGGTTCAGATGAACTAAAATGATGTTAACTGATGATCAATATTTCACAAAAATTATGTTTAAATAGTTTAATGTCAACTCTTGCTAATATAAATACTTCTATCACTCTGCACATTTAATTTTTCCTTTGGTGATAAAAACCAAGACTTGGGTCATTCATATTAGGATATTGTTACTTTTTCACGTATAAAATGTCACTATGAGTAATTTGGTATAACTTTCAGGTCAACCAGACTACATCTGTATGAGTTTTGCAATAACAGAAATATCAACAACACTTAGCTTTGTAGTGCAGTGGATTCTCAAATACCCAAGTTTTATAATACGGATCAACTTTAAATAGCCACCAAAGGAATACGTCCTGACATTCTTATTAATTTTCCAGCACAAAGAGATTTTTCCATCTGGAAAATTTCAAGGACAAGCTTAAGAGTTCAGTTGCCATCTCTGCTACTGACCTGGCAATCCTTATGTCATTTTCCCTATTGGAAGAATAGGGACTAATCTTGTGGGTCTCTTACTATGGTACACACCAAAATTACCTTGCTAATATTAAAAATATAAATGTTTTTCCTTCTTAACAACAAGAGAAAAATGATAAAAGCAAGAGAACACCTATGAAGGAGAACAAGTTTAGAGGAAACATCAACTGCATTTCACCTACATAAACACTTCCTGTTCAGTTTTTGTCCTTATCTGTTTCTTTCATTTCTAGAGACCAGTCCTTCATTTAGGACACAAATTGAGCAGGTAAGTGTATTCTACTCCCATAGGAAGTACTCTAGGAAAACACATTTTTATATGAGTGATAAGGAATTGGCCATTCCTGGCTAGAGATATGGGTCACAGGGAAGTCGATGGGATTCATCTGGTGGATGATTAGGAGGCATAGGTAAACTAGATAGTAAACCAGCATAACTAGAACCAAAATTAGCAAGCAAGATTGGGTACCTATCCTGTGAGTTGGTGCTTCTAAAGCCTGTATGTGCATCCCAGAAGAGCAAAACAGAGAGCTGTGGCTGGATGCAATAGGTAGCAGTTAGGGCAGAAACTCAACCTCAGAAGCTGGCAGGTATTGCTACTGCTGCAGCTGCAGCTGCAGCATACATGATGCATGCTTTGAAAAGCAACGCCTGCCAGAGGCTTAAGGAATCTGACCAAATGGAAGAGGGAGGTATCTAGTGTCTCCCTAAAGCACGGTAGTGTAGAACCCAAGTCGGGGCATTAAGATCAATTCTTCAGTTCCCATGGGTTAGCTGTGAAGCCAATTCTTTCTTTCTTTTCTTTTAAGGTACTAAATGAGCATTGTGAGTGAATTGGCAGAAGCATCTGATATAATAGTATGTGTAGAGTGGAGGATCTAAAGAAGACACAAATACTGGTTAGATAAAAGCAGCAGAGGAGTGGCAGAGAAGAATAAGCCATGAAATTGGTCAGGTCTGGCTCTCTAGATAGAGGACACTGGAAAAGGAGCAATGCTAAGTGTGAAAACAGCATCACAGAGTCAGTCTGGACCCCAACGTACCAGTACAGATATAACCAATAATACCCAGCCCATGGATCTAGTCACTAGTTTTTCTATTTAGCATTATTTTTTCCTGTGCCTCTTCATTTTCCTGTGTAGTGCTATAGAGGCAACGTGCTTGGGGACAAGTTTATCCTTTTTTCTATGCTTCATTAATTCTGAATAATAAATAAATATGAGTTACAGCTACTGATGCAGAGGCAAAGAGCTAAAATATGAAGAATGGGCTTACTAGTAATATTCAATTCCTGTCGTCAGTTGAAAACAGGAAATTTGATCTTCTTATTCTAACAGAACCAGAGGGGCATAACTTTAAGCTAGTTACCCTTAGAAGATAGCCCTGAAACATCACAGCCATCATGCATAGGGCAGATAAACCATCTGAATTCTGATAGAAAACAAAGGGAAATCCAACACTACAATAGCACTAGTATTGCATTTACAGCTGTTGCTGCTCCCCACATGAGTTAATGTTCCCTACGGACCCAGATCAAATGTATACTCATGGGGTAACAGCCTGAGACCATACTGTAATAATTTATAGATGAATCAGAATGGTTCAAATGGATGTGATGTCATGTACGTGACAGGTGTTCATAAACATGACACAGTGCTCAAGCTGCTGTGGCTTGAAGCTAAGATATTCCATTTGGTGATTTCTTGGGTCATGATAACCACAGATATTTCTGGCAGACTTAGGTAAAGAAAGTGTGCATGTGGAAAGATGTGTGTGTCTTTGGTAGCCAACTATTTTGGTATTAATGTAACATTTTTAATGGAAGCTATACCTCTAGAGGGTTTTAAGCCATTAAGATGCACCTCTTTTCTATATTATTTTTTTATTTCCTACATCCAAAAGACACACCCACTAGGACATGTGAAAACATTATAGATGGCAGGCATACAGCATTGATGAAGTCATTGTGTTTATAGAATTTTCTTTTTTTTTTCATTTAAAAAATTTTTTTATTAATTTATTCTTTTTTTTTCTTTTTTCTTTTTTTTTATTAATTTATTCTTGTTACATCTCTATGGTTATCCCATCCCTTGTATCCTCCCATTCTCCCCTCCCTCCCATTTTCCCCTTATTCCCCTCCCTTATGACTGTTCCTCAGAGGGATTACCTCCCTCTGTATATGCTCATAGGGTATCAAGTCTCTTCTCAGTGACCTGCTGTCCTTCCTCTGAGTGCCACTAGGTCTCCCCCTCCAGGGTTCATAGTCAAATGTGAGGCACCAGAGTACATGAGAAAGTCATATCCCTCTCTCCACTCAAGTGTGGAGACTGTCCTGTCCATGGGCTAGATCAGGGTACGGGTTTAAATTTTACCGCCTGTATTGTCCGTGGCTAGTGCCTTAGTTTGAGCGGGACTATTAAAAAGATTAGGCAAACTGGATCATCATATATTTAAATTTAACAATATATGTTTATTACCACTCACCTACTGTGGGGTGGCACAGGCACAGAGGTGACACGTACTGGATAAAGAAGGAAGAGCTGGCACCCTGTCATTCTTCTGCTGTGAGGTGGCCTGGGAGGGATGACCTCTGCCCCCTGGCCCTCATCACTGGAAACATTTGAGAGAACTGACCATAGGTTCCTGAGAGTAGGTGAGCTGGCCCTGCCCTCACTGGCTGCAGCACTCATGAGAATGCACTTTTCCTGAGTAACACAGTAATACTGGCCCTTACAAGCGGGTGTTGATGGAGTGCAGGTGAGCCAGACCTGAGAGTGAGAGCACAGGAGAGCTGGCTCCACCACTTGTCTGCAGTGAAGTGGTAGGCGTGATGTCCTTACTGGCCCTTACCCCTCACCATCTGCAGCAGATTTCTTTTACTGTTTTTCTTTTTTTCTTTTTTCCCTAGGGCAGGTGGTAGGAACATTTTATTTTACTCATGTTAGCATTGAAATAAAGAATTTTTTTGTAGGATTTTATCAGCAGCATGTCTAGAGACTGTGTGCATTTTAAAATTTTTGTTTTACTTTTTTAGCTTTATGGAGGAATGAATAACAAAATAAAATGTCATAAATCAAGATACAGAACTTAATATTTTGATATGCAGATATGTGCAATGATACTATAAATTATTATATCCATCACTTCGCTAATTATTCGGTGTGTGAGTATTTGTGCGGGGGACAGGCTGTACAAGCTGTGCCACCAAGCCCGGCTCTGAAGTGTCATGGTTGCTTTCTTTACATAGTACTAACATTTTTCTTTTTTGCACAAGAGTTAGTGTTAAAATGTATACTGCCTGAAAGCATCTAAGAAAATTTAAATTGGACTGCTGAAATACAATAAAATGTCTGACATTTTAATTGTTGTAGAATAATTCTAGAATGCTTAACTATATAAAATATAGAAAAGCCAATAATTGTGTTTTCTAGTTTTTATATTTATTGCATAAATGGCCAAATTCATGTAACAGGATAAAGTTAACACCACTTTCTAATTCAAAGCCTGATAGAATTCAGTCTTTGCTTCTAAAATTTATTTTTATAACTCCATATAGTTATAGAATATATTGTTATTATATTAACCAAACTATTCTCCCTCCAATCCTCAGAGCGTTTTGGGAGTGTATGACAGTCTCACACACCAAGCTGTACTTGTGGTACTGTGACAGCAATGCCACACTCAGAAGTCAGCATTTTGTAGCATTATTTTCCATTCTTCAGCTCTTATGACTGTTTTTTAACTCCCTTTCTATGGTATCCCCTCAGCTTAGAAGGGACTGATGTAGATGCCTTACTTGGGGCTGACTGAATACTCACTGCTTCTCAGCATTTGAACACTTGTGAGATCCTGCATTTAGCGTCTCTGTTTTCACTGTTTTAAAAAGGCATTTTTGACGCAGGCTGAGAGAAGCACATGTTTATGGACGTAAACGTAAATGCTCAGAAGAAAGTTTGGTTACATGTCCATTTAGCAAAATGCCAATAATGTGATCTCCCCTAGGCTCTTTGGTCTCTGGAGTCGTAGGCTTTTGACAAAAGTTATAGGACCAAATGTGTGTTCACGCCCATGGAGCATGCCTTAAATATTATGAAGAAGTGCTTAGTTAGCCTCCAAAGCCTTGTTGCCACTATTGAACCGGTGGGCACCAATGGGCACAGACTGCTTTGCATGTTGGAATTGTAGCGTCCAGAATTCACCGCCAGGAAAGAACACTATTGCCTTTTCTTCCTCAGTGTTTTCACAGCATCTTCAAAACCACAAATTGGAGGCAGCAAGGAGGACGCTTCTGGCTCAGTTCCAGCTTGATTGATCTTTGTTCTTTATCCAAATTGTGTGGAATCTCCAGCGTTAGGATGTTATCACCTAGTTCCCGTAGAGCAACCAAAAGCAGTGGCAATATTTCATTTTGTTCTGGGAGCTTCTGGTGGCTCTCTGGCCATCAGTTTATAGGGAACTACCCCATTTCTGGATACTCGTGGTTATTGAAGAATAACATACAACCACCATTTACTAAACCAGCACAATCCCTAACATCAATCCATAAACATTTGTCTTTATACACACAGATAGATGTAGTCTTCACTCCTCACAAAAGAAACGTCTCTTTTCAACAAAGTCCATTAGGGAGAATGACAACTAATGAAAATGGAGAGGTAATCCCTCTCAGGAACAGTCATAGGGGAGGGGAATAAGGGGAAAATGAGAGGGAGGGGAGAATGGGAGGATACAAGGGATGGGATAACCATAGAGATGTAACAAGAATAAATTAATTAAAAAAAAAAAAGAAAATGGAGAGTTGTGGAACACAGAACACGGCCACACTGAGGCTCATGGAGCAATGTCGAAGAGGGAACAAAGGGATCTTAAGAGACAGGATCAGGGACTTTGCTGTGAGATTGTGCTCCTAGGGATATTGATATCAGAAGTACCTATAAAATGTCGCGGATATGACAGCCCGAATACGAGCTGAACAAGGATGACACTGTGAACATGCCAAACTGGATGAGAAAAGCCCATAAAGTCCTCAACCGTTCTCAAAGAACTATAGACAAGAGAGACAACCTGGGAGTGGGAGAGGTGGCCTTCCGCAGGGAAGACCGCACCACTTAGTTATCCAGTCAAACTTCAGCCACGGAAAACATCTACACAGGTAGCGTTATATAGACTGAACAGATTATATCTAGGAAGTGTTTATTATATGCTCACAAGAACCATTAGTGAAAATAATAAAGGCCAAGACTTGAAGGAGAATGAAAGGGTTTCATGGGGCAAAATGTTGTGATCAAATTATAATATCCAAAAAGGAAAGATATCTCATGTACTCTAGTGCCTCACATTCGACTATGTCCCCTGGAGGGGGAGACCTGGTGGCACTCAGAGGAAGGACGGCAGGTCACCGAGAAGAGACTTGATACCCTATGAGCATATACAGGGGGAGGTAATCCCTCTGAGGAACAGTCATAGGGGAGGGGAATAAGGGGAAAATGGGAGGGAGGGGAGAATGGGAGGATACAAGGGATGGGATAACCATAGAGATGTAACAAGAATAAATTAATAAAAATAAAAATTAAAAAAAAACCCATAATCGAGATCAGTAGAGTGGTGAAGGACTGGCCAAGGGGCCTATTGACTAGGGAAAAGAAAGCAGCAGATCAATTAAAAGATCATGTACATCTGGGAACAAAAACAACAACAACAACAACAAAAAAAAAAAAAACCCTCTGCATTCTGGGAGTAGTATTAACAGGTATAGGATACATCTTTTCAAACTTTTTTATTTTGAATCATAATTTTAGTTTATTCAGTAGTAGTTTTCCATTTGGTATTTCCATACATCTTTGGGTTGGTTGACTCTAACCCAACTTCCTTCCTCTAATCCTCTGCTCACTTCCCCATAAAAATGTCTCCACTCCTACTTTTCTAGCATATATATTTTTCTCTCCCACTCCTAAAAGCACTCCTCTACCTCTCATGGCCCCTTTCTTATTTTTCTCGTCTCTAAAACTACATATTCTAATGTAAACATATAAATCTAATCTCAATGCTAAAATTTGTACATTAAAGAAAAAATACATACAGCATTTGTGTTTCTGGGTTACTCAATGAATACAATAGTTTCTTTTTTGTTTGATTTTTAAATATTTTATTAGTTTATTCATATTACATCTCAATTGTTATCCCATCCCTTGTATCCTCCCATTCCTCCCTCCCTCCCACTTTCCCCTTACTCCCCTCCCCTATGACTGTGAATAAAATAATTTCTAATTCTACTCAGTTTCCCGTATGTTTCCTTAATCTTTAGTGTTTAATAGAATTCCACTGTGCATATATAGCACATTTTCATTATCCTGTCATTTAGTGGTATATACCAAGATTAATTCTATTTACTAGTTATTGTGACTAGAACAGCAATGCACATGGATGTTCAGTGATCCATGTAGTAAGATATAGAGACTTTGAGATATATTCCTGGGAGTTATATAGCTGAATGACATGGTGTTTCTATTTTTAACTTATGAGAAACATCTACCCTGAGTATCATAGTGGCTGCCCCAGTTTACAGTCTCCATCAACATGGGATTAATGCTTACAGTATTTGCTGCCTTTTGTTTTCATAGTCATTCTGACTGGGGTGAAGTGGAAATTCAAAGTAATTTCAGTCTGTATTAATTTACTGAAGCTGACGTCCACAGAATGTGAAAGCATGTCAGCAGTTACACATCTGCTATGATTGCAATCTCCTCTAGAAATGCTTTACCCTCAGGTTTTTCATTTTAATTCTTTCACGTCTTGATATGCATTCAATTTTTTTTTCCTACTGCTCTATTCTGTGCTGAGGATTGAACTCATCTTCAGCCCTAAGTTTTCCACTAGGATTTTCAAGAGTGAAAAAAAAAAAAAAAAAAAGATCCTTCCACTTCAAAGCTATATCTAGCTCCCATCTCTGTGAACTTTTTGGATTGTAGCCATAAGATCCAGTTTGTCTTCTACCTGCCCTTGAAGGCATTAAATCATAACTTCTTGCACACTACAGAATATGTCATTGGCTTCCGTGCTCCACCTGACTGCCAACTGCTGCTGGAAGCAGTTGGGGCCAAAGCATCCTGTGAAGATTAGTTGGCATATTAATTTCCTCTCTGGACTGCTGGCTGCTCTAGAGGGGTAGGATATATTTATGTGACAATCAGTCACATCAAAGGTTACCTGTAGGAGCATTATTTAACTTTCTGACCCATTAAAGGGACCCTGGAGAAAATTTATCAAGTTGTTTGACATAGAAGCTACAAAAAAGGAGTGAAAGAACTCCCATAATTTTGCAGTCCGGTGATATGTGGGGGTGGGGGGGGTAGCTGATAGCATCTGTCATGGAAACAGAAAATGCTGAGCAGTGTGAAAATAAGGAGTCCATTCCAAATATACTGTGTGATAGAGTAAATTGCTATAGCTTGGAAAGGGAGGACTCAAGCATAATATTAGAAAAAAAAAGGATGAACAAGATAACTGAAAAAGTGAATATTCAAGAGATGATATTAAAGCTATGAGGCTAGCTAACCAGCATGTTCAGGAAACAAATAATCTGGATTAATATCGGTTACAGTGGACCACAGCCCAAATACAGCTCAATTTGTTCATTGATCACATGCCATCAGGGGATGTGCAAATGTAGAGCCATGGGCCAGACTCTGAGGATTTCTGGACAAGTGGATACATATATAGGAAAGTACAGAGAGCTAGTAGGTGTGTGTGTGTGTGTGTGTGTGTGAGAGAGAGAGAGAGAGAGAGAGAGAGAGAGAGAGAGAGAGAGAGAGATGGGTAAAAGCCTGATTAAAAGAATTTCTTCATAACATCAGTTTGCTAGCTCAGAGTACAGCTCCTTCTGAGACCAGAATGATTCTATTCTTTGGCCGTCGCCCACATCACTCCCACAGTCTGCACTTCTAAGTTTGAGCTCCACAGGTGTGTTCTCATTGCTTGTCAACTTTATGCTTCTGCTCGCGCAACCTGTGACCCATGAGACTGAACTGAAAGTCTTCACCATAAGTTTGGTGGCTAAAATTTGTACCTCTGTACATAAGATGTGTTGCTGCTTATCGGTTTGTTTTACGTTCGATGTGCTACAAGTTGAATGCATATTCCTCAGATACATTCATTGAATAGCACTCTTCTGCGCATCAGGCTGGGTAATCGCAGACACGGTTAGTGGGGATGCTGATGTAGTAGTGCACAAGAGGCCCCTACTACATGACACATGGATCTTCAAACACAGAGGAATCTGGTTACAAACATGTATAGGGAAGGATGTCATGGAGGGTCAGGATCTACACACTGGAGAACACTGATGAGTGATGCAAAACACCAGACATCAGGAAAAGTATCTGGAACAGATTTACTGGAGGATCCAATCCTCCCTGCTGTAATTAATTAGCATTAGGGCCCAGTGTTTATTATTAGCTCTCCAATTATTATTACGGCGGTCTTTTCTGACCTGCTAGCAATCAATGAAACACAGACACCTGGAGCAGGGCAGATATGAATCTCCTAAACTACCTCCCATATTGGGGAAGGTATCCCATACCCTGCCCAATCCCGTGTCACCTGTTTCTAATAATTTCTACCGAGCTGCTTTCCATCCATAATCCCAGATACTTGCTAATGCTCTTCCACTGGGATGAGTCTTCCATCCACGCTGGCCATGTGCTTCTCCTCCTGCACCTAACCCATGGCACAGGGCTTCCTCCCTCCTGCTCTTCTCTCCCAATCTCCTTCCTCCCAAACCCTCAAACCTTAGCCACACCTATTCCATTTGCCACGCCCAGGTGTGATGGCCTTGTGTTTGGTCAAAGAGGAATAAGCTCTTTTTTTTTTAATTTTTTTTAAAGATTTATTTATTTATGTACCTAAGCACTCTATTGAATATATGCCTGCATGACAGAAAAGAGCATCAGATAGAAGATGGCATCAGATCACATTATAGATGGTTGTGAGGCACCATGTGGTTGCTGGGAATTGAACTCAGTACCTTTGGATGAGCAGTCACTGCCCTTAACCACTGAGCCATCTCTCCAGCCCCAGGAATAAGCTCTTAGGCAAGGGACAAACAATTTGGTTTATGTGAGTCTGCTCATTTGGGCACAGCAGACCAACCTTCATCACCTCCCAACATATTAACATAGATGTTCTGGCCTGCAGAGCTGAGTAGAGTATATTACTGCTGTTTTGTGGCATTGGGCTTGAAGTCCTTGCAAGCTAATAAAATAAAAGTAATATTATTCTTCAAAAAAATAGTTGACTATTCCTAACACAGGGAAGGAAGCCTATTCCCACTACAAGGACTGTTACGTTCACATCTTATAAGAAAAAAAAAAAAGAGAACTTCTAAAAACTATGGAGCATTTTCCACAGATACATTTAGTTAACAGACATACCTAGGTTTGAGTCCTGCTGCTCATAGAAATGCTGTGCATGTGAGGGTCCCCAGCTACGTTCTTTTAGTGTAGATATCAGTCTTAAATCTGAGCTGCAACTGGATCCATCACATAACACTGGATTTAGATGATAAAGCATATAGTGAGGGAGTTGTATTGTACCAACACAGGATTAGCAGGCAACAAACAGCTACTGTTATTATCAATTACTATCATTTACTTCCAAATTCATCTTACAATTGAGTGGTGAGGTGACATTTAAACTTTGAAGACTGCAGAAACACATGATTTGCTGTGGCTGGAGCAATGTATACATCTTTGTAGAAGGAAGTATAGGTGAATCCAACCTTGCAGGAGTTGCATATGTGTGTATTGCTGAACATCGTTTACTTTTTAACTGGTGTTGAGGTCACGTTCAGAGAAACTATTGTACAAAGTAGAGGCCAACAGCCCTGGGCAGGTGTCTGATTACACTCAGCACTGTGGCGTCTGAGCTGACAGCAATGCCGTGCAAAGTCCTCCTAGGTAGATCTTATTTCATTTTTGTTTTTACTAGCCATAACACCCAGTGCCATAACTAATGCCTCTGAATAAGTAGAGAGCAAGTCTTCATAAACAAAGAGTCAGATTTACAATACAGTTTCCTTACCTAAGGAAAGGAAAATTATGCTCCATAAAGTGTATATTATAATTATGTAAAATATTTTCTTTGATTTTCTCATTTTAACAAACTACATATTTCAGATTTAATTAGGATAATAAATATTTGGCATATATTAAATTACAAAGAGGAAAGGTGCATTTTGTTTTATTTTTACTTGTGGCTTCAGGGCTTTTAAGCCATAGCTGGTTGGCCTCATTGCTCTTGGATCTATGTGAGGTAAAGTATCATAGTAGCAAAATGCACAAGGGAAAATGTCTCACCTTATGGAGGGCAGCTGGAAGAAAGAGGGAGAGGGGAAGGGGCCAAGCCCCTAAATCCTCCTTCCAGAGCATGTTCCTTGATGACCTGACCTCTTCCCTCTAGGTCCCACCTCCTAAAGTTACAGCTACTTCCTATAGCACGTGAGCTAGAGGCTATGTCTTTACAATATAGGCAAAGTATAGTGATGCCTATACTTTTTTCCAAGCAAAGAACCATTGGTCACACACACATAAACACACACACACACACACACACACACACACACATATCCCCTACAATCACTTTAGGTATAAATTTTTGGTCTGGCCATAGTTTTGTGTTCCCAAGAGTTGTACGAGACAGCTCATAGGTAGTGAGGTTAAAAGGGAATGTTTGCTGTATAGTAGTTTATTTCCGACTCACCTTATAAATGCCATTGTCTAATATATTTTAAAGGCAAGCTTGCTTGAAAAAAAAAAAAGATAAAACAACACCAAATGAATGAGCTGAGTGAAATGAGCCACATTAAAACAGTTTTGTTTCTTGCTTAGGTTGCACTAAATTTATTGCTTTCTTTTTTCCATACATTATTCTCGTACATATAAACAAAGAATTAAAAAGCCTTACCCGGGTAAAAGATCAAAGCCAAACACATACCTTACTCAAATTTCACAGAAAATGTGAATTGTATGAAAGTGCATCCCTATATATGTGCACTATAGTAAGATAATTAAAAATTCTTACTTTAACTTTAAATACTTCAAATGCATCTAAATATTTTAAGATATTTAAGATATTTAAGAAATTTATACCACTGACATACTTTAACGTACTGTGACTTTTACTATTTTAAATGTGATTTATTTTTCTAACAGTGGAAATTTGTAGCTAGTGATTTTTGCATCGACTTTAGGGGAAATCAGATGAACTCAAAATAAATGTATACGTGAAGGGAATACAAAGCTCCAATTGGTAGTGGCTGGTGGTAAGAGAATTTAGTTTAAATTTTCAATTCTCACTCCATTTATTTTAAGGCATTCTAGAAAGTAGAGAGGCTGGGCATGTGGAAGTTTCTGTGTGTTGGGGGGGGGCAGGGGAGTGATGAGCAGGTGTGACAATGATGAATTAAACTGAATTTCAATGAAAATATCCTTTGCATCAGAATTGACAAGCATGTGAATGGGACAAAGTGGTCTTCCATGGCCTCCCCTCCCCCCTCCCCGAATACCTTTGCACAGACTTGTACGGTACTGCAAGAATGTGAGTCCTGAATGTGTGCGACCCACATCATTTCTCATCGCTGTGCTTGTCACTTAGGTTTACTAAACACTTCCTAAAAAACAGGAGTCAGTATCTGCCTGGCCTCACCTGGCTCCTTGTATGGCCTGAGAGACTGAGAGGATGTGAGCTGTTTGTAAGAAGTTGGCTCTCACTCTGCTTGCAAGGCTTCTTGCTGAGCAAGGACTCCTGAAGGTGGGACCCACGAAACACCTATCGGCTCACTGTGTAGAAAGCAGCTCACAGGGCCAAATTTCCAGGTCCAACCATGATCTCAGCTTAAAGAAGAGCTGCTCCACAACAAAAAGGGAGATGTGTGGAGGTGACTTTGGTTTAGACTATCAGTCCTGATGATTTAAGCTGCAACTAAAACACAGAAGGCAGTCCTTTCTTTTTTTTTTTTTCCTTTTTTTTTTTTAATTAATTTATTCTTGTTAGATCTCTATGGTTATCCCATCCCTTGTATCCTCCCATTCTCCCCTCCCTCCCATTTTCCCCTTATTCCCCTCCCCTATGACTGTTCCTCAGAGGGATTACCTCCCCCTGTATATGCTCATAGGGTATCAAGTCTCTTCTCAGTGACCTGCTGTCCTTCCTCTGAGTGCCAATAGGTCTCCCCCTCCAGGGGACATAGTCAAATGTGAGGCACCAAGTACATGAGAAAGTCATATCCCTCTCTCCACTCAAGTGTGGAGACTGTCCTGTCCATGGGCTAGATCAGGGTAGGGGTTTAAATTTTACCGCCTGTATTGTCCTTGGCTATTGCCTTAGTTTGAGCAGGACCCCTTGACCCAAATCTGCCTATCATAATGTTCTACTTATAGGTTTCTAAGACCCTCTGGATCCTTCTACAGTGCTATTCTCACATGGTTCTCTCATCTAGAGTTCCCATAGGATGTCCTCCCCTCTGTCCCAGTTTCCTGGTAAGGGAAGGCTTTCGTGGGACATGCCCATTGGGCTAGTATGCAGATATAAGTGAGTATATACCATTTGAGTCTTTCTGCTTCTGGGTTAACTCACTCATTATGATCATTTCTAGCTCAATCCATTTATCCACAAATTTCAGGAATTCCTTGTTTTTAATAGCTGAGTAGTATTCCATAGTGTATATGTACCACAGTTTCTTTATCCATTCTTCTACTGAGGGACATTTAGGCTGTTTTCAGCTTCTGGCTATTATGAATAAGGCTGCTATGAACATGGTTGAGCAAATTTTCTTGTTGTGTGCTGGTGCATCTTCTGGGTATATTCTAAGGAGTGGAATAGCTGGGTCTTGAGGAAGCCCTATTCCCAGTTTTCTGGATGTCTATGTGTAAAAAAATGCAACTGGACCCATATTTGTCACCTTGCACAAAACTCAAATCCAAGTGGATTAAAGACCTCAACATAAAACCAGAGACACTAAGTCAGTTAGAAGAAAAAGTGGGGAAGAGCCTGGAACATATTGGCACAGGAGACAACTTCCTGAACAGAACACCAACAGCCCAGGCCTTAATGTCAACAATTAATAAATGGGACCTCATGAGGCTGAGAAGCTTCTGTAAGGCTAGAGACACTGTCAAGAGAACAAAGTGACAGCCTACAGACTGGGAAAAGATCTTCACCTACCCTACATCTGATAAAGGTCTAATATCCAAAATATATAAAGAACTCAAGAAATTAAACACCACCAAACCAAATAACCCAATAGAGAAATGGGGCTTGGAACTAAACAGAGAATTCTCAACAGAAGAATATCAAATGGCTGAGAAACACTTAAAGAAATGCTCAACCTCCTTAGTCATCAGGGAAATGCAAATCAAAACAACTCTGAGATTCTATCTTACACCCATCAGAATGGCTAAGATCAAAAACTCAAGCGACACCACATGCTGGAGAGGATGTGGGGAGAGAGGAACACTCCTTCATTGCTGGTGGGAATGCAAACTAGTACAACCACTTTGGAAATCTATCTGGCAGTCCTTTCAAGTCAGTGATTTCTTCGGTCCGCAAACCTTCAGTGGAACCAAAGTTAGGTACAAGCCACAGTCGTCATAAGCAAAAGTAACAGGAAAAAAAAAATCATTTTGTAGGAAGAAATTTGTTGCACACTAATCACAATTCAGACAAAAACTGTTTTGGAATAACTTGACTGCGAAGAGCAGAGGATATCCTCGGAAAGTCTTTGAATGAATTAACTAATAACATAGTTTGAATTGCTTAGCAGCAAAATGATGGAGATGCTTTTTATGATTTTTGAGGTTCCCAGCAGTACTGATTTGATGTTTGAGCTGCCTCCTTTATTGAATTCGTGTAGGGATGATGAGACAGCACTGATACAACTTTACAGATCCGACTTCTGTTTTAAGGACTATGCGAGAGTCAGTGAGCTCAGGTGGAAAGCATTAGATTGCAGGCAGGCAGTATGGAGCCTGAGGTATCTGGGAAAGCCTGCTTTAAAAGATGTTTACATTTGGAGATTGGGGCTTCTGGTTCTGCTAAGTCCTGTTAAAGTAAGTACAGAATGGTATCCTCATGTTTGAATGGGAAGGAAAACGCTGTCAGAGATGTTTCACATCATTCAAACGGGCTTTCAGTTTAGAATAGAGATCTCTGGGCCGGAGGGTCCCAAAGATTATGCTCTTACCAACGCATATGCTAATTCACAAACAGGGGAAGAAGTGCTATGAGAAAGAGAGGATCAGGAGTGTCCCTGGCTCCACTGACTAGCCTTTCAAGAAATTCACAAACACAATTGTGGTTTAAATCTATTTATAATTTTGTGTTAGGCCACACATTCATAGCAGTAGTATGGTGCATGTGGCCTACTGGCTGTGAGATGCCCATGCCAGGACCCTGTCTATACAAATAATACCCCAATAAGAAAATCCAGAGGAATTGTTTCATCCCTGGGTTTTTTTTTTATTTTTTTCATTTCACTAGTTTACATGATTCTGGTACATAGTACAAGTCTTTGCACAGCGGTGGAAATAAGGATAAACTGCAGGCTTTTGTCCTTTTCATTACTCTGTGTATGCCTTTTGCCTTCACCAACTAGTGTTTTGTGAATCAACGGCACATGTTCCCTACTATAATACTCAGTGGCTGGTCTTTTGGTATCGTTTTATGTTTTCTGTCTGTTTGCAGAAAATGAATGTAAGGTTTGGCTTTTGTTTTTTTGGGTAGATGGACGCAGAAATGACGCTGCTCCTTTGGTACGGTGTCCTGATGTTCAGAGTCGCCAGCCTGCAGCGACTTGCCTGTGTGTAAGGGAAGCATTTTTAGGTTGAGTGCATTGACTTTTCTCATTTGCCAAGACCAAAAATATCTTAAGAAAGCAACTTAGGGAAGGGAAGGCTTGCTTTCACTCCCAGCTTGAAGAACTTGTCCATCACGCCGGGGAAATCACGACAGTAGGGTTGTAGGTCATCTGTTCACATCGTGTCTGCATTCAGGAAGGACCGAGAAATGAATGCTGGTTCACATCCCTGTCCCCAATTTATTCAGTCTGGGGTGCAGACCCAAGGGAGAGTGTTGCTTAGAAACAGAGTGGGGTTTTCCCTTTTTAGTTAAACTTTTCTGGAGACTCATTAGCACACAAAGAGGCGAGTTGCCATGGTGATTGTGAATCTCAGCAAATCAACAATCAGACATTACCCACCACAAACTGTAGTCTTTATTTTGCAGGACCATCTTATCAACAACACTGACCTGAAATGCAGTAACCCTTAGTGGAAGTGAAAGCTTATCTAGTGTCCGAACAACTCAGAATTCTTTCACTTAGCTTTTTTTTTCTGTCTGTAGAAATTATTATTATTTTTTTCATTAAAAAGTCACTATGGGCTGGTGTGGGATTCTTGCTTAGTAAATTGTAGGCTTAAAAAAACTCTTAGCGCTGCAGAATAAAACAAAACCACACCACACTACACTGTGCAAACCAAATTATCTCAAATATTGGAATGTCTGAGCTCTGTTCTCCTAAGAGAGCTGTTGAGACTTGAGAAGGGAGAGCAATACCAGCCTCTCTATTGCACCTTTCTAAGGGGAAAGGCTGCTCAGCCCCAGGCCATCTCCTGCCAGCACAGTGTTGCCCACATCAGCATCTAAAGAATACCACTGGTTCCTTTTGAGTCTTCAAATAAATCTCTAGAGGTTTCAAAAGGGCAGAAAGTGCCTGAGTGTTTCAGATACCTCGTTTGCCACACTTCCCCACTGCATTGTCAGGACATGCTGCTGAGCTGCTTGGCTGGGGACAGCTCCTGGGCAGGGCACACTCCTCCCAGCTCATCTTCCTGGAAGGGATCTGCTTTAGCCCTCACCATGTACACTCTACTTTGCTGGCCTCTCAACAGGAGGAGTGGTCCTCTGTTCCCAGATAAGCTTCCCACATATCTCCAGTGGGGTAAATGAGTGTGTATCCCCTGCAGTGACTCTATATTACTCTTCATTTCTGCCAGGTGTGTGTGTATGTGTGTGTGTGTGTGTATGTATGTGTGTGTGTGTATGTGTGTGTGTATGTGTATGTACAGGAGTGATGACCTCTACAGCTCTTTAAAGGGTAAAGAATCAGATTCTGGGGACCATAACTGAAGGCTTTCTTCTCTTCTAAAGTGTGAATGTGCCGGACTGTGGTGTTAGGTTTTCTGTCTTTCTGTCTTTCTTCTTTCTTTTTCTCTTTTAACCTCAGGAAACCTGGCTGCCTTCATTTCCTTTGAAGGATTATGTAGTCAAGGCCATTACTACACAGCTGCACTGGCTGCCAGATGACAAGAAGATATGAAGGAGGAGAAGGTCACTGGGGCACTGCCTAGGATGTCATTCCTGCAGGCCAGGCTGAGCACTACACAGGGCCCCCTCCATAGCATCAGTCACCAACATGTTGGGACAGTCACCGACACTGTGACTGCATCTGCCGAAAAGAATGGTTTTTTAAACACAAACAGATTAATTTAGTTAAAAACAATAGGACAATTAGTTTCTGCCTCTTCTCACTTAAGTGTGATGGAAAAATAAATAAGCATTTCTTTTGCGTTTTATTTTACAAATAACACCATACAAAAACTTCATGGACTTGAGTACAAATGACACTGTTTTACTGCTAAGTTCAAGAGATATTCTAGAACAAGATAGTGAGCCAGCTGGACAACTTATACCAGTTGTCCAAAGGTTTGTCATTTGGAATTCAAATGAGGACATTTCCTCTGACAGATACCTATCAATGTGGTCCCGAAAGAGGACTCCATCTCCATCCCATCCTAGAGAGACCTCCTCAAAGTTTCATTCTTGGAAACATTCATGCAATGTTTCATGCAAGTGCATGTTCTCAGTGCTAGGTGCCCAGCCAGCGGGGCTGTTTTAAGAGGGTCTGGAAGCTGTATAAGGTAGGACCTGGCTGGGTGAGGTAGGTCACTAGAAATAGCTTTTTAGTGGCATTTGGTCTCCAGAACTCTCCTGTCTCTTGTACCAAGTGAAGAGCAGCCTCGACAAGTGATCTGTTGAGTTCCCCCCTCTCCATGTGCCTCTCCCACTGTTTCCAGATGTGACTCTCCACACATATCCCATGATGTAGAAGAGTAGGTAACCACTGCAGTCACATGCTCCCATCCACACGATGCTCTGCTCAGAGACCTGGAGCCAAACAATTGCACACCCAACTCTAAAAATCTGAGCCCCAATAAACCCTCCTCTGTTATGTTGCCATGGCAGGAATTTTGGAAATCCCCAGGGAGCAGGACAGGGCCATGATGAGGTTCTCTAAGATGTGTAAAGGTTTTTCTAATTATTTTCTTTAAATACGTATACTGGACAGTACATCCACCAAAACTCATCTGTCTTGCTTCTGTAAAGGCTAGAATCATGACTAAGAACAATGGAACTAAATTAATGTGTACAAAAATAGTAAAATTAAATGAATACGTTTGTGGAAAATGTTGAGACTGAACTGTATGCTGAAGATCAAAATCTTTTTTTTTTCCTATTTCTCATTAAAATGAGACAAAAGAAGGAAGGATCATGCCCTTGGTCCAAGTAATCAGGAGGGAGAGGCAGGTGATCTCTCTGAGTTCAAGCGAGCCTGGCCTACACTAGATTTGCTTGGGGTGCATAGTGAAACCCTGTAAAAAAGGGTTACCAATTTTTAAAAACACATCAAACTCCTTGCTCAACACCATGCCACACTGGCATGTTAGTTGTATTTGCTATCAATAATGCAACTTATTAATAACTAGAACTGAATTATAGCCCCATACATGCATTTGCCACACCACTACAAGATGTTTGCTGCATGTATCCACACATGCACTACAGTAAACACACACAAGTACTTTTGCAGTACACGTAAGTGTGTACTTGAATGTGCACATACACCATGTGCATGTCACACTCACATGCACATACACACACATAAACACACACATACACACACACATGCAAAGTTACTTTCTAAGGAAAATTGTGACACTAGTATTGATGGCAGTACTTTCTAATTCTAAGACCAAAGAAGTAAAGCCACTAAGTATGTTTGCTTTTTTCCCTCTCTCAAAACCTTAGAGGAAAGTTTATGGCCCAAGGATGGCAATCTACTCAGCTCAGAAGTCTCATAGCTGTTATTCCAATTCCCTTCAGGAAATTTTGTCATATTTTTCTTAAGTGATTTATCTACACCACAGTTTTTAATAAGCTTCAAGAATTTTCAAACTACCAGCTCATTAGAAACAAGTTTGTATAACCATCAAGAATAAACAGGCACCTATCTTTTACATCAATAAGGAATAAGTTTGGGATTTCAGAGGTGGAAATAGTGGAGAGAGGAATTTGAATGCTTTCTTTATAGTAGTGTTTTCATTCACTGCTTTCTTTTGATGGCAAAGAATCAGACTGTCTTTTCACCTCATAGCTTTTCATTAGAGAGTTTTACTCTTTGGGGCAGCTTTCCTAATCTTTCATAGTCATGTTGTCATTAACACACACACACACACACAAACACACACACATACACACACACACACACACACACACACGCATGCACGCATGCACACACATGCACTCACACTCTACAAACATCACTTACTTGAGAAAAATTGCACCAGCATATGTATAATAATCTGTTCAGTAGAAAGCTTGCACTTTCATGACTTTAACAATATTCTCAATCCATAAGACTGGTTTGACAGATTATGAAAACATCAGCGTGCGGTTTCATTTTCATTTCCAAAATGGATTTCCTTGTAAACTCTACAATTTCCCATGAAGCTAGGAATTCTGAGGCTACTAAGCACATCAGAAGTTCCTTTCTTTAAGGATTAATGGGAAAATATTTGGAGTTCTATAGCTCTGACTGAAGGCTGAGTGAAATCAATTTTTCAAGCACTATAAAGCAAGGGCTTTGGGCTCAGACAACGATTACAAAGCAGACACTCTTTAACACCCAGAACAAACATCTGGATCTTGTTGACTCCTTCACCATGGCAAACGGCTGAATGAAATATAATTCCTGTCTGCTGATGCCATAGAGATTCCTTCAATCTATGAGCAGCTGGCACTACCACACACACACACACACACACACACACACACACACACACACGCACACACACACACACACACACCACACATACACACACACACAAGCACACGTACATGCACACTCACATGAATGCTCATACCCCCACACACAATTCTGTACAGAATTTGACTGTGAATAATTTCTCCAGCTTTTCCTAAGGCAATAAAAAAAAAAGCAATAGATTTTCTCCCTACCATATCTGTAGTAGTTGTTGGTACCTGAAACACTCAATTTGTGCAAAGCAATAAATGTCAAAGCTTTTCGGAGGAAAACATTATGTTTCTTACTGTGCTCTAGAAGTGGTGCAATGGAAAACACATTGAGTATTTGATGTGACTTCTAGAGAAAGCCTGAGTTTGAAACACTTAGATGTGCCTTGCTATGCCTAGTGGTTGCACCCCCACCCACAAGGCTTCCTTTTTGAATTACTTTAAGTGAATGGACGCTATACTGAAAAACAAAAATCACTGTTTTCAAATGGTTATAGAGGGAATGGGAGGTGAGTAGGCGGGACCCTGAGTGGAAAAAGGAGTTTTCCTAAACAATCGTGCTCAGATCTCCAGGTGGAAGATTACCCCAAGAGCATGGCTTTGAAATCTAATGATCACATAAAACTGCCCTCAAAGCAGTTGCAGCATTTGGTGCCACTTTTTTTTTCCCTGTGTAGATCAACCCAAAGTAATATATCAAGATCAAGGTACATTTCAAAGAGAAATTCCGTGAAAACAAATCATGGTCACTGCTGATTAATCATTCAAAATCATAAATCTTGTGTGAGCCACCAGACATCCTCCCTAACCTGGGGAGCTTGCACTACCTCCCGGTGTGCAGAGATCTATGAGAGGTTATACCTCAGCACTCCCTCCTGGGGCGCGTTAATCCGTGCCAGGTTTTACCTTCAGCCTCGTGTCAGTGGAGTGTCTTCTGGGTCCACACTTGAGACTGGAGGACTTGACTGCAAATGCCATTCACTTGTCCCTGAAAGAATCTCATAAAACTAGGCATTGCTTCATGCACTTGACTCTTTGAAAGGCTCACCACAAATGTTAATATTGCAACCTTGAAAAATCCTAGCATATCATAAAATTGTTCAGATGTCATTGTAGTTAAAATTCTTAGATTGTCATTTAAAATGCATTGTACAGCAGCACTGTGGTATGCACTACCACCAACTTAATATGTGCATGTGCAAATATTTTATATATATATGATTTCTATGTTTCATGTATTAAACAAAATAAATATAGTTAAGAATATGAAATATATTTGTTGGAGTATTTTCTACTGATCACCCTGCCATGCGCCTATGCAGTGAAAAAATGTAAGCATATATATGTGTGGCTTAAATGTGGTATTTTAATTTTTCCTGTGGTTGTTGACATCTGACAAAAGACCTTTAATGTGTTGAATTTTCATTAAGATAAAACTTTATAGCTTTCATCAAATATACTACTTAAATATTAAAATACTTTAATTCTAAAACATATAAAATAAAAATTTGGGTGGTATATCTCTTAATAATATAGTTGATAATTTATTAAAACACAATTTATACATAAAACATATTTCTTATCCCTAGATGTATATAGTGCTCAAATGTAATTCTAACTATATTAGATTAAGTATGCCAATAACACTCGATCTGTAGTCCCAGGTCTTGGAAGGCTACAGCAGGAGGACCAATAGGTTCTAGCTATCCTGGATTACATATGGAGTTCCAAAATAACTTGATTTTTTTTTAAATCTCAAAATTAATTAAAATTAGAGAAAATAGAGTGGAAGAGAAAAAAGATCATGTGTTGAATCCAAAGTGCATTGTCAGAGGCTTTGGTTAAAGACAGATACACAAAAGACTTGGAGAACATGGAAAATGAAAATGTGTCTCATTCTTTACACAAACTAGATGTGTGCTTACCAAAATCCAAATGCTCTTGATTGTGGGCAGTTTTAACTTACTGTAAAAGGCTCTGTCTTTTTTAATTACAGCTCAGTAACGAATTCTGTGGCTTTAATCAGAGCACAGGTAATATATATATATATACATATATATATATATGTATATATATATATGGTATTTGCATTCTTCCTTCTCAATTTAAACAAATTTTCTCTTGATGCCTTTTGCCATTTTGCTTTTGTTTTCCTGCAAAGGTAAAGAAACATAATTCCTTCTTGGAAAGATTGTAAGGACCAGAGGATTGGGGACTTCGTGTTTTCTAGTGAAATCAGAAGTTATACTCCTAAGGTCTCACCAATGTGACCGACCACTCAAATGTGAGCTGAACAAAGATGACACCACTGAACATGGCAAACTAGAAGGGGAAAAGCCTATGAGGCCTCAATGCTGGTCAAAGAATTCCAGGCAAATGTGTAAAGCTGGGGTCAAGAGAGGTGGTGCTTCCCAGAACAGAGCACAGCAATTGTTTGTCCAGTACCAAATGGTCATCTCTGAAAAAATACATAAAAGTAACATTATATGGATTCAATGAGTTTTATTTAGAAATATATGTGTATAAATAAGTACATACATACAATAAACAATCAATGGAAATGAGGCTATGAACTTGAAGAGGAATGAGGAGGGTACATGGGAGGGTTTAGAATGAAGAAAATGGAAATATTATAATTAAATTATAATCTCAAAGGTAAACCAAAAAAGTTGAAAATACTACATATCATACAATTAAAATAATTGATAAAATGATTATTAGCTATTTAAATACAGTAATAAGAAAAACCATTCTTTGTGTTGTAAACACAAATACTTATGAAAAAATTTTAACAAATAAGAATACTGATACTGCCTCACATTAAAAATAATTTTGCTAGCCATGCACGATGTTATATGCCTTTAATCCCAGCACTCAGGAAAGCAGAGGCAGGTGGATCTCTGTGAGTTCAAAACCAGCCTGGTCTACAAAGTGAGTCCAGAACAGCCAAGGCTAACTACACAGAGAAACCCTGTCTCGAACAACTAAAACTAAAAATAAATACTACTACTACTACTACTACTACTAATAATAATAATAATAATAATAATAATAATAATAACAATAATAATAACAATAACAATAACAATAATAATAATTTTATTGGCAGGATTAATATAATGCAACTAAATTTTCACATATTTTTGCATTCAATCTAATCAATTGGTTTTAGTTAAAGCCCATGAAGAACACTGAATCTTATGCTTCAGTTGACTTATTCACTTGAAAGAATAGTTTAATATCATTTGAATATGAAGTAGGATATATTTTCTTTATGATGACATCATAATATAAGTATTTGAAACAATACTATTGACCATTCTCTCTTCTGGTCCATTGAAATCCATAGGCTAATGTTGCACTTGCAATGAATGGGCTTGGGATATCTAGCACTGGCCATCAGGAAATGTCAGCTCCATGGCATCTGTATATGTTACATCCAATCAGTTGGCAGTGCACTAACATCATTAGCCATTAATATAATCACCAGTATTATTTAAAAATGTAATATTGAGATTTAGCCAAAGTGGCGGAGAAGGCAAGAATTTCAAAGTTCTTCATTTTGCTTGCAAGCAGGGATTTCATCACTGCTGAAAAGCATTGTTGATTGCTATGCTAATGTCATAAGTTCGCCTTTCACTGGGAGGATGATAATCTTGCCAAACGCATAGGCTAGAATACCATCTTATATCTTTCACTTCATTCATATGTGAATAGTGTGTCATGATTGGAACATAGAGTCCAATAAACACATGCTGTTCTCTAAAGCAACGCTCTAAAGCAACACTAGCAGCACACACCCTTCAGATAAGTGTTCAGTTCTGCCCTCATAATAGTAAAAGACTTGCCGTCAAGGGCATAGATTAGAGCAGAATACTAGTAATTTATGAATATATTAAGAAGATTCTTTTCTTCTCTTTTGATTCTGAGCACTGAACCCAGGACCCTCACAGAGGAGTTGTGTGCTCTGTAAGAACAGTTCGATATAGATTTTTCCAGGGTGAATGTAACAATAGTGAAGACAGTAAGATCCTAGCAAAGCGGATGCTGTCTTAACTTGACTCAGAGTCAGATAGCTTGATTCATGAAAACTATAAAATATGGAAAAAAATCAGAAAACATCCTAGTGTCATTCCATATTAGATTAGATCCTAAGAACCTTTGGAATCATACTCTGATAGCTCTACCAGTTGTGTACAGCAACAAAAAATTCAGGCTGCCTTTAGCTTTGTTTCAGGAGCCCTGGTCTGAGCAGTGAAGATGTCTTCCCAAGTTGGCCAGGATTTGTACGAATACAAAAAAGGGGATTTCAGTGAACTGACAGAAAGTAAATGTGAATCATTCTGCACGGCTTGTTGATAACTAGTTCTGTAAAAACAAGGTTAAGAACTATGCTGACATCTGGATAAGGGCAGTTTATACATCTGAAAAATGCAAGAGAAAATACCTTGGAAAAAGTTGTTCGTAAGTTAAGGTCGTCCACGTATACAAAGAATGTGAATCCAGACAGATTCTGTTGTTACTTCTCAACAGAGTTCAGTGTCTCATTTGTCCCATAACTTGCCTCTGTGGTTGTCAGGATGAGTAAGAGGAATTACACACAAGGACAGCATATCTTAAGTTCTCATTTATGGTGGCTACTGCTGTCATCATCATCATGATCATTTAGTTTGCATGCACTTTGCTGGGCCAATGCCATGGTGTTAGCAAACACGGCAGACACATAAGGAAACTGTAAAGAAGCATGTGAGGAAGCGAATGTGTCATTTAATTAGGTTAGACATGCATGTTTAGAAGAGCATTACAGGAGGTAAAGATAGAAGAGTTGGCTAAAGAAGACTTTAACCAACTTTGAAGGATGTCACCATTGAGATGAGAGATGAATTCATACTTTCTCTGATTCAGGTTTGTGTAAAAAAAGACTGGGGAATTAACACTGCCAATTTTAAAAATAGTATTTGATACTTTTAAAGTTTGGTTTTAATGTGGGAGCTGTGGCACATTATTATTTATAATTTATACTTGATTATTATTTATTATTTATATTTATATATATTTATATATTAAATTAAATATATACTTATATATAAACAAATATATAATATATACAAATATATATCTTATTGATATTATTATTATTTATACTTGATTGGGTATAAGAGTTTGATATAAGATACTTTTGTGTTGTTGTTACACCACTGTTGTTTTCTGGACCCTTAGACAATGTGTTGGGTTGTATAAATGGAATAGACTTTTTCATGGTGGCCCATGACCACAATGAAAGCCCTTAAGATTCAGAAGTAGAAAGATACTAGTGTTGAGACAGGCTCCCTATCACAACATCTGTCTCAGAAAAAAATTAGAACCATGATTTTTGTTTTCTTTTCCTCTATGTATTTGTACAATTGTCTTACTAGATCCTAGTTTCTTACTATCTGAACCCTGAGAATCATGTAAGCAACTTCTCAAATTGCAAATACACTGCTATGAAAACACCATAAGATTACAATAAAGAGCCGTCATTTACTTACATGTAGTCACTCTTACTGGGTGCAAAAAGCAGGCAAAACACAAGGATAATTTCCATATTCATTCAGCTCACAATGATGATCCCACACACTCCCCTCCTAAACGGCTGTGTCGCTCACTTAGGAAGAGTAGAAAAGAGTCAGGGGCACTTTCTTTTTTTTTTTTTTCTTTAAAAGGAAAACTTGTAATAACTTTTGTTTTATGAGACAGGATCACAAGTACACCAGGCTGGCCTTGAACTCCAATCTTTCTGTCTCAACCACCCAAGTGTTGGAGTTACAGGCAGAAAACAATACACTTGACTTAAAAAAAATTAAATCAATTATAGTTCCATTACCTTGAGGAATAAATATTTTATAATATTCATTCACATATAATAACACGCATATATTATGTGTATGTTTATATTCATATACCTCATAGGCCAACACTGGATGAACTATTGTGTAAGTTGTCCATATAATTAGTAAAGAATTTTCTTCTCATCAACATACATATCTACAAAATCATATTTAATAATCAAAAGTTCTTCATGTGTAATTTAGTTAATTGTTCCCCATTTGGGGCCATTTAGGCATTTTTTTCTGTTTGTTCTTAGGTAATACTATGATGAGTTTTTTTACATGTGCTTTCATAACTGCCTTGGAACTTATTCTAAAACTTAATGTCCCCTTTTAAAAGGTATATATCTTTGGAAAGCTGAATGAGAAGTCTATTTCCAATAACAACATAATATAAGCCAGATCATACTTACATATATTGGAATTTATTTATTTTTATTTTTTTATTTTTTGGTTTTCTTTTTTTTTATTAATTTATTCTTGTTACATCTCTATGTTTATCCCATCCCTTGTATCCTCCTATTCTCCCCTCTTTCCCATTTTCCCCTTATTCCCCTCCCCTATGACTGTTCCAAAGAGGGATTACCTCCCCCTGTATATGCTCATAGGGTATCAAGTCTCTTCTCAGTGACCTGCTGTCCTTCCTCTGAGTGCCAATAGGTCTCCCCCGCCAGGGGACATAGTCAAATGTGAGGCACCAGAGTACATGAGAAAGTCAAATCCCTCTCTCCACTCAAGTGTGGAGACTGTCCTGTCCATGGGCTAGATCAGGGTACGGGTTTAAATTTTACCGCCTGTATTGTCCTTGGCTAGTGCCTTAGTTTGAGCGGAACCCCTTGACCCAAATCTGCCTATCATAATGTTCTACTTGTAGGTTTCTAGGACCCACTGGATCCTTCTACATTGCTATTCTCACATGGTTCTCTCATCTAGAGTCCCCATAGGATGTCCTCCCCTCTGTCCCAGTTTCCTGGTAAGGGAAGGCTTTCGTGGGACATGCCCATTGGGCTAGTATGCAGATATAAGTGAGTATATACCATTTGAGTCTTTCTGCTTCTGGGTTAACTCACTCATTATGATCATCTCTAGCTCAATCCATTTGTCCACAAATTTCGGGAATTCCTTGTTTTTAATAGCTGAGTAGTATTCCATAGTGTATATGTACCACAGTTTCTTTATCCATTCTTCTACTGAGGGACATTTAGGCTGTTTCCAGCTTCTGGCTATTATGAATAGGGCTGCTATGAACATGGTTGAGCAAATTTTCTTGTTGTGTGCTGGTGCATCCTCTGGGTATATTCCAAGGAGCTCCCACTTTCATTTATTTTCTAGTTATAAGACATCCCACCACACAATTCTGTTTGTTTATTTGTTTTTCTCTAGCAATCATATTCTATTATGATTTGTAGGTTATGGGTGTAACTCAGTAATCGAATGTTTTCTTAGCATGTAAAATGCTCTAAAATCAATCCCCAGAACTGGATGAGGAGGGGGAGGAGCATATGGAGTTACACAATGCATTGATTGAATGAGAATGCCCTCCCATAGGCTCAGGTGTTTGAATACTTAATCCCCAGTTAGTGAACCTCTTTGGGAAGGATTAGGAAGTGTGTTCTTGATGGAGGATGTGTGTTACTGGGAACAATCTTTGAGGTTTCCATTCTCAGTGTTATCTCTTCCTCCTGCTTGTAGCTCAAAATATGAGTAGCATAGACCATAACTCTATGAAACAATGATCTCTAAATAAACTCACATTTCTATAGGTTGCCTTAAACATAATGTTTTATCACAGCAATAGAAAAGTAACAAAGACAATAAAGTTGTATGATAGGAAACTGTCATTTTCTAGCTCTATAATGGGAAAATACCTTCCATGTGACTGCATGGTCAATTTGGTTTTCTAGTTTCCAACAAGAATGCTTCCCAGAGGGGTTTCATGTCTTTTCAGAACCAAGCATTTTGAAGAATGTGTTTGATGAGAGGAAAAAGTGAGGGATAACAAGGAGAAACAGCTGGTTTGTCAACTGCAAAGTTGCAGTGTGACATCTGCTTGTTGCTCTGTATGTCCAGCAGCAGATTGACTCACGGCTGTAGAATCTCATGAGATGCAAAGTTAGCTAAAGCCACATGCTCACTGGAAAATTCTAAAGAGCTTAAATTTAAGAATCTGGGGGGGAAGGTACACCAGGCCATGCAAATCTTAAGGAAGAACTCAAGTCTCCTCAAATATATATTTACCGTTAAGTCCATAAGGGACATATTAATATTTACTTTAGCATAATATTAAATTGCATGGTGTTGTGTGTTGCATTAAAAACAATTATAGAAATAATGATAACAATAAATAATAACAATACTATATGAAAGTGGCCAAATGTGCTTGTTAGCATCATCTCACACTAAACCAATAGGGTTTGCTCATTAATAAACATTTTTCTTAATTACAGCCAACTTTGTCCCCATGCCATATTTTCCCTAAAAGTACAAAATTAGAATGAATTTAAAGAGATGGAATGTTTAATCCGCAGCTGCTGTCACAGCTCACTAGGATGGCATGGTGGGATATGCTTTTTTGGCTGTGACTCAGCAGACTAATTAATTGTAGAGCAATTTCTTCAGCGATTCTTTTCTTCATCTCCTCTGGTGAGTAATCCCTCCATCCAGCTTCCAATTACCCAACATCCCCATCTTGTCTGCTGAGTCTTTTCTGGACAGCTGGCATGCCTTAGGCCTGGATGCAAGAATCATTCTGGTAAGTAAATACCTACATAGGAAGAAGAGAATAGGAGTCACGCTGTTAAATCATGTCTATAATTTCAATCAAAGTATCTAAAAAAAAAAAATAAGAAAAAAGCCACCATGAAACATTTGCTTTCAACACTTTAAGAACCAACGTTTAAAGAACCATTTACTGGAGAGTAGAGGGGGAATACTTTGGCAAAATGGATTCAAGAATGGAACTGAAAGACAAAACAATGAGTGCAAACTATTCTTTCCAGAATAAAAACAGGCAGCTGGATGTTACACTGGCTTTCTCGTCTGATTCTGCAATTTGTGGCGGTAGAGCACACTTCAACTTAGCCTTCTGGATGGTCCATGTAAATTACTTGCTGAAAGAAGCTGAGAAAATGAATAACATGAGTCTATATACCTTCTAATGACTGTGATTACTTAGTTGTGCCTGACATAGCTGAAAATAAATAGCACTAAGATTTCAAAGCATATCCAAAATTGGATGGGCCAATTGTTTATTTTGGATCTAAGTGACTTCTACACATAGAATATGTGTATCCTAGAATTTCATCCACAAGTCTCTATTTGAAGATTAAGAACAACGATTTCTGTTTTTCAATAATGTGAAACAAAATTTCACAATACACAGTATGTTGGTGTGTTCATTTCAGCACCTTTTATGCTCATGGGAACCACTTAGCTTGTTTGGCCAATCAGCTATTGGCTACCACTGTGGTTACTCTGAAGGCTGTATGTTGAGTTAGCTGCTTGGTGTAGCCAGCTGTTCAATACATATCAGACTTCACTGAATGAGAAGTCAGCCTTACGTGAAAGGTTTGAGCATTTGTTTCTGTAGAGCAAGCATCAAGAATTTGAATTAAAGTATGAGGCTATCTGGGATTTTTAATTAAAACTTTTATGCTATTCTTATTTGACTTGGAATCGATAATACATTCCTGAAGTTATTGCATGAATGGACCCTGACTGTTTGCTTCCTCTTCCTGAGGGATGCCTCTCTTCATACAGCTGCAAGGTTATTCCACTTATTTAGAAAAAAAAACTCTTGCATTATTTTTAACACAGATGAAAACATATTATACATTACCTTTTGCCTTTTGATTTTGTGGGGTTTAGTGCATATTAGAATAATTTATCTTTTGTCAGTGATGGATGTCACTAATCATTTTCATTTTGTTATTTATCTCTTTGTTCCTAGTAGTAAGGGTTCAGGTAGGGTGCTTCCACATTTGTGGCCTGTTACTCAAAGAATTAAAATAATATCCTACATGGATTTGTAAATGAGGCAAAGAAACTTTATTGAAAGTAAAGCAGTAGACATGCTTAGACTATTCAAGGGCCCGAATGAGCATTTGGTACTTCCTCATTTTAAACGATACAAAAAAAGTTGACTTTGGTCACTGGGGTTATAGTGAGGTTGCTTTTATATTTTTGGCTGACAGATAAGATCATATAACCATTTTTATACTGCCTATGTTTTTTCTCATAATGCATCTAACTTTAATCATACACATATCCAAATTTGCATAGATATACAATGGTAAATACAAAATTATCCTTAGAAGTTCAGTTGAGGACACAATTTTACCTCATTGTACATACAACAAAACTAGTTCAGGCTGGATTGCTCCTCAGTGTGTTGGAAATGTGTATGAACAGAAATGATCCAAGATTGATAGTCTTTAAGTAGAAGAGAATTATCATGAAGCCCGATTTAGCTGGATAGCCAGGGTTGATAGGTGCATCGTTAATAGATGAGAATATGGCATAACACCTGCAGGTAAAGGAGCCAGGCTGTCCAAAGCATTATTAGAACAAAGGGGTACCCTTAACTAAGACCAAGCAGAATGCCAAGTCCAAACTACCTCCTATGATTGCCTGTCTCATTTTGACATGTACTTTTCTAATGTAAGTTATTTATCTAACTTCAATTCATCCATCAAATTCCAAGAAAACTCTCTGAGATGCCATGTTGAAATTCTCACCTGTTTTCTTCCTTTACTATTTCATGTTCTTTCATTAAAAATACTGGATGCTTGAGAACAGTTTTGAAGTGTAGGTCAACTGTTGTTAGTTACAGGAAATGATGTAGTTGCTTCAGTTCTATTGAATGCTTTTATCTTTGATTTGAAATGAAACTGTTACCATGTCTACTTTTCCATATGTTCTTGGATCCACTTCTAGACTCAATATTCTGCTATACTTATTGCCTTCCTGTAAGTGTGCCAGCATTTTCATCTTTAGTTCAAGCCATTAGGTCTTCTGTCTTTATCACTTTGAGGAAATTTCTCTTGTCTGCACAAATGGACACTGGATACATGTTTATTTCATTATGAGCATTGTGGCCATGTCTGGTAGGTGAAGAAAAATGAGTGACAGGCAAAGAGGTAGAAAAGCAAATCTCCTTGGAGTCACCCCATTCTGAAATGATCTGCTATGGTCTGAGTAATTTCTTTGCTTGTAGATTCAGCTTGGAAGCTAGGCTCTCTAGGTCAGTGAGTACAACTCTATACTTCCCCACTCCTTGTATCTATTTTAAATAATTTAATATTTAATTTGAGAATTACCTGATGAAATTTCTTAACTCATAGGTCTGGAATCAGAGATATTCAATGATTTTTTTTCAGAATGACTAATTTTTATTTTCCAAAGTTCTTCTTGGAGTCTGAGGGCCTAGGTGAAAACAGTACAATAGCCCCACACATTTGGTGTTTCATATCTATCCATCATTGGTTTTGAAAAGTAAATTTTAAGTTTTTTGAGAGGACCAGATAAATATGAATGAGATCATAAATAAGTGAGACAATGTTTTCAGAGTAAAACATGAATTCTGAAAAGTAAGCTCTACTTAAAATAAAGAATTTCCATCATAGTTATTCATAAGATTTTAACAGTTGTTTTAGGAAATTATAATGTAAAACGTGAATACTATATTTTATGTTTTTAATAATAAAATTATTTTCAGGGTTGGATGATGGCTCAGTCAGTAAAGTGCCTGTTTATCAGGCCAGAGGACCTGAATTCAATGACCCTCAGCACCCATATTGGATATGAGAATGTATATCTGAGAACCCAGTGCTTGGGACACAGAAAGAGACAGGTTTGGGAGCTCTCTGACAATTGATTAGCCACAACTTTAGCAAGATACCTTGTTTAAAAAAAAAATAAGGTGGAGAAATACTAAAGAAGAGACCCTACACTGATCTCTCTATTTTCTACATAATCCCACAAAGTACAGAACACTCATACTCACACAATGTAATTACTCTGAATAGTCTATCAGGAATGGAATTCATATGCTGGAATTCATGCTTATTCTTTGTGGGTTTGCTCTAATGTAACTGAAATGAAGCAGAGTTTTCTAGTGGGTAGGTCTTCATAGCATTTCTTCTTTGCCTAAATTACAAAAGAGATTAGTCATTGATCTCCCCATGATACACCAATTAAACAGTGGATTAGATGTCTTCTTCCATATGAGGAACTTAGTGTAGTAATTTATTTAGTTCACCACCATGTGCTCAGAGATTTAGGCAAGCTTCAGTGGTTATTTCTCTGACCTTCTTAGTGATCTATGAGGCAGACTAGGTGCCAGCTAGAACAATACCAGTACCCTGACTAAGTGTTCCCATTACCTAGAACATAGTCTTACACACTGCCAAAATAAACAAAGGGCATTTATGGTGGGCTGATGTCCACTTATGAGTGAATATACACCATGCATGTCTTTCTGGATCTGGGTTACCTCACTCATGACCATTTCTAGTTCCATCTATTTGCCTGCAAATTTCAAGATTTTCTTGTTTTTGATAGCTGAGTAGTATTCCATTGTGTAAATTGTACCACAGTTTCTTTGTCCACTCTTCGGTTGAGGGACATCTAGGTTGTTTCCAGATTCTGGCTATTATGAACAAAGCTGCTATGAACACTGTTGATCAGGACAGCTGCTGGCACTTGCTGCTGGAACTCTGTTGGAGGGCTGAGATTTGGACTCAGGGGGCCTGCACAAACTATTGCACCAACCACGGACAATGCAGGCAGATAACCTAACGCCCTTGTTCAGATTTAGCCAATGGACCAGCTCATTCTCCATGTAAGGAGTGGGGGAGAGTGGGACTGCCTCTGGCGTAAACTCTGGTGCCCAGGATTTGATCATTTCTCCTTGGCAGGGAGTCCATGCGGGCACACAGATAGCTTGGAAGCTATCCAGATGAGACCTGATAGGCTTCAGTCAGACAGTGAGGGAGGAGGGTCCCCTTTGTCAGAGGTCTAGGAGAGGGGAATAAGGCAAAAGTGGGAGGGAGGGAGGGTGGGACCAGGAAGATAGGAGCAAGGGGACAACACTTGGGATGTAACCTAAGTTATAATAATTATAAAAAGTGGAAGGGGGAGGAGAACAAAAGCGGTTGCACAAGCCTCTGATTGTGTTTCCACGTGCAAAGCCTCAACGCTGTCAATCAAACACAAGGCTGAACCCCATGTTATGGTGGGTTTGAGATAGAAGGTTGTATAACAGAAATTATAGTTGTAGACAGAAACAAAACCCAGTGGGCCAGCAAGATGGCTCTGAGTAAAATCACTTGCTTCTTAACCCAGTGATCTATGTCTGATCACCCATATGGAGAAGAGAACAGACTTGCAAATTATCCTCTGCTTTCCACCTGCATAACAACAACAACAACTACAACAACAACAACAACAACACACACACACACACATGCACACACGCACACACACAATTAAATAATAATGATGAAAAATTTGGAAAAATAATTTAAGAGCTATATTCTATTGATCATGAAGAATGACAATTATAAGGTGCTTAGTAATAGTTAGTTAAAATGAATAAATGAACAAATCCTACAAGAGTGGGACTTTTCTTTATGCACTAGAAATGGCACAATTTTTTTCCTCTTTGGGTTGGGAAGGAGCCTAGATGAGAAAGAAACCTGTACGGAAACTGAGATGGAAACAAAGGCCACTTTAATGGATGTTTCTAAAGACTTTTTATTTGCCGAGACTTTAATGTCACTCAAGAGGTCACAGGATGAAATTCCTCTTTAATCACTTTTGGCTCTGGAGCTGTGATTTGTGTGGGTCACAGTTCCATGACTGAACGGCCTTGATCTCTAGATTCATACAGTTTACTCCAGACGCTAGCTTGCATGCCCACAGCCACATTCCCTTGGCACTTTTTAAACAGAGACATTGTTTAGGATTTTACTGCCAGGTCATGTAGAAAGCTGAGAGCTTGTTACCTAATAGTAAAAGTTACTGAGAATTTCTTGAAGCCCCAAACCTGTTCCTCTATAACATAGAGTCTATATTAAGTATTGTGATGTCTGGATGTCACTGGGTCCCAACAACAGGAGGTGAGAAAAGAGTTTTGAGTAAGAGGAAAGAACTCATTTTTTCCTAATCTATTCCAAGAACGAGATTTACCATCCTGATGCAAACATATCAACAATAATTGGCAGAGTGTGTCTCGACATCTGTAGCAGCTCTGCTTGACTTTGCTCTTTTGAGCTCTTGAACCACTGTGCACATCAGTACAGTTTTGATTTGGGTCTCAGCTAATATGGAATCTAAAGCATTATATTTTATCTGAAGGATCATTAGTCCAGAGAGTCCAAGACTGTTCCACTTCTGGTTAGTATTATGTCACTAACTTTTTCTAGGTGCGGCACCTACCTCCGTACTCACAACTTGCTGAAAAGCCAAACAGTTTGAAGTGTTCTACTTTATGATCATTTCTTTATGTTTATTCCTCTACACAACTGACCTAATAGCCTTCTTACAGTCATTAAATTATCAGGTTACTAATAAGAATTCTTTTGTAGAAGTTAGATATAAAAGTGACATGACTAATGACTGGAGAACAAAGACCATTTGTCTGCGGTGAGAGAGCTTGCTGGTACAAGTGTACACTGGAAACCAAAGAGACTAGCTGTAAGGGAAAGCAAATTTTGATGAACACAGAAATCACTCCTTTAAAATGGCGAATAAGCCGTTTCTATTTCTGCCTCAGGAAGCTTCCAGGAGTTCCATTTTAACGCTGGAACATTTTTAGAATTGAATTTCCCTAGTTAACTGTAAGCCTCTCTTTATTGATTGTTTTCCTTCTGTATAACCCCTCTGAGGAAACCTGGACTCACAATTGCTAGTATTTACAGTAATGTATCTTGGTGGTATATGATCCCAAGGAAAGTGGCTACTGCAGGATTTGGTATTTAAATTATACCATGAATTGTTTCCCTTGTGTTCATTGGTAGTCTCCTTCCCCAGCAATTAACATAAATTTCTGGCAAACAAAAGAGCTTATGGAAGTGGGGTAAGAAAAATGTGCATTTGCTTGCTGGCCTTTCTGCAGTGGCATGGGGATGTGGAGTGAGAGGAATGTAGCTTCGCCTTTCCTCTGATTTAGGAATCCTTCTGTGCTGTCTGTGCGTCTGGAGACCTTAATAGCCAATACATTCTCCTAAGGAAAGTCACATGCTGCTGCCTATGACTGCTGCTGTGAATCTCAGCCTCTTCATTCTGTTTTCATTTGAGAACCACCATAGCACTTTCACAAAACAAACAAACAAACAAATAAAAACAAACAAACAAACAAACAAAAAACAAGAAAAGCTTGCAACATCCATTTGGAAAGACCGAAAATCAAACAAACAAGGTATCACCATGTAACACACTTAAGATTAGAAAACGTTGATCGATAGGTTGCCTGGTACTTTGTTTTTTTTCTTTTTTCTTTTTTCTTTGTCGATCATGAACATCCCTTTTGAAGGATGCAATGAATGTCAATAAAAGTTATAATTAAGATTCTAGATTTTTCAAAGGCTTACATACTATACCCTATGAAGTTTATTTAAAATGTTCTGAGCATAGAGATTTAATTTGCATGATTATTACTCCCACAGTTTATTGTTTTCAACTTTAGAAGTAGAATGAGAATATCATTGATAGACTCAAAAACCAAAATACTATTGATATATTCTCTTTTTCTCAGAAAATCAATAGCTCTTCCATTCTTCTTTTTTTTTTTTAAGATTGAGGTTTTTTTTCTTTTTCTTTTTCTTTTTTTTATTAATTCATTCATATTACATCTCAATAGTTATCCTATCCCTTGTATCCTCCCATTCCTCCCTCCCTCCTGCTTTCCCTCTACTCCCCTCCCCGATGAGATGACTGTGACTGAGGGGGACCTCCTCCCCCTGTATATGCTCATAAAGGATCAAGTCTCTTCTTGGTAGCCTGCTATCCTTCCTCTGAATGCCCAAATTGGAACTGGAATCAGGGTACTGAACCTGCTCCTTCCATTCTTCTACACTTAACAACTCCGCAGATCACTCCATATCTCTGCCTTTACCAACCTTAGAGTCACGGATACTGCTTCAAGTCTTACCAACGTCAGCTTTTTTTTGATAACTTGTTTTTTTCTAGTGAGGTTCAGATTGTACACTTGGGAAGGGATACCAGAGAAGTGACTGTTATCTTCTAATCAGAAAGCAGAAAATTTGCTTATCTTAATTGATCTATTATTTAACATATTAACATTTTGCCAATTTGATTAGACTTGTTCTTCAACAGAAATATTGGTAACCTTCGATCATAATGCACAAATACACAATACACACCCCCACACAGAAAGAGAGAGAGAGACAGATAGAGACAGAGACAGAGACAGAGAGAGACAGAGAGACAGAGAGACAGAGAGAACTATAGGAAGAGCCGGAAGGCTATTAATCCCTTCCTCAACTTTTCTCTCACTGGTTTCAGCATACATCAATATTATTTGTTGAAACCAATATTAATATGACTACTGCTCACTGAAATCATTGCATTTTAGCCCACATGACTATAATAAGAATAACAACTTAAATTTATACACATTAAAAAAGAATATAGTAAGAGAACATAGAATAGAGAAAATACTAAAAATAAGTATTTAAAGAAGGCTGTGGGAAACAAGGATTCCAGAACAGAAGACAGACAGAGAGAGTAAGAAGCAGAAGGGAAGGGGAAGAGAAGTAGAGGAGAATAGATGGAGGGAAAAGGAGGAGAGAGGAAGGGAGGGGAGGGAAGGGAAGCATGCCTTTGGTTTTAGCATGAGACACAAACATCCTCAATAACACAGTGAGTTATGAAATAGCTAAGTGCCTCTATTCTCCAAAGGAGAGGAAACAAGAGTGACTTCCAGAGATTCCACTGCCAATGGGTTTTAGGCGAATTATACTCTTTTGTAAAACATATGATGAAATAGCACCACGGTGTGAAAAGCATCAAAGGAGACTATCTAGTCACACAAGGAGGAATTAAGGAGTCAGGGAAAAAAATACTGAGAGATATTCCTTGTGTTTTACAGGAATGAAACTGCACTCTTCTAAATTAAAGATAAGTCAAAAAGAAAGCTAGGGCAGCAGTTAAGGAAGCCACAGAACTTGTAGATACAACTGCAGAAAGACATTGAGGAAAATGACAGCATCCAATGCATGCGTTAATACAGAAAGTGATGAAACTGGTGACCTAAAATTTGTTCTTCGGGTTCAACAAAACCATAACAAATTAAAGCAAAATTTCTATGAGGAAGGAGATTACAGCAACTGAACCAATTAAAAATAATAGTACAACTAATAAAATCAAACAACCACCAAACCCAACCAAAAAAAAGTTCCGTTGAAGAGATAAATAATGTTGACAAGCATGCTGGAGATAAGAAAAAATGCAGAGAGCAAATTAATTACCAACAAAAGCAACAGAGTGTGACATCACTATAGATCATTGGCTGAGAAAAGGTAAGTAAATGACACAAATTTCACATGAACTCATCTTGGGAAATGCACCCTTCAGAAACAGACAGAAAACAAAACAAAACATCTCACTCCTCTGTCATGCACTAAAAAAATTGAATCCATGATTAAAACCATTCATATACTGCCACATGATTCATAGTATTCCTTTATAAAATAATGTGTGAAACTCTTACAAAGTGAAGCAAAATTCACATCAGCACAACACACATGACACTTGATAAACTAACTTAAATTTAGCCTATATAGGAGGTAACTGCAACTTAACTTCAGAAAAGGTTATGACTTTGTCATCAACAACCAGGTCTCAACCTATCAAGCTTCACCCAATCATATGGTACCCACCGATCAGGCCAAGCCTAGGTAAGATGAATGACAAGCTGAACCAATTACAACATCTTTTTCCAGTGAAGCAAACTCTTTCTCTCTGTAAATACTATGCCAATTGTGGAGCTAGGAAGACTTATTTGTTCAGGGTGGTATCCAATTTGTCCAAATGTTAATTTTAGTTGGTTGTGACCTTTCCTCTTTAGCATAGTGTTCATGTAAAACACAAAATTAGGGCACAGTAGTCCATGCTGATGACAGTAAGTGTGTGGTTACATCTGTCACACTTTGGTGTCAGAGACAATATGGATAATGGTGTAGAGATTACTCATATTCTATCTTTATAATCTCCATCATTTCCTTTCTATGAGCTACCTTTCATTAAACACAGATGTAAAATGAAAAGTATGAAAGGTTCTGGTGTCAAAGTGATGCTGTCTTTTTAATTCCATGTCTGGGATTGCCTGAGCCATGGTGTGCTTTCCTCTTTGTTCTTTTTTTTTTTTTTTTTTTTTTTTTTAAGTTCATAGACAATTTATTCAGAAGGAAAAATCACATCTAAATTTTCAGTAAAAATTGTTGTGGTTGAGAGAAGAAATGGAATCTACTTTCAGATATTCAAATATATCACCTCTTACAAAAAAATAGAAGTGTTTACATTTTGATTCAGCAAAGGGAAGAGGAATTAATGGTGTTTCACATCAGTTTTCGCTTGTCTTCTGAAGACGATTGTAAAATAGATAATTATTGTGAAAGCATGTGTTAGATTGGATTATGTCAGCAAAGAAGTAAAAAGCATCCTATATTTAGTAGTTGGGTATCTAAACTCAGTAGCTGACTTCAAGGAAGCAAAAGTGAGAGTTTATCAAGATATGGGGTAGGATATTATGAGCTGGAAAAGAGTCATGTTTAATTAACAGACTCAGTACTGTGAGAAGCGAGCCATATTAGGGTTTGTACAGCCTATATTGAGAAAATGCTCACAAGAACTATTGCAGTTTTATTCTATATAACTTCATGAGAATTTATCTATAGTCTAGGGATTTGTGACTTAAAATAGAGTTATGTTGGCTTCCAATCTGTGGGTTTTATAATAAAGCCCCCTAAAGATCATTATTTTAGGGGAAATCACTTATATATTTTTCTCTCACCTTAAACTTTTAGACATGATCTCACTGTATACCTCAAACTGCTCATTAATTCATGGGAATTAATCCTCCTGTCCTAGCCCCCCTTACCTAAGGGATTACGTGCATGTGCCACTATTCCTGGCTTTTATCTGATTTTGAGGAAATAGCATCTCTGACTGTATTGGCAAGATGCTATGATCTTTCACTACTGTTGCCTCGACTCTAATGGCTTGGCCACTGTGTGTACACAATGGTCTGGATCTACCATACATGTCAAATGAAGAGACAGTGGCATGTGTACTGCTACTGTGTGCTGAGCGCTCCAGCCATTTATCTTATTTTTATAAATAATCTATTGTGCATGAAAAGATCCATTCATATGATAAACCAGAGAGTACCTCAGAAATATGCATTTCAAAGGGAAATATAATCTATGAATAAACCCCAGAGTTCAGTTCTAAGCAGTGTAGAGTTTGTGGAATCTAGATTGAAAGGCTAATTTCTAGCAATTTACTGTGTTACCAATGATTTTATTCTCTATGCAAGGTTTAGAAATAATGATTCTTAAGTTGGTGTTTGTAGATCTCAAAAGAAATCAAAACAATGCCAAAATGTTGCACAAGCAAGGGGGAAAAGAAAGAAATAGTTCTACCTTAAGACTCCTGGGCATATACCTGAAAGTTGTTCCACCATACAACAAGGACATATGCTTAACTACGTTCATAGCAGCTTTATTTGTAAGAGGCAGAATCTGGAAACAACCTAGATGTCCCTCAAACAAAGAATGGATAAAGAAACTGTGCTACATTTACACAATGGAATACTGCTCAGCCACTAAAAACAAGAAAATCTTGAAATTTACAGGCAAAAGGATGGAACTAGAAATGGTCATCTTGAGTGAGGTAACCCAGACCCAGAAAGACACACATGGTATATCCTCACTTATAAGTAGATATTAGCCACATAATACAGGACAACCACACTACAGTACAGAGACTGATGCACCAACCAAGGACCATGCACAGTGAGGACCTAGATTCTCTGCTCAGATGTAGTAGATAGGCAGCACAGTCGCCTTGTGGGTCCCATAATATGGGGAGTATGGACTACTTCTGACATGGACTCTGGCCCACACATGTTGATCACTTCCCTCTGGTGGAGCAGCCTTGCCAGGCCACAGAGAAAGAGGATACAGGCAGTCCAGATGATATTTGATAGGCTCAGATCAGATGTTAAGGGAGGAGGGCTCCTCCTTTCTGAGGACTAGGGGAAAGGAGGGAGGGGGATGAGGGAAGGAAGGTGGGATTGGGAGGCGATGAGAGAGAGGGCTACAATCAGGGTGTAAGGGAACAAATTTTAAAATATCAAAGTAAATCATTTTAAAATGCCTAAAAATAAGAAAAGAAATGTTGACCAATTTACACATATGTAAATACACACCACAGCCATCAAAAATGTCTGGAAGTGTGTGGGGCACTGAGCTCCATTTTTCAAACCTACCATCTCCACAATTGTTATTTTCCTTCCCCTAAGGTTTATTCAAACATTTCTGCTAGTACACACGTTGGAAATTAAAACATGTCCTCCGTTAACTTTTATTTTATATGTTGTTGCTTTCTCCAATGTCATCAGTCAGGATAGTAAGGTGCATGTGTGTCCACATGTGTATGTACCTATGTGTGTGTGAGTATGCTTGTGAGTATGTGTGAAGTAAGTATAAACATGCAGGTATAGGTGTACCCCTATGTTTGTGTTTCACTTGTGTATGTGAGTGTTCATACCTATTTGTGCATGTGTGCTTGAATATGTGTGTATTTGAGTGTGTACCTATGTGTGTGGTATATGTGGGCTTATGTGCATGTGTGTGTGTGCATGTAAACATGAAAGTGTGCAAGTTTCATCTAGATTATGCTTTGTAAGTAGGTTAAGGATAAAATGAGGATAAAAACAGAACAAAGGTCAGGGAACAGTAAAAAAACACTGTGGTATCTGGTAGACAAATTGTATCTGGTAGATAGTTTGCAAAGTTGGCATCCTCACTAAGGATGCCTTGTGAAGATACAGACTTTGACAACCTACATAGGTGCAAACAACCTTCAATTAGCATCACTGGGTAAGCCATTCTGTTTTGAGAAAGCATCCCTAATGGAAATCTAGAATATATTGGGATGGTCAGATGTTTTTCAGTCATTATAATTTTGCATAGATAACCTGTATTTACACTGCAAATAAAAAATAAATAAATAAAAAAAACCTGTCCATAGGCACTTAAATACAAACAACTGAAAAGTGAAGTAATTGCTACAGGATTGTTTTTGTAGTTTAGTAGAAGGATCGAGTTTCTAAAACATTTGCTTTGGTGAGAGATGTTAATGTTCCCAGTAGAAAGTTGTTTAAATTTTACTGCCCAGGATCAGGGCCACTTTCTGGGTTTGGTAGAATAGGGGTGAGTGATTAAACAAAATAAAAAAAATAGCATAGATGGATGCATGCTTTTCTTTGCTTCTAAAAAGGTAATTATGTAGCTCTCCAGGTTTCTCTGTGTTCAACTGAAATTGATAGTCATCCTCAAAAGAATTTCCCATTAGACTCTTTTTTTTTTTTTTGACTTACTTGATTTCAGAATCCAACCTGCTAAGTCAAATTGTGTTATTTTAGGGATCCCTCGTCCCACCCAAAATAAAAGCAAGGGGATTATAGAAGTTTTCAGTTAGATCTTTTTCAGGTTGGTTGTTTGGTCCTGAGTCGGGTTTTGAGTCAATTAAAACGTTTAAAGGGCTAAGGAATCTATGATTACCCCAAACACCTCAGACCAAACCTTCAGAAAGTCATTTGCTTGCAGTGAAGTCCCGGTGGGGGGGGGGGAATCCCCCATGTGCTTTTCTTTGGAACTGAGAAGGGCTTTTGTTCTAGGAAGCCAGTGGCTTTGTCTTTCAGGTGAGTATTTCAGAACTTCACCAGGCTTGCTCAGAAGCAGTTTATGTGCAGTATGTATATGTGAGAAATTAGAACAGGGCTCTCAGAGACAGCAGTGACTTACACATATTGCAAGCTGTGATCCTACAATCCTTTGATGACAATTGGCTTTTCAGCTGTGAAGTCAGGATGACGACAGGGAGGATGGCAGGTGATGAGCTCCCCGATTTTGAAAAATAAATTTGACTGACTAACAACAGAAAACGAATTTGTTTTAATCTCCATGAATGCTGTTTACAAGAGAAAAATGGAATTTAAATAACATTTTCCCTCTCAGGATTTCAACAGAGCTTACTTTATCAGCTCACCCTGACAACTCTACTTAAACCTGCAACCAGATTCACCACCCACTCTCCCTAGCTGTTTCCTGTTTCTTTGTGCATGCCACGTTGGAAAACTCATCAATGATACAGAATTCATTCAGCATACTCAGTTTGCAATCTTCTGCCTTTCCAGAAAGGTCTGGGCTCATAGTCTGGGTCTGGGTTCACTAATGTATATCACCTGCAAGAGTGTGTCCAGATCACAGTGGGTGCTCAGGTAGTAGTGTTGAAATTAAAACAGGTTAACCTTCATTAAGCCAATCCTGGGTGCCAGGCCCAGGCTACCCTCCCCATCCCCAGTGTGTTAGTCACCACATCATAAAGAAAAGCCTGAGATAATCCAGAAACAAAAAGGAAGCATTGGCTTTGGCTTTTAGCTTCAGATGTTCTATTCCATAAACTATATGTTAGGAATGGGAAAGACAGCATATCGCGGGGATGGGGGGTGGGCATGAGGAGGAAGCTATAAGATGGTGTCAAAGCCTTCATCATATGGGCTTCAATGGGCTGCATGACTCAAACCACAAGAGCTAAGAAGACATTAATGATATCATTTAGTTCATCTTCTCATTCCAATGTACAAATCACCCCAGGAGGCTCAAGGAGATTAGATCAATACCAAATGACCATGGGGAGGCAGAATGAAGAATTGAACTCAAGTGTGCTTAACTTCAGAAAGTATTCCCTTATGTACTATTTCATTTTTTCCAAATGCTTGGTTTTCAGTATGTTTTTTTAATTGTTTTTGAGATTATAAAATAGATACATCATTTCCACCTTCCCATTCCTCCTTCCAAGCCCTTCCATCTATTCCCTCTTTTTCTTTTTCAAATTCATGGCCATGTTTTTATTATTATAATTGAACTTCAAGGACTTCCAAATCATAAGGAGCTATTTTTCCAATGACTGACAATTTTCTCTGTGGATTACTGGAATTCTGTGGCAACTGAACTGTACCATGGCCTTTTGTTCGCTAGTTTTCAGAACATAGAATATTGACAATTCTGCTTAGTGAGCACATGGCCTAAACGTCATCAGTGATTTGGTCTTGGCTAGGAGCAACACCTCTAAGCATAGTGCTCTGTTGGGCCAAGCCCAGAGTTGATAGTGTAGCCACCCTCCTTTTCCATAATGTACAGCTGAGTCTTCTTGTGTGGACGACCTCAAACTTTTCTGTTAGCCACTGTTAGACTCACAATGGAATTTCCTTTTGTAGCTTCATAGTATTACTGACAAGGTATAAAACAAAAGCCAAGGATTAAAGAGTCAGCTTTGCTTGGGATCTGAGGAAGGCTTCTTGTAACCACATCTACTCAGTTATGGGAAGGGTTGGCCCTTAGGGCGAACAAAATCTGTAGGAAATAATGTTTAGTGTAAGTGTTTATTTACCTAGCAAATGTAATCAGCTCTAAATTTCATGAATCTTCACACTGAATACTGAGAGACAAATAATCAGTTAATGACTAGCTTATTCACTATCAAGGTCATTAACTGAGTTAAGAGATCACAGTGTCATTCAAAGGATTTTAGGAAGATTCTGAGTCATCTTTAGCATGGGCAGGTTTTAGATGCTGATCCTGATTAGCTTCAATAACTTAGTCTTTCATTTCTGATGTCTGCTCTGCTTTTTATTTGACATTCCAACTTAGTGGATAGTAATTGTGTGTTTGTGTGTGTGTGTGTGTGTGTGTGTGTGTGTGTGTGTGTGTGTGTTGCCAGCATGAAAAGAAATGCTGACTAACTGTAAAACGATTATCTCTAAGATATTTGCATTATAGGCTTTAGATGAGAATTCCTTGGTAATTTTAGAAAACAAATCATACACATTTAAAATGATGCCAGGCAAAGTGTAATAACTAAAAGAGGCTGTTTTCCAGTGACAGTTTCTGCACTTTGAGTCTCTAATGAAACAGAGTTTGGAACTATAGCAACTTAACTTTGAGTACAAACAAAATGATACCTAAATTAGTAGAACCTAATTTAATTTCTGGGGTTTGGCTAATCCCAAGCAGCTGTTTGTGATCCAGTTTCAGCCAATCACTGGCGACCGACTGGTTAGACTGTGTGAAAACTAGGCAAATGGTTTAAGACACCAGATTCAAATAACATAAGTTCCTTGGCTGTACCCATCCCTAGGAGATGATTCTGCTGCTATTTCCCTTTCACGCCTTTTACAGTCTGCAGGCTCATGCTGCCTAGTGGAGCCTTCAGGCTGCTTCTCCTCTAGAGAGCTGGCAGTTAACACATTGCTTCTTGCTCATCCAGACTCTTACATTTAACTCATCTGAACCTTTTCCTCTGACAAATACTGTTCTTCGCAAAAGTATTTTTGGAGAGACCACAGTGTTATTAAGGATGATGAATAACTCTTTTCAAATAATTGGGGATTTAAAATAGCCCTTAACAACATAGCTAATATCTAAGTCAAAATTCCCATACCAAAAGAAAAAAAAAAGATGCCTTGTGTTTATTGTGAAGATGGGCAGTAATTGGCAATATAGCTGAAATATTTTAGAATAAAACTTTTAAATAAGTTTTAGCAATGAAGGAATACTCATGTAGATGTAGATCTTATTTTTCTAGTTTATAGTACTGACAATTTATCTTCTGCATCTCAGCTGTGTTTGTGTGTATGTCTGCGTTATACTTAATTTAGAAATTTGCTTAGATGATGCTGTGAACTTGCTGGAATTTTTTTTTCTTCTTTCATATTATTTAATATGGCTGAGTGGAGGCTTCTCAGAAGAATATCCAGAAGTGACCAAACTGATAATAGCGCATAATTTGACACTATATGTAGACAACTAAATGTAAATTGCAGAAGAATATGCAAATGTACATTGAATTGCAATGTTAGACATTTACATATATTTGAAAACTAACCATTCATGCTTTAAATTACATTAAAAGCCACTAGGATAAAGGTTACCAATTGACGTGACACTTACATCTGCTGGGAGAGAGAAAATCAGTTTTCTCCAATAGAGTGACATTTAATATATAAATGGTTCTTGGACAGGCCTCACATTCAGAAGTAATTGATCAATACATAATTGAATATCAAAGTTTTTTTGGGTGCTTTTATTTGATTATAAATTATTTTTCTTTTGGGGTGTGAGCCTAATTATTTTCGGGGGAGAGAGGGGTTTTGTTTTTGTATAAGAGTTTTGTTTGTTTTTGAATAAGAAATTACAGTTGTGTTGGTAGGAAGAGGATGTTGAAGGACTTTGGGGAGGGGAATAATATGATTAAAATATATTTAAATTTAAAAATAGTTTAAAATAATTAAAAAATAATAATAAAGAAAGAAAGTTCTATAGAGACTTGTGATAATCACCATTGATTCACAGGAATAATGAGAAACTAGTTACAACACATGGATATGCAACATAGATAAGCTGTATTATTATTATTATTATTATTATTATTATTATTATTATTATTATATACACAGCCATAATGGAGTTTCTAGAGTGTCATAAACCAAAGACACTTGCCTCAGAAAATATGAGCTACATGTTAAAAAAACAAACCTCTTGTCATCTCTAGCCACTGTGTCTAGAAGCTGATACTGGCAGTCTGCTTTTAACAGATTTCCCTTGCCATCAGTAGTACTTAAAAGCCACTGCTCTATGTTGAGGCACACTGTTGAAATATAATAATTTGAAATATAAACACACTGTGTTTTGTATCAGAGCACAGCTGGTCCCCTGACTCATGGTTCAGTCATTTCTTCACCGAGCTCTAGAGTAATGGCCCTAGATTTCCTTCCTCATGAGGAGAAGTCACGTGGGACTAACCCAAAAGGGGTACCTCATCTTAGTGTGTATTTCATTTCCCAGAATATGCCTGAGCTCTGTCTTCTCACAGGGAATGTTGCTACAGATACAGCCTTTCCTGCTCCATACAGTAAAAAGCCAAGGCTATACAGAGACACAAAAAAAAAAAAGTATCTGTGAAAAAGGAATAAGTTTTTATGACTGGCTCCCAAGTAGCCCTCTCAGAAGACATACATGATGCACCTGAGTAATGGATATTTCACTGAGTTTAATGGTTCTTGCATCCAATATCTCAATGGTATATTGTATACAAAAATGAAATGCAGCTTTTGATTCTATATCAATAGACAAGAAATCGATAACAGGCATCCTCATTGAAGTGATGGCACACTGAATTAATAATGCATACCTGAAATTCAGCCTAAAACTAACTGTAGAAAATTCAAGGGTTTCTCTGGGCAAAGGCTGGTGTTGAGGGCAATGCAACTGAAAGCTAATGAATTAAAAATAGTAAGCAGAGAAATTCCATCAGTAATCCCACCAACATGGGACTCTGTGTGTTGTGGGCTAGGGGAAAAGAATAGAGAGCAGAAACAGAACTTTCAGGGCAATCTATGCCTGTGCAGAGAATGAATGTTGGGGAAAAATGATCTTAATTTATGAGGTATATTCCTTCCAAACATTTTCCAGAACTTGAAACTCTGTTTTGGAAAAACACTCATACTTGTGAATCCATTGCAATTAATCTGGCTATGGCCCGACTTCATTATTATTATATTTTACGGTCTGTATCTACTTTACTATTTGCTGATTCCATTCTTGGCAGTAATTAGCTTTAGGTCTGCTTTTAACTATGTCAGTCTTAGGGATGATGCTTGCCAGATATTTAATAATGGTGAGTAAAGACATTTACACTGAAGACTATATGGCAGCCCAGGAAATGGAAAGTCAATGGAATAAAAGTGACTATATTGTCTCAGTGGAAAGCCAGAATTTACAAATATGATGATTTGCAGACAAGGAAAATGACATATTATTAAAAAAATAATGTCTATATTGTGGTTGACACAAATTATCTTCACTAAATTGTACATATACTGAATCAACCTAATAGTTCATTGTATTTAGAAAATCAGCTCCCCTTTCTGCCTCTACTGTATAATTTGTGTCACCACAGAGAACATCAAACACAACTCCAGGAGCTGGGGGACCTAAATATTACTTGAGAAGATATATCTATATGACGGTGGCCTCATAAACCAATACCTTCACATTTGGCTTTATCAATTATTGACTGGGGGAATATTTGAATGATTCCATTTCATGAAAGTAAACAAGAATTTGATGGGTTTTGCAAATCTGGAGACAGAGAAGGGAGGGGTCACCAACCTGGCAATATATGTTACAATAAATGTTTGTTTGTTTGTTTGTTTGTTTGCAGAAGCATTTTCAGGAAATGACTCAGTAGATTCAAGCATTAAAAAAAAAAACATATCGATAGAAAATACTTCGTCATCTTTGTGGAACTTATGGGTGACATATGTCAGTGTGGCATTTTATTTTTAGGGTTTGGGGGTCTAAGTTAGTGCACTTGCTGAACATTTGCTTGAACTAAAATAATATCTGTGTCTACCCCCTTTTATTTATTCTTAAAAATATATAGAACGCAGCCCCTTTCACAGGATAGAGAGACCAGAGATCATTAGGCTACTTAAGGTTGGATTTTGTCTCTGACAAGTAAATCAAATGGATAAGTATGTCAAATTCAGAATTGCTATCCGTAACGGGAAATGAAAGCTGTTCTGATTCATGGTATTTTACTGCGCATATCTGTGATTATGTAGACGGATACACTTAACATACATAAATCAATATATATTATAAAATCAGTATGCAACATATAACTTGATATAGATATTAAAAGTCATTTGTATTGAAATGGTATGCCCCGAGGCTTGAGTGTTTGTTTAAAATTTATATAACATAATAGGATAAAACATTAGCTATTAATCACCATTGGTTGAGAAAAAGCATATCTGTTATCATCATTTTCTTTATTATAATGTTTATAATTGAAATAGAAATATAACACTTTCCTCTTGCTTTCCCTGTCCAGCCATTGCAGGATCCTTCCTCACGTCCCTCCCATGTCCTGCCACTTAAGTTGATAGCCTTCTGTATTATTATTATTATTATTATTATTATTATTATTAATTTGTGTGTATATGAATATATGAGAACAACATTCTGAGCCCATTTTTGTTTTTTGTGTGTACGTGGTTTCAAGGCAGACCATCCTGCACTTGACAACAAATAACAAATGTGTAGAAGACAAAAAAAAAAATCCCTTTGCATACAAATAAGCACTGGAAAAGCCAGAAAAATTAAGCATGCTTTTACCTTTAAAGGAGAGTGATTTGGGACCTGTCCTCCTTATGGAATTCTGGGAATTGATGTAGTTCGCAACCTGGTAGCCCTTTTTTCTCTGATGAGCCGGGCTCCACCCATATCTCCCAGATCATGTTTGTTTAGCCCAGACTTTCCCAGCTTAAAACTTTGACCATTATTTCTAGGGTATAAATCTTCTCCTTATGAGTCATGCCATTTGTATTTAACAACAGCCTAAGGGACTTCTATGTTACCTTAGGTCCCAGCCAATCCTCACTCCCACAGGCATTATGTTTACCTCAGTCATTCTCCCTAGATCCTTTCCTTGAGCATGGTTTCTGAGTCAATATAACCCATCTTGCAGAAGAAGCCATATATACCTTGTAAAAAATAATGTAAAGATGCCTTAAGGTTTGTTGTACTCATGGGACGGAGTTAATTGTTATCAGAAAATTTTCCCAAAATTGTGTTGTTTGAATATGGCTACAGTAAATGAACTGTTGTCAGACACTCAAAGTTTGTCCCAGCATCACTATCTAAGTCAAAATGAACTGAGTTTCATTCTTGTATCTTTGTGGACCATGCCCCTGCTATCCAGAAAGCCTGCAGGTACCCAACACAAAAGGGCTCATCCCCGAGAAAGGCTAATTTTTACTTTTTTTTTAATTTGTAAATTTTCACTTATTATAATTCATTCAGATTACATTCCAAATATATCCCCTCATTTTAGTTATCTTAAGTGGAAATTGTAGTTACTCACTGCACATATTTTTCCCTTCTGCACAATTTTAAAAACTGCTCTTCCTCTGCATTTCATATTAAATGAGTAGGCAAAGCACTTCTTTTTTGATGCTTTAAGAAATTGTATTCTCTGTCCCTGGCTGTGAGTTTCTTTCCCTGGCTGTCTTTATTAAGCAACCCAAGCAATTTCATCTTGGCTATTGGTTTCTCACGTGAGTGATGACAGCATCTCCTCTGTTTAGGAACCAGAATGTCAAGTCGGCCTGGAAATCATGGGCTATCCACTGTCATCCTCAATATGAAATGGAAAATTTACTCTCAGTAAGTACACATGGTGAAAGAAAACATTCTTTTACTTAATGTGGGAATAAGTCATAAAAGGAATATATTCTTACAAGTGAGAAGTCTGCTGAAATGGGTGAGCAAGCAGAAAAATAAATATGTAAACTTGCTCAGAAAACTAGTCCATGTTGCTTAGAAGAAAGTATGCAGAGAAAAGCCCAGTTGATCGCCTCATTGAAAAATGCAGCCTTCATTCCATTACTGCAGCTTGAGTCATTTATACATGAAACATCCAATTCACTTTGAGTTGAATTTCTTGCAATTTAGCTGAGACCTGTTAAAAGGATGTGCGTGTGTTTGTGTGTGTGTGTGTGTGTGTGTGTGTGTGTGTGTGTTGGCGGTGGTGGTGTGCTTTAAAACACTTTATTTTGGGTTGCTTAAATCTATTTCTTTCTACTCCAGCCCAGTCCCTTCTAACACCTCAACACAAGATAGCAGAGAAAGAAGATTAGTGGGGAGAGGGGACATAGTTTTTCTTAGCTGCTTCCTGCTGCTTAGAGTTGTAGGGTTCCTTGGGGCAAATCCAATCTTCGGTTCAGGACATCTCTGACTTCTTCTCGTCACACTTCATCAACAGCAACCAGGAGGAAACACCAGCAGCCTTCTTTCTTGGAGACCCCAGTCTCTCTTTGGGTTTGGCTTTTACCCCCACTGACAAAGACCACGCCCCCACAGGAGGTACTTAACGGCTGACAAACATCACGTGCCCTTTTCAGAAAACAACAGTCAGCTGTAGACAAACTGGAGCAGCCCCCGTATCCCACACCTGGCATTAAAACAAAAACGTGTTAACCAAAACTTGCACAACCGTGTTCGTCTTGAGTCTGTGGGAACTCGTCCAGTACAATGGCTGCTGGCGAAAGGATGGTTCCATTGGGGTACAGGAGCAATAACCTGGTACCCAAGAGCAAACTGAACTTGTATTTCGTATGTCTCATCTTGGATCTGTGGAGCACCTGATTAAGGGAAAGGACTACCGAAAAGCACGGTATTAGAGCGCATAAGATAAATAATTTGCATACTCTGAGGTAGGGCTTTCAGCTGTACCAAATTCATAATCTGGTAAATAAAGACTGTCTGTGGTGGTTTGACTAGGAATGCCCCTCATAGGCTCATAGATTTGAATGCTTGGTCATTAGGAAGTGGGCACTACTTGACAGAGATTAGGAGGAGTGGCCCTGTTGGAGGAGGTGTGTGGCTTTATGGGAGGAAGTGTGGCACTAGAGGGTGGGCTTTGGGGTTTCAAACAATCAAGATAGGAACAATATCTCTTTCTTCCTGCTGATTCTGAGGTAGAACTCTCAGCTACCTCTCCAGCCTGGGCGGCTATGATTCCCGCCATGTCAATAATGCACTAATCGTGTAAACCAGACCCAGTTAAATGCTTTTCTTTAACTGCTGTGTTCACGGTGTCGGTGTTTCTTCACAGCAGTAGAATACTGATTAAGACACCCTACATGCAGTTTTGGGTGCAGTTCTCGATTAAGTTTGTAGGGCCTTTAAAGCCGGCAGGCACAGATCACTGAGATAAAAATAATATGTGTAAGAAATAGTTTGGTTTTTTGTTTTTGAGAAAAGTTTGAATTAAACACTATAGAAATTAAGGGAAATCAGTCACTGAATGTGATGTCATGTTAAATCAATTTTTATTTCATACACACTTATGTGGATGGAACTCAGACAGTACAAAGAGATATAAACCAGTGTGGGAATGTCTTAAAAACTGTTACAACCCATAGGAGTGATGTTTTATATTCTTCTTTTTAATCTAACAAAAGGATAAAAATAATCTCTAATTGGGGGCACCAGAGTTCATGTCAGAGGTAGTCCCCACAAATGGGAAGATAAAAGCAAGAGGATAACAATCAGAATGTAATCTGAATAAATTATAATAAATTAAAAATATTTTTAAAAAAGAAAAAAATCTCTAAAATAGCTTACTGTAGAGACACTGAAGTGTTGTGCATAAAAGTTAAAAAAATAGCAACGAGGAGAAAATTTAGAAAATCGTTCTGATATAACAAAGAGGAGCAGGCTGTGGGAGGGAGTCTTGATTGCTGCTTGTTTACAGCTGTAGGTCAGAGAGTAAAAACTGAAGTCCGGGCTACCATACAGAGCTCAAATCTACCCACATGCCTATGTGGTTGTCAAAACTGAAAACTGCTAAGTGAAAGTGTGTGCAGAGAGTTAAAGGGAAGCTTAGCGTGCAGAAGGCATGGGAAAAAGAGAGATGAAACCCTCAACAGGTGGTGAGTTTCCATTAAATCCAATAAGCCAAAATGAAAATAAAAAGCTCCCAGTCTAGTCACATAGCAGAGTTGATTCAAGGGTGGACAACCTAATAGAGAGATCCTGGAAGTACAATTTTACACATATATATTTAACTGGAAGTCTAGCTAAAAAATAATGCGAAAGAAGTGTGTGTGTGTGTGTGTGTGTGTGTGTGTGTGTGTGTGTGTGCGCGCGTGCGTGCGTGTGTGTGCACGCACGGGTGCACCTGTTGCTTTGTAGTTAAAAAGTTCCACAGTAATGAAGGAGAGTGATGAGAAATTCAAATTTGGTCTCATAATGCTGAGCCATAACTGGGTACAATAGGAAATGTAGACATTGTCTTCTCAGGACTCTGGTGGAAGACAGTACTGGGCAATAAAGCTTCCACTGGTGAGCCCCAGCCAAGTGAATTCTCTTGGGTATCATAGAGTCATGAAGTAGGTGTTTATGGCCCATAGGCTTTCTTTAAGTGCAAGTGTTAGAGTAGTCCATAGACATCATGGGGAACAGGGCTAAATCAGTCTGTTCATGAAAGGATCACAGGACAAAAGCATCATGAACAATCCCCCCACCATGCTACACCCTGCCTTCACTCCCTAACCCCCCCAACCCCCACCTCTGCCCCATGAGATCAAGTTACACTTCAAGATTTCCTGTGGAGACCTAGAACTATGCTTAGCATAAGGCTCTGAATGCAGCATGTCTCTTTCTATACCTCATACCCAAGCACTAAGGTTTAAATTGTAACTTAGATTCAGTAAGAGATTTGGCAAAGACTCAGGAGAAAGTGGAACAATAGCTATTTGCTGTGATGAAAGGTACATGTACTTTTTCTCTTTCTGTTTCTGTGCGCCTCTGTCTCTCTGTCTCTATCTCTCTCTGTCTGTCTGTCTGTCTCTCTCTCTCTCTCTCTCTCTCTCTCTCTCTCTCTCTCTCTCTCTCTGTGTGTGTATGTGTGTGTTGTGTTATCTGATTTTTATCTCAAAATACATTTTGATGCTGTATTTACCCTAGTGGCAAAGCCATGTCATTGGTTGAGTGCAGTTAGCTGAAAGCCTGTAGAACAAAATTGTGAGTAGGGGGAAGCTGACTCTACAATACATTAGGGAAAAATACACTTTATCTGCAAACCAAGCATAGTCCTAGCTATTTTTTAAATAAAAATGCTGTTTACACAATGAATATTACTTTTAAATTCAGATATATGTCTCTCCTCCCTGTGTGTGAATGTATGTATGTATATATGTATGTTTGAATGTATGTAGGACACGTGTGTGCAGGTACCTCTGGGGGCCAGACTACGGGACTTGGGATCACATGGAGATGGAATTACAGGCTGTTGTGACCTTTTACTGGGAACTAAACTCAGGTCCTCTACAAGGACAGCAAGCACTCATAATTGAGCCATGTTGACAGCTCATATATGTGTGTATGTATATATATGTGTGTGTGTGTGTGTGTGTGTGTGTGTGTGTGTATGTATATGTATGTATAGTTTCTCAACATCTATATCACAAAGAGTAAAACAGAACAGAAAAAGATGAACTGAGGTGGTGGAACATGGAGGAGAGAATATAGGCAGTGATAAATAACACTAAAGACTTCAGAAAAAGATGTGGAATTCTGCTAATCTAGCTTCCTAAAATATACACACATCTAAAAATAGCTACTTTGTAGACACCCGAAGCTAACTAATAAAAAGCCCAGTGCTAGAACTGGATAATGTCTTTTGGAATTGTTGGAAGTCCCATAGATCCCTAAACAGTACAAGATATTGCCATGCTACATGAGGTCTTAGGGGCAAAAAATAACCATCAAACAAACCCAGTTATGAACTCTGTGAAAAACAACAATAAATGACCTGGCTAGACCTGCCCATTGGTACAAAAGTGTCACTAACACTATGTGAGTAACCAGACATATTATGAATGAATTAAAGCCCTATTCGACACGATGAAACCAACATCCAGCACCATTATTAGGATAAGAACCTATGGCTAGACAAGTCAGAGGCCTGGGCTGGAGAGATGGTTATGCTATTAAAGACCAGCCTCATAACTAAAACTATTTGTCATAGGCCCTAGGGGAAACTTACTGCTATTTGGTAAGAATTGCTCAGGAGTCATAGGAATGTGATTTTAATAAAGAAAATATGGAAAATGCTAGTTTATCAATGATATCAAATATGGGAGCGAGCTGGCGATATGGCTCAGTGGTTAAGAGTGCTTGCTGCTTTTGCAAGAGACCTGAGTTTAGTGCCCAGTCAATTAAAGAGACTAGTAATGACTTATTTTTTTTCTTTTTTTCTTTTTTCTTTTTTATTAATTTATTCTTGTTACATATCTATGGTTATCCCATCCCTTGTATCCTCCCATTCTCCCCTCCCTCCCATTTTCCCCTTATTCCCCTCCCCTATGACTGTTCCTCAGAGGGATTACCTCCCCCTGTATATGCTCATAGGGTATCAAGTCTCTTCTCGGTGACCTGCTATCCTTCCTCTGAGTGCCGCCAGGTAATGCTCATTGATCAATGCATTTCCCAACCTTCATTAGAGAAGCTTCTCTTTGCTATCCATGGTGAGGTGATTAACACTAAGACCCACATCTGGACAAGGTGGAGAGCCTAAGAGTCTGCAGGATGTTCAGCCTCAGCTGGAACACAGACAGCTGTGCTTACTCCTCCCAAAATGCAGGGATCACTGGGGAACATGAGGCGGAGAGAGTATAAGAGGTAAAGTGGTAGATGCCTGCACTGTCTTCTGGACAGTGTGACACCTTCCCATAAGAGTTTACAACAGTTGGGGGGTGGGGGGGGCAATGCGTACAACCTGTGCAAACTCACGCCAAATCCCAGGGAGCTGGGCACACAGCCCAGCCCATAGCAGGTAAGCTGTTAGGTGCTGAGAAAGAGAAAGACGGTCTTCTCTAAGAGTGTATCCACAGTAAGGTGAGTGTTCTAGAGAGGAAAGTCACACAGGCAAGAATATTTGGGAAGCAAAAACATTGGTCATGAAGTGTTGAAAAACAAAGAACACAAAGTTTATTGGATATAAAAGGGAGGGTGGATTTGAAGAGTTCACAAAGAGGGTAAATATGACAAGAAGCTACATGAAATGCCCCCCAAACCAATGAAATATGATTTGTGTTTAATATAAAAGTATTTTAATCTAGTCAGTTATTAAAATTTTATTTAGTTATTCATTATCCATCATTTAGTTATTGTTGACTGTAAAATTCATAATACCATTACATTGCAGAGCTATCAGGAGAGTGAAAGGAGAAAAATGCATTCAGGACAGGTAGGCAATCCTGTAAATCCTGCATTACTAGATATGCTTAACCCACTTTTCTCCAAAATTCTATAGATTAATAAATAAAAAAATTATTTAGGAGAGTTTCGTTGAGTTTGGCTACATTTTTGTTCCCCAGTGGGATTCTAATCTTTCCAGGTCTAAAGTTTATTGCTTCAGCCCTATTTGATTTATAAGAGCAAGAAGAAAAATCTTAACAGTATTTTTTTTTATAACTGGAGAAACATATTTATTCCATTTTCACATAACTCACAAATAGCCAGACAGATTTTGCTTAAGCCTTCAGAAGAAATTCCATTTCAGACTAGACACTAATGTGGAAAACTTGAGGCCAAATGACTTAACTTTTTAAAGCATTGTATCTAGGATGGAGGAAAGAGAGAAGGAATGAGGAGGAAAAAGAGAGGGCAAGAAAAAAGGAGATGACAGAGAGGAAAGGAGCGATAAGGTGGAGAAAGAAAGGGAAGAACCACTTACAAAGTACATGACATTTTACACGCACGCACGCACGCACGCACACACGCACGCACGCACGCACACACGCACGCACGCACGCACTTTCCCATTTTACTTTCTAGCCTGCGTACTTGAAGTGAATGTGCAAAACGCATGTTTTAATTGTAGCCAATTCGTTGTTGTATCTGAAAAAACATACAGGTTAGTGTTCTGTCTGAATTGTACTATTAAAGCCAATGGGTCTGGGATACCGCAAGGAAAAGAACAAGCCAAAGCACACGTATGAATTCATCCAACACTCCTTCACTTACAAAATGTGGGAGCAAAGCAGAAAGCCGAGATCTGAGTTACCAGACACCCCGTTCCCTGCAGGAGAACTCCCATGGACTTCAAAGGCTTTACTACACAAAACCCAGACCTGAGGTGCAGAGGATGGAAGGAAAAGCTGCCAGCAGTTGCCAGTTGCGGAGTTGCAGCCAATTTTTACAAACTTGGAGGTTGTCCTTTTTGATTTTTATCAGTGAAAACTGTCTGGAAGGACTGGAGTCACTTCTGAAGTTTTCATTTCTTTAGTACTGACTACTGTAAGTTGGAAAATTTTTTGGCTTTCGTTAAGTAAGTTCCAATTATACTACCTAAAATGTTGAGACCAATAATTTCTTCAGGGGCAAGTAAAACTTTGCTCTTATTTTCTATGTGTTTCTGAGAATGGTAATATTCCAGGTGTGGGAAGACTGCCAAATACAGTAAGGAATTAGGGTATGGGGGAAAACCTTCAAGAGTGATGTTTGCGTTGTCTGGTTTTGTCTGTCTTCTGTTTGGGTCTGACACACTTGCAGGTGGTGCTAGCCTGCTTTTCATGGGTGATATTGGGCTGTCTTCCTCTATCTTCCAAATGCTTCCTTTGATTTGTAATTTCTTTGATCAAATCGTGGAGACAAATGAGAAGAAGTCCTTGACTAACAAAGGACCTTATCAGAAACCCGCAGCAAAACAGGTGCATCCAGGTGGTGTCCTACTTTGCTCTTTGAAACATAAATGCACAGGAAAGAGATTTACATGACAAGCTCAAGCAAATCTGTGTAGAGGCTAATAGTAAACTCCACCATGATGGCTCATTGATCTTTTGCCGTTAGCTTGCCAATGAAACTTGCTGACTTTCAGAAGATTTTACCTGCAGAGCAGCCAAGCATAACAGCGAACCAATGCCACCTGTGCCCTGGCAGGTGCACGTGTTCCTATGTACCATCTACTATGATTTGATGCCACGTCGGTGCAGGTGGCTTTGAGAGAAGCTACTGATCTTGTTTTCCTTAATCTAAAACACGGCTTCAGGAAAACCAGCAAACCAGCAAATTCTTCATCATGTAGCCTACAATAAAAGCAGTCTACTTCATCCTTAGGATTTTTTTTTTTTTTTAGTTCATTCCAAGATATGTGCTTCCTTACAGACAGCTTGGTACAGTGAGTACATTCGGTCACACTGATGTCCAGTGGTACACATCTACCCATCAAAACTTCCAGTGTCAGAGAATCATCTCAACCAACAGGTGCTAGACTGGCTACAAATAGGTGATCATGGCTCAAAAGTACCCAAAAGCTGAGTGTATCATTTGCATGCTTAATACTCCATCTTTGAGTCCTAATGGTTCTCTGAGATGCAACAGTGGCTTGCAGAATGAAAATACATATAGTTCTTTTCTATAATAGTTTAACATAGGCTTTAACATTATGTTTTTGTTGTACATAATAGTCTAACACAGCTATAATATTATTTATAAACCTCTCTCTATGTCCTCTCCTCCCCTGATTCTGCTTTCTTCTCTTTCTTCCTTCCTTTTTCCCAACCTAACACTCTAAACTCTCATGTGAATTGATTTAACTCCTATAATCTTGGTATGCTTGGTCAACTTCACTTGCTTTTTGTTTTTTTACAGTATAGATGTTTTATTGGGAAATAATTTTTTTTCTCATACATTCTATACATTCTCTCTCTCTCTCTCTCTCTCTCTCTCTCTCTCTCTCTCTCTCTCT
>OU015751.1:113424962-113471555 GCA_907169655.1 Acomys percivali
CACACACACACACACACACACACACACACACACACACACACACACACGTGCACCTACAGGTTAATCTCATTTGGGCTGTCTCTCAGTTGGATCTCATCTGAATTTATACTGTGTCAAGTTGATATTCAAAGCTAACCGGGCCACCAACAAAATATATAGACAGCACACTATGCACAATTTTAAATGAGGGCTGAATAAGTACCCTTAAAGAGATTATGCTATGATCATAAGAAAGACTCAGAGGCTGAATGTTGTGGTTCCCACAAGGCCTTACTCAGTTCCTGCCCCTCTAAGGGCAAGAGAACAGAAGTCACCTTGACATTGTCCCAGGTTCTACTTCCCATGAGTACCATCGTTTTTCTATGGCCTTGGAGAAATGACTTGGATTTATTTGTCACACCCCCCCCTTTAAAATTTTGATTCAATTAATTTATCCAGATTACCTCTCAATTGTTATCCCCTCACTTGTATTCTCCCATTCCTCCCTCCCTCCCTCTTTCACCTTATTTCCCTCTCCTAGGTCTGTGACAGAAGGGGACCTCCTCCCTACCATATGGTCACAGCCTATCAAGTCTCATCCTGGTAGCCTGTTTATCCTTCCCCTGAGTGCCACCTGGCCTCCTCACCAAGAGGAAGTCGTCAAATATGGGGCAACAGAATTCATGTCAGAGTCAGCCCCCGCTCTCCATACAACTGTGAAGAATGTTCTGTCCATTGGCTAGATCTGAGTAGGGGTTCAATATTTACATTATGTATTGTACTTGCTTGGTGCAGTAGTTTGAACAGATCCTTCCTGGGTCGAGATATGCCCATCATGATGTTCTTCTTGTAGGTTTCTAGGACCCTCTCGATCCTTCTGTTTCCCTATTCTCCCATGCTTCTCTCACCGAGACTCCCAGTAGAAAGTCTCCGCATCTATCCCAATCTCCTAGTAAGTGGAGACTTTCGTGGGACATCCCTTTTGGGCTAGTGTGCAATTGTAAGTGAGTATATACCATGTGAGTCTTTCTGGGTCTGGGTTAACTCATTCAGTATGATCATTTCTAGTTCCATCCATTTGTCTGCAAATTTCAGGATTTCCTTTTTTTTTAATAGCTGAGTACTATTCCATAGCATAAATGTACCACAGTTTCTTCATCCATTCTTCAACAGAGGGACACCAGGTTGTTTCCAGGTTCTGTCTATTACAAATAAGACTGCTATGAATATGGTTGAGCATATGTCCTTGTTGTGTAGTGGAGCTCCTTTTGGGTATATTCCAAGGAGTGAAATACCTGGATCTTAAGGTAGCCCTATTCCCAATTTTCTGAGAAAGCACCAGATAGATTTCCAAAGTGGTTGTACTAGTTTGCATTCCCACAAACAATGAGGAGTGTTCCCCTTTCTCCACATCCTGGCCAGCATGTGCTGTCACTTGAGTTTTTGATCTTAGCTATTCTGATGGATGTAAGATGGAATCTCAGAGTCGTTTTGATTTGCATTTCTCTGATGACTAAGGATGTTGAGCATTTCTTTAATTGTTTCTCAGCCATATTCCTCTGTTGAGAATTCTCTGTTTAGTTCTGAGCCCCATTTTTTGATTGGGTTATTTGGTTTGGTGTTGTTTAATTTCTTGAGTTCTTTATATATATTGAATATTAGTCCACCAACATACGTTGGTGGAGATCTTTTCCCAGTCTGTAGGCTGTCATTTTTTTCTGTTGACAGTGTCTTCTGCCTTACAGAATCTTCTCAGCCTCATAAGGTTCCATTTATTAATTGTTGACCTTAAGGCCTGGGCTGTTGGAGTTCTGCTCAGGGAGTTGTCTCCCGTTTCAATGAGTTCAAAGCTCTTCCCCACTTTTTCTTCAAACAAATTTAGTGTCTCTGGTTTATGTTGAGGTCTTTAATTTGCTTAGATTTGAACTTTGTACACGGTGATAAATATCAGTCTCCTTTCATTTTTCTACATGTAGATGTACAGTTAGACCAGCACCATTTGTTGAAGATGGTATCCTTTTTCCATTGAATAGATTCGGCTTCTTTGTAAAAAATCAAGTGTCCATGTGTGTGTAGAATTATTTCTGGGTCTTTGAATTGATTCTATTAATCAACCAACTATTACTATGTCAGTACCATGCTGTTTTAATTACTGTTGCTCTATAGTGCAGCTTGATATCAGATATGGAGATTTCTTCAGAGGATCTTTTATTGTACAGGATTGTTTCTGCTATTCTGGTTTTTTTGATTTTCCATATGAAGTTGAGAATTGGTCTTTCAATGTCTTTAAAAAAATTGATAGAGATAACTATTCTCCTTGTAAGGTTGCTTTCTGAAAATTAAGTTAAGTACCAAATTAGAAATTAAATACTTTGAGAAGAGTATTAAGAAATTTATGTTTATTGAATGTTTTATTCATCTCAATATTCTCCATTTTTTCAACTTCTTTTCACGTATCAAAAAACAATAATGGTTTTCACTATGGAATCCATTAAGGAGAAAAATACTGTTGAGTGTACATGGCTGTTTTGATATATGATGCATGTCATGGACTGAATTTCAGAATCTAGTAGACTAAGTAAACCTCATGGCCTCAGGTTTTTTGCTGTAGTTTACAAAAAGTTGGAACAATAGTTTTCATCTGAAGGCTCTTCCTTTTCTGGAAGTAGAATAAATGCAAGTATTTGTACAAGATTACAATTAGAAAAATTATTTAGTAACTTCGTGTGTGCATGGTGCTGGTTGATGCCAGGAGACTGTGTCAGAGCCACCATATTCCTGTTTCCTCTTCCCTTTTCCTGCCTTTCCTTCCTGTACTTTTCTCTTCCTTCTCTTCTCTCTCCTCTCTTCTTTTAGTGATGACTTAAAGGAACCTGCCCTTAGATCTCTGACAAACTGAAATAGCTCAGTAATGGTTTCCAGTGAACTCAAGCAGCCGCTGGAAGACTGAGATTTCTGCATCTGGTTCAAAGTATTCATAAATAACTAAGAGGCAGGCACTGGTATTTGACTTTCAGATGTGTAGGGTAGCACTTTGTGGTGGCTAACTTTTACAGACTGCAATTTTTTATATCCCATGAATGGAATATTGTATTACATAGATTATTTTATGTGGGAGTTTTCAGAGAAAATTTAATCCTGTGTCTTGTGGAATAAAACATTTTTTCACTTTATTGCCTTCAAAATTGTTTTTAAGTAAATCCAATTTAAATGTTTTAATCACATATGCATTATTAACCTATTGTCTCCGTTTTACAAATTTAAATTTCTTAAATGTACATTTTTATTCTGGAAGAAATCTCTTGTGATGGCCATTTTTAGGTTCCTTTTGAAAAACCAAGACATACTTTCCTTTTGCAAAGAGCCTTTTTCAACTCAATGGATTTATTTATGCTGGCTATATTTGTTGATCTAAATTGTTTACTTAAGCTTTTGTTAAGGTGTTAAGATTGCCATCTAAAGACATTTTAAATGGACATTTACTACTATAAAGTTGTTTTTAAAGATCCTATAATACAAAGCAAATAATCTGAACTTTTGTTATTCGGCACACTTGTAGCAAAGAGAGGAAAGAAGAGAGAAAATAAATGGAAAAAAGAAGTATTCTTCACATCTTGAAGAAAAGAGACTTTTGATAATTCTTACATTTGTTGCTAGAGCACATCTTAGTATAAAACATGAAGATTTTTTAAACAAAACCATAATAGAATGAAGAAAAGTGTCACTTTCAAATGAATTATACGATTATCATATAGACAAATTCAGTTGTTGGAATATACAATCCCCGGCACATACAACTAAACCTGTGCATAAACCTACAGGGGTGGGGGCTAAGTAAGAAAGGCTGAGGGAATAGTGCTGAGTTTCATTGTTCTCTGGAACAGTAGCTCCCTATAAACAGGGAACCACAGGAGAATACAGAAAGTTATTTCCATCCCTAAGACCAGACATCTGGAGGGCAGCCATGGTGAGTATAAAATGTGAAGCCAACTGTTTTATTTCTTACTGAATTCTGGACGAATTTTGACTTTCATCCTAGAGTGAGCAGTGATGTGGGGTGTCCACATCTGTAGCAATGGATTGTGTGAGCCTTTTGTCCAGGCAACCTCATGGCTTTTTTTTTTCTCTCCCAGATACCAGGGAGCATTCTTTCAGTCTCAGGAGCGGCTGACGCAGCGATGAGGATGCACAGGCTGAGGGTCTCTGGCTTTATTCCACATATCCAAGGGCATAAATTAATTCCAGGTCAGAATCACACCAAGAGAAGCCTGAGTTTGGCATTTTTGATTTGCACAGAACTATCTACTGTCATTACCCAAAGTCTCATGAGAAGCAAAAGGGCACACATAGCCCAATCCTGGGTCTCAGCCATTGAAGGGTGCAGGCTCTGCTTGCTGGGAAATTGGGCAAGCCATTTAAACTCTTCAACTGCAGTTTTCTTTTGGCAAGTGAGAGATAGAACATAAATCTTTGTTGCCAGGTTGGTGAACATTTCAAGGACAGTTGGACTTTAAATAAAATCATGCAATTTAATCATTTTGTTAAATTTTAATTTTCAATTATATAGAAGAAAAACACAAGTATTGGATAAGATTTCTGAGGAAAATATAAGAACCATCTTATATTTCTACCCTGGGCCTTTGCTGTTAAATTAATTTTTTTCTGTTTCCAATCAGTTTTCCTCTACTCTACTTTTCTTTCTTTATGTCATATATGCCAGTCAGGCCCTATCTCATCCCAAATAGACTCACAGAAAAGTTTCTCAGAACACCATATCACCAAGAACAATAGACTGACTTTCCCTGGCTTCACATTTGAAAACATGAAGTAACTATTTTTTCCCCTATAGGGGAAAGACACTTTTCATTGGGGGTATGGGTGCTGACAGTAGAAATCTAATACATTTATGTAAAGGACTATCAACTACTAGGCTGTGTTCCAACTAGTTTGTAAACCCTACACGTAATAGTACTACTGTGTTATCTTCTCCTCATTACATTCCAGATACCCAGTGTGACTGAAATTATAAGAGATTAAAAAAAATTTTTTTTTGAGGAAATTAGTGACTTTGAAGAATTTGTTTTCACATGTTAGTATCTTATATTTAGAAATGGTCAAGTTTGTCTCCCAGGGGAATGAGACTCTTTGTGATTTGTAATAAGATAATACCCTTTCCTGTCTTCTCTCAATTCCTGGAATATTGGATCATCAAGGATAGTGTGCTCCCTACAGGAAATCAATACTTTGAATGGTGTGTATTTAAACACTGTCTTTAGAGGACCTGGAAAAGCATGCATTTGTTTTTTTCTTAGGCAATGACCTTTAAGATAGTCTTTAAATACACAGTTGATATGTCTGGCACAAATGTCACTGCTTGGGGAAAGATCATAGGAGGGTGTGGACACTGCTTCCCTCATCCATGTTTTATAAGTTACTAGCATACATCAGTTTCCATCTTCCCTGCCTTTCATCCCTCTCCTCTGTCCCTTCACAGTTTGCTTCTGAATGATTTCCATTCTTCCCCTTCACTCAACAATTTTGACTAAAGCCTTCATTTACACACTACAGGGAACTTTAAGGCTCATGAAACTCCATTGCTATAATGCAGATCTCTCTGGCCAAGCATGTGAAGGAGTTCCAGACTGGGTTAACTGAGGTGGGAAGACCCACCCTACGTGTGGGCAGGACCATTTCCTGGCCTAGCATCACAGACTCAATACAATGGAGAAGGTGGGCTGATCTTCAGTATTTATTTCTCTCTTTCCAGGTGGAAGAAGCAGTGTACCCAGCTGCCTCATGCTTCACCCTCTATGCCTTCCATTGATGGAGTGTACACTCAAACTACGAGCCTTAAGTTACTGTTGCTAGGAATTTTGTCAGAGCAATGAGACAGGTAACTAACACATGAGCTTTTGGTTAAGATCAAATGAAGGATACACAATATGTAACATATCCTGTATTGGTAAGTGATGGTCTTCCATCTAAAGAGATGTTACATGAAATTCTGTCTCAACTGTGATATTCTCACTTTATAATGAATGTGCCTGCATGTAACATTGTTGGAAGTCAAGGATTATACACTCTTATATAAACCTAAGTTTTACAAGAATGTGTCATGAAAAGTAGAGAAGCCTCTTTTAGTGATGGGCTAAGCACAGCCAAATTCCAGGCCCTGTTGTGGAAGCTCTAGCAGTCCTCTCCATGCCTCAGAGGATGTGTGGGAAGCATCAGTGCAGGATGACAATAAAGCTATCTCTTGGGAAGCAGTGTCTCCAGAGAATTTACAGCCTTGATCTGCAGGGGCAATTTGTAAGACTTCCAGAAATAGCAAAAGCTTACCAATTTGCTGCTAATGTGCTTAATGTGACTTTCCACAGGAAGCTGCCATTCCTCCTTCCTTATGAGGCCATTTCTGCCTCGCTTGGCTAAAAGTAGCCTAGGATAATCACCTTGGATTCTGCTGTATCCTGTTGTATTTAGATCAACAACCAAAACCAGGGCCATGGTGGTCAAGTAGAAGTGTTTGTAAAATAAACACTAGGAGGACAAGAGTTGTCTGTCTTTGCTGATTTATATGTAAAAGAACATGAGTTTGATGGATTAGAGTATGTTCTTTGGATACTAGAATTAGATGGACTTGATTTATATACATGCTTATGCTGCTGGCTATAAAATATGCTGTTTGCATAGTTTGTTGATTCAATATATACATAATGAAGACCAATGCTAAAACAAGCTAATGTGATCAAACTTCCTAGGCTAATCTAGACTAGAAGTCATTGAATTATATTCTTGTCCTCCAACTATGGTTAGTGACCTATACTTTTTCTCTTTCTTTCTTTCCTTCTTTCTTTTTTTGCTTTCTATAGTTCATGAGCTAAGATTTTTTAAGTGACATAAATTTAAATGGTTATAAAAAGATGCACATTATAACTTTTTAAATTTTGTCTCTTAGCTTAAAATAGTTACACTATTGTCTTATAACAAAACATTAGCCAGAGAGATGAATCAATGGTGAAGATCACTTACTTACTGCTTTTACAGAGTACCCTGTTAGCTCCCAGCATACACAGGGTGGCTCACATTGTATGTAACTCTAGTTCTGGGGGATCAGACCTACCTGGCACCAACTGCACCTGTGATACACACACACACACACACACACACACACACACACACACACACACAACTAAAATTAAATAACTCCTTTAGAAAGTAAGAAATGGTTTGCTGATCCCTGACCCAGTCTCAGGAGGAAGAGACCCCAAATTTGAGAGATAGGAATGGGCGGTTGGCCTTTATCTTCATCAGTAAATCTTCATGGAATCTTGCTTTAAAATTTCAGGACTAAAATTTTTCAGGAAATTCTGAATTGAGAATAGTTTTGCATACCAGTTCTTAAAAATATTTACAGTCTGTCATTCATTTTATTACACTGTACTTCACAGTGAGTTCCATTGGGCAATGTGTTATCCAAACATGGAGTTTTCTCAGAGTATGGCTGATGACCGAGTGGGGCACGCATCCTTATTGATGTATTCCTTTATAAAAATTAGTAATCATGACCTGTATCTTGGGGACGTTTTCTCTGCAGGGCTTTAGAATTTTCAGACTTCTGAAGGAATGTCTCAGAGAGGGACTATATTACCCATGTAAGATCTTTAGTATGCCTCACATAGTATTAGTCCAGAGTCTGAGCAGTAACTAAATACTTGAGCTGGAGACTGACTCTACAGTGTTCCTATATCTTTTAACTACTATTTCTGCTAAATCAGAGATTCTCAACCTATGGGTCATGACCCTTTGGGTAGTGAAACCACCTTTACACAGATGTTGCATATCAGATACCCTGCATATAAAATATTTACATTATGATTCACAACAGTAGAATAACTACAATTATGAAGTACTAATGAAATAATTTTATGGTTGGGGCTCACCACAACATGAGGAACTATATAAAAGGGTCAGAACATTAGGAAGTTTGATAATCACTCTATATCCCTTTAATAAATTGATAGACCAGAGTAGTCAATCCTGGAAAATTGGGAAGATGGAAGACACTAATATAGATTATATAAGTAACTATGTTTTATGTACAAAATGGGTTTTTCAAGACAGTTTTTTTTTCATGATTTAAGAATTTTATATATTTATGCAGTGACACATGCTCATATCCACACTTACTCTCCTCTTCAACCGACTAATCAGATGTTGAATACAAATACACAGTCCAGGAGTCATTTTCAAATGCCTTGTCCTGTTCTTCCAAGGTGAATTTCTCTTAACCTCAAAGGTGAGAAACACTCACAAGTCTCAGTATTGGTCAGGGACATTTCCATTCTTCTAGAGTGACCCAACAGCCCCCCTCCCACCACCTTCCTCCAGATCTGAGCCAAATCAGATAGTTGTAGTAGGGAAAGAGCCCCCTTGCCCTCTCCTTTGTAGTAGGATAATGGGAAAATGTAGGGTCGGTCTCACTACAGCTCCTGGCAGCTGCTGTGTTGGCAATAATTGGGGAAGATTTTGAGCTGAAAGTTTGGCCGCTGAAAGATTTTGGGTTTGAGGTTTGATGCTATCAAAATTTTTTCATCTGGTCTGATGAAAAAACATATTGCTTAATCCAGCAGGAATGCGAGCAGGTTGTCCCTCGCCGCTCATGCTGGTGCACTGTCTTCTTTTGTGGTGAAGTCCGCAGCGGTTGCTCTGGGTAATAGGAGCCAAGTATGTCTGGGCACAGAGGACTCCACATTTCAGTTTAGTCTGTTTCGGCCCCTAGGCTGACTGTAGTACGAGGTCTCAAATGAATACAACAGTGCTTAAGTTTCCAGGCTCCTTCTGCAGAGTTTGATTTTTTGTGGCAATCTTAAATTAATTCTCTCTCCTAATCAGATGTTGAATAGGAGTCATTTTCAAACACACACACACACACACACACACACACACAGAGAGAGAGAGAAAATGATCTTAATATGAGGATCTATTTATTTGACTCAGGCAAAGTACTTTTATTGCTTGAAAAAATATTATTTCTAATAATAAACCGTACTTGACCTAAATTGGACAGTCTCTTTGTGTCTGTTCTCCTATTTAATTATGCCCTTTTAATTGTTGGTAAATGCATGAGAGTGAAGTTATCCTTTACTGCATCATCTTTAAATGTTTATCGGGGGATTATATTAAGTGAGGTGGTCAAATATCTCTTCTAAAACATGCAAACAGAACAGCTTAGTTTTATAATCCTTTCAGAGAGAGAAAAATGTCAGCAACTGTATCTCGTGGGGACTATCTACCCCAGATTAAATGATGTTATAGTCCATTGATGAGGCTATGAACGGGTTGAACAACAAATAAAAGTTTAAGAAGCCAGGAAGTCCCAGGTCAAGGCTTTGCCATACCTGGTATCTGGTCAGGGATTACTTTCTGGCCTGTAAATACCTGTCTACTCACAGTGCACAAGATGGCCAAACTCCTTGGACTGTCTCTTGTATAGAGAGAGCTCTATTTCCAGTCATGAGGGCTCACCATCAACAGTTCTCACGTCTTATAACCAGCTGTTTCCTGGAGCTAGTGGCTGACTGGGAGTTCAACTGCCTGGGATGACAGAAAGTGCTGCTAAGGCTATCCTGGGAAATTGCTAAACTTTCATAGGACTTACCTACAAACACAATGCATATAGAGTTAGGGTTTTAACTGCTAAATATGTGAACACTTTAAGATCCTAAAAGATGGCTTTGACTATGAGTTATGAATAGTAGACTCAAAAGACAGCTGACATTGGCATGAAAGAGCATTTACACAAGGGAAATAAGTTATTCTTTGATTGTCTCAATGGAGATGGTGCATCGATTCTCATCATTACCTACATTCTTATATCTATTGTTTATTTTCTTCTAATTCATGAGCACGTGATTCTGTTGAATAACATCAGTCTTCAGGAGTTTGTATCTGTTTGTTTTTGGCATTTAGGACACAGGCCAGATCAAATTTTGTATCCTGAACTTTATTAAACTAATTTTAAAAATTCTATGGAAAGCTTTTCACATCTTATATTTACCTATACAACACTTTCTTCTGGGTGTTTGTAGAATAAAGTGGTGTCTGATAATTGTAAATGATGTATTCTTTAATTATCTGAGTTGGTATGCCCTGTGTGTGACTGTCTATGTTAGTTCATACTACTTAAACAATGAGATCACAACCACTTGAAGGTTCTTTGGTATGTTAATAAATAACTTTCATATGATTAAAGATGTTTTAGATTTATTCCAGCAGGGTTTTTACATCCATAGCCAGACAAACATTTTAGGATGATCTGAGGATCATCGGAGGGGCTGTGTCTATAACTTCTGCTTCCTACATAATACGGAGTTTAAAATTTGAGAAAAATTAATCATGTCTGAGTAACTGGCCTCCCTTGTGTGCTGCAGTACAGTGCCAAGACTATATGCATAAGTGAATGGTTGTTCCAAGTATTTAGAACAATCTAGTTTCTGGAAACTTTCCAGAAGTCAAAAGTCTGAAAAGGGAGGCTCTGAATCTTTTTATACATAGATTCTCCTCAATTTCTAATGGGGTTCCAGCTGAACTACCAGAAGGAGAAAAGACACCAATCTACAGAGCATCTTTGGTATCACCTGTTTTCCCTGGAGCTAATGGTTGACAGGGAGCTCCAGATATCTGCAACTACCCAGGATCACATAAGGCACTTTTAATGCTATCGTGGGGAAAATATCAATGTTTGAATTCTCAAGTACCTATCTACTGAATATACTTTGCTTTTGCACCATGATAAAAGGAAAAGTCCTGAAGTTATAGCCACCAGCAAATGGAGACTAACTATAGTGCTCTGCTGAAGAAAGAAGTGAGCACATGGAAAACTAATTTGTATGGCCCCACTATGTGGTGACCTTATACAAATAAGAGTGAGACATGGGCCTTGCCACTGAAGATAGACCTTTCACTGTCCTTCAGAGCCTGGGTGCTTCAGTTCGATACAACATTGAAATTTTATTGCAGACTTTACCCCTCAGTACTTTTACTGGGCACTTTCCTGCACCTAGAATCAATTTACTTCAAATTTTACATTTTTAGGATGTCCTTGGCACGTGAGTCATTTATAATAGCATGCTTCTCTAATCATTGAAATTGATGTTTATAAATATGTGTGATAAAAGTTTAACTTCCCTATAAGCTTCTGGGTCACAGAATTTCTGTACATAGTAGGTCCCAACTGTAATGCCTAGCATAGCACCTAAGTACCACAGATATGAAAACTCCTAAATCCTGTCTCACAGCGCCTCTCAGTTAATGACAATATTGTATGGATTGTACTTGGTTCATCTACTCAGCTCTACATTTCAGTTTTCTTCAACTGAGATGATTTGCTACAACTACTAAATCTCTGTAATCAAATCTCTTGACCATTCTTGTTGTTCCACCTCTTTAACTGTACTTGAAACTTTGCATGGGAGATGTTCAAAGCATTAGCACCTTGTTTTTTCTTGGAAAGCACCTAGTATTGGTGGTTAGGAGCAGGGTCTCTGGCATCAAGCAACCAAAGCTTAGTCTCTATTTAGCTGCCAACACTCATAACTTCCCCTCTTGTCATAACAGGAACATGATATTCTCCATATTATAAATATAGAGAAATATTACAGTGTTGGCTTATAAGAACAATACATAAATAGTAATGTGAATCTTTTTCTTCTCTTCTTGTAATCTCTTTATCTTTCTTTTTCTTGACACTGGGTTTCTCTGTGTAGCCTAGGTTGTACTGGACTCATGTTGTAGACCAAGTGGCCTTAAACTAACAAATATCATACTTCCTCTGCCTCTTATGTGCTGGGATTACAGCCATGAGCCACCACCACTGGCCATTCTCTTTATCTTAATGAGAAATAAAGCTTTGCTCTGAACATAATGTAGCCCAGCACTCACATGGCCACTGTTTGGTCCTCAGCTCATGGAAATATTGAAGGAAGGGGTAGAAAGTTTAGGAGCTGAGGCCCAACTGAAAGTAGATCCCCCAAAACTGTTTTTATTGTTGCACTTGTTCCCCATTGCTTCCTGTTCTACTATGACGTGAACAGCCTTCTCCTTCTTCAAGGGATCTACCTGCCATGGCGTTTGGTTTCACTGTGAATACACAGACATTGTAAGCAAGGACTTTGGAGTGGAAACAATGAAGATTGAAAATCAAATAACCCAAGTGAAAGACTGTATGAAAAAAACTTCAAGTCTCTGAAGAAAGAAATTGAAGATGTTATCAGAAGATGGAAAGATCTCCTTTCTTCACAGATCAGGAGAATTAACATAGTAAAAATGGCCATCATACCGAAAACAATTTACAGATTCAGTGCAATCCCTACCAAATACCTACAAAAAATTTTAAAGACCTTGAAAGATCAATTCTTTACTTTATATGGAAAACAAAACAAAACAAAACAGAATAACTAAAAACAATCCTCTACCACGAAAGATCCTCTGGAGGAATCTCCATCTCTGACCTCAAGCTGTACTATAGAGCAGGAGTAATTAAAACAGCATGGTACTGGCATAGCAATAAGCTGTTTGATCAATGGATTCTAGTCGAAGACCCAAAAATAAATCCACACACATATGGATGCTTGATTTTTGACAAAAAAGCCAAATCTATTCAATGGAAAAAGGATAGCATCTTCAACAAATGGTACTGGTCTAACTTGGTTTCTACTTGTAGAAAAATGCAGGTAGATCCATATTTATTACCATGCACAAAGTTCAGGTCCAAGTGAATTAAAGACCTCAACAAAAACCAGAGACACTAAATCTGTTAGAAGAAAAAGTGGCGGAAAACTTTGAACTCATTGGTACAGGAGAAAGTTTCATTAACAGAACATCAACAGCCCAGGCTCTAAGGTCAATAATTAATAAATGGGACCACATGAAACTGAAAAGCTTCTGTAAGGCAAAGGATACTGTCAATAAAACAAACCAACAGCCTACAGACTGGGAAAAGATCTCCACCAACTCTACATGTGACAAAGGGCTAATATCCAAAATATATAAAGAACTTGAGAAATTCATCACCACCAAATCAAATAACCCAATCAAAAATGGGGTTCAGAGCTAAACAGAGAATTCTCAATGGAGAAATATTGAGCGACTGAGAAACACACTTAAAGAAATCTTCAACATCCTTAGTCATCAGAGAAATACAAATCAAAACAACGCTGAGATTACATCTTACACCAATCAGAATGGCTAAGATCAAAACTCAAGTGACAGCACATGCTGGCTAAGATGTGGAGAAAGGGGAACACTCCTTCATTGCTTGTGGGAATGCAAACTTGTACAACCACTGTGGAAATCAATCTGGTGCTTTCTCAGAAAATTGGAAATAGGGCTACCTCAAGACCCAGGTATTTCAGTCCTTGGCATATGCCCAACAGATGCTCTACCACACAACAAGGACATTTGCTCAACTATGTTCATAGCAGCCTTATTCGTAAAAGCCAGAATCTGGAAACAACCTAGATGTCCTTCAGTCAAAGAAAGGATAAAGAAACTGTGGTATATTTACACTATGGAATATGACTCACTTATTAAAAACAAGGTAATCTTGAAATTTGCAGGCAAATGGATGGAACTAGAAATGATCATTCTGAGTGAGATAATGCAGACCCAGAAAGACACACTTGGCATATACTCACTTACAAATGGATATTAGCCCAACATGGATATCTTCTGAGTGTCTTCAATTAGTGGGGGTTTTGGACAGTCACTATTGGACTCCAGGTGAGAGTGGTATGGAAGAATGGGGAGAAAGAGGGACCCAAATGGTCCAGGAACCCCACAAGAAGACTATCAAGGCTGGTGGATCTGGACCCAGGGGGGCCTACACAAACTCCTGTATCAACCAAGGACAATGCATGCAGTCAACCTAGACCCCCCCCATTCAAGTCTACCCAATGGACAGCTCATTCTCCAAGGTTGTGGGGAGAGAGAGGACTACTTCTGACATGAATTCTAGTGTCCCCTCTTTGATCACCTCCCCTTGGTGGGGAGGCCTGGTGGCACTCAGAGGAAGGGGAAGCAGTCTATCCAGATGAGACTGGATAGGATGTGATCATATGTCAGGGGAGGAGTTCCCATTCTGTCCTAGTTGTAGGGGAGGGGAATAAGGTGAAAGAGGGAAGGAGTGGGAATGGGTAGATACAAGTGAAGGGATAACATTCGGGATGTAATCTGAATAAATTTGTTAAATCAAATAACCCCTCTTCTGTTGTTTCTGTCAAGTATTTCCATTAAAGGAACACAAAAATAAGCTAGAGGACTGAAAGATATCCATTAGCACCATGTCCTTATTACTGTTTTATCAGCTGGCCCACAGACAAGAGCAGTCAGCTTCTGCCCCATCCCAAAATTCCAGTTTTGAAGTCTGATAGTATGAGGTACTTCTGTCATGGGTTAAGGATGGGTTAAGAATGGTTAGTTCCATCTGTCAACTTGAAACAAACCTGAAGAGAAGGCATCTCAATTGAGAAATTGAATTGGCATGGGGCACAATTTCTTTACTGATAATTAATGTGGGAGAGCCCAGCCCACTGTTAGCAGGATTAATCAAGGCTCTTCTTCTCTGGAAAGTATAAGAAAGGTAGTTGAACATGGGCCTGGAGGCAAGCCAGTAAGCTAAATATCTCCATATTCTCTACCTCAGTTCCTGACTTCTAGTTCCTGCCTTGAGTTCCTGGCTTTGCTTCCCTTGGCGCTAGACGGTAACTTGCAAGCCAAATAAACCTTCTCCTCCTCAAGTCACTTTTGTTTATGATGTTTACCATAGCAACAAACAAGCAAGGTTTAACAGAAAGACGTTTGTAGATAAAAATGAGTGTGTGTGAAATGGTGGAAAGTAAGACTTTCTTCTTTTCCCTGTGCTGTAGAAGACTGAAAAAGTCTGAATAGATGCTGAAGTGACAGAGCTCATTTAGACAGCAGCAAGGAAATAAGGTGGGTAATGTGAACCAGCCTAGCTCTGACAAAGGGGGACATGGTATAAGTAGCATATAACAGGTCCATGATGGAGCCACAAAGTAGTGGTTACAATGCAAGTCCATATATGGAATTCAAAGTAACAGAATAAACACCAAGTAGGATACACTTAAAATGTGAACAATACATGACAACTTGCTGGAAGCAGTCATCTTTCCCTAGATTTGTGGGAAAGTCCTGGAGGTTAACTTCTAATACCAATAGATCTACTGAATGTCAGACAAGGAAGGAATGTAGTTCAACACATTTGTTTTGAGTCATCACCAGGTTCTAGACATTACACAAAATTACAGGGTGGCACACTCCACTGTCATGTGTGGTTGTGTTGATGTGGGACACCAGAGGAAAGGAATCTTCTTATAGTGCAGGGGTGGAGGGAAGACATCCTGGAAGGCCTGGGCTCAGAGCCAGGTGTTACATATGTTTGCAGTCACTCAGAAGGATGAACCCTTCTGCTTTGACAATGTGATGCCCAGGCACAGCTCTTACAGGAGGGTCTTCAAGAGAGCAGAGCTAGTTGTAACCAGAGGGCCCCTCATGATGCAACAGGTAAACTAGATACTTCTTTTCTTTGTGATCCCTAATAAAAGAGGAGCTTAGATTTTAAGGTGGAAATGAGGATAAAAACTATGCTCATCTCAGGATGCCCAGGGAAATAAGTCATCCAATGCTGTTCACATGATTACTGATGTGATGTACCTCCTCCTAGTGAGATGTTCAACTGAAAGTGTCTAGTGCATCTTGGTCAGTAACCAGGTCCTTCCTCCACTAGCTGCTAAGTGACGATATTCATGGAGCAGTTCAACACATGGCGGGGTACTTCATCAGAGCATCCAAGGGGAGATGAAGAGTGAAGATGATGGTTGATGGTCACTGATCTTAGATATGAATGCTAATCACCAGGATGTGCTCAGATTCTCAGAAACGTGTCAATAGGTCTACTACAAACACATCAATGGGAGGACTCCTAGGTCTTGAAGATTGCTGGGGGTCATTTAGAATCATCTTATCAACAGATATGTTTCTTAAATGTTTCTATTAACAATCACTTTACGGTGTTTATGTCAGCAATTATGAATCATTTTGTCTTGGCTTGTGATAGTCACGAGAGAAGGACTAGGTGTGAGCTCGCTTTGTTCAGATCTCATGGAGACATTGTCAGTTCTCCTAAGGAAAGAAGGAAAGTGAAGTTTTTGTCCTTTGTCCCCAGAAGAGACTTAAGAACATAACTTCAAAGGGCAGGTGCTTAGCTACCAAATCAGGCAAAGCAAGGCCGAGTTAGGAGGGGGTAAAAAGTTCCATGGTATGCAACGCATTAGCTAGTGTGCTTACTTTCCAATAGACTTCATTCCAAACAGGAAAAAAATGTTTCATTAGAGGCTGTTGTCAAGATATCCAGAATTCAAGTTCAAAGATACACAGACAGATTCAAAGATCAACTATAATGTAGAATGCTCTCCTGTTAAAACACTCTTGCTATCATGTATAAGAATCCCAACTAAATTCCAGAACTATGTCCCCATTGCCTTTAGGGAGGTGGTATCTCTAGAAACACTTGTTTGAAGATCAGTTTCCCTTTGATCTTGAGTCAGTCTATATCACCTTGGTAAGCCTGTTCAGTATGCAACAGGTCTTGAGCAACAAAGAAATCTGGGCATACAAAGTTTCAGGTTATTCCCTGGAAAGGAGGTATTGATATAAAAGTTATCTAGTCTATACAAGTTATACATCACAAATGCTGGGTAAACTCATATGAATGTAATTCTTATTGAACTAAACAGTATGCAGAAAGATTGCTTCCCACTGTCCTCTCTGTGGGCTATACCAGTGTAAGCAGGAATGCTGTCTCCCTGGTATCTTGCCACCTTCTCAAGGCTGGTTGCATTCATTATTTATTCTATACCTTTCTGGGCTAAAGTGAGGCTTTCACCATGCAGACTCTTGACTTCTTTATTCTGTAATAGAAATGGTCATTCTCCATATGTTCCTGTCTGAAACCTAAAGAATTTCCACTTGAGAAGTTCCTGTAAAAGCAGATACAAGAAAACCACCAGAGATACTCTCACTCTCTAAGCCAACCCAGAACCAATATTTTAAAAAAGACAGCATATTCCTAGAAACAAAGAAAAGAAAAATATGTTATAGAACATTTCTACTCAAACTGTGACATGAAAAAGCATCCAGAGAATAAAAAAACTTTCTTGTGTTTCTCCACTGTCTTAGACTTAGACTTCAGCTCTTGATGCTTGGGTAGATTCCGCCAGGTACCGGGGTTAAAAGAGGCATCAGCATTTAAAGGTCAGCTGCTGGTGAAAAGAGCTTAAGATCTCTTGGCAGGATTTTCCAGCCTTGTATCACGTACCAAATCCAAGATCTCTTTCTACCTTGTTTTCTTTTCTTTGTCCTTTACAGGGTACGTAAGGCCTTTCAAGAATCACCAAGTGTTTGAACTCTATAGATTTTCCACTTGTAAGTCAAATTCTTTGATCAAGTACTTTTTGTTTTTTTCATTGTTTTCCCTGTTCTCTCTTACAATGAGCCAGAAGAAAGCCTGCTAATCATCTCTCACAGCCCTTAAATTTTCCAAAATAGTACTATAAATATATCATCTTCTTAGCAGACATTTTTTCTAAGAAAGGAATGATTAAATCATAGAATAATTGTATTACATGAAAGATTTTTACTATGGTCTTATTACAAGAAAAATGGCTCTTCCATGACTACAGAGACCAAATATGGATAGGAATGCAGGGCAGAAGAATCGTAATTCACCGAGATAGCACATTATCAGGTGTTCTCTTTGCAGTGGGATTTTCCAAGGTGGACTTAGCTGACTCTGCAATGACTCATAAAGGAGCAATAGAACCAATTACATTTAAGGGCAAGCAGTTCAGGCTTAGGGATTGAACAGTGAAAAGATAAACTCTATGAGAATGCAAGAAATAATTTGTCATTGCAGACCAATGCTGCCTTAAAAGATAAACCTTCAGTCAGTCAGCAACACATCCCACTCTTCCTCTGCACCCTTTCAGCTCCATCTGGGATTTACGTTCCAACCAGAAATGATCTCTGAGAAAAATATACGTGTTCTTTTTTCTTCGACTCAGTTTAAACATGCTGGAATTGGGAAGAACTCATCAAGGGAAAAGCTGGCTCGAAAGTGGTAGTAATGTAATAACATAACACATGGGCTGTCAACTATCCTGATTGTGGCATTGGAGAGACTGTGTGTGTACTCAGTTATCTTTAAGATGTTTCCTAGAATGTAAGAATAGAATAGAAGCTACTTTCTTCTATTATTTGTAATTTTATTACCATTTGTTCAGTCAAAGTAATGCTCATGAGAATTCTGTGTATAATTCTCCCAGGAATTTTGACTGAAAGTTCAAACAAAATGAGTTGTAGGAATCAGTAGTTACATAAAGTGGCATGAAAAGAAAACCTAGTCGTTTGGATATATATTTACTGTTAACATTTCCTACCATCCTGCTCTATTCCTTTTATTTTTTATTTAACCAGACATTCTATTGTGAACATTGAAGGAAAAAAAATTTCACCCATGTCCCATTGTGCCTAATGTTCTTAATTGAACTGATTACTCACTTTACTTCTCCAGGTTGATTCTTAGACTACTTACTATTACAGTTTAACAAAAGTATTTCAAAATTTGTTATAATTATAAATGTTAAGTGAAGCTCCACAAACATTTTGCTTCACATGTGATATTCATTTTCAGTTTGAATCATTTATTAGAGATAATTCTAATGACTCAAACAAAGTTTCCATTCTCTTTAGGAATAAAAGTTTTCTCTTTAAAACTTTACTATAACTTATCTGTTGTAAAAAAAAAAATAACTTGTTCATCTCTCAGGTTTAGAGATTCTCTAGTTAAAGTCTCTTTGTAGCACTGCAGCTGAGAGTCTTTAAGTAAAGACTTCATTTTCTGCTGAAAACTGGGTTTATTCAGACTCCTACATGAAACCAGAAAATGATAGAAAGGACTGGGGAAACACAATTGCTGCTCTACACAAGTATTGACTCTTGGAAGGTGGCTTGCACATTTGAGGACATTCCAGACACTCTGCAATCAGAAAACCAACATCAGCCCAGACAGGATGCATGAGTCAAGGATATCTAAAGAAGATGGAACACGTGGCATCCAGGCACTTGCAGCATTCCTGCTGCCAGGCTCTGCTTGCGGTCTTTCCACTGGTTGGAGTATCCTGGAAAAGAAATATAAACAGTTTAAATTGGGCAGCAGAGTTAACAAGTCTTGTGTGATTTTTTTTTTTTTTTTTTGAGAAGATGAATGAACTGCTCAGAGCCACTAGAATCCTTAGTGTGTTAGAGCAGTGGACAAAAAAATAAATCCCTTACCACTCTGAACAGAGGAAATAGATGGACCAGAGAGCATGCAACGTTCCTATGATCTATCTTAGAACACATGCGACTCAGACAGCTGTGTGGAATTCCACCGAAGGCCAAAGTTATACCTTAAACCACTTTATCTGGTTTGGCTTTGATGTAGCAATAAAAAAAAAAAACCAAAAAACAAGAGGCATCCGGACCCAGGCCATTTCTAAAAGAGTTTGCTTTCCTTTAGCTTTACTTATTTTAAAAACCACTATATCTACAGGTATTCATGGGCAAGGGAGAGAAGAAGTGCATGTCTTCACAGAAATTACATAAGTGGTCCAGAACCCTTTCCAACATATTACAGATGTGGGCTTTGCACTCATAGAAAGAACAATAGTGCAATGGTACGAAGAAGCACCTAACCATCCAGATATGTGCACCAACATCTAAGGGCCTTATCACATCCAAATGTCAGCTGATTAGAAGTTCCACCCACATAGAAAGAAACTGAGCCAGAGTTCTTGCATCGTGAAGAGAGGGCTTAATGTCTTCAGGTGAAAAGAGGAAAGTTTTCTACCTCAGCTAATCCTTCTGGGGTAGTTAAAGGGCTGTATTTATCTGCTGTGGAAGACTCAAGACCGTCCTTGAGATGGTCTGAAGTCGGCCTTGGAAAAAGTTACTCAACAGTAGTAATGTAGCCATCAGTTTTGTTGTTGTTGTTGTTGTTGTTTTGTTGTTTGGAGAGTGGGGGAGTATATATGAGAGTAATATACCATCTCATGACTTTATGCACAGATACGTTTAATAGCGTAAGATGGGGGCATTGGGTGTTCACTGTGTGTGTGTGTCTGTGTGTGTGTGTGTATGTGTGTGTGTGTGTGTGTGTGTGTGTGTGTGTAGAATCTTGGCTAGCATAAAAATATAATATTTGTAACACAGACAATTGAACAAATTCCTACATTCAATAATTTCTTTAAAAAATATAAAAGAGGAACTTAAAGTCAGAAGGTAGTTATTCCTATAAAAATCGAAAGTACAGCGATTTTATCATCTAACTTACTATCTCTTGCTCATCATTGTATGTTTTCCCCAGTGTCATTAGTTGAATGGAGTTTTCTTCCATGTCAATTCTGGATTGAGTTTTGAAGCAAATTAGAAATCCTCACAGAAGGGAGCACTGTGGGAGTTTGGCATATGATGTTTTGGCATACAGCTTATGAGAATCTTTCTCCATGGGTATTTCTGTTCCCACTGGAGAGAAATACTGAGAATGTGCTTCAATCTGTTCCCAAAAGGCCTGAACTTGAAGTTCACACACCCACAGAGTTCAGATAAGAATCTACCAAGAGCCCTGCCCTGTGGATGCTTCTCACTGCCCTAAGGGGGAACTTCTACCATTTGATGGAGCTCCCCCTCAATCTATCCACTAATTAAGAAAATTGAAAAAGGAGTGTTGATACCTGATCAACAATTAAGCACAACCTGCTCTGCCGATTTTCAAAACTAACCGAGGTAAGGCAAGGCAATGCTGTTCCTCAGACCTGGAACGTCTCCCAAAGCCCCCAAAGTCCCTAGCATGCAGTGCTTTTAGAATATGCTGGAATCTATAATATATGGGGCCTGGAGGGAGTTCTTCCACTTACTAGAACAACTCTGGGACGATTATAGGACCTTCATCAATCCTTATTTATCTCCTTCTTCCTGGCCATGAAGTGAGTGCATGTTCTACCACACACACTCCTGACAGTGTGGCTTTGCCTCTCATGCCTCAGACAACTGAGAATTCCAAAGCCATAAATCAAAACAGGCTTTTCTTCTTTTCAAGTTGAGAATCTGTTATCTGTTTCTGTAACAAAGCTTACTAGCAAACTCAGCAGAAAAAAAGAGAATATCCTTCAAGTAATTTCTGATCTCTTCTTTTCTCATATATATTTGGGGTGGGGTAGTGGGGGGCATATGGAAGCATAGCCAAGTCTCTCTTGTCTCTTGATTGTCTTTCAGATATCCTCTCTCTTTTCTTTTCCTTCACTGACTATAGAAGAAGCTTCTATGATCCTTCTCTATTGCTAAATGTTTAAAACAACAAAACCAATCAAACAACTAACTAAACAACCCACCAAAGTGGTAACACTAGTCACACTCTTAGGTTGTATAGATGATATTACTAAGCTCCAATAAATAGGAATCTATTTTTCAGCCGAACTCTACTCAATTTTGAATTTTTCTCAGAAAGATTGAGTTCAGACAGTTGGACAAGGTCCACAGTTAGAAAGAATCAATTGGGTTTGGTTGACAAGTGTGGAAATGAGGGAGCCATGTGCATTGAATAAGAGGTATATATCTGACCTGATGCTAGTCACCAGCATTATGAGAAGAGTGGACATTTGTGCTATGCTATAGGAGGTTAGCTCCTGTTTTATGCTTAGCAATGTTCACTACAAATAAAACAAAATATGGGTGTCTTTTTTAAATTTTTCATAAGAATATTGAAACCTTCTTACCAAGTCACACAGTTCTAAGTGTGTGGCCAATGTATATATGTGTGTTATATTTATAAGCCATTATCTGAGAAAATATATTTATTTCTGTCCCTAAGACACCCCCTTAATTAAATATGTTAATTTATTATATATATATTATATTAAATATATTAGTCATCCTCCTCTGAATAAAAATACACATTAAATGTAACTAGTTTGTTAAAAAGAACATTTATCATCTAATATTGCCTTTGAGCTGGTAATTTAAGCATAGCTTCTCTATATTTCTGCATCAGCATTCCAAAATATTCAATAAGAACTAGGGTAGAGGCTTCTTATCTGAAAGTACAACCAAGAACTGGACACTGGAGCTCAGCACATGGCCTCTGGCAGCCTGGGCTTCTTCAGTGCCTGTTTGAGGATCATGAGTATTTGCTGGATGCTTCCAGAAGCCACCTTCTTCTCATGCTTCCTGTCTGGACCTCCACAGACACCCCAGGGTAGGCTGTCCATAACATACAATAAGTGTTATGGTGGCACATACAAATATTTGTGGAACAACTAGGTTGTAGTGCTAAAATACATTAAAAACTATTTTGTGGCCTTTACTTCTTTGAACAGAACTTGTGTATCTTAGAGGCCCATGTAGTCAACAACTCAAGAGAGTGATGATAGTAAAAGGTGATGCTTAGTGGTGGCCTATGTTGAGAATGTCTTTTATAATTCTGAAGAGCACAGAGCACTCTACAGTAGCATAACCAACTCTTGTTATTACAGGGACCTCTCAGTCTAATCTGAGGCCTGGTATATTGCATAGAATAAGCAGATAACCCTTTAGGAATAAAATGCATTTCTTTACATAGGCACATAGTATACATTCATAGCAAAAGAACTTCTTAAAATTATGTCTGACTCTCTCAAACACACTTTAACTCTTTTCCCCCATGGAAAAGAGTACTCTGGGAGCAGTTTTCTTTCTTTTTAATGAATGGATGGGTATGTCTCGTATGTACATTAGAACAGAAGAGTCATTTATAACATTATTTTTTAAGGGAACACATGGCAATATTTCATGACTTAAAGAAGTACATCCTGAAGAAAATGTAATACTTTTCATTTGTCACGAGTTTTCATGGATTAGAATTTTTGACTCATCTCTATGGGATAGCTAGAAGTGAATTCTTTGAATTCACAAAGAAACCTAAGGCTTTGAGACAATGGAAAATGATGTGTAGTGTACTTTAGTTTCTTTATAGCTCATTTTTCTCATTTATACAAGAATTTAAATACTTATTCAAGTGCTCACAGAAGACAAATACAGTATAATATATGTGATAAACAAAACAAAAACATGCAGGGCTGGAGACCAAGCCTGGAGACCAGGCAAGAGTGATACCACTGCGTTTTACCTTCAGCTTTGCATGATGTTTCTTGACCATGACTTTGACAAATACATCCATTAACCTTTCATCCCGTATCCTGCTGTACTTGCCACCATGAATTTAATGGAGGAGAGAAAGTTTGATAAGTGAAGAAAAAGGCAGAGAATGGCAAAGGCCATAAAAGGAATATTCCATTTGGAATTACTTAAAGGTAACAAACTTTGCCACCCCCCTCCCAGACTTGAAAAACATAGAAAATATTTATGTGAAGATAAAACTAAGACTAAAATAATGGAGATAACTGAGAAAATTAAATCTTTAAAAATCTATTTTGTTTTTGCCAAGATGAAATTTCTACAACATGAAAAGCCTTCACAGCATTGATTATTCTCTTCTGCCTCGAATGACTGAATAAAAAATTTTTAGTTTCCTAAACAACACAGCAGGACTATGGGTATTTACTAGTGAAATAATAAAAATATTAATCAGTAAACACACAAATTAGCAAAGACATAATGTTTCATGTATGTAAAACTTTTAGTTTTAGAGAAGATATTTCGAAATCATATATATATAAGAAGGTCATACCAAAAAAAAAATAATAATAAGGAGCTCAAACAACTCAACAGCAAGAGAAATAACAACTAAAAATAGGCAAAAGACCTAATCTACTTAAACATACCTCACAAAAGGGCAATCAGATAACCACGATTACATGAACAAAACCTGTTAATGCCAGTCGTGGAATTGCAGTTGAAACCCCCAATGAAATATTGACCCAAGCTATTAAAGCATCTGGGTGAAAATTAAGTGATGATGAGGGTACAGAGTAAAGAAGACTGTGCTCAGTGTTACTGGCTAAGTGAATGAACACAGTGGGGACCAGTGAATTCACCACATGATCCATAGTCCGACTTTTAGCAATATATCCATATGAGTTGAAATGAGTATCTTCAAGAGATGAGTGCACACTCATGTTGGCTGTGTTATTGTTCACAAGAGCCTGGGTATGAAAAGAAATGAAGTATTTATGGACAGAACAAAGAAGGAAAATGTACAGAAGGAAATACTATCCAACCTTAAGATCTCGGAGGCTAATCACACTATTTTCAGAAACATGGGAATATTGAGTTAAGACAAGCCAGGCACAGAGAAGCAAATATTGCATGATTTTGTTATAGGAAATATCTTCCAAAAGTTGAAATCTTGAATATGGTGTGAGTGGTCACCAGAGTCTGTGAGGGGATGTGGACAAGGACAGGTATCATGGGAAAGCATAGGTCATTAATCAAAAGATAGAAGAAAAGTAAGCACCCCTGATCTTTTTAGCTAATGGTGACTGCAATGAAGAATAATGCATTGTCTTTGAAATATAATAACCTTTGAAATATAAAGCACAATATAAATATCTATCACTGTCCTATGCAATATCATAATAAATATAAACACAAGACATAGGTTTTTGAACTTACTTTGAGTCTTGCTACCCAGTTAGTCCAAGCTGATCTCAAATGTAAGATCCTCAAAAGCTCTGTGTAAGACTCCATCCCTTGGTAGAACAGTCATGTGCCATCATGCCTAACTTGATATAAACTACTTGAATGCTAGCTTAAATTCATGCCTAAGAATAAATAGCAGAAAATTTCAAAGTCCCTTTGGGAAGCTGTGGGTCTTGTTACAGGATGGGAGACCTAAAAGACAGTCTTTGATGTAGATGTGGGGGATTTCCCAGCTCAGATCCTTTGCTCTGTTTCTATCATGTCTTGGGAGATGAAACAAGCTGTGTGTCTAGGCTAATTTTCATAGTAAGTGCATTGTGGAGTTTACAAAGTTGTACTTCTGCCTTGTGGGTTCTCCCTGTAAGTTGATGGTGACATGGTAAACATGCTCTCTTTTGATTCTGGGACATTGTTAACAGTAAGCTATAACTGAAAATGTAGAGTCACTGGTGTCTAGGCCCCTGAAACTCTCAAAGAGATCTCTGTACTTAAGGGGTTGATAATGGCAATAATAATGGACAATACAGGTGGTAAACTTTAAACCCCTACCCTGATCTAGCCCATGGACAGGACAGTCTCCACACTTGAGTGGAGAGAGGGATATGACTTTCTCATGTACTCTGGTGCCTCACATTTGACCATGTCCCCTGGAGGGGGAGACCTGGTGGCACTCAGAGGAAGGACAGCAGGTCACTGAGAAGAGACTTGATACCCTATGAGCATATACAGAGGGAGGTAATCCCCCTCAGGAACAGTCATAGGGGAGGGGAATAAGGGGAAAATGGGAGGGAGGGGAGAATGGGAGGATACAAGGGATGGGATAACCATAGAGATGTAACAAGAATAAATTAATAAAAATAAATAAATAAATAAATAAATAAAAATAAAAAATAAAAATAAAAAAATAAAAAAATAAAAACAAATAATTATCTTCACTCATTCTGTATACTCTAGGCCCATTTTCAATAACTTCTGATGTGGTTTATAACTGAAACTCATCCCCAAAAAACTAGCTAATGTTATCTTTATTTGCTTTATAGATATAGGAGGAAACTGAGACATTGTAAGTTTTCATATTTGTGTTTCCACTGTAGCTTTGATGAGCTGCATTCTGGACAGCCTGGTTCAGTAGCTAGAGCATTCGATCTGCAAGTAATTCATGTCCCAAGCACAGCCTCTCAAGATGGGATCTAGATGTTAGTGTATATGAGGAACAGATCCATTAAAACTTTCATGGTTTTCAAGTTACATCGCTCAGATGTCTTCTGTAGCTGAATGGTCCCGTGAATGAGGGTATTTTTATATTGTAGTTTACAGGAACAAAATATCAAAATACTGTTTCAATTATCAACCGGCATAATCATGCATAAAAACTGGAATTTGCTTTCACCTAACATCCTGTCTCTTCTTTCCAAGTAGAATAGGAAATAAATTCATAGAAAAGTCTCCTATCCTGGAAATGAGGTGTCAGATTTTCTATTTCGGTGAGACCTGGACAGTGCTGCTAACCAGCCAGATATTGCTCATTATATAGATATAATATATATAAGTATGCATACAGTGTCATTGCCATGATCAAACCTGGTCTAGTTCTAGCAGGCAAACACAGTTTGTGTGTTTCCCTGATTGTAATATTTCAACACCTACTTTGAGCTTAAAAATTCCTGTTAAAGATCTATGCCCAAGTCACTTAGGCATGCTCATTATACTTTTGTTTCTCTTTGATCAGAAATCTTTACTTGGCATTTTAAAATATAAAGTTGTGGCGCACATCTATAATCCCAGCACTCGGGAGGCAGAGGCACATGGATCGCTGTGAGCTCGAGGCCAGCCTGGTCTACAAAGAGGTCCAGGACAGCCAAGGCTACACAGAGAAACCCTGTCCCAAAAACAAATAAATAAATAAATAAATAAATAAATAAATAAATAAATAAAATATAAAATATAAAGTTAAAACCAACTGTGTCACTAATTTTATTGGGATGAAGTTCAATTTCAAAACAAACCACAACTGTATTCTATCTACACATATATACATGTAAGCTCATAACATACTTGTAGTTGAAAGTAAAAGGATAGAAAATTAATCCTATAAGGACATTTACAAAAATACTAATGCTATATTTATATTAAGTTGTGACAGATTAACATAAGAAATATTTATAGACACAAAGGGGCATTTAAATTAAAATTTAAGATTATTCTTCACACACACACAATATATACAAGTTAATTGTTGATCAAATCATGGTCATATCAATTACTAGTCTGTTTTCATCACAAGAGTATACATCTTAGGTGAAGCAGATAGATAAGATTCTATAGAAAGATAAGGTAAAATAGATAAGGTCTTCAGATACATGCAGAATATGGCATTTAAAAATGTTTTTTATTATTTTAAAGATTCACTGACAATGAGACAGGTTAACTATTGGCAACACCCAGCCAACCGCAAAGAGGATGCTGAGAATCAAAAAACCTCCTTATGTAGATGGCTTCAAATGTGGCAAAATAGCCACTGGGCAAAAGGTCCTCATTCCTATCACAGACAGGATTCTGCCTGAAAAGAGGGCAAGCTTGGATGCACACAGAGTCGATGGCCAAACTCTGCCAAGACAGGGTAAGCAAGTCTTCAATAATTCCTGCCTCACAAATGTGTCTGTCAGATATAGTGGGCCTGAAGGCAGAAGATGATGCTCCAACATTATAGAGAGTTTGGGTATCTGTTCAGGAAGCAAATTGTCTCTGTTATCTTCTCACTTGGGAAGCTGCTAACGTGCACCACCTGTATACTCAGGTAATTAATTTTATTCCTTCTCAAGTCTCTGATGGGATTGAAGACCAGGTAGCTTAGTTTTACAATTAAGCTTAGTTGTTTAGGGGTTAAAATGTTTAAGTCTAGATAGACGTTTTAAATTGATAATATGGAGATATGATAGATACACATTTACATTCAGAATTTTAGATGCACCAAGATAAGAAAGATGTTTTCTTCAAGGCTGCCAAATACAAATAGCCAAAACACTAACAATGTAACATTTATATAATTCCTGATTCTTTCATGGTTCTTCTTGCTGTCGATAGTTTATTGTACATATGTATAATAATATAAATGTATATGTAAAAAATTTAATAAAAAATAAGTAAAGATGACATAAACTGTATCTGTATCTATTATGGTGTAAAATATGTTTGATATACTTTTATATGGTGGAAATTATCACCACAGTAAAGTCTACCTGAACATTCATCACCTGTACAGCCTGCTTTAGTAGAGGTGATAAGAACACATAAGATCTATTCTCAGAAAATTTGTTGTGTATATGTAACTATAAATCTGAAGTGGAGTTGTTTAGTGAGCCTAAGAACTTATTCATTTTGGGGCCTAGGGCATGTATTCTTTTCCAATATCTCATTCAATCTTCATTCATCCATCAACTTCCACTCCCTGGTAGTAACCATTCTATTCCTTTCTTCTATGTCTTGTTTGTTTGTCTCTTTCCTTCTTGCCTTCCTTCCTTCTTTTTTCTTGATTTTTTCTTTCTTTTTGTTCTCCCTCCATGCCTACTTTTCTCTTCCTCCCTCCATCCCTCTCTCTCCTTCCTTCCTTCCTTCCTTCCTTCCTTCCTTCCTTCCTTCCTTTCTTCTTTCCTTCCTTCATTTCTATTCTACAGTTAAGTGTGATCTTAGCATATTTTTGTAGAACTCAAGATTATCAAAACTGGAAACCCCCAGCCTCAGGCGTAACATAAGTACAGAAAAAATAATTTGGAAGTCTTTTGATCAGTGAGAGCCCATGTGATGTTAGGTGTCTTTGGTAAAACACACAGCTAAAAATTCTTGCCTCACTGATAGCAAGAAGGAGTTGCAAACCGGAATGGTAGACTCTCGGCTCACACTCCTTCATCTACAACAATAGACAAGTGTATTCTAATAATACGCTTTTCTCCTTTCCCCTTGGTTCATGGCTTTTTGTCTGCCTTAGGGTGGAAAATCAAATAAATGTGAAGAGTGTTAAACCATTCTTCAGAGATTCTAAAACAAAAGTGCAATTTACAGATGAACCTGATCACACTAACAGGCCTTAAATATCCTATTTATCCCAAGCTTTCATACAATGAGGCTTTTCATAGCTGCGGAGAGGTATGTGGAAATCGTCAGGAGCTACGCCGGCTGCTCACACAGGAATGTTTTTTCTTAGATAGATAAAGATCGGGTTAGTATTCATGGTGCCAGAAATGAGATAAAGTTTCACTTCAAAACCTGAGCTGTGTTGATCTTCCTCCCCTCGTTTCATGTAGCCATTTATAGCCGTCAGGGTCAGCAAAATGATCTGCTCCAGTTACCTCTTTGCTATCCTGAACACATGACTGTCCTGCGGCACCTTCAGGTGAACTGGGCCACGCAGCCCAAGCACAGCACAAATAATGTACCCGTGTGGCATACTGTGTATTTTTAAAAAGAATATAAGGCCATTATGTGGGTTCTTTCATAAAGTCACTCCTTTTCAAAAAATGGCATCTGACCTAAGGTGAGATTCCTGATTTGGAATATGGAACCGTTGAGGCTTTCCTCCCTTTGACCTACTTCTATTTATTTATTATTTGTAGAGTTCATGGCAAAATGTTGCATTTCAAACAGCAAAATCTTACTCCCCCTCTGACCTCCCGCCTCTCTCCCCCTTCCTATAACAACAAAAACTCTGAGTTTTGAAAAGCACCATGTTTAATCCCTGGCCTGCACTGACACTTGAAACATTAAAAGCACTCAGTTTGTGCATACGTGTAAACTTTAACCCCTATTTTCTCAAAAATTTGTGTCAAGAAGACAGTTTTCTTAAGAAAAAAAATCATGCCAGTATCCTTCAACTCGCAAATTCAGTTTCTCCAAATTAAATTTGAGGCACTGTTTTCAGAAAAGGCTCTGTTAGCAAGTCCTTTCTGTGTCCACATGATAGGAGAGTTATTGGACTGCATGCTTCAGTCTCACTAAACAGCCCTGAAACCCGAAGCCTAGGGCAGGTATGAACTTCTGGAACACTTTGGCAGTGACAGACCACACCTGCTTTAGCTTCCAGAAAATAAATCACTGGAAGACAGACCTGACCATTTACAGAAAGTATATATTCTTCAAGGACTTTTTTATCACTCCAAACACAAACCAAGGCACTCTTCCCTTTGTGGTATCCTCACTCAAATACAAGTTTGTTCTTTTTGCTTTTGTCCTTTTTCCTCTGTTTTCCTGTTAAAATTAACACTGAACTAAATTCATCTTATATCTCCTACTATCTTAGGAGTATAAACTGGAAGTATTAAAATGTATCTATAGTATTCAACATCTTATGTCCCGAGAGAGAGAGAGAAGTACCGTGCACACCATCAAGTGGGGCCCATGCCTGTGCCTATCCAAATCTCTCACTCAAGTTTTCAGAATTCATTATGGAAAATTAAGGAGTGAAATGACAGAGTGATAAGTAAATGATCCTTTTTTTTTTTTTTTTTTTTTTTTTACTTTAGTACTGCCACTTATTATTTCTGATGGTGATCACGGTGGTTTGTACAGCATGATTTCCTCTGACATCTCGTCATGAGTGGCATTAGTGGAAGACAGAAATAATTCACAAGTCATAGAACAGTTAATTTCACTAGTTCTTTTTGTAGGCTACGATGTTCAATGTACTCATTCTCAAAGTAAATATCGGTTTCCATTCCGAAGGGACAATCTAATGAAGCAAAGAAAGAGGCCAGGTGTGCTGTGATCCTCCACTCAGGCTCAGGAGGAGAATCACTGTGAATCTGAAGCAGGTTGGTTTCCATAGGGAGTTTCAGCTCAGCCAAGACCACAGAGCTGAATCAGAACTCTATCTCAGAAAAGGTAAGATGAAAGACGAAAAGAGGACAGGGTGGGAAGTGGGATAGGGAAGTGAAAGGGGAAAAAGGAGAGGGAAGGGAAGGGGAAAGGAGGAAAGAGGAGAAAAGGCAAGGAGAAAAGGAAAGAGACAGAAGAGGGATGTAAAGGAGGGACATATTGTTGGCCTAAACCAATTTGTCATAAGAATCTTTCAGGACCTATTCCTGAAAGGTAACAATGTTAAAAGCATCTGTAGGCATAAGGTTATTGTGTAATTCAAATGCTGATTTCTGTACGCCCTTCCCCCACCCCCCACCCCGTGAGTGTGTCTGGTTTCAATCCTTGTTCTAAGGATCTCCTGTCTCAAAGTTGTATAAACTCTCCTTCCCAATTGTCCCCTGATATGTCAATAAGGCAAATTACAGCCAATCGTCGTGCAAGGGAGAGAATAGGGCTGGACTTCCTGCCAGCCAGGGGAGGAGTTATACGAGGAAGCAGGAGATTCAGCCAGGGGATTCAGCTACCAGAGAGATCTAGGAAACATCAGGAGAAAAGCGTTAGAGCAGGAAACCTATAAAGTGCAAGTATCTCTGGAATGTATGCTAGGAGGAAATCAAATTAGCTTAGAGGGTTAAGAATAGTGTAAAAGCTGCTCATTTCTTATGCTATGACACTTGTTAAAATAATATAATGGAGTCTCAATCAATAATTATGTGAAGGCCAGGTAAAGAGAAAATGAGAAACACATTTTTATAAAAATATCTGTAACAAGCATCTTACATATAAAAAAAAGACCATTAAGAAGTTGATACCCTTTCAATACATCCATGATTGAACATTTATGTGATTATAAAAACCATTCTTCTTAATCTAATATATACATATATATGTTCTCCTTATCTTGACTACTTAGATATTAAATCACACAATATGGATGCACACAACTTGGATGGTAGCTGCTGTTAAGGCTGTAAGTAGTAACAATCTGGAAAGTGAATGTCTTATATTTAAAGAGTATTGGTAAGTCACAGCACCCACAAACATGAATAGGTATATATGTAAGAGGACATAGAAAGAGATGGCAGATGTTTTAAGGTCTCTCCATCATATAATTTATTTTTCCCTTCTCTGTCTCTTGCCCTATTTGTAATGTTGTCCTATATCACTCAGTAGGAATGACAGAGGCCAGTGGTAGCCTTGACCATTCTTTGTCTCTTTATAGTAAGCCATTGCACATTACCACAGTCACTCCACTGGAATTATTCAGCAGTGTCATTGGTTATGGAAGAAATTCCATTACTAAGACAATGCTCTTTCCCCATCATTGTATTCCTCGTGCTTTCTACTGAGCTGCTTAGTCAGGGGGACTAAGCATAGCCTTGTTGGCATAGCCTTTCTTCAAACTGTCTGGCTCGGCCTGAAGCCTATGGCTCCTTATGTGGCATTTTTAAACGGCTGAATCAGAGCCAGAGGGTCGATATACCCCTTGGCAAAATAAAATACCAGCAGTCTGTAATGTTTTCAGTTGCACTTTCATTTGTTTTGTAAGGAATTTAGTGTGGATTTTGCTTGTTTAAAATTTGCATTCTATGAGTCAGTCACAGACAAAATTAATTATGTAAAATATCAATCCTCAAAGCCCCAGGCACGAAGAAAATTACTGACTTAACCTCAGAGTTTACCCTTATCATTAATTCAGTCCCTGGCATCATTGATAACAACATCTCTCACTCTTCCTGGTTACCTCATTGTTTAGAACAGAGAAGGAATCTGAAAGAAGAGAGAGAGAAATCTAGCCAGTGTCAGGGTTGAAATAGTCCAGTAGAACTTTTTTTTTTTCAACCAGCAGGAAACACTACCAATTGATAAATGTTACAGGAAGATTGTGAAGGCACATGGGAAGCATTGAAGAGTCTAGGGGATGCATGGCTAATGCCACTGATTAATAAACTAAGAAGCAGAATGAACAAACATTTCTATCCTTCACCCTTGTCAGGAAAATATTTTCAGCACTTATCATATTGATTTATAATAATACTAACACCTTTTTTCCAGATATAATATTGGGAACTGAAAGTCCATGATTTCCCTGTAAAGATATTCAAGGACTGAGTGCAGAGCAACCATGCTTGAGGTGAAAAATGAGGTCTAAGCAGAGTTTCCTGCCATGAAGGAAGAGTGACATTGAGTACTAGAGAGCGGACAGAAGTAGAGGTTCCATATTCATTTTCCTATTTCTCTGACTCTACTACTTCTGACTAGACAGTCAAAACATATACTTTGAGAAGAGTTATACTTAAACCACTGTAGCATAGTCCACTGGGAATAATTTTAAAGCTAATGTATATCTTCCACTTCAGCCTGTTGATATACAAACACCAACCCAACTACAAACCCTTCGACCTACAATGGTGACCTGTCTGCATGATATGTTGGTGCAATAGTAACATAAAAGGTGTGGGGCTATCCAACCACTATATAATTTTATTTAAGACCCATTACATGGGATGGAACCCATGCTTTATATAGCTCAAGTTGTCAAAAACCTGATACTAGATAGGATATAGACCTAGGAGAAAAGTAAATACTGTTTTTCTGTTAAAATAACATAGCAATAAAATACTCTTAATGGCATTCTGCTATACTCATAGATCAATATCTCATACATCCAGCATCAGAGGATCAGCATCTCTGTCCTGGAGGAGATGGAAACTGACAGAAAGATCCATAGCTGAGCAATGTTCAGAGTGAGAGACCTTGGAACAGACATTTCTAAATAAGATGTCTTCCTCACTTCTAGTTCCATCCATTTGTCTGCAAATTTCAAGATTTTCTTGCTTTTCATAGTGAGTAGTATTCCATTTTGTAACTGTACCACAGTTTCTTTATCAATTTTTTTCATTTGAGGGACTTGTAGGTTGTTTCCAAATTCTGGCTATTATGAATAAAGGTGCTATTAACATAGTTGAGCAAATGTCCTTGTTATATGGTGGAGCATCTTTCGGGTATATGCCTAGGAATGGTATAGCTGAGTTTTGAGGTTTCACTATTCCCAATTTTCTGAGAAGGCAGCAGATTGATTTCCAAACTGGTTGTATAAATTTAGCCCAGATGCAGAAAGACACACATGGTATATACTCACTTATAAATGGATATTAGCCCAACATAGATGTCCTTTAAGAGACTCCACCCAGCAGGGGATTGGGGCAGATGCTGGATCTCAATGCTGGATTCCAAGTGAGAGTGGTATGGGATAATGGGGGAATGGGAGGATCCAAAAAGTTTAGGAGTGCCACAGGGGACCATGAAGGCCAGTGGATCTGGACCAGGGTGGCCTCCACTAACTAATGCACCAACCAAGGACAATCCTAGACCTCTATTCAGATATAGCCAATGGACAGCTCATTCTTTACAGTTGTGGGGACAGTGGGAAGTGTTTCTGACGTGAATTCTGGCACCCCCAATTTGATGACTTCCCTTTGTCAGGAGGCCCAGGGACACACAGAGGAAGGGGAAGCAGGCTATCTGAATGAGACCTGATAAATTGTGGTCACATAGTTGGAAAGGAGGTCCCCTTGTGTCAGGGGTTTAGGGGAGGAGAATAGGGCAGAAGAGGGAGGGAGGGTAGAAATGGAAAGATACAAGTGAGGGGATAACAATCAGGATGTATTCTGAATAAATTATAATAAATTTAAAAAAGACATCTTCATTACCAACTTCCGCTTAGGGAACTACATGAAAGAGGAGACAAATAATTTTAAGAAACAGTGGATATGGAAGACACCAAGAAAACAATGCCTTCCAGACACAAGAGGACTAACACAGGTATGATGTTACAGAGACTGTGAACAGCCTGAACAGGCACTAGAAAAGTCCAGCCAAAAGGGGTCTCATTGCTGACAGGGGAAGTGAAGATGAGCCTTCATCCTCAAGAACCTAACTCTATTTGACAACCATTGCAACAGAAAAACAAAACAGAACAAATCAAAACAGATTAGTTTTCTCCAGTGGAGTCTCTCATCTGATACATAAACCACACTTACGGAGGCCCTGTGTCCAGCAGTAGATGGCTAATAGAAAATGGACTCAGTGGTATTTTTGAAAATGGTTTGTCTCATAATGCTTTATGTGAGCACTTTTTAAAAAAACTTGTCTCTTGCTTATCTGATATAGTTCCAATTTTGTGCTTCATGGTACATGTGCGTGGTGTGTGTGTGTGTGTGTGTGTGTGTGTGTGTGTGTGTGTGTGTTTCTTGCTCCTTGCCTCCAACCACCAACTCAGTCTTTGTTCCTTGTTTTATTATGATTTGCTTGTTTTCCTACTGACCTGCTTGTTTCTATAGAGAGATAGAAAAAAGGCTGGAAGTTGGTTGGGTAGAAGATGTGGAGGATCTGGGAGGACACAAATGAGGGGAAGCCATGATCAGAATATACTGTAAGAAAAAAACCCTTATTTTTTTTGTTTTAGCAGAATTACAAAAGAAAACCTTTGGACACTGTACAAAATGTTGAATTTTGAACAAGCATCCAAAGTGAATTAAAAAGCTATTGATCTAGCTAGAACTTGGACAGAACATCTATAGAAAGCCAGAGTGGACTAAAGAATGTTGGAAAACCACCAGCCACCATGTGACTTCTAGTCTATTGGTTATTTTGTTCAACATTCCTAAGGCTTATCTCTCCTTCAGATTCGTCACCTTCAAATTCTAGAGAACTTGGAAAGATTTCTCTCATATTGTATTTTGTTTTGTTTTTTGAGACAGAATTTGTCTCATGTAGCATAGGCTGCCATAGGAGTTAAGACTCTGGATAACTTGGAAAGGTTTCTCTTATATTGTATTTTGTTTGTTTTGAGACAGAATTTGTCTCATGTAGCATAGGCTGCCTTCAGAGTTGGGACTACAAACTTAAGCAGCCATAGCTGGCTAAAGGGCACATTCAAAAAACAAGTAACATACAAGACGAGACAAACTTAGGTGTTGTCTGTGATTGTTGTTATACTTAGGAGTATAATTTCTGGTGCAGAATTTCATGTAAGATAGTACTATCATTACAGTAAGTACCCCCCAAAAATCTGTGCTTTAAAGGCCCTGTCATCAGACTCTAGCACTATTGAGTGATTGTGGAACCTTTGATCATCAAAGCCATGTGTCACATAACAGTTTCCTCCAAGATTGAAACAACCCTGCAGGAAGCTCATTAAGCAGCAAGGAAAACAACTCATAGTAGCTTCAGGAAGTCTCTGAAACTGAGCAGAGTCATCAGTTGTCCCCACTCCTCACCGCCACTCTCCACCTGCCAGAATAAGTAATATAAACTGAGAGTCTCTTGCAGATGGAAGCGAGCACAGCTGCAAAGAAGACTCTGACAAGCAAAGTTGCAGGGAAGACTCTGAGACTAGACCAACTTCTTTGAAGAAGAAAGCAGGTAAGTTGCCTGGAAGAGCAACTGAGGCACCTGGAAAGGCACCTGCTGAGCTTCCTAGAGTCTATATAGTTCCCAAATTTGTGAAAGGTCACCCATGCTGGGGTGGGCTTTAGTAATGCACTGCCTTTGAGTCATTTAGTAACCTCTCACCCATATTCCTGTAAGGAACCTCAATAATACTCATTGGTTCACCATACTGGACTTTGGTAGCATCCATACTTTGGTCTATTATGGGTTACTTATCTGGAGTGAGTAGATGTGTGTGTAGCAGTTCCCCAGGAAAAGTTGTTAATCAACACCTTGAGAAAGGAAGGGTGATCGTTAGAATGTGTTGGGACTCTAGACCTCTCTGTATCTCAGTAACTTCTTGCCACCATGAATTGACTAGTTTTGTCTTTCATGTGTTAACCTCCATAGTGTGCCGCCTTGCCACAAGCCCCAAAGCAAGGCTTTGACTATCTACGGACTGAATCCTTTGAAACTGTGAACCAATATAAAACTTTCCTCCTTTTAGGTTGATTTGCCTTTTAGGCTATATTACAAAACTAACATACACAAAGATTTCTCTCCTAATCATCCACAGATAAGAATCATTAATGAAAAATAAATACTGACATTTATTTTACTCAGGATGTCAAATGCTGCTACAACTCAGTGCACAATTTAAAGACCCTGATTATTCAGATATGCTCAAGTGCCTTTCTCCTGATAGAGAGTATTTCATTTATTGGCCTTATTTGGCTTGAACTTTCTAGATAATCTTAACCACAAAATATACACAGATTTTGAAATCATAGTGAGTTATGAACTAGAGTATAAATGGACTCTCTCTGGCACTCATGAGCCTTACAGAAACAAGCTTCAGCAATGAACTCCATTTGCCCATATCTGTACTGCCCACTTCTCTGCCACTCTATGCTAAATCAGCAACTCTACATACACCAGGCTGGCCTTCTAAAGAAGCTATAATGAGCTTCATCACACTTGAAAGTACTCAGCCCAGCTCACCTTCCCTTGATTTTCTTTGGAGAGCAACTTGATTGTTTTGGAATTAGTCATGAACTATTTAGTTGCAAATTCTCCAAAGTCATGCTCTTGGTAGATCCTTTGAAAAATCCAAGGCTGTCTACAAAGGATTCAATTCAATGTGAAGCTCAGAAGGTTATAGTTGAACACTTTAAAACAATTTCCTCAAGTTGGCCTCTTATTCCAGTCTTGCTAGGATTAAGGAGGTCGTAGTAAAAGGGACTTTTATTCCTTCATTTGTTTTGAGAATGAGTTCGAATAATTCCACCATCACTTGCCCTTGAAGATTTCAAAGTTAACATATTTACATTCTTTTTTCCACCACATCATAGTTTCAAACATAGCTGTTGAGACTAATATATCACTGTATTAGTTACTAAACATGAAGATTGTCAAATTATATGTAAATGACCTAGGCTACAGAAAAGTGTAGGAAAGCTGATGGGAGCTGGAGAGGGACCATTATTTTCAGAAAACTTCCTTCAGAAAAGAGTCCAGGGCTGCTGGGAGATGGCCTGCTTTTATGGAAGTTCCAGAGGAATAAAACTGTAAGAACATGACAAGATAGAGAGGCCAAATTCCTTAAAGTAGGGCGTGGTATAAGACACTGATTCTTCACTGGTTGTTTTCACATCCATTGACCAGATTGCAGAATAAGCAACTCTGGCCTTGACTGCTTTACAGGGCTTTTTTTTTTTCTGTTTGTTTTTCTGTTTAGTTTTGTTTTTTGTTTTGTTTTGTTTCGTGAGATTCTAGTTAATGACCCATGCTAACAGAAGTCAATTTTTCACATTTTCCTCATTGCCTTTTCAAGTCAAGCCAAATGCTAAATTTGTTTCTTCCAATTTTCAAAACGCACAAGCAGCATTAGAGGTTCAGAACTCTTAGCAGAGCTTCGTGGTTCCATGCCACATTTCTATTCACTGCTTCTGACATACCCAACAAGGTGAGACCACCACCTGCTGAGCCAACCAGGTGAGACCACCACCTACAGACCCAACAAGGTGAGAACACCACCTACAGACCCAACAAGGTGAGAACACCACCTACAGACCCAACAAGGTGAGAACACCACCTGCTGAGCACAGTTTCTTTCTCATGACTCAACTGGTGGCTTCTGTACAGGGCACAGTGCCGTTCACTGCTGTCTTCCGCAATCTCCCTTCTCTTTTGTATTTTGAGTTAGTGCAAAGGGCTACTCATACGTCCTTTATCTACTTTTTCACTCTTCATCATCACTGAACAAGCACTTTTACATATTTGGTTTATTCTTTTATGTTTTATTAAAATTTATTTTTACTCCAACACAAAATAAACATTGTAAAAATTTTTGGGTGACATACAGTAATCTAATACATATATATATATATGTATTAATATTTCAATCAGACAGTATTTCCTAAAAAATATGTATTGTTTGTTTGTATTAAGACTTTAAAATCTTTTCTTTTACAATTTGACATATATTACACATAATTGTTATCTATAATCTCCTTCTTATTCTGTAGCACACTAGCCCTCTTACCTAACTCTAAGTTAGTGCTAGTGACCAACCTCCACCCTGTGCCATAGCCTCCGGGAAGCACCATTTTCTCTTAACTTCTATTGGATCAATGATTTTAATTCTCTAGATGAGTGAGAACTTGGGCTACTTGTTTTTCTGTACATAGCTCATTTCCTTTAACATGATGACTTCCTTTCATGTTGTCACAAATTACAAGGTTTCAATTTTCTGATGTCAAGTTAATTTGATTTTGTGTCCATACCACATTCTCATTTTTCCATTCACCAGATCAAGATGCCAAAATGATTTATTTTATAGGCTGTTGTATATGCTGCTGTAATAAGCAAGGAAGTGTAGGTGTCTCTTTAACCATACAGTTTCACTTTCTACAAATATGTAACAGTGATAGACTTATTAGATCATAGTTTACATCTACTTTTTTTGAGAGTTGTTGTTCTTCACTTTCTGTCTTTTTCCATAGTTTTCACACCATTATGCATTGCTTTCATGTCAGGATTGCTTCCTGTGTTAAATAATTATGTTGTGCTGAATAAATGACCCTCATCTACTTCAGAGCTTTACAATAGACCTGCAGCTTGAGTGCCTCAGACATACTCTCCTTTCCTCATCACTATTAACTCCCTGGGTGAAGTGATGCTGACTCACAATCTTCAACAATTCTAAGATGGCAGGACTTCTGTTAGTCTTCCCTGCCCCTTATTATATTTTCCCCTTACCTAAAGACTCTTCTCTTTGTCTCTCCTTGTGAACTCATGCATGCAAGGAAACATCTCTGTCATTTTTTTTTTTTTTGCTATTAAATCACACAGTATCTTTGTTTTCTCAGATTCTGCATCCTCTTATTACTAATATAACATTCCTGTTTTGTGATAATTTTAGCATTATATCTCTCTGAGTTAAAGCTTTATTTCTATGATGGTGAAGACTATATACCAATAAACTTTCCATACTTACAAACTGGAATAACACTTCACATCGTATCACATAGTTACTGAATCATATCATCAAGAAGGTCAGGATAGTACAATATCACTCCATACATGTACCTATATAGAGATATAATTTTATATGTATATTATTAGAATCTTCACTGGTAACATTATTTATTCCTTATTGAGACTAATTTATAATTTAAACTTCATCACAGGTATGGGTACAAGGGCGTCAAAAACATATAGAGAGAGTTCAGAATTATCAAGGTTAAAGCACTTGTGGAAGGTTCTGATAATATGTATCTTGCAGTTAATATATGTATTATATCCTTATTTTGAAATGATTAAAGGACTCATTTTAGTAAACATCAGACTTAGTTAATTAGCCTTTTAATCTTACTTTATTAATAAGTATCATGATATTATGATCATAGGGAAACTTATCTTTACTTGTAATACTGTAAGCAATGTTTTGTCTGTCAAACTTCATTATTTATGTATTTATATATGTATGTGTGTATATCTATCACTTATCATTTACCTAGTATTCTAGATTTTTGCACCATTAGCTCATTCTTTTAATGAGGTTTGTATACTCACTACTGAAATTTCTGAAATCCTTCTTTTCGATAAGTCACCATATATACATAAATATATGAATTACATGCATGGTCTAATGGACTATCCTAAAACAAACACCCTACTTTTCTGTACTTGGGCTAAGATCTGGAACATTACTGACACCGTAGATGCTGCTCTCTCAGCTCTTCCTAACCACTAGCATTTTTCTCTTTTCCAAAGATAATTACCATCATGACATCTTGTACCATAAGGTGGTTTTGAAATTTATGTGATTTCATGAAAATCATGAAGATGTACTGCTTAAATACCCCTTCCAGAAAGGTCTCTGCTGACCATAGGAATGTAGTTAGCTGCCAACCACCAGCTGAGAGGTCTTTGTGGCCTATCTCAACCTTTGTGCTAAAGTCACCCTATTTTTGGAAATCCCTAGTAAATGACTAAGCACCTTAAGGGAATGCTCTTCCTGGTCTGTTTTCTTAGCAGTTAATATACCACTGGCGTTAGAGGGCTGAGGCATTTGTACTCAAAGGCCTGTTGCACTATTACCAATATTTGCTACACAATTCTCATTTGGCTGGTAGGAACTTGGTCATAGGTCATATCTGCACCATACACTGGTGACTTCCTTTGCTTATTTCTGCTTCCTTCTTTGTTTGTTTATTTGTATTTATTTATTTATTTTGTGTGTGTGTGTTTTGTACTTTTCCAGGTGTTATCCTCCCCCATAAACTACTGCTATATAAAGCCTATTTTGGGTTACTTTTATTTTGTCCAATGTAATATTGGTGAAATTTTGTACCTATTAACGGACATCTGGTTGTTTCTACTTTGGATTGTCATGGGTGAACATGGTAGGAACTCATGTGTGCGATTTTGAGACTCTTTTGTTTTTATTATTAGAGACTATAGATCCCTATGTTCCCATTGTCTCAGGCTCAGAAGCAGGTGAGTCCATAGTTCCTGGCTGCATAAGAGGTTTTTAGACATAACTTTTCTACTCTTTCAACAATGTGTTTTGGGTCAAATGGAAATAGTTGTTTCTTAGCCTCACTAACATTTCATAATGTTTTTCTTTACATTTTGACTTTTTAGTGATATGAAAAGATGTACCATGATGTGCTTAATTTTACTTTATTTTTTTTTAAAAAAACTTGTTCAATAAAGGTTGGTTCTTTAAATTTGCCTCCTTTCACTTTTCTATCTCTTAATATATTTTATCTATTGCAAGAACAAATACTCTTGCTGTTTTCTAGCTTTAGGCAGAAAACATAAATAATTTCAACTGAAAGTATTGTCACATAGAGATCTCTTTTACTACCATTTAAATTATGAAGAGAAATATAGGAGGTCGAGAAACAGAAGGACCCAGAGGGTCCTAGAAACCTACAAGAAGAGCATCGTGATGGGTTGATCGGGGCCCAGAGGGGTTCTGCTCAAACTATTGCACTAACCAAGGACAATACAATAGTAAACATCTAACCCCTACTCTGATCTACCCAATGAACAGGACATTCTCCACAGTTATGTGGAGAGTGGGGACTGACTTTGACATGAAATCTAGTGCTCCATATTTGACCACTTCCCCTTGGTGGGGAGGTCTGGTGGCACTCAAAGAAAGAATAAGGAGGATGCCAAGATGAGACTTGACAGCTTATGACCATATAGTTGGGGAGGAGGTTCCCCTTGGTCATAGACCTAGGGGAGGGGAATAGGGTGAAAGCAGGAAGGAGGGAGGGAGGAATGGGAGGATACAAGTGAGTGGATAACAATTGAGTTGTAATCTGAATAAATTATTAAAATTAAAGTAAATTTTTTAAAAGATGAAGAAAGTCTCTTTATTCTGATAGTGACAAAAGTACCAGGAATTATGTTTTGTCAAATGCTTTTATTGTATGTCTTGAGATAGTCATATAATTCTCTCCAGTTCTCCTAATTTGTTTTTTGTTTGTTTTGTTAAATACTCTTTATTTGATACTATCCATAAACCACACTAAATGCCTTTCAGTAGTAAAGGCAGCATCCCTTGACATAGGGAATTCTAAGTATAAATTCCCATTCTGAAGAATAGATGGTTGCTTCCTCACATTTAACTATTGCCTGCAACAGACCAGTGAATACAATGTGAAACACAGGCTTGGTTCTGAGTCAGTGGCAGAATTTCCCCACTGTTTAAACATATCAACATGCCCAGCTTTATAAATCTAAGTATAAATCCATTCAATAGCCTCTGAGGTGACCCCACCCCCCGCATCTTTATGGAAAGTAGAGCATTACTAAGTCCAAATCCTGTCTTGGGGGGGGCAATGGTAATATTTATACAACTGGAATTGTCACTTAAAATATGATCATATCCACCTTACTCCACATCTAATTTACTCAAACCAGGGCTGTCCAACAAAAACATCGTTAGCCACTCATGATCTGAATTTTGGTATATGAACTGAGTTGTGGTACACATCAAAAGCCATGAGACATTTGTTTATAATAAACAAAGCAGAAGAATTCCTCATTAGTAGCCTTCTTAAGATAGGCTGTTAGCTCCACCCTTTCTTCCTTCTTCTTCATTCCAGTGAAGCTCTTATTTGTTCCAGAGATGTACTTTTGGGATTCTCCAAATCCTCCATTGGGGTGTCCTCTCCCTGGATGGTGCCTTTGTTGTTGTTAGCATCCACGGAAGACAGTCCAGCAGCCAGACCTTTCTTCTGCCCAAGTGGACTGTGGCGATCTGGGCCAGGTGTACACTCACCTCCCTATTCCACCATGAGGCAGCACTGGCCGTGCTTCTGAACAAAATTCCAGCCTTTGTCAACATCACCCACTTTTAATTTGCTTCGGGCTCATCAACACCACTAATGTTACCACCCAAACCCAGGCATCACACTCTCTGAGTTTCCTTTTTTGTTTATTGTTACAATGTATCGATCATATTTAATATTTTCCCCTAGCCCCTCCCATAACCACCCCTCTCCACCCTCCTACTAATTCACACTCATCTCCTTGCACACTCACCTCTTTCTTCATTTCTCTTCTTCTCTTCCTTCTCCCCCCTTCCTCTTTCCTTTCCAAGAAAAGAGTTACACCACCCAGCTAGTTCATCTGCACGGGCTCATGTGTTTGAACTCCTGTTGGTGATGCTATGTAAAAAGATCACGAGCTCCCTGGGAGGCGAAGCCTTGCTAGAAGAAATAAGACTCTGAGGTGGACCCTGTGGTTTTGCAGCTGGCCTCAGTTTCTATTCACTATCTGCTTTCTGAGACTGATGCAAAGTAGTAGCCTACAATTTTGTCACCATGCTTTCCCTACTGTAATGAATGGACTTTACCATTGAACCGTGGTCTAAAATATACCCTTCCCCCCTCCAAGTGCTCTGCGTCAGGTGACCTGTCACATCAATTGGAAGAGTAACTAATTCACTCCATAACAACCATCAGGAAAAAAACATTACTCTTGTTTTCTGTCAAAGAACCTGAGAGGCACAAACGCACAAGAGCATATTTAAGGTTTTTAGCCAACTATTTCAGACCAAGCTTGAGCCTAGTGCCATCCCTCAGCAGATAAAATACTTTCTCTCCTTTTTCATCTTTATTCCTTGGACTCTATTTTTGAGTCCGGCTCATAGCAGCAATTGGTTTGTCAGCCATTTAATTTTATTCATGCATACTCTCTCTTTATCAGCCATAAATTTTATGATTGTGTCTCAGAAATCTCTAAGATGAAGGGAAAAGCTCTTTTAATCTGGCAAACTAATATAAAATCCAATATGAACTCACTTACTAACTACTACAATGAAACAGCATAACCAAAGACTTACTACAAAAGTATTTATGTTATTGGTTTTATAGGTTAATTGGCATATGTCTGTAACATTAGGTAGGCAAAACATAGATTTCCACATAAGCTGCACATGTCTCAATTCAGGAGCCATGCTAAAAAAATGCCTCCTCCTGTGGTGACCACCAGAGTCCTCAGCTATGCTCAGATGTCACGTGACATCCACAAAACCTCATCTGAGAACTTTCAAATCCTTTTGCCCACATTCTAGGGTCTAAAGCAACTCACAAACTACAGTGAAATTCACCGGTTAAGTTGTGTCTCTGTCCTCACGTGGGATGTTTGTGAGACTGGAGAGATGGCTCCGAGGTTAAAAAGCATCTTTCTCTTGCAATGTCTATTCCCAGAACCCACACCTGGCAGCTCACAATCCTCTGTAATTTAATTTCTGGTGGATCTGTCACCACGTGGCCTACCATGATATTTGCATGGGCATGATAAAGATAAACTCATGCTGGGGAACACATATATACAAAGTCCTAATTCCTTCAGGAGCTGGAAAGGTGGATTCAAGGTTAAGAGGTAAAGCGACTCCTTCAGAGGACTGAGGCTGGAATTCTAAACCCTGAAAGCATTATTTTAGGGAACCTATTTGATATCTTGCATAGGGCTTGGCATGATAGTTTTTATTATATTTTTATACCTTTTTATTCACATTGATTATTAATTAATTAATGTTACATCCCAATTGGAACTGCTCCTCTTTCCTTTCCTCCTACTCCCTCTCTTCTCTCCTCTCCCACTCCTCCTCCCTTTCTCTTCAGAGAAGGAGAAGTCTCCCATAGATATCAACTTGCCTTGGCCTAAGAAGCCGCAGTACAACTTTCCTAATTCTAGGAAAAAATACAACATTGAGCTGAGAAGTGCAGAGCATATTTGAAAATTTAATTCATATTAATTTGATATGTCCCTAAAGAAGAAAGCACACAGAAATACACTTTAATGTGCTCAAATAAATGTTTTTATAAACATTAACTAAAAAAAAAAATAAGAGTTAACAGAATATAAGGCAAAACACAGACCAACTGAGGGATGAGTTCAATTCTTAAAGCCGAATGCCACAGAGAAGAAAGGAAAGAGATGCGGTGATGAAAACAGTTTGATCATAGATGAAACAAGCAGAAGAAAAAGATAGGAGAGAAAATAAACAAAGCATCAGTTTTAGTGGTATACCAGATAGTTTCACACAGCTTATTTGCTACTAAGATAAAAGCAGCAATCAGACTCGAAGTAAATAAATATACTTTAGTTAGGACTCAGGCATGTACAGCTTTTTCAAGGAGAAGACATCATCATAATCATCATCATCATAATCTTCATTTTTATTACCATTATTATTACTATTAAAAGATTTAAAAATCATAGTCCATTTACTTAGGAGTTTTGTTGCTGGGAATTTCCAAATTTTCACAGAAAATTTGTTTGCTTATTTTTAGATTAGAGCATTAAGAAAAGTCTTAAGATCTGTCTTCTCACCTTTCCACTCAAGAATTCCTTTTTTGGAGATCAAAGAAAGAATAAGGAATGCACTTCTCGCCTTTGGTGCAAAGCTCTGCTTTTTTATAACATAGACAAAGAACATTTGGTCAAGCTGATCTGGACCAAATCCCTCTGGACAGCTGTCATTTCAGACCTGATGAACTTCAGCTTTGATGATGAAAGTGGGAAGAAAACGGACAGACCAAGCTAGACAGCTAAGTCTATCAAAACTGGTGCGGTTGTCACCATGAAAGTGTTTTCATGTATTTGGCACCGCTGTTTAAATATGAATAAAAATGTAGCAAGCATTTACAGACTTAGTTTTGCTATATTGTAGATATCAAATGAAGATATTAAATCTGCTAAAGAAATTATGGATGCCACTTTCCATTCGATGTGGAAAAAGAACACATACATAGCATGGTCTGTTATGTACAAGTCCACCTTGTATTTATGCACCTTTAATATATGGTTACTATATCAGCGATTTTTGATGCCATATTGTCCATCACTTAACAATGGGTACACCATGTAGCAATAAAGCAATCTACATATTGGGGACTCCAACTTTAAACACATTCTTCATGGGTATCTTTAACTGAGCCGAGAAAAATGAAAGCTCTTGAAAAAGTTATCCATGGACACTTTTACAGAATATTTTTATTTCAGCTTTAGATATTTTATACAGAGAACATTCAACAGTGTAATTTTTATTAATATTTATATGTCTGAGATTCAGAGACCAAGAAAGAATTATAGGATATAACATTGGGGATAGAACAGTACTTTTTCTTGCTACAACATTTTTAGGGGTTTAAGCAACCTACGTTATAATTTTCTGCATGTGGAGAATCACTGGCTTTGTGATCATCTTGTACTGCTCTTTCATGCAAGGATAATAGAAATAACTCATTTTTTTATAATTTGGGGATATCTAATCATAGTCTGAGAAGAAAAAGACCTAGCACAAAGATGTAGGAGTGAGGACACAGGGAATTAGCAGGACAAGTAGATGGAGTGTAATAATTAGAGTAAGCTGCTAATTAAAGGCTTCTGAGGACTAAGGGGAAGAGAAATGCAGGCTTGTGATGGGTGTGGAGCCTCTCTGCAATCCACATGGTACAGCAAAGAAAGGAAGGGCTGAAATTAGAGCTGACAGAGAGAGAGAGAGAGAGAGAGAGAGAGAGAGAGAGAGAGAGAGAGAGAGAGAGA
>OU015751.1:113474604-113495230 GCA_907169655.1 Acomys percivali
GAAGAAGAAGAAGAAGAAGAAGAAGAAGAAGAAGAAGAAGAAGAAGAGAGGAGAGAGAGACAGAGAGAGAGAGAGAAGATTGAACACACAGCTCTAAGTGGTATGTCTCCATCAAATCTCTTTCTCTCAGAGCTCAGGCAGCACCTTGCAAGAAAAGGCAGAAAGAAGAGCTAGAAGGGAAGAAAGTGATGAGGAGAACAGGCCTCCTAAATCAAGTGAGCAGAGCTCATACGAAGTCATAGAGACTGAAGCAGCAAGCACAGGGCTTTCATGGGGCTGTACCAGGTTCTCTGCATATACATTATAGCTTTCCCTTTAGTAATTTTACAGGACTCCTGAGTATGGTTCTGTGACTCTTGTGCCTTCTCTTGGGCTCTTTTCTAGCTTTTGCTTTGCCTTTTCCAACTTTGATGTGATAGCTTTTGTTTTATCTTATTATATTTTGTTTTGTTTTGTTGTTATCTCTTAGACGCCTGTTCTTTTCTAATTAGAAATAGAAAAGGAGTGGATCCAGAAGGGAAGGGAAGTAGAGAATAACTGGTAGGAGTAAAGGGAGGGGAAAATGTAGTCAGGATATATCATATGAGGAAAAAAATCTATTTTCAATTATAGGGAATAAATAAATATTTCTTGCTCTGGAAAAAGAAAAATCTTAGTATACAAGAAAGAATTCAGTTTCCGGTTTAATTCTAATAATAAAATCACAAATGAAAAACTATTAGATTTAATGTTTTATTATTATTATCATTGTTATTATGTGTACTCATATGTGTTAGGAGGTAGATGCATGTGCATGTGGAAGTCAGAGAAAAACTTGTGTGAGTCAGTTCTCTCCTAAGACCATATAGGCCCAGGGACTGAACTCGGGTTTTCCAGTTGGGTGGCAAGAACATGTACCAGCTGAGCCAAGTCCTTGGTCCAAAATTTTCTCTCTTTTAAGTTGATCATATCAGATATTAAGGTGACAAAAAGCCATCTAATGATTCTATCAGAAGTTCCTATTTTCCTTCTCAGAAGAAAAGTGTGTAGTGACAATCACAGACACTAACAAGACTCCCATGAAATCTTATGATAGAGGGGACTAGATGGTAAATATGGCCTGTCTGAGAAAACCCTGACTTTGCCAGTTGTTCAATCACTAACACCACCTCTTTCAATTCTGAAAGAAATAATAATTCGTAAAGTCAGCTATATAACCATCTTACTTATGGTGTTATACAGAATCATACCTGGCCCAATAAAAATCATATTTTAGAAGTAACCTTTTCATAGATTAAAATTATGCATATTGTTTGAACAGTAAAATATACATTGTTTTTTACAATTATTACTTGTTCTATCAAAATAGTTTGAATGTTCATTTTTGGTTTATTCATATTGTTACCTAAAATCTAAGTTGCCACAGATTATGAAGCAAACTATTTTTAGTGAAGAGTAAAAATTGTTTCATACTGAAGAATAGTCACATGCAAACTCATTTCATCACAATTTGTGACACCTCTGAATGCTATATGAATTTATACTTCTCCTAAGAAGTTCCAAGCTCAGAAATAATATGCTCTTCTGTTAAAAGAGATGTTTATAATTTAGATCTGTGGACCAGAGCTACAGCTGATTTTTCTCTGAGAACACTGTACATTTTATTGTATAGAAGAGACAATAGGGTCTGTCCTTATTTAATACACTTTCAATGTATACCAGTAATGGCACAGACATGTTACTTACTGACATTCAAATTAAGCTGTATTGCATAATATATGCCATATTTGTGTTGATACTTGGGAAATGGATGGATAGACAGAGATATATATATATATATATATATATATATATATATATATATAAACACATGGATAAATGGATGGGTGAATGGGTAGAGAGAGGATAGATAGATAGATAAAGAAAGAAAGTCACCAGACAGATGGATGCCTGGACATGCGACAGTCTGACTGTAGTTTTCAATGACACTGAACTTTTATTCACCAAAAACAGTACTTTGAGCAAGCTCACAGGCTCTGGGAAATATCAGCCTTGTTTAGAGTGTCTGTTTTCTAGCTTCCTTGCGATGTGGCTTTAGTAAATTATCTTTCCTAAGCCTCAAGTTTTCTATCTTAAAGACAAAATGGTTGAAGGGATTAAGTGCTAAATTGTCCTTAAAAGTTAGAAACTGTGTCTGGCACACTGCACATTTTTAGTGGTTTCTTCCTTGTAATAAATCTTTTTTTTTCCTGGTGAGAACATTTCACATCCTTACAAAGAAAGGGCTTAGTCATTTTTACAGCTTATACTAATTCCCACCAGAGTTAAGTAACAACAGTAGCTTACAGTGGTAGGAGACTATATAATAAAATCAAAGGAAATAACACCAAGATATTTTGAATTTCAGATGAACAGAAAATATATATCTTAGTGTAATATACTCTCTTATATAAGCTTGATGCTCAATTCTAACACCTGCGCCACCTGTCGTGAACTTGTGTAGTAGCTTTCTGTGAACACTTGACACAGTATAATATAAAGAGAGGGGAGCTAAAATGAAAGCAGGTGTTATTGTATAACACAATATTCTATCATATATAAGTAAATGATTATTTTGTTTGGGTTGAAAACAGTAAAATGATAAATTGATTGAAAATAGCAAATATATCATGAAATGCAACTATGCTGTTTGCTATCATTTAAGAAATTAAAACAATAGGGAAAAAACAGACAGTTTTGTAAAACTAGTAGATGCTAAAAATTCAAAGTATTTCTAGAAAATACTGAAGAAACTTTCCCATGTATATGATCAAGATTTAAAGATATTTTTATTAAAAATGAAAATATAAAGATGCTCTAGGATAGAAAGAAACTGTGACCTCTAGGCTGAGCTTAGATGGATGGTAATAGGAGGCTTTCAGTTTGGAGGAGAAAAAAGGAACAAGAAAGAGGAGATCTCCAGTTAAGATAGACAGACAGTGCCTGAGGGGGACTTCCTCCCCCTTTATATGCTCATAGGGTATCAAGTCTCTTCTTGGTAGCCTGCTATCCTTCCTCTGAGTGCCACCAGGCCTCCCCATCCAGGGGATGTGGTCAAATATGAGGCACCAGAGTACGTGTAAAAGTCATACCCCACTCTCCACTCAACTGTGGAGAATGTCCTTTCCATTGGCACAGTCATAGGGGAGGGGACTAAGGGGAAAGTGGGAGGGAGGGAAGAATGGGAGGATACAAGGGATGGGATAATCACTGAGATGTAACAAGAATAAATTAATAAAAAGAAAAAAGAAAAAAACAACAAAAAACAAAAACAAAAACAAAAAAAGATATACAGACAAATCCAGGATGTTCCACTACTAAAGCTATCTCATAATTACTTTTTGTATTGGTACAGAAAGTAGATAATATAGGTACAAATTAAATATAATAGTACAAATACTTACTTCTGTAATGTTTTATACTGTATGCTGATAGATATACAATATTAAAGCTTATTTATGAGTCATTGGGAAAGTGTGACTTAAAAGCACAAGATTGTTGAGTTTTTGGTAGACAAATGAAGTAATTCTCAACTTAAAAGAGGTTTTCAGAGCAATAAGTTGTTTTCTGCAAATGCTATGTACAGCACACCCACACACCCCCAGAGAGAGAGAGAGAGAGAGAGAGAGAGAGAGAGAGAGAGAGAGAGAGAGAGAGAGAGAGAGAACATGTGCAAAAGAAAAGAGAAACAAAAGTATTAAAGTATTAAAATTGAAACTGAAATATGCCATTGTACAAAATTCAGTGAGCACAGAAAAAGATTGTGGGAAGAAAAGAGAGACAAAATATCTATAGTGCAAATACAAGACACCAACAAAATATCAATAGCAAGTGTACCCTCCTAATAATTGCTTTAAAAAACAAATGAATACATCACTCAAACAAAAGACATAGAGTACCTAAACAAGCTATCGAATACAGAATCCATAATGGGAACACCAAATATGTGGAGGGGGAAGATACACTTTTGATTTTAAAATGTACCTAGAAATCATACCACAGACAATGACAGCCCATGAACTCTTAAGCACGGCACCATCCCTCCATTCTCTATCTAGGAAGAAATGCTTTAGTTAGCAGAAGTAGCTGCTCATCAATGCCTTCATTTCAACAATGAACAAAACTTCCACGAAACAATGCAACTGGGGACTTTTATAATACTATAGACCAAAATAACTTAAAAGACACATATAAAGCATTGCATCAGTCAGCACCAAAAACACATCCTTCTCCTCAAGCACAGAGAATTCTCACTTTTTTACATCACGGAACCAGCCCTGTGAAACTTCTGAAAGATTGAAAGCAGATAAAAAAAATATCATTTACTACAATATACTGAGTAGGAATTAGTACCCAAAGTACCCAAGTACACATGCGTGCATAAAATGTGAATGAAAGATGAATTGGGCCATGTCTTAGAAATGAAAATGAAATAGGACATTGCAAAGCATATAGGGTATAGCAAAAGTGATACTGTGATAGACATTTACAAGAGTAAATTTTTACATTAAGAAGAACAATTCTACAAAAATGTCACAACTTTAAGTCTCAAGGAACCAGAATAATAAAAACAAATAGCGCTCTAATTAGACAGAAGAAACCAGAAAAGAAACAAATGAAATAAAGAACTAAGAGAAATTATTAATGAAACAGAGTTGCTTTCTGGTACTGATAATGGCATTCAAAAACACTTAAACTATGTAGGAAAGAAGATAAGTAATCGAAATCCAAAAAAGAAACATTATAATTCATGGTCTGCAATTAAAAGATAGTATGAGACTCTAGGATAAATTATATGACAAAGACTTTAATGATTTAAAGGAAATGTATACATGTGACCAGCTCTGATTCATAAAGCAACAGAGGATTTTAATAGACTAAGATATGCTGTTGGATCCATTACCAGAAAACTTCTCAGTCAAAGGAGACAAGATGGTTTACAAAAGAGCAATACTAATAATAAAGAGCAAAATCATATCAAAAACTGAAAAGGATTCCTCCAACACTCATTTTATAAGACCACTATTGCCTTGATATTAAAACCAATTACCAGAAAAGTATAGACCAACATCCATAATGAATAGTTGCAAACGTTCTCCACTAAATACTTCCACTAAATTTTTCCATCATGCTAAAATGACCAGATACCATGCCCAAGTAGCTGCTTTTCCTGGATCTATTTTTTTCCATTCCTATTTAACATGTTTTTAGAGCTGCTTGACCTAAGTAACAAAATGTACCTAAATTGGGAAAATAAAAAATTTATCATTGTTTATAGATAACATGACCTTTTCTGAAGAAAATGCTAAAGGTCCTACTAAAAACTTTTAGGCGTAAAACAACACAGTTACAGGCTAATAAATCTTACTTCTTGTGGTTGACACCAAAAGCGTGGGAAGGAAAAGTGAAGCTGGAGAAATGGAGACTAAGTCAAACTACGAAACTCTGAGCAGAGAAGGAAACAGTAAACAGAGCTAACACACACACACACACACACACACACACACACACACACACACACATACACACACACACACACACACACGTAATCAACTATAGGATAGGAGCAAACAGTTGCACACCAGCCATGACTCTGATACAAGGTTATCCTTTGAAAGAGCTTTGTAAGTAGGGTCTAGAAGAGGGAGAGCAAGCCTTTCAGTCTCAAAAGGAACTTCCTTAAGAAAGCATCTCAGAAAGTGTGTGTGGGGGTGCACACTGGAACAGATACTTGCTGTATAGAGCAGGACAGACAGATGGGCCTAAAGGAAAGAACCTTCACATCTCCAAGAATATGGTGCTTCTGACTCTCCTGGGATTTTAGGGGGTTGGAAGAAGGTTTCATATCAAGTACCTAGTGTTAATAATTCCTGGCATTGGAGCAGGTATTGGATAGGACCATCTTTTACCGTTTGCAAGGACCGATCAGTTGCAAGGTGAACAGGCTAGGCTTACTTCTCCCATGGAGGGCCTGTGAGCCCTAACGGATATCTTCCTGGTTTCAATCTTAAAGACAGACAGTGTATCAGGATGCTCTGTTTCCTGGGATGAAGCTTAGGACAGGAAATAGAGAAACTGTGACATAAATGTGACAACACTTAAAATTCATAAAGATCTAAAACACAGTAACTTCTGCTTTCCCTACAAAATGGGCTAAGGATATGAAGATTTTTTTTTACAAAGAAAGATAGACAATATGGCAAGTCTCTTTTAAAAACAACCTCACCTAGTTTTAGAGATATTAAAATCAAATTCTCTATGCTGGTGCTGTAGAGACACAGTCTACTCTGCTACTCAACGTCTGAAGAGTTCCTGTAATATTTTGGAGATCTCTATCCAGTTAAAACCTGCTGTAAGAAAGAACTACCAAGTGAACCAATGTGAAGAAGTGTGGGGGGCTTAGTGAAAGAATATCTAATTCAGATGTTAAACATTAGAATTAATAAAAATGAAAGTGCTTGAGAAAAAAAAGCAAAGCTCACTCAAGACTAAGTGTGGACTTCACAAAGGAAAGTCTTGGATCATGGTCTTAAAACAGTCAAACATAACATTTGTGGGTTTTGAAGCTATTATCTTCCAAGGGTTGCTATGAAACCCTAAATGAAATCATAGGCTTGTTCCCAAGATTGGGTAGGATTATAGCTGGTAAGGTAAAGCCCTATGTGGGGGAAGTTAAGATACTTTACTGTGGACCAAGCTTTAGTTTTGTTTGTGAGATTTCTAAAAATACCTGGAAAAGGACTAAGGTCATACTTGAAGGTCTTATAGGCTTAGGCATTAAGCAAAGTCCATTAGTATTTTAATGTTTTCTATAAAAAGAAATATTGTCTCATTTTTAGAAACTCTCAGACAAATGATGTTAGTTGTGCTGGAATTCGTGACCCTCAATTATCAAGATATTTCAAGTGGACTCCAGAGTAGAGAAGCTCTTTTCTTTTACTCTGGCCAAAATGTGTCCAATAATTATGTTTAGCCTTAAAACCCACAGTGAGATACTACTACCTCACATCCATCAGGATGTGTTCTAGCTAAACAAAACCCTGAAGTCATTCTGACAAGTGTGTACACTGCTGTAAGAAAAGAGATAAACAAATTAGGACAACAACTCAGAGCTTCCAGAGGACATCAAAGGTGGAACCACAGTAGGTCTCACATTTTCAATTCTGTTTACCCCAAACAGCTGAAAACAGGTTTTCTAATGTCATTGGCTTGTTCATGATCATTGAAGATTCATTACAATAGCCAAGAGATAGTAACTACAAATGCATAAAATATTGAATGGATAAAAAAGTCATAGCTTCTGTTTACATTGGGTTGTTCAGAAAAAAAAGAAAGAAAGAAAAAAAAGGAACTTTTATGATAGTCTCTAACATAGATGAGTCTTGAGATGATTATGCTAATAGCTATAAGACATTAACAGAAGAATGACCACTGTAGGACACCCTATAATGGAACAAAAAGTTTATTGTACAGGCAGTAGGTTCTGGTGGCCAGAGATGCAGCTCTGAGGTGAGGAGTTGAAACTGAGACACAGAGCAAGATTGTTACAGTCTTTTAAAAACAAAGCCTATAAGTAGAGAGTTATGTGTAGGAAGGAGGTAGGTAGTTTTATCTAGATTGGTGAGTACTAAATGGACTCATTATTATTATTATTATTATTATTATTATTATTATTTTAAATTTTATTTTATTAATTTATTCATATTACATATCAATGGTTATCCCATCCCTTGTATCCTCCCATTCCTCCCTCCCTCTCATTTTCCCCTTACTCCCCTCCCCTATGACTGTGACTGAGGGGGACTTCCTCCCACTGTATATGCTCATAGGGTATCAAGTCTCTTCTTGGTAGCCTGCTAGCCTTCCTCTGAGTGCCACCAGATCTCCCCATTCAGGAGGCATGGTCAAATATGAGGCACCAGATGAGAGAAGCATGGGAGAATGGCAAAGTTGAAGGATCCAGAGGATCCTAGGAACCTATAAGAAGAAAATTATGATAGGCAGATTTGGGCCCAGGGGTCCCGCTCAAACTATGGCACCAGCCGAGGACAATACAGGCTGTAAACTTCAAACCCCTACCCAGATCTAGCCAATGGACAGGACATTCGCCACAGTTGAGTAGACTCATTATTTTTAACAAGGCTGAAGTCAGAAGGATGTGATAAGGACCAGGGAGTCATCAATGGGTGGAGTCAGCAGGATAGGAAACAACAGTAATCTATTTTGGGACAAAGAACATCTCCCTGACCTGAGCTAATTGATGGTCCCATTATTCTGGTGGCTTTTATGGTTTTTCCAATAACCGAAGGCCTGTGTATTAAATGGAAGGCAGGCCTAAGATGGAGTCAAGCAAGGTTGTCCTTTCCATATGATCCTACTTAAAGAAGTGAAATGTATTCTGGGTAGTATGGCCTTAGACCATGACCCTATTTAGATGACGTGTCTAAAATAGGCCAATTCATAGAAGCAAAAAGTCACACTGTCAGTATCTCAGAGGAGTAGGACATAGGAATTGCTTCTCAGTGACTATGTAGTTGCAGCCATTGCTGATGAAATGGTTCTATAGCTATAGCTGGCCAATATAAGTGTGATCTCACACCAAACTATGGTGGGATAGGAAGTAGAGGTGTTTGTGCTCTTCTCTTTGGTCATCATGTTGGAAATAAGAAAAAAAAAAACATGTTCTAAGTACTGCCATTTTCTTTTCAGACTCCATTTAATCATAGGTGGAAACTAAATTCGAGGTTGCAGGCTCTAGGGAAGCTGGGGGCTTCTCAATAGCTTAACAGCTTCTATTGTAATGAAGCAGTTGTCTGAGTCCAGCCATCTCAGGGACAGCTTGTAAGGAGACAGCTGCTGGAATCCATTCACCTTAAATCCATCCATCTCAAGGACAACTTCTGTATCTTGCTGGCAGGGTCAAACAAGTTCATGTTCCCAGGTTCAGGGACCAACTCCTATCCTTACTGGTGGAAAAATGTAACAATAACTTGGTAAATGTTCGTGTTTTGGAAGCTTAAATATTCTATGATATTCTGACTCAGGGTTGCAGTTCAGCTCCCGAGTCTGTTCTGCAGCCCTTATTGATCAGTAGCAGCTTGATTGCAATGAAGTTTTGTCATCTGCATTGACCTGGTGTTTGAGTTATATTGGAATTAATTGGACCCCATAACAATCTGAAGATAAGCTTTGCTTCACTTGTAAAATTAGCTTAATAGCCACATGGGCTCTAACTTCACAAGAGTCCTAATGTCAAGCTGATCTCCGTAGAAGAGAATGCAAAAGGTTTCTATCCCACATTTGTCAAAGGAGTGGACCTCAGTGAGGTCTATCTTGACCAAAATCTACCTTGACCCATTAGGCAGCCAACTTATTACATACCTCTGTGTGTTGTCTAATATCCTTATGATGAGAGTTCCTACGTAAGAAAAGTCCAGAATCTTGCCTCAGGTAATGCACCTCTGTGAGCCAGTGAGAGATCTGAAATTCCTCTTCAGAAAAAAACCCCAACCAAACAGCCAAGTGGTGATTGACTAGGATGCTTGCAGAGACCCCATGCTCTGGGCCATGCTCTTTATAGACTATTCCTACTTATACTAGATCTATGCCCAAGAGATCATTTTCTTTGTGGTGTAATCATTTTTTTTTCTTGTGTGCTACCACTCAATGTAATTGACCTGTTAGTGTCACCAGTACCCTAACATTCTTCTATTTAACTCTTTTATTCCCTAACTTATGACAAATGTTTATGAAAAAGAAGACCACTTATGTCTAGCCTATGAAACTATTTCCCTTAACTCTCACTTGCCCTTGCTGGCTCAGAATACCCACTCAAGACTGGAGATATATACATGTGACACCACCTTAGGGTGGGCTTCAAAGAGCCCCTGCTTCCAGAGAACATGCAAAACTAATCTTCTGCCCTCTCCTGGTTAATAGCTATTGATCCAGAAAAAAGGATGAAACACTGACTAAATATGTGGTTCACTCAGTCTATCACAAATGGAGAGATCCTTCTCCCTAGACGACTGTTTTTCATGTATGTAACCTTGGATACAACTACAGTCTTTCTTTTCAGTATACAGAATAAAGGGGACCCTGCCACAAATGGAAAATATTTTGTCTTCTAATCTTTGCCAATCTATTTTCCTGGGGAACAAGGAACTCTGAAAAACTTAACATTAAACTGAGATTAACCTTGAAGTTTCCTATAACATTTCTGTTTTTTAAAAATTTCTTTACTCCAATACCTTTGCATATAACCCTTTTTAACATATGTACATTACAGTAGATTAAGAATCCAAAATGTCATTCAGGAAGTTAAAGCAATAAAATATTTGAATTCTACAAACACTACCTTCTCTGTTGGTGCCTGTACTATCCTTAAGCATTTTTCTTTTTTATTACATATACATTTATATTATTACACCTACATACAATAAACTAACTACAGCAAGAAGAACCATGAAACAATCAGGAATTATATAAATGTTACATTCATAGTGTTTTGGCTATTTGTATTGGCAACCAAGAAGAAAACATCTTTCCTATCTTGATGTGTCTAAAATTCTGAATGTAAATCAATATCTATCATATCTCATCATTATCAACTTAAAGCATCTATTTAGACCTAAAAACATCTTAACCCTAAACAACTAAGCTTCACTATAAAACTAAGCCCTTTCCTCTGCTTCTCCATTGCTACTTACCTTAATTTTTCCCAGAATGAGAAAACTCAAACTTCTAAAGATTCTACAATATGTGATCTATGGTCAAAGATCATAGCTCTGTGATCTGGCCCCAAGACCACCACTTGCCTACTTACCATGATTGGGAGAACCCCCTAACCCAATTGTACTCAATTAAGCAAGAAGATAAAGCAAGAAGAACCATGGAACAATCAGGAATTATATAAATGTTACATTCTTAGTGCTTTGGCTATTTGTATTTGGCAGCCTTGAAGAGAACATCTTTCCTATCTTGGTGCATCCAACATTCTGAATGTAAATCAGACTGCCCACTAGCCTCTTCATGTGCTATCCCCCATCTCATTTCCCTGTTCTGCTTTAACATAAACAAAAAGCTGTACGTGTTAAATCATTCTCCTTTCAGATTATACACTAAGAAGGTTTCAGGAACATGGGGCAATACTCCACCCCTCACAGTACCATGCCAGGGCCAGGAGCATCTTAAGCACGATCACACCGGTTAACACACTGCTGAAGCACCGTTCTCCTACCAGAAAAGAAGCAACCTAGATCACATAGCCTAAACTGCACTTGCCCCTCTCTCTTACCTTTGTCAGGTGACAAAGATTATACGCTAACAAAGCCTGATTCCTTGTGGCCCAATACCCACCATATCCTTTAGAAACACTTAAACTTGACTGGTGAGCTGAAATTCTCCTTTCAATTCTCCTGTACTATCTGCTTTGGTGTGAAAAAAATCACTTAGGTGTAAGTCAATGAACTCAGCAGTTCTTTTTCTCAAGCACACTTATCTCTTCCTCTCCCCCCAAACCAACTGCTGTGCAACAAAACTTTTCCCAGGGAGACATCTACTCACCCCATGTACAGATCTCAAACAGATCAAAATATGGATGCCACTGAGGTCCAACTTGATGAACTTTATTGTAGTTACTTACAGGAGTGTTGGCTCTGTTTATTAACAATTAAACTTTATTATACAACCCAACTAGCTTACACAAGAAGGAAAAAAGGTTAAAGGGATAAAAGAGTGAACCTTCCGGTATCCGTTCCACGGGATGAGTCCTTAGGTGTCTCTCTGGCCCGCGTGATAGTCCAGCCTGTTCTCTTTCTCCACATGCTCTCCTAAACCCCTGGCTGAATCTGTTGTTTTTCTCTTCCCCACCTGCCTGAGTCACATGGGAAGGGCGGTCTCCTTCTCCCGTTGAGGGTCCATTAGGAAAACAATAGCCCAGGTGGGGTTCCCAGGTCTGCTTCCTGAATTCCAGGCCCAGACTGGCTCCTCTCAGTCTATCACAAGGTATTCATGGGGTGCCCCAAGGGTAAAGCCCGCCAAGACTGCTTCCACCTGTGACAAAGCTTAATCTTTCCCACACAGGAGCAATGATGACTCAAAGATAGCTCCATCACCAAAGCCTTCCGCAGCTCACAAACCTGGGAATATGGACCACATTGCACAGCCTTTAGGCACCACAACAGGCACAAGTCTGTCCTCTCCAGGTGCCTCAATTGGTCTGTCTCTTCCCAGCAGCATGGCAGGTTTCTGTTCCTTGCTGGCAGTTGGTCTAGTCTCAGAGCCTTCTTTGTAGCTTTCTTTCTTCTGAGATTCTTTGCAGCTTGGGCTGTCTGAGAGTCTTCTTTGGAGTTTTACTCTCAGAGGGATGGACCTAAGTGAACTTGATCAGTTTCAGGAACTTCCTGTAACTATTTTGAGTTATTTACCTCCCTGCTTAAAGGACACACCAGAAGGATGGAATGTTTCAAATCTCAGAGGAAACTGCTACACAATGCCAACCTTAGCCTGTGTCGTAGCTAAATTTAGATATGTTCTATACACTAAGTTGTAGCTTTCTATAAATGGTAAGATAGCCACTGGGGAGGAAGTTAGACTTCTTCCCCTATTCCTGGCTTTGTTCTAAGATAAGGTTGTACCTAGCCCTAAGTACTCTATAGGACATAAAACCAAGGTGACTTGCTCTGAACACTTCATTTTTACAAGCAGCTTTAACTTCTTGACTTTTTGACTCCTTTGCCTGCTTCAGTAGACACATTATCTGGCACCACCCACACAGCACAAACTGATGCTTGATTTATTCCTGGAAGTAGGAAGGATGCAACCTTATAATTTATCTGTATGAGTTGAGACAATATGAACAAAGAGATGTAATGAAATCATACAGAGAAAACCAGGAACAGGAATGTATGACATTCAGCAGATTGAGAAACAATACAGTTTTCTCACTTGGAACCCACAGTGGACACTGTGATAGTTTCTTAGGAACCCTCTGACTTGTAACTTAACCATTGGGTATGTGTGACAGGGATTTATATATAGACAAAGTGAATCTGCCCCATAGGCTTCAGCTCGACTCAGTACCCATTATTGACATAGTCTGCTTGAGTTCCTGTCTGCCCATATCCCTGTTCATCCAGCCAGACTTGCCATCCAGCGATCTGGTTAGTCACTCAAGTGGCCTCAATGTTTCATCTCTAAAGACTGAAGTCTGCTGCTCTGTTCCAAGTTGTGACCAGCAGCAGCCTGACTCACAACAGCAGCTTCAGAGTTCCTTATCTTTCTCCCAGGATATTCCATTTGTATTTCTATCCACTTGCCTATCTCTGAAGCCTCTTCACTTTTTAGTTCTTTGTAGCCATTATATAGTACACACACACACACACACATACATACACACACACACACACACACACACACACACACACACACATAGGGTGGGGGAGAGTTAATAAAGATCTGTAATATGTAATTTGAGAGTTAGTTTTATCAATTAAATTAGAATAAAAGTACAATGAACAAATACATTAATGAAGAATATAAGTTTTTTTTTAAAAAAGAGAGAGCCTATTGCCTATTCTTGCATTAGCCAGGGCTATCATGGAAAGAGGGACTACCTGGCAGTATGCTGACATTCAAATCATTTTATTCTGAGAACATTTTGTCATTCAATAAGTTTGGACGTTGTAAAAAAAAATAATGTGTTCATCTGTTTCTGACATAGTATGCTTATGAGAGTTACACAAACTGTAAATAAAATCTATTAAGGGACTAAATACTACATGCTCTTAGCCATTTGTTAAGATGGTAGATCTCTGTGGTTGTTGTCTTGCCCCGTTTAGTTTTTAATTTGAGATTGTACTTTAATATCCTTTGTCCCTTTCCTCCCTCCAAATCATTCCATATATGCCTCCCTGCTCGGACTCAACTCTGTGACCTTTTTACTCCATCAATTGTTATTGCCCACATATATTTGTATATGCACGTGTTCGTTGATATAACATGTCAAGTCCATGTATTGTTACATGTTTATATGGTTTCAGGGTGACCATTTAGCACACTGGACAGTCAATCCTGTGCTCTTCCCCGGGGAGGACCATATCTCTCATTCACAACTTTATTCTTTGTGTTGGCTTGGGGCTTTATGAGTTTTGTTTTGTGTGTGTGTGTGTGTGTGTGTGTGTGTGTGTGTGTGTGTGTGTGTGCGCGCGCACTTAGACATATTAGGTGGTGTCATTCGTGTTATGTTCATATTTAGGCTGTTGTTGTGTTGTGTTGTTGTTTGTTTAATGGAATTTTAAAAAAACTTGAGGGCAACACATGAAAATCCTTAATCCACTTTTGATTCCACTGTTTCTTTTCTAGACAAGTGGAAACTCCCTCTACTTGGATTCATATTTCACATGTTTTGACTTATTCTAAGTGACCTGCAATGACTTCCTAATGCTGAACAATCAACTATGTATTACTGTAATACTTAAGGCCATCTGAAATCTTTTTGGTTGCTATATAAACACATTAGACATTCTACAGGATTGGCATTACTCTGAAGATTGAGTTATACACTTACAAAGAATGACACAGCCAAAGTATTCTCGTTGATTGTAAATTGATGTAAATTACAGGAATGATGACCCAAAATTGCTTCTCACAGTTTAGTCACATAATTTAATACTAATGAATGTTTTATACTCTTGCTTGTTCAAGTATATCTTGGTTGTTAAAAACAATAAAAAACATGATTAATATTTAATCTGCATAGTTTTAATAGAATATTGTAGTATAATTAATTTTTAAAGATATAGAAGCATAAACAACTAAGTTGTTTCAGATACAATGTTGAAAATAAAAATCCTAGTGAAATTGCAATTTATTGCCTATTCCAAGTGTATAAACAATCAACATTTCAACAAATTTCAAAGAATAAAAGCAGAACCACTTTGATATTTATAGAGACATTCTTTCTTCCCTTCCTCTGGTTGGTGGGATAGAAGTGAGGTTGAAGTGTTTATGAACGCTAAATAAAGTAGGTTTTGAAAAAAATATAAGCCTACATACAGCTGTCTACTAGTCCACTAACTCAGTAACTCAAACCTGAAATTGTACCATCTGGGAGCAATAACTTCCTAATTTTCCATCATCCCTCTCTGTGCCTTTAAGCTTCCTTTCACTAATCTATGCAAAAATATTACTTGGTTTCCAAGTTTAAAACCAAGACCCTACATATTTAGCTCTTGCTTATAAACTCTATACCATGACATTATCTATGTCTAACTTGCTGTCGAAAGTCATATACTTGATGACTGCTGACCACGTATTTCTACCCTAATTTATATCATAAGATGTAGGAACTGAATTTGGACTTTATAGAGTTCAAGGTCTGAACCATATCTAATATGGTGAATAGATGCTTCTTCCTAAGTCAGTGGTATGACTATTGGGTGTCAGAGGCATGAGCTATCAAAACCAAACCTAAATTCTGGAATAAGGAGTAGTCACTGAAATACTTGGCAATTATATAATACTAAAGCACAGAGGCCTGACCGGAGATTATAGATGCTAATGAGTCACAGGATACATGAACTCGTCTGTAGAACTACATGTAAGAGAGCGTGTATAAAAAAGTGTATTTAAGCAAAATAACCCCAGAGCCCACACTGCGTGACATAAGTGCACCCATATTTTGTACATGAGGATGTTTGAGATACTACTCTCTTTTCCTCTCCTCCAGCCAGCTTTCTTTTCCCTGGAAGCAGACTATCTCCTAACAAACTGTCCCTGTTGCATTTTCCACACACCTCTGAGCAATTCTTTACTCTGGCTCACAAGAGCTTAGAGCATACTAAGAAAATCCAGCCCCCTGAGCCTGGCTATCCTCTGATAGCAATAGGACTAGTTGTGAGACAATAAAGGGAATTGTGTACAATGGAAAGGAAGTTGGAGTTTCTCCTGCAAACAGAGGACAAACAAGGCATGCTTAAGTGAACTTTAGTGAGGTGATATCTGCTTTATAGTTAAAGCCTTCTAGTGGCAAAAATCAAAGACCTAGATTTGAACAGGTCACAACTCAGGCTGACCACTGGCTGTCTTGCAGAGCTCTGAGTAGCAAGGCCAAAAACACAGACAAGTCAGAGAAGTATGTTGCTACAGGAATATAGGTACCTGCAACCCTTAATCAGTGTCCACTTAAAACAAGGGTACTCCATTTAAACTAGCAGTCACCGAAGTATGACCATCGGGCCAACTTCTGCAAATACTCTCAGTCTAGTATAAGGGTGTAAGAGTCAGACAGAAGTCTGGGCCTCAACATCTGGATTACCAGGAAGTCTACAATACTGTCACCATAGATCAGTGACATTGAGAACTTTTCCTGCACTGGCTTCTACAAAGCAAATCAAGGATAAATACTAAAGGATGTGCCAGTAATCCTCGTTGACCTGAAAAGTGTGCCAAGCCCCTCTTCTGGCACTCACTGAAACAGCATAAATCTTCATATCTATGTTAGGCATTGATCTGTGCTGCCAGTTAGTAAAGATGGTTTCACTTGGTATTTTGGCTCTCAGAAAAGTGTTTGACTCACAAACTCAGGCAACCAGATTGTGACAGGAAAATCCTTTCCTTACAGCGAAGAGATGGTGATAATTTATTTTGAATGTATCTATGTAAATATGCTTATAATGTGTAATAAAATGGAGGCTTTTACTGAGTGATTTCCACTTTTATCAAGAGTGTGGTGAGAGTATTGTGTTGGGACATATGAGTTGAAGTCTGGAGGGAAAAGAGAAGAGTGGTGGATGACCTCATTGAATCACTTTTTGAAGTTCTCGTTTGTGTGCTTGATATCTTTCATGAGCATCTCTAAATCTTAAAATGATTTTATAAACCAGCTCCTTCTATAATTATGCAAATCCATTCTTCCATTTTCTCAGTCCATAAACCCTTGAGGTCACCTTTGGCTGCACTCTTTCTACTACAGTTCACAGCTAATTCACCAACGTTCTCTGTGTGTGTCTCTCTCTTTCTGTCTGTCTGTCTGTCTATCTGTCTGTCTGTTTGTCTGTCTGTCTGTCTCTGCCTCTGACTCCTTCCACCTCTATCTCCCTTTTTGCATTTGGAAGTAGATGCAGAGCCTTGCATTAATCTCTCTGTCTTAAGTATCCAGAGCCTTTACCTAAAAGATTGAAACTTTTGTCACTTGAATATATGGATAGAAATCTTTTACAGCTTATGTAGGATTACTTCAACCTTTTGTTCAAAATTGTCTGTGTATTCAAACAAAAGCCAAAGCTACTACCACAACTTCTATGTCATCTTCCACAGCCCTGTCTTCCAAAACCTCCTTGATCTCACCTCTTACTTTGGGTCCTCTGTTTCCCTCACCTATAAACTCTAGTTTTATTTGCTCCTCAGACATGATATAGATGTGCTAATATCAAGTCCATGGGATTCCTGCTGCTGGAACTGTTTTTCCAGATGCACACATACCTGCCTCCCTCACCTCCCTCAGCCATGATACTGCCATAAGGATTGAATGGAACAGTGAGTCAACTTGCAGGTCCATCAATTAAATGAACATTTATTGAACACTTACTCTCCAGCAAGCACGTGCTCATTAAATGGTAGGGACAATCCTATTGCTTATGGATGACTGAGTATTTCTGTAGTAGGATATGGAAATCTTGGAAAATCCACTCTGGAATGGTGTAGCTAGATCATATGTAAGTTCTCTTTTTAGATGTTTGAGGAATCTCCATACTGATTTTCATAATGGCAACACCAATTTACATTCTCATCAACACTGATAGAGGGTATATTTTTTAAATTTTTCTTTAAGTAATTTATTCAGATTACAACTCATTTGTTATCCCCTCACTTGTATCTTCCCATTCCCCCTCCCTCCCTCTTTTATCCTATTTCCCTCCCCGATAGAAGATATTATAAAGCTACTTGTTAATTTTGAGACAAATCCATGTAAGCCCATTTAATATAAAGTTTATATTTATTATATCTTAAACAATACAATTTTAAGACTAGTATGTCTAAAATAAAATATGTCAAATTTAATTTCTATGAAAATTTATAAATACTAATTCCTGTGTACATATGCATATATAAGTTTATTTGTGTATTTGCACATGGTTATACATGCATATGTGTGGACACCAGAAGTTAATATCCCATGTCTTTTTCAACCTCTATCAACCTTATTTTTTGCCTTGAACCTGGAACTCACTGATGCTTTTGGACTGGCTGGCCTGGGAGGCCCAGGTATCCTGCCAGTTTCACTTTCCATGAGTTGGATGTTACACTCGGTTGCCACTGCCTTTTTCACAGGTGCTGATGATTGAACTCAATTTCTCATACTTCTTCAGTTGGCACTGAACCACCTGAGCAGACTCCACAGCCCTTACATATGTGAACTCTTTTTAGACAGCAGCTTCTCTTTAAGTTGAAACAGGATAATTTACTGGATAATCACTTTACAAGTTTTCATAAAACACATTTATTCACACTTATAATGTAAGAGTTCCATGTCCATCAGATTTCATTTGATGTAAATTTATTTATAGTCAGCTACAACTAAAATTAAATTATCCAAATGTATTTAAGAGTACAACCGTGTGTATAAGCTAAAAATTGCATGAAAATTCTAATTTCTGACCTCTACTTATGAGGATAGAGGCATGCAAACCCATCTTGACTAGTCTGACATGCTAGACTAGACTGGCCTGCTAGGGCTGTTTAGATTATTTCAAAACCAGTCACTATCAAAATTTCAATTTTTTTGTGTTTTAGGAAATAAACCATTTTGTTAAGACTTAACTCCTCAAGGTATGTACACCAATACCTCACCATTTAATGACTGTCTAACTGTAGATGGAGATAGAGCAGTAGTTTATCACTCTAGGATTGCTGTGAATGACACCTGTCTTGTGGGAACTTGGATTGGGGTCCTCCTTGTGGCTTGTGGGTTTGAGGGCATGGGATGCTACCTGCATTTCCATTCTCAGTCTTGTTCATACTTGTCCCCTTCTGGTGCCTTCTCAAAGTGGATTTACTAGTTTTGAATCCACACTTCTTGTTCTTCTCCAGCAGCTTTCAAGCAGCAGGGATTGTTCTGTTGGCGTTGAGTCTCCTCTAAGTTTTCTCATGGTCAATGGAAAAACTTTTTCTTGATGATCATTTTGAATTTCCTTATCATAGCTCCCATGATGGGAGCCCAAGAACACTTACTGTGTTGAAAATAATACTATAGTATATTGAGGGTTAGAGTGGGAACATCTAGGGACTCACAGACCACTTTACCATACTCTAGGCAGATTCCAGCTCCTTCCCCTTTAGAACACAAGTCACTTCTTCCAGGGATTGTATGTTATCCCTTCTCTGTATAGCTACGCCTCCCCTCCCCCATTAACACTATGCCCTGCACCACTTGGTAAATCTTTTCATGAACACTCCACTGTGTTGTTCATGCACCCACTGCCTAAAGCACCCAAACTGCTGCATTGGCTTTTGAATTCCTAGATCTTGAGGTGTGTGGTTTATGTTAAGCAATTAAATATACATGTACTAAAAAAGGGAAATTCCCTCCACTGGAGCAAATCCTAACATCTGTAATTTTACCGTTATTTTTGTCTATGAGCAAGTACTATCTTAGCCTTCACTTCAGTTCAGCTCAGGAAATTTTGGTGCAATCAAATTCCACTTAACTGTGACTTACCATGTTTACTCATTTAAGGCTTAATCCCCTCTGCATTGTATTCTGTTACTTACTCCTAGTTGAATTAGTTTTCAAATGTGGTCCTCTCTCCTTTTCACTTATCTCTCTCCTGCCACAATGGCACTCTTGAAATAAGCCAAGCTCTGCTTCTGCCTCTTCAACTCTACCATCTGCTCATCTTCAGACTCATTTCTCTGAGTACTGACACAATCTCACTCCCAAACACCATTTTATTTTTGTACAGTAATTTCACTGTTGTACTGCCCTACATCCTTCATTAGGTTTTGCGTCCCAGTGTCATATGCCATTGGTAATAGTGGTCTTTCCTTTCTAATGAGCACAGACCTGTGTCTTTTCTCATGGCCCTACTCACTTCTCTGTTCTTTCACTTAAACCGATAATAACTTGTGTTTTAAGATGATAAACTGAGGCTGCGCCAATGTCTTCGAGTCTCAATGGGCAGTGTGACTGTGTGTGCATGAAAATTGCCTTGCAGTGGACCATCTACAGAGCAGCCAGCAGCTTCAGAAGTGTTCACCTTAACTCCTCTAAGGCATATTCTGTCGCACGTTACTGCATAGTAATCTTTCCCTTGTTATTTTATGGGGTGATTTATAGGGAAAGAATTCAATTAGAGTGTTGTTGACTAAAAGTAAAAAAATGGCTTCCTTTGGTTCTCAAATTGTCTAAGTTCATTAAGACGTATCGTCTTTTATAAATGATCACAATGGAAGCAGATGTTTCAGATGTTGATCATTTTGTAAATACTACATCTGTTATCCTTCTAAAATAAATATTCTCTCTCTCTCTGTCTCTCTCTGTCTCTCTCTGTCTCTCTCTGTCTCTCTCTCTCTCTCTCTCTCTCTCTCTCTCTCTCTCTCTCTCTCT
>OU015751.1:113499445-113517476 GCA_907169655.1 Acomys percivali
AGAGAGAGAGAGAGAGAGAGAGAGAGAGAGAGAGAGAGAGAGAGAGATTAAATGAAGGTAGGAAAAAGTGTCTTTACAGAGTAATACAAACCATAATATCAAGTCTCCTTGAAGTCTTGGAGTTTAAGGATGGAAAAAATTGAAAATTTACCAAGGACCTTGGAGATCTTCAGGCCAAGGGGTCATTTGTAAGAGGAGTTTCAGGAACTAGGCAAGGGAGAGAGCATTTGAGATGGTGATATGATTCTAAGGTTGGTGAGTGTAGGCAGCTTTCAGATGATCAGGGAGAAGAGAGTGATGACTTGAAGGAGCAGCAGAGTTCAAGCATTAAGTACATTTATTTATCAAGTAAAAGTATCAGTCAGCATTTGTTGCTGTGACAAAATCATTGAGATAAAAAATTTAAAATAAAATAAAATTACTTTCCCTCTTGATTTTAAAACATTGGGTCTAAGATTGCTTGGCCTTATCGGTTTTCAGCCTTTGGTGAGGCAGATAATCATGAAATATCTGACATGGAGAAGAGGTTTGCCAATCTCAAGGCAAAAAATAGAAAGCAACAATAGAAAAGAGGAAAGGAGTCCAAGAGTACATGAAATATTGACTTTTCTCTCCCACAGTGTTCACTCTTAAAGTTTCCATGCACCCCCAAATAGTGCCAACAGCTGGCCACCAACCTTCAATACCTATGAGCTCGGAGATACATGATTATTGGGGAAAGCGATACTTAGAACAGCCATGAAGGCAAGAAGAAAGCAGAAGGTGCAAGAAGCAATACCTCAGGGACAGAGGAGCTAAAGGCTGCAGCAAATCAAATATAGGCAGAGAAACTAGTCATCAAAGCCATCTCTCTTTCTCACAACTACAGTGAGGACACAAGAAAACACATTCTAAAAAGTGGTAGAGGGAGCAGTCAGTGTTGACAATATGGACACATGGAGTGTTATAATTTTTTTTCTTTTAAACAATATTTATTTATTTATTACGTATACAGCATCCTGTCTGACATCCAGGAGCAGGCACCAGATCACATTATAGATGGTTGTTAGCCATTGTATGGTTGCTGGGAATTGCACACGTCTCTGCTGGTTTAACCATCAACAACTGAATACACAAATGCAACATTCACCCAGTACACACACACAAAAAAAAAAGTCTACCCCAACACTGTAAGGGTTCTGACTACAGAAAATGTCTGCCTTGTTTTCTATACCTTTATTCAGGATCTCACTGGAACCAGCATGATTCCTCAGCTCTGAAATTGTATACATGGCAAAACAAACGCTAAAAGACACCAGAGTCTGTCCACAGAACAAGGAGTGTCTAGACCCAGTTAAGCCATGACTGCTATATAGTGGCTTTCAGCATCCCCAGGCAGCCCTGTTTGAGAAACCTGTGCAGGAAACTCAGGGTTGCACAAAATGTATCTAAACTTCTGGTCCTTAGGTTCTTTGTCTCCCTGTCTTTCAGATGGGTCCCTTTCATGCATGTTCAACACATTAGCCAGTGCTGCCTCCTCCACAGACTTACAAGATTTGTCTTTCCCTGCCCATACTGCATATTTTCTGTGGTTTCCTCTACCGTCATTCAAAATATAAGTGCGCACTTATACCAAGGCAAAAGCCCCATGATTTGCTGTTTAGATATATCTTCTACAGAATATCCTAGGCCACAGCTCTGAAGTTCAGCATCCATAGGCTGAGAGTACAGACATAGAACCGTAAGATATTTCCCACAGCATAACAAGGGTGACTGAGCTCTATCATGAGACCAAGTAATATCCTCAGTTCTACCAGAGACTAATTTCCCAGTGTAACTCATGAGTACTCGCCAAAATCAATTCTATTTCTCCATGTACATGTACATATAGAGAGATGTGTTTTTCCCCCAAGCTTACCTTTTCAACACCCCTACGTCTACCCATCAGTTTGTTGCAAAAACCTCTCCCAAATTTTTAATTTAATTATTGTACTTCCCTCACTCTTGGTACCAGTTTTCTTTAGTGATTAATTTCCCATTAATATAATAAAATGCTTAAGGCAAATTACTTTGCCTTACTGAGCCAGCTCTGATGAAGGTTTCTCTAGATCATAGTAGAATCTAACATGGCAGAAGTGTGAGAGAGATACTATAGGAACACAGGATGCTATAATGAAGAGGAAGGGTTAGACATAAAATATCCACCATGCCCCAGCTCTTAAAAAGTTGTTACAACTTTTTACAAAGTTATATTGCCTCATGTGGGACTGAGGGTCCCAACCCCTTGACAGATGCACTCAAACTTCATTCACCCTTCTTAAAATTTGGAAATTTGTCAATAGGTTCTATTATTATTATCATTTACACAGAATCATTAGGGGTTGTAAATATAATCATTGAGGTCAATATTAACATTTCAGTAGAATTAAAAATATTCAGGAGTCAAATCTAATTTCTTTTTTTTAAAGATTTATTATTTATTATCATGTATACAGAGCTCTGCCTGCATGTATACCTGCAGGCCAGAGGAGTGCATCAGATCACATCATAGATGGTTATGAGCCACCATGTGGTTGCTGGGAATTGAACTCAGGACCTCTGGAAGAGCAGTCAGTGCTCTTAACCTCTGAGCCATCTCTCCAGCCCCTCAAATCTGATTTCTAAGAATTTTTGTTTTTCAGCTTTTTGTTTCCTATTGAGAAAAGAGCACCTTCTTCTCTCCAGTGCAACATGTTTTCTGTCATCCATTTTGGAATTAGGACCTTTATATGTTGATCTAATTCAGCAGCTCAGTTTTTATCTAGGTTTGTTACATTTTGCCCTCTCTCAAAGAGGATGAATAATATTATCATTGAACATATTATCATTTTATCTTGATAAGTTAAAAGAAGACTGAATAGAGCCTAACTACTCTTTTCTTAGAGATAAACATTTATTAATTTTATTGAGACAGGGTTTCCATGTGTAGCCATTGCTGTCCTGGATTTGTTCTGCAGATTAGGTTGGCCTAGAACTCACAAGGAACCTATCTGTTCCTTTAGTACTAAAGCACAACTTTAGGCAAATTATACTTGCTTAGAGGTTTGGGTCTTGGTTTCTACAGTCCATGCTGTGACTACGCTTGCCTAACCCTTCTTCCACAATGAATGGACAGTTCCACGTTTTAAACATAGGAAATATAGCTTTTGTGTTTTGGGACCTATCTTAGGCTGCCATGTATTTCACTGCCTGTACTGGCCAATGTGTGCGTCTGTGCCAGCCAGGCTAAGCTTGTCCCTCCTAAGAACCTCCTGTCTTCAGGGATTGGCCATTGGCTGGAGCAGCATGATATTCAAACTTTATTTTTTGGTGGGAGCACCCAGTCCATTTTGCTGCATACTGCTGTGAAGCAACATGGACTGTTGCTATTTGGGGGCTCCTGTCTGCAGACAATCTTGAGTCCACGTGTCCTTGCTTGGGTGGGCTGAGGTCTCTCACCAGAACCAGGTTGTGGATTCATTGGTCCCAGACTGGGTTATGCCACCCGCAGACCCCAGTGGGTTTCAGCATGAGCCATGCTTGCTAGCTAGAACAGCCATAGTTTTGGGAAGTGTTGGCCTAGGAGGTCATGCCTTCAACTGGTTGGCTTGCAGTACTTCCCATGTGTGCAATGTTTAGAGTATGTTTTTTTCTTTGGAACCAAGTTGCTCTTAAGAGACCTTCAGCCTGTGTCTCTCTTAACAGCCAAGGAAGAACTAGCCTTTCCTGAGCATTGTAGTCCTGGTGGGTGCCAAGCAGTGTCTGCAGCCTCAAAGGCAAGCAGCACCCTAGTCCCCAGAAGCTACATTTAGGGGAGTATTATGCCTTTATATAGTATACTTGCATTTGACACTTGGATTTCAATTGCCTTCAAATATTTAATATTGATTCATATAATTAAGACATATTTTTAAAATGAGTAATTATTCCATTAATATTAATTAATGTTGGTTATTAATACAGTGGCAGTTATTCCTTAACCTGCTACTTCATAAATAAAGCCAAAAAAACCTTCCTAGATTTTTAATAAGCCTTAAAACACCAAGGCTGGGCAGATCTCAACCCTCTAAGCTATCTTATCTGCTTCCTATCCAAAATCTCCATAAATACTTGCACATACATGTTCAACTTGGGTTACTTCTGCTCTATCAGGCCAGTCTTCAGAGCAAACTGCTCTTGGCCATGTGCTCCTGGTTACACTAACCCATGGTGACCTGGTGTTTTCTTCCTCCTTTCTCTCTCCTCATGGTTCCTCTGCAACCTTACAAACCCATGAACCTCTCTCTGACTCCCTCTCTTCAGCCCTATCTAGGCTGTAGGCAACTTTATTATCCAATCCAGGATAATTTGGAAGGTAAGGTTCACACAACATTTTTTGGATATGTGAGAAATTGCTTGTAGGACAGTAAGGATCTCGGAGGGCAAGCAACTAACATTTGAATACATAGTAGCTCCAAATCACCAACAGTCATGACATTTAACTCTTTGGCATATTTAATTCTGTTAGTAAATCCTACTTTCTATGACTCTCCCAATTTATTTAAAAGCTATTAAGTTGTCTAGAATCTCAATTATTGGTACAATGCAATAACATCATTGTCATGAGAAAAATAAATGACAGGTTTAGGTTTTTAATATACATCAAAATAGAAACTCTTGGCCATGTCATATTCCTGTTGTTTATTTTATAAGAAATCAATATTACTATTGTTATAATTTGTGGTCTAGATTATTTTGTCAATATTAAACTTTCTGAAACCAAGGGAATTACTCTATCAGTTCTCAATATTCTATAGAACAAATCTTATTAATAACACTACCAATTCCCTTAAGTTTATTTTTCTACCTTCCTGAGTGACAATACATAGAATTCTGAGGATGTGGCATTATAAGATTCTGATCACCTTTGTGTCACTATGACAAAATACACATGGAGGTTGTTTTCAGGCCAGAATGATTATTTTGCCTTTCTATTTTAGAAGCTCTAACTTACAAAAAATGCCACTATTGCTTTGGCCATGAAGTGAGACATAGTAGAATTTCAGGGACATGTTTGTCAGAAAAGAGGCTTCTCAACTTATATATCCAAAATGAAATCAGAGAAAGAATATGCCAGAACATCTCAAGATCATGCTCCCAGGACCCAATCTTTTCAAGTAGGTTCCAACTCCCAGTATTTTATTACCTCCCAATAACCAATTAAATTATGAAATCATTGACGAATTGGTTTCATATGATTTCTATTTGAGGTCAAAGGTCTCCTAGCTCAGTGAGTAACCAAAAAGGCTAGAAACTTGTAAGCTGTAATCACATAGCTAAAGGCAGGGCAGGTATTTAGATTCAAGCCATAACATAAAGACAAATCATATATGTATTTTCCTGACATTTAAGTTTAAAACCATCACATATTTTAACATAAATACTAGCTTAAAAGCCTTCATAACAAAAAACACTAGAACCTCTGTCTTTGTCTACAAGGAAGTCATAGATCCTTCTATGCTATAGATGTTGCAGATGTCCCAATATTATTTTGTACTTACTACTGCTATAAAATGTATAGCAGTCATTTAGCAGTCTCTATATCTTTAAATATTAATGCTTAGTTAATAAATATATAGAATGTATATATCATAGTTTAAAATATATTTTACTGGTGAGTATAATTAGCACATTCCTTTAGCCCCAGCAGTTGTGAGGCAGAGGCAGAAGGAAATCTATGGCATTGAGGCCAATCTGGTTTACATATTGAGTTCCAGGCTTCTCAAGGCTGGCATAGTAAGGTCTCATCTCAAGAAACCAAGCCTCCCAAAATATATGTATACTTTACTAACCGAACATGATTTTGTAATCATTTGCATTTTTATAAATTATCCTAATAGAAAATTATGGTCCAGCAGAGTTTTAGGGCTCCATTAAATGTTAGCTTGTAATCATTTGCTTTCCTCTCTTCCCTCTGTGACAGCCTGCCCTTGAACTTCTTAATGTACTTAGGAATGTGAAAGCCTGAGAGGTGTTAATTGAAGCTATGTATCTTTGCTGTTAGCCTATTATCTGTTCTTTCTTAAACCTTGATCTCCTTAAAGGGTCACAGTTTTTAATATATCAGTGTCACATTCATGTTAAGTCAAAAAAAAAAAAAAAGCCATTGTACCTCCCTCAAACACTAGCAGATACTGAGGGAAAAGTATGAGGTAACTGGCAAGCCACACTGTTCTTGATGCTTAATGTTTGTGTCTTTGCACTGGTGTATAGGCACCTGGGGTTTGCATGATTGAAATGATCCTGGGTGTCAATATGTGGTCTTATATTGTTTTGTTGGATGGTGTGTTTTGTTCCTTGCTTTTTCTTGCACTCTCTGAATCTTAGGAAAGTGTGGTATCTGTGTGTTGCCTGGTAAGGAGTGCTTGTGCAGGTCTGTGGGTGGTGAAGATAGAGGTGGGCTAGGAGAAAAGACTAAGAGGGGATTCAGAAAAGCCCTAAGGGAGGTCTATTCATGCCTAGACATGGAGTCCACAGGGAGTTGGAGGTGTGTGTAAAGAGGAAATCTTGTAAGTAGGTTTTAATAAAGTAAGTAATTATCTGGAGATCCAGGAGTGAATATGCTAGGAGGCCTCTGGGTTTGAAACAGGAGTTGGAGTCACCAGCAAATGGAGCTGAGGTGGGAGGAGGGGACTCCTGTAAGTAGATTGCAACTGGCCTGAGGGTGAGAATGGAGAGATAGTAATTGAGACCAGAAAGTAGAGTGTGATTTGCCTGCCTAAGTCCTATCTTAGATAATGTTTCTAGGATTCTCTGACTGACAAAAGGGTGGGAAGTGTTGGAAGGGCTGAATCCTCTGAGATGTTCTTGAAGTTCAGAGGGAATAGAGGTAGTAAGGGAGTACTGCCTAATAAGAGCAAGCCACTCTATGGATATTTATGAGATTGGATAGAGATTGTGTAGGAAGAGAGGAAGGAAGAAAGAGTAATTGTCTACCTGAGTCTTGGTCCGATGTGGCTACTGTAGATCCAATTTGGACTAAAGAATCATTTAAGAATTCTATAGATTTTTTTTGAAGATTCATTTACTCATTTTTATTTTATGTGTATTAATTTTTATTAATGAAATATTTATTTTGTGACTTATTTTATGTGTTTTGACAGTATGTACATCTGTGTGCCATGCGTGTGTGTGAAGAGAGCATTGAATGCTCTGAAACTGGTGTTACAGATGATTGGCAACCATGAATAGGTATTTGTGAGAGAGAGAGAGACAGAGAGAGAGAGACAGAGATGGAGAGACAGAGATACAGAGACAGAGAGAGATACAGAGACAGAGAGAGACAGAGACAGAGAGAGACAGAGACAGAGAGACAGAGACAGAGAGAGATACAGAGACAGAGAGAGACAGAGACAGAGAGAGACAGAGACAGAGAGAAAGAGACAGAGAGACAGAGACAGAGAGAGACAGAGAGACAGAGACAGAGACAGAGACAGAGAGACAGAGACAGAGAGAGATACAGAGACAGAGAGAGAGAGACAGAGACAGAGAGAGACAGAGACAGAGACAGAGAGAGACAGAGACAGAGACAGAGACAGAGAGAGAATTAGTTATTAGTATGCTCTATGTCACTTTACCTGTTCTACATGAATAAAATGGCTATGGGTCTGCTGGGATAACTAAAGGCATTGCTCCAAGGACAGCACATGTGAACCCTGGACTATGAGAGCATGATAGGAACTGAGGAATCTTTCTAAATGGTTAGAAAGCTACATCAAAAGAAACTGATAAGGTGGTGACAACAGTGTAGCTGGAATCAAAGCAAGGACAGTATCTGAAATGACACAGAAACCTGTGGGTTAAGATACTTACAGTATAACAGAAAATGAGAGGGAGCTAGAGGGCCTCCCCACGAAAGGAGCCTCTGCCTCAATCCAGGAAAGTATGAAGGACAGAATCACAGCACTTGAGGAGAAATGGCGTATGTAAAATATGGCACAGCCAACGTTAAGTCTCGCCAGTGTGATAACAGAGATGGGCATGCCAAAGTGGAGAGGGGAGGGCACACAAGGCCTCAGCCTTACTTACACAAGGAACTACAGGCAAGTGAGGAAAGGTGGTCTTTCCCAGGGAAGGGATCACTAGTTAGTTTTTCAGTGCCAATTTGGCAGACATGAAAATCTACATACAAGAAATATTACATGGACTGAACAAGTTTTACATAGGAATATATAAGTATATACATATTCATATGTGCATGCAATAATAATTATTTTTAAAAGAGAGACATGAACCTGAAGGAGATTGGGAGTGCTGTATGGGACTATTTAAAAGAGGAAATCTTCTGTCTAGACCTAAAATCATCTTTAACTGCTAAACAACTAATCTCAATTGTAAGACTAAACTCTCTGGTCTTTTTATTTTAAGTTAATAGAGATGATATATGATAAAGGTTGATTTTTATTCAGAATTTTAGACTCACCAAGATAGGAAAGATATTTACTTCAAGGTTGCCAAATATAGATAGCCATATCACTATGAATGTAACATTTATATAAGTCCTGACTGTTTTGTGGTTATTCCTGCTATATGTCATTTATTTTATTTATGTGTAATACTTTAAATGTATATGCAAAAAGAAATATAATAAAAAACAAAAAAGAAAGAGGAAATGTTCTCATAAATGAAAAAAAAAATACAATCAGCAAAAACACCATTAGTTAAAATCTTATCTAGTGTCATTTTAAAAAATGCATCTTATAAATAATTTTTCCATTGTCATGGTACATGTTCAGGGAATCTAGATTTCTAAATCTGTAAATATACATGTACAAGTTAATATGAAAAATTTCAAGACATGGGAATAAGCTAAAGGAAATTTGTTAGTTGAAGTAAGTACACAGTTTTTAAATACAGAGCAGAGAGGAAGGCGTCAAATTTTTGAGTAACCAATTTCAGTATTTGCAATGTAAAGAACAGCTTAAGAGAGGAGAGTAGGATGATGGTGCTTAGTTCCTGCTCTTAGTAGAGTGGTACAAAGGAAAGCTCTGACATCTAGGAGCTTATCTTTCTAAGATTCATTTAAATTCACATTCTGCCATTATCTCCTTAGAGATGACAAATCTCAGCCTAGCTTTCAAGTCCCACTGACCTCACTGAAGGTGCTGGAAGTTAGTATTGTCCCCAAACAAATGGTGCAAGGGCTACCCTTCAACTATTCGATGTGAACAGATGGTTCATGTTCAAGGGTGTAATGAGGCCAATCAGCCACTTGATTGATGTCAAAGTAGAATTATAACATTTATGCTATACTAACAGAAATGTATACATATGCATATACATATACATACATACATACAGATGAAGATATATATATGTGTGTGTGTACGCATATGTGTGGATAAAAAGGTCTATATTACTACTTCATCCAAAAATTTGATGCTGACTGAATTAGTACAATAAAAAGTCCTTTTCACGTGTTTCAAAACAGCCCAGGTTTATTGGAAGAATCATAAATATCTAGAAGACAATTTTGACAGCATGACTATTTAACAAAGTAACAACAGCAGTTTCAACTCTAGGACCTATAACCTGCCAGCTGTGGGCTTTTGATCAGTATTACAATGCCAGATACAAAATTCTCTCCTGTGAAGCAGACCTCGAATTCAATCAGAATTTGATACCCTATAACAATTTTGTTGTTATTAGTTTAATGGTATGGCCTAACAAATGTTTATTATTAGGCTTATAATTATTATAGTGGTATTATTTAACCTGCTTTCATAATTAAAAAAGACATAGACACCTGGTATATTTTAGATTAGCCTTATCACCTGGGGCATGGCAGATATTACCCTCTACGCTAACTTCCATTATTTCCCAGCCTCCATTCCATGCCATCTGCTTCTAATACTTTCTATTTAGGCTACCTCCCATCCATAATCCCCAAATACTTGCTTAGGTTTTTCATCTGGGCCATTTTTTTTCCATGTGGAACTTCAGAGTTCCTCCTCTAAGAGCATGTGGCTGCTTCCTATCCCATGATGATCCTCTTCCTTCTCCTCTGGCACTTGTCTGCTCCTCCTTCCCAAGGTCTGCTTCTCTGCCCAAGCCTGTGAACTATTGTCACATCTGCCTTCCTCCAGCCCTGTCCATGAAGCTGCTTTCTTTATTAGTCAAACAGAGAGACAAGATTAAACAGCAATACTTGGAGTATAGGACAGTCCACAGTAAGAACTTCAACGGGCATAACTGAAACCAGAGACACTACATCTATTAGAAGAAAAAGTAAGGAAGTGCCTGGGACTCTTTGGCACAGGAGACAACTTCCTGAACAGAACTCCAACAGCCCAGGCTCTAAGGTCAACAATTAATAAATGGGACCTCATGAGGCTGAGAAAATTTTGTAAGGCAGAAGACACTGTCAACAGAACAAAGTGACAGCCTACAGACTGGGAAAAGATCTTCTCTAACTTTACATCTGACAAAGGTCTAATATTCACAATATATAAAGAGCTCAAGAAATTAAACGCCACCAAACCAAATAACCCAATTAAGGAATGGGGCTCAGAACTAAACAGAGAATTCTCAAGAGAGGTATACCGAATGGTTGAGAAACACTTAAAGAAATGCTCAACATCCTTAGTCATCAGAGAAATGTAAATAAAACAACTCTGAGATTCCATCTTATATCCATCAGAATGGCTAAGATCAAAAACTTAAGTGACCCCACATGCTGCAGAGGTTGTAGAGAAAGGGGAACACTCCTTCATTGCTGGTGGGAGTGCGAACTTATACAATTATCTTGGAAATCAATCTCACGCTTTCTCATAAAACTGGGAATAGGGCTACCTCAAGACCCAGCTATTCCACTCCTTGGAATATACCCAGAAGATGCTCCACCACACAACAAGGTCATATGCTCACCCATGTTCATAGCAACCTTATTCATAATAGCTAGAACCTGGAAACAACCTAAATGTCCCTCAGTCGAAGAATGGATAAAGAAACCATGGTACACTTACACTAATGGAACACTACTCAGCTATTAAAAACAAAGAAATCCTGAAATTTGTGGACAAATGGATGGAATTAGAAATGATCATACTGAGTGGCATAACCCAGAAGCAGAAAGACTCACATGGTATATACTCAGTTATAATTGGGCCCTAGCCCAAAAGGAATGTCCCATGAAAGTCTCTACTTACCAGGACATTGGGATAGATGCAGGGACCTTCTCCTGGGACTCTAGGTGAGAGAAGTGTGGGAGAATGGGGAAATAGAAGGATCCAGAGGGTCCTAGAAACCTACAAGAAGAACACCATGATGGGCAGATCTGGACCTGGTGTGTTTGCTCAAACTACTGCACCAACCAAGGACAATACATGCAGTAAACATTGAACCACTACTCAGATCTAGCCAAATGGTCAGGACATTATCCACAGTTGTGTGGACAGCAGGGACTGACTCTGACATGAACTCTAGTGCCCCATATTTGACCACTTCCCAGGAGTGAGGAGGCTTGGTGGCACTCAGAGAAAGAATAGACAGGTTATCAAGATGAGACTTGATAGGCTGTGACCATATAGTGGGGGAGGAGTCTGTTCTGTCACAGATGTAGGGGAGGGTAATAGGGTGAAAGAGGGGGGAGGGAGGAACGGGAGGAGACAAGTAAGGGGATAATGATTTAAATGTAATGTGAATAAATTAATAAAAATAAGAGACAAAAAAGAATCTCGAGGGGCAAACAATTAATAAATATAAAGCACCAGACCATACTTCCACAGTCTTGCCAGTAGGCTCATTTTTGTCTTGAATGTCCATATTGTAAAATGCCTGGACCACCACTGCATAAAATTATTGGTGTATTTTCTCTCCAGTAGCCTCCACAGTACCTTCCAGCACTATGAAAGGATCCATCCAGGAGGAAGGAAGTTTCTGGATTGTTTGAAAATTGTTTTCTGTATTTTGTGCAGTCAATGTGTATTGATGTTTTCAATAATGGAGTCTTCCAATATATTAACAATGAATTGTTTATAATTTGGTCAAGGTATAGTCTAATGTATGTGAGATTAATGGTATCTCATACTGTGATATAGATTACTGTATCTAAACTATTATGTTATGTGTAATTATACTACAGTACTGAGATGTATTATTAACATTGGAGAATCACTTCCAGGACATTCATGCATTTCCATGTAAACATTTTGGGTTGGAGCAATTTTCCTTGTTGCTCTTCACTCTGTATTACTTAGTGTATGACCACCGAGCATGAGCATCATATATGTGAGCATGCACATGATGGTCTTCTGAACAGTCATGTTGAACAAATCACCTATGTACTGTAGCCTATGGCTATAAATGACAAAACCAGTGACAAATTGTTTGGAATAATTTTCTTGGGTTTTTGTTTTTCTGTTTTTGTTTTTTGTTAGGGGAAATGTAAATATGTGTGCTGGAGTAATGTTAGTCACTGAGAAAAAAATAAAATTAACCCTTCTAAGCTTCAGTTTCTATAGTACGAGGGATGCTTGAGAGTTGTGGTACATTAAAATCGTGACCTCAAGCACATATAACAAAGTATCCTTCTTTTTTTTTCTTGCTGTCCCAATGATTTGATAATGCCAACATTACCTTCATAAATGACCAAGAAACGGAAAAGCAGAAATCAATTTCACAGTTGTTCTACTTGTTATGAATTGGACACTAGAGCTCATGTGGCATAGGCTGCCCTTGAAACCACTTGATGGGAGGAGGATGGTCATGAGCAACAGACCCTCCTGCCTCTACTTCCCAAGTGCTGGGATGACAGGCATGCATCACGGGCCCATCCAGTCTTCTCTTGGAATATTTGGGAAAGTTATAGTCCAAACAAGAAGACAATTCTGTGAATGTCAGCATCTATTTTTACCTGATGTTAGAATTACATGGAATTTGGGCAGCTGTTCCCCACAGCTTGGCGAGAATCAGATCACTCAGAGCCGCAACAGTGAGTCAGAATTCTCCTGAAATAGTGCAGGAAGCACATGGCTGGGGAAAGACTTTGTCTCCTCTGTAGTTCACCTTGGGAATCCTTGCACTATTTGTTTCTAGCTAGTCAGAGAGCAAGCATTCATCCCAATAATAATCTTAAGGGAGAGATATACTCTCCTCGCAGCTTTGAGAGATGAAATGTGTGACTATGTGTAACAGTGTTTCAGCAGCTGGGCATCCGTAGAAAAATAACTGCTTTTGTGGGCCATTTACAAATGCACTGAGAAGAGGGACCTCTGAACTATGAGTGTCTAGTATATGTGGTATTTGAGGGTGGGTAAGGAAGAGAAAAGTGCAAGACCTTCCTGGAAATCAATCTCATTCCTTGAAAACTTCTAATTTAAATGTTCTGTTTTTATCTTTGTAATTGTACAATTTAATGTAACATTTGGTGAGAAGTTTGTTTTTGCCTCTGTTTACTAGTTTTGAGGGTCACAGACTTGTCTCCCCAAATTGTCCACACTCCTAAGGGTTCTTAGGCATGTTTCTTCTTTTATTAACTGGGAGAAAGTCTTTATGGTTACGTGTAAGCAATAGATAACTGAGGAGTGAGAGTCCCCATAGTCATTTATGTTGGCATTCTCTGCCTATAACTTTTTAAACTTTTATTTATTTTTCTGCCTATTTTAAAACCCGTTCATATTGCTTGCCATGATCCCTGTAGCATGATTATCACTCTTCACTGTAGTGCCCTGAGCTTTTCTAATGCAAATATAATCAGATCATTCTTTTCTTTCTTTCTTTTTTTTTTTAATATGCATTTACCTGTCCCTCTACTCTCTCAAATTTCAAACATTTTAGGATCGAAGGTAGTGGATATTTCTGGTTTCTTTGAAGACCCAGTTGTGACGTTTTTCTGGGGGCTGTGTTATGAGAGGTCACACGATATTTTTCTGGAAGATGCCTTGTGAGAGGGGATGTGATGTGTTTCTGGGAGCAGACATATGCGAGGGCACGTGATGGTTGGAAGTAGGAATAGAAGAATGGCGGACAGTGGGACAAGGCTTCCTGCATCACTATACAATGCAATGCTTCACTGGTCTTCTTAATCCTCGCTGGTCTTTGCTGGTCTTCACTGGTCTTTGCTTCACCGAGAGACATGTTCCAGAGAACTTGTGTTACTTTGGCTGATTCCGGCCACTTCCCCTGACTCCTGATTCAGAAGAACCTTGCTGTTTCTGCTGTATCTTTCCACGGCTACAAATTCATGTGACTGTTTGGTGTTGGTTTGGGGACTGGACTGCTGGTATCCTGACAACACAGAGTAAAATTGGCCTAAGGAACTACATGTCTATACTGGTCCACAACCCCTTTTTCCTATTAACATTTTTCTCCCCTTCCTTTGATTGGTGGATAAGAAGTGAGGTTGAATTGCTTAAGAACCCTAAATAAAGTAGGTCGTGAAAAATCTAAGCCTAAAATAGAACATTAAAATTTTCCATTATCTACTAACCTACTTTGTTCCAACATTCTATTACATTATGGATGTTAAAGCCCATGCAATTATTATCTTTCAAGGCATAAAGAATTCATCATTGGCATTGTTCCAGTATGTTGAAATTATTTTTCTTTATCTGGGCTTTGTGGGAATTTAAAAAATTGTAGTCATTTTGGTACAGGGTCTATTCATCTCTTCTTCCAGTTCTCCATGGGTCAGGAGGACATTGTTGCTGGTACAAGCAGCTAGTAGTAACAGGGCCCCAGAGGCTACTGTATTCGTGCAAAATACCCACACATATGTGCTCTGTAAACCACTGCCATGTCATACATAAAGAAGTCACTACTGTGCTAGGAGAAGTAATATTCATCCAGTCTCTCCAAACAAAAATTGTCTGAAGATCCAATTTCAATGACTGTATTGATTTGAGATTTGACAAGAGAAAATTGATTCTTGGTTACATATTTTTAAATTCGACAGTCCTGTGTTTTAATGAGAGCAGTGAGAGTAAAATTTCCCTTTTCACAGTCCCTAAGATTGTTTAACATTATTAGAGACAAGTGCGATCTTGTAACTGTCCCTGAAACTTGATGATAAAGCTGTACAGTACTTTAGCTATGTTTCTTGGGGACATAGAAAAAACCTCAAGAAAGCTAAAAGATGATAGAAAGAGATTCAGAAAAATCCACAGAGGAAAGAAATAAACATTATCAATACAATCACTACTCTACAATATGCAGAGAGCCACAGACTTTAGAACACAGAGGTTTTTTAAAATTATTTTATTGTTTCTTTTTTTAACATATACATTTATAGTATTACACATGACTAAAATAAACTACCTACAGCAAGAAGAATTATGAGACAACCATGAGTTATATAAATGTTACATTCATAGTGATTTGGCTATTTGTGTTTGCCAAACTTGAAGTAAACATCTCTCCTATCTTGTTGGGTCTAAATTCCTAAATGAAAATCAGTGTCTATCATAACTCATCTCTATTAACTTAAATCATCTATCTTGTTCTAAAGAGATCTTATCCCTTAACCAACTAAACTTGATTCTAAGACTAAACTATCTGGTCTTCAACCCCATCTTAGACTTGAGAAGCAATATAATTTAAATGCCTGAGAACACTCAGTTTTAACTGGGGTGTATCTATTAAACCTCTCCCCCTAAGTCTCAGGGAACTCAAAAGAAGAGGAGATAGAAAGATTTTAAGTGCTAGAGGGGATGAAGGACATGGAAGAAACACAGCCTTCTACATACAACAGGACTGACACACATGTGAATTCACAGATACTGTGGCAGCATGCCAAGGGGCACCCAAGTCCAAGCCAGATGGGGATTCACCACTGAGAGAAGTGGACATATGCCACCACCCCTAACTCAAAAGATATCTTTAATTTACAAACCTTTGCAAAGTTAGTTCATCCAATGGAATCTCGCTGAGTAATCAAACCACACTTATGGGTAGGCTCCATGCCCAGAATTGAAAAGCAAACTCACAACAAGCTCAATACTACTTTTAGAGACTATTTTTGTCTCATAATGATTTGTCCATTTTTTATATTGCTCTCTTTTGCTTATATATTATGGTTTGCAATGTTGTGTTTTGTGAGTTTTCAATGTCTCTTTGTCTCTTTCTCTGTGCTTCTCTTCTCTCTGTTTTATGCTTGTTTGTTTCACTATTCATTTACCTTGTCCTATTATGAATTGTGTTAGCTATCTGCTTGCTTTCTAATGAGAGAAAAAGAGTGTGGAATTGGGTGGATGGGAGTGAGGGGAGCCTCTGGGAAAAGACAAGGAAAAGGAAACTGTCATCAGAATATGCTGTATAAGAACTATTTTTAACTAAAGCTTATCTTATGAAAAAATTATTGCTGAGGTTCCTTCTGGCGAGCCAGTATTTTGACTGAGAGAGCCTAGATTTAGCAATACCAATGGGATCTTCATGTTGTGTATAGGCATGCTTTCTGGGCAATGTTCTCTAAAAAGAACAGTCTCTAGACTGAGCATGAAGAAGAAACAGCAGCTGGCGATGTGCAGTCTGGGGTCTGTTTGGGCTAGGGAGTTTGGAAGTGGAGCCAGAGTGTTCTCAGGAGGGCTGACCCCAGTAACCCTTCCAGGCTGTGTCTTAGCTAGACGTTGGTCAGGAATCCAGGGATTAGAATAGCTTGGTGGGAAGATCAGAAAGACATTTCCTATATGAGCCACTGTATCAAACTTGACAGTCAGAGACAACAGTTCCCTGGAGGACAACCCACTAAAAATATTAGCTTGGGATTAGAGACAAGTGCATGGGGACCAGGTCTCCAGTAATGTCATTTTCAGCCACATGCTATCCAGGGTTACCTGTGAGACAATTGGCAAAATGAAGCAAAACCTTCAAAAAAGATATGACTGAGGACCATGGTGGAGACAGGAAGATCAAAACCTCATGATTACCCCATGATTTTATTATAACCATGAGGCCAGCCTGACTACCTGAGAACCTGTCATAATAAAAAAACAAAGCCCAGTTTGAGTAGCAAATCAGTATGTCAGGTATTTCTCAACAGCGTACTTCAAGTCTGATGGCTGAATTCCAGAAAAGCTGTTTCTTAAGGTTTGATGAGAATGGTATAAAAACTTGGAAGGAGGGTCTGGGAAGGCTCCTTAGCTGGTGAAGTCCTTTTCTGACTAAGTTGGAAGATGCACAAATCTCTAGATATAAATTTCACTATTTAGGAAGCATGTTTATATGTCCATTTAGAAAAACAACATAAATGGGTTCTTCCATAGAGGCCAGGACATTCATAGCCATGGGGTTTGACCATTTTTACAGGAACAGGCTTAAATTACATCTCTCTGATCAAATCAAGAGAGAAATTGCTCAACACCATGAAAAGTTTTGCCACTATTACTCTAGTGAGGGTATCTTATGTGGCAGGACAATATTATAGCATACAGGGTCCAGCACTAGGTAAGTTCAGTGGTGTCTTGCTCATCAGCCTGAGGAAAGGACCTAGAGGAGTCAGGAGCTCCACAAGAAAAGCAACAAAGCCAACCAACCAGAGCCCAGAGGGGCTTGTGGAAACTGAGATGCACCAACCAAGGACCATGCATGGACTGGACCTAGGGTCCCTAAATAGATGTAGCCGATGGGCAGCTCAGGCTTCATGTGGGTCTTCTAGTATGTGGTGCTGGAGCTGTCTCTGACATAGATTTTGTTGTCTGTTTTTTGATCATCTACCCTGCCCACCTCCTGCCCCATGGCAGGGCTGCGTTGCCAGGCCACAGGGGAAGAGGGCTTAATCAAAACTGATGTGACTTGATGAGCTGCAGTGGGTGGGTGGGTGGGTGACTTTCCTTGTCTGAGGAATAGGGGAGGAGCAAGGAAGAAGGGAGAATGGGACTGGGAAGAGAGGACAGAAGGGGGCTATGACTGGGATGTAAAGTGAATAGATAGATAAATAAGCAACTGTGTTAATGTTTCAACTCTGCATGAAAGTGTTCTTGATTTAATTTTTTTATCTTTTAAGAATTTGTTTGTGTGTGTGTGTGTGTGTGTGTGTGTGTGTGTGTGTGTGTGTGTGTGT
>OU015751.1:113517486-113533625 GCA_907169655.1 Acomys percivali
TGTGTGTGTGTGTGTGTGTGTGTGTGTGTGTGTGTGTGTGTGTGTGTACATTCACATCCATGCCCCACTGGACATGTATGGATGTTGAAGGACAACATACAGAGGTTGGTTTCATTTATCAATGAGGTCCCCAAGATGGCATTCAAGTCATTGTGATACTTGGAAAGCTGCTTTACACGCTGAGTCCTCTCACCAGGGCACTGATTTTATGTTCAGTTTCCTATCTTTCATAGCTTCTTGTAAATTCAAATTTTTATTTTAATTTGACTACAATTATTATGGTTGAGATTTCTGATATGAAAGTGTATCAGTGTCAGGCTGTATTAGACTCTTGATTCTTTCCTAAGCAATATTATGCCCTGGTAGAGAATGAATGGCATCTTTCCATTCTCCCCATCTGCACTGTCTCCAGTGCTGTATTTCTGTGTTTCAGATAACCATGTTTCTTTATTTAAATATGTCTGTCTCCAGTACCAACTTTGGGTATGTGATTTTCCTATTTAGAAATTTGTATGTGTATATTTATTTTTATGTGTATGCTTTGTGTGCCAATGGAGTATATTAGAGGTAATTTCTGGAAGTTCATTTTCCAGGAGCCTTCATAAGTGTTGTATTGCTATTTCCTTTTAATTTACTCACCTCCTCCAAGATTGATACGTTACTTTCATAGACTGGTCTGGGTGAGAGTGGAGAATCTATGTGAACTATCCTTGTGTCTCCTTGTTGCATAGATGGATTTATGCCTCTTGTAATTGCTGACAGAAAACACAGTCAAAGAGAGGGGATCCTAGGCTGCCTAGAGCTCTTCATCTTCTATGGGGAGGCTTCCCTCTTCAGGTCCATCATGTGAGTACACACACAGATGGACAAGGGGATTGACTGCTAACCTTGGAAATAGTACATATGGAAAAGAACAGCAAGTATGCTGCCATATCAGTTGTATGGCCTATACTAGGGTGATAAGACATAAAACTGAGGCTCAGCTATCTTTCCTGAAAGACCTTGTTCATTTAAAGGCGGAATTACAACAGAAAAAAAAAAAAAAAAGAAAGAAACGGAGGACATGTGGAAGTTATCCACACATTAGCCTCTGACTTGGCAGAAAAAGTGGAAAAAGTATATATTGGGGTGATGGCTTGTCGGTTCCTAGAGCTGGCAGGATGCATAGGAAAGAGAGTGCAAACTGCATCTCTGCTAATAAGTCCTTCTTCCTTGGAATCCACAGAGTCTATGACTCAATAAAGTATCAGACAATAAGGAGGAGGAAAACAAGGTGAGGGCGGTAGGAGACAACTCCTTTAATACAGCCAGAGGAAAAATCCACAATTCAGGATGAGGATCCCACATCTCCTGAAGAATGACTGTGGATTATGGAAGGCTACATGATGTAGTGTCTTCCATCCATGTCACTACACGCAACACTGCTTTTTATAGGAAACAATAAAGTAAATGATGATATCCTTTGGTGCTGAAACGGGCTTTTGCTAATATTTCTGCTTTAGTATCCCCTTTACATTCGTGACATGTTTGGGATAAAAAATGACAGGAGTTTTACCATTATCTGGAAGAAGGTGTCTTTATATAATGCTAAACCTTGAGTGTCTTATAAATTTGTAAAATTATGAAGAACAAACAGTTTAAAATATATTATTCTCAGGAGCTATATAATTCCTAGATGACACTTCTAATACCTTAAAGGACCCAAGGCCAATAAAACAATGTTTATATACTATTACTAACTGTTGCATCAGTAACACCTATAATTTCCTTGATTTGTTGAGGCAGACTCTAGTAAAAATGTTTTTTTTTAAATCTGTTGCTTTGTGGCCTGAATGAGTAGATGGTTATTTACCCTGGAACTACATACCATTTTTAGAAAGGTAGATCTGAGATGCTAGTTGTACATATAAATACATATATGCACACATACATACATACAATATTATATGGGCTCAATAGGTTACATTTAGGAATGTATATCTACAAATCATAACAATTGATGAAAACGAAAAGGCTATAAATTTGGAGGAGAGCAGGGAGGGCTCTTTGAGAGAGTTTAGAGGGAGGGAAGAGAAGTAAAAATGTTCTAATTAAAATACAATCACAAGGGCTGAAGAGATGGCTCAGCCATTAAAAGGCTAGGCTCACAACAAAAAATATGAGTCTGGTTCCTAGCACTCACGGCTGTCTCTCCAGACCCCCAGTCTCCAAAATTATAATCACAAAAATAAAACAAAAAAGTCTTAGTATATTTAAAGGTATCCGTAATTACAATAAACATAGATAGACATATTTTGCTGAATACTTTAAAAATTACTTAACCCTATCAAGGAGATTGTGATGTTTTAATACTTCTTAATAGTTTTATATGTTTGTTTTTTTAAAAGATTACAGAATTTTGTGTCTTCATGAGCTTTATGTTCTACATTGCTCTTGACACAAATTCTTTCAGATTTTTTCCAAGCAATGAACAAAAGGTTTAGAGAGTACAGACCAAAAATGTAACAAAACTACCAACCTTACTTTCTCCTTAACTTGTATTTATTGAAAATCTGCCAGCATGAAATCTTTTGAATGCAAGAAAACGTAAGAAGATTATAGCAACAAGGAAGAATGAGTCTACCATTTACAAACTCCGTGGAAAGACTAGATTGGAAAAGTGTGATTCTAAATTCATTTCCATACTGTTTCTATTATGTATGTTCCTGGGGTTCAGAATATCAGATAAACGGGAGCTACATTTTATACAATACGAACTTTTTCATTATATCCTGGAAAGAAAAAAAAAGGCAATTGTAACACAAGAAAAATGAGATCAACACTTCTTATGATTATTACATATGAATAAAGGGTTAAGGTTTAGGCCAGAATTTAGCAAATCCACATGCTTAGCTAAAAGTCACTTCATGGGCCATGCTCCCAGAGAGCCACTTACCTTATCTGAATAAAAACTTCATGAATAACTGTAATTTAGTCTATTTAAGTTATTTAAAACTCTACTGATTGGATAGTGGATAACTTTTTAAAACATCTCTTTGTTGCTTATTTGTCTCAAATACAAATACTGACTGTATTTGGAATATCCTGGGAGCATACCTCCACACTTAACTGAGAGATTTAGATGGGTAGTGAAGACCTGCCTTGAATGTGGGTGGAATAATCCCAAGGACTAGGGTTCCAGACTAAATGAAAAGGGATGAACCTAGGAAACCAGGAGAACGCCTCCATTGCCTGGTTTTGTTACCTGATTGCAGACATGTGTTGCAGGCCAGCTTGCCCACGTGCCACCATACTGTCTTGCCATGTTGGGCGGCATCTTGTTTATATCGTGAACTGAAATAAGCCCCCTTTCCTTTAAGCTGCTTCTTCTGAAGTATTTTGTCATTGTAAAAAAGCAGATTAGACATAAAGTAATGAGTTTATAGTGCTTCATGATTTAAATAACAGGTCTCTAGGGATTTACTTCCATAATTGTGTTGCTTTTATAGGTTTTGTTGTTGTTACTGCTTCATGAGTCTCCATTTTATACTAGTTGATTTTAATACTCCATTTTAAATATTTTTCTGTGTTCTCACATAGTTTATTTTAGAAAACATACATTCTATCTGTGTGTCTGTCGCCTCAGTCTCATCTGTCTCTTGAATTTATGAGATAAGGGACCCACAAAACCTGTACTTGATTTTTACTCAAATACTTAGATTCAAGATGCAGTGCTTCTCTTTTTTTAGGATAGAGTTTCACCAGCTATTAAGAAGGAGAAATTAAAGCTCTACCTCCCCCATAGAGTCACTAGACAGAAAAGCGAATTCTTTCTTTCTCCCTCAAATCTATCCTTAAAACCTGTCTAACGTGGACTCCTTAATCCAAGGTCACACCTGCCCTTTGGTGATTCATTCTGTGTACCCACTTGGTTCATCTAAGTTCCTTGACATTCTAAACTCAAGATAATCTTCCTTCAGGTGCAAATATGAACACAAAACATGTGTCTCCTCCCTTCTTCCTACATTTGTTCTTGCTCTCAATTGTCCTTTGCTCTCTTGTGTTTCTAGACCAAAGTTCAAAGATCCAAATTACTGACTTGAGTCTTTAAGGGGCACTGACATTACAATGCTCCTGCACCTCATTGCCCTTCCTGAGGACCCACTACCTGAAATTCTCCATGTCCAGAGCTTGGCCTTATGACTTCTTGTATGACTGTACATTTGACCTCTTTCTGTTTTCTGCTTGATTGGTTACCCACTGCTCATTGATCACGTCCTACCTTTGTCATGGCTTACTCAAGAAATCCTTCTCTGACCTTTGGGACTAGACAAAACACCATCAGTGCTCTGTGGTGTTTTTGCTGGTTTGTTTGCTTGTTTTCCTATTGCTGTAACAACATCGGAGCTTTATGTCTCACTCGGGGTTGTTTGATTCATAATCCTCACTCACTGGAAAGTAAGTTAGGTAACTATTAGGGATCAAGTCTAGATTTCTCTGTCTTGTAGCAATGCATGTCATGCAGATTTGCTACCTTGCTTTCTGCATGATGTGATTAAATGAGCAAGCAATGTAATTAAACTGGAGAAAGTTTCCATATCAAAGTAACTAAGTAGGAGAGCGTTCCCATCTCAGATTTTTGACAAAGGTTTAAATCTCCCAGAATACTAATGAGTAAAGAAGACAAATGGAAAGTGTCTGTCACCTCTCATTAACCTTGTCCTGCCACTGTGAGAATGCAAGGGGCACCTGTGAGTCACTTACAGCCTATTTTCCCATAACAGTTAAGACTGCCCTTCTTCAGATGAATGTGTTAAACCTAGGCAGGGAGAAGCCAGAGTGGCTCCTAGGCTCTAGGTTTGGAGAGATTGCAGCCAAACTATGTTTTCAGTCCACTAACTCAAGGCTGAGAGGGATTCCAGATTGAGTTTAAGTTCCATACGCCATGCATAATTCTCACTTAAACTGATAAAAGAAGTCTACTAGTTGGATTAAATATATGGAAACAGATTTTTAGGTGGAAATATGTTCTATAAATGTTATAGTTATTTGTCAACTGTTTTATTTGTCCCTATATCTGAACATAAAGAAATAGCATGTTTTGTATATTCTTCCATCATCCCAAGGCAAGCAGTGACTGATGAATTCATAAAGACTGAAATCACCTCTTGCTATTTTAGGAAAGAGGGTGTTGCTATTTTATTTAAAGGTCATTCTAAAAGCTACAAAGTATATCTAGGAGAATACTGATATTTTTTACTAAGGAAACACATTCAGTATTAGGCTTGGCAAAGAGTCAAGGGCTTAATACTGCCTGATTGCTGCAGCCATAGGATTGCTTCTACACGGGCTAGTCAGCACTGCTAGAATGACACCCTGTGGCTGGATAGATCAATAGCAGAATTGTCATGTCATAATCTCCTGTGATCTTGTAGGGAATGAAATGGTTGTTATAAAATGCATTTAAGTAAAACATATAGACAAAAAAAATGACTTTAGTGACTAGAACAGACAAAATTGGATTAACAATAGCAAATATTTTTGCTTAAGATAAGAACTATGTCAAAATGCATCATAATATGTGGCACCAACTTACAACATGAGTGGGTAAGTATTTCTCCTCTAAAAAGAACTCATGCCACTGTATCGTATTGGCAACCCCAAGTATGTGTTCACCTCTACAGTTATACAGGGAGCCTCTAGACAATACTGTGTCATTTGCAGAAGGCCTGTGAGCAGCACTTGTTTTATAATTATGAGAACTGAAGGTCAGTAAAGGTTAAGTCTTCCTTCGTCTTCTGGCTAATCAAATGCTTGCAATGCACTCTGCTTTAAAGGCCCTAGGCTTTAAAATCTATTGCTTTATTTCCAGAACTTCTAATATAATGATGGTATTTATTAATTATAAATTCAGACCTTGAATGGGAGATAATTTGAAATATTGCCTCTGTTAATAAAAAGAAAGAAGAATTTTTGGTGCCAGAAAGTATGATATCTCCAGACTAGCATTCCTTCCCTCTCTTTCTTATCTCTCTGTGTGCAATCAATATTATTGATCTTCATGACTGGTCCACACCTATATCCCTGGGGTTCTGGTTCATTGCAAATACTTGTGGACTTCTGAACATTCAAGGAATTACTATCTGGGCATCTCAGATGACAGTGAGTCACTGTAATGTCAAACTTTATCATATGAATAATACTTTTAATTTTTAAAATGATTCTTGCCATTTAGTTTTCATCTGTTCACCCTTTTAGGTGCATGCTCATAATGAGATAGTGTTCCTTACTATGTTCTGGACTCAAAACAGCAGTCACAGAAGAGTAGGTATATTGTTAGCTTGGTCCTAAATTATCCATACAAGATAACTAAAATAAGAACAATCCAGGCATTTGCACAAGTTCTTACATTCAATTTATGTGCACTTAACATAAGAATTGGTTTTGATCCAATTTCTTTATGGCTTAAATGTTCATCTCAATGTCATAAAAAGCAAAATTGTTACAAAAGCATGTATATTATCCCGCCTTTTATGCATGATTCTGATTGAGTATACAATTTAAAATATTGAAGTAGACAAAAGAAACTATCATGTTTTAAATGTCACTCCCTGGGACCTGCACATCAGAGAGCTAGTAGAAAAACCAGGCATGTGGGAGAGTTTTGTTTCTCAGTTGCTAACTATAAGCAGCTTCCTAATTATCCCAAGTCCCCTGTGCACCCTTTCCTTGATCTTTAAATCCATCCATGGATTATGTCATCTGGGTATTAAAAGGCTTGAAAACTTATTCAAATACTCATTTTAACTTCAAATGTTTTTCCTCTTTATCGTATTTTGAATGAAAATCGAGTTCCTGTCTACATGGCTTCTATCTTGGCATATGTAAAAGTTGATTAAGTATTTAATTTTTATAACTTATTTTCCCTCACATTGCTGACCAAATATCTGATGAGATGTGAAAAGAGAAAATATCAAGAGATACAAATTGTCACCTCTAGCTCTCACTGCTTTGCTGCCATTTTGTTGTCTCCTCAGTTCACAAGAGTGTCGACTGTATCAGGGCTGTTTATAGTGAGAACAGAAAAATGCATTAAGCTATACTCAATGGCTCCCAAGATCCAAGCTCTCAATCTTCTCATCAGGTTATTCATATTGCCTTAACTTTGCAAGGAACCGAACTGTCCAAGGCACTCTCTAATGACCAATTCTTAGTTATTGCCAAATACAAAGCTTTGGCTCCTGTACTCTCAGTTCTGAGCCCATGAACAAACCTCCAACCTACAAGTGCCAACACAGCAACTCCCTGAAACACCTAGGAGCCACACTAACAAGAATATCATTAGAGAAGAGAAATTAGCAAACAAAATAAAACACTTGATCAGATACTGCTGGTGAGCTCTGGTGCTCCGTTATGTTTGGAGTTTCACTTTAAGATGGCTGGAGCTTCCTTTACCATAGCTCACATTAAAGATTCTTTGGTGAATTCCAACTGTGGCCCAAATGCTGCAGCAATGAAAGCCAATTGCCTTCTCTTAAAATAAGATATGAAATACGGCTTTTACTGTACTACAGAACAACAGGAATAAAAACTGCATGGTACTGGCATAGAAACAGACTGGCAGGTCAGTGTAATCAAATTAAGACCCAGAAATAAATCTACATGTCTACGGACACTACATTTTTGACAAAGAAGCCAAAACTATATAATAGAAAAAATATAGTATCTTTAACAAACGGTGCTGGTGTAACTAGATGTCTACATGTAGAAAAATGCAAGCAGATCCATATTTACCATCCTGTAAATATCTCAAGTCCAAGTGGATCAAGGACCTTAGCATAAAACCAGAAACATTAAAGAGAAAGTGGGGAAGAGCCTGGAACTCATTGGCACAGAAAACAACTTCTTGAACAGAACAACAGCAGCTCTATGATCAACAAGTAATAAATGGAACCTCATGAAACTGAAAAGATTCTGTAAAGTAAATGACACTGTCAAGAGAAAAAAATGACAGCCAACAGACAAGGAAAAGACCTTCACCAACCCTACATCTGACAAAGGGCTAATATCCAAAATATATAAAGAATTCAGGAAATTAAACACCAACAATCAAACAATTCAATTTTCAAATGGGGTACAGAGCGAAACAGAAAATTATCAGCAGAGCATCCTTGAGTGAACAAGAAGCACTTAAAGAAATGCTCAACCACTTTAGTCCTCAGGGAAATGTAAATCAAGAGGCCTCTGAGATTTCATCTTACAGCATCTTCGACATCGGCATGTCTAAGATAAAAAAATCCAAGTAACAGCACATTTTGGGGAGGGTGTAGAGAAAGGGGAACACTCCTCCATTGCTGGTGGAAGGCTACCTTGGAAACCACTTTGGAAACCAATCTGGAGGTTTTTCAGATAATAGAAAGAGCTCTACCTCATAACCAAGCTATACGACTCCTGGGCGTATACCCAAAAGATGCACCACCATACAGGAAGGACATTTGCTCAGCTGTGTTCATAGCAGTTTTATTTGTAATAGCCAGAATCTGGAAACAACTTAGATGTCCTTCCACTGAAAGAAATAATGGCTTTTAAGCAGGAGCAAAGAAATCCCATTACCAAGTGTTAGTTTTTCTGTACTCTTATCTATAATATACTGACACTCAGGCTCAACTGCCAGTTGCTCATGGTAATTATTGGGACTTGACTGAGGTTAACTGCTTTTGCCTCAAGTTTCCAAATTCCATAATTTCAGCTGTCTCTGTGACTCTTTGCATTGAACACTTATTTGGGATGGAGTATGTGTTAAATATGACTTTTCAGGGACCTAGGACATTCTAGTTTATCTATATATGGGTTCACCTTAAGTATAAATTTGAAACATACCCTCTTGTTTTCAGTTTGGTCTGTGTTTATGTAATTCAAGAGATTCTTTTTCTGCCTTTCTGAAAGTGTACTATCATCTGTGACAAGACATAGCCTAGTGGCATCTGCTGCCCACACATATAACTTTATTAAGATGTAATATCATGATATTATAAGATATCTTTTTTCATAATTTTTTTGTTTTTAAAATTTCTGTATTCACTTTACATCGAGATTGTAACACCCCCTCCCATTTCCCCGTTTTGCACACACTTCCTTTCAGTCTCCCCTCTTCTTCTCCTCAGAGTAGGGAGGGGCAACAGATACCAATCCTCCCTAGCACATTAAATTGCTGCAGAACTAGGTGGATAATCTCCCACTGAGGCAAGACAAGGCAACCATGTTAGAGAAACAGGATCTAAAGGGAGTCATCAGAGTCAGAGAGGGCCCTGCTCCAGTTGTTGGAGGATCCACATGAAGACCAAGCTGTACATCTGCCACATATGTGCAGTGGGGACCAGGACCGGTCCATGAATACTTTTTGGTTGGTGGTTCAGTCTATGTGAGCACATGGGCCCAGATTAGTTGATACAGTAGGTCTTGTTGTGAGGTTCTTGAGCCTTCCAGCTCCTTCAGCTGTTTCCACAACTCTTTCACAGGACTCCTAAGGCCTTTCTAATGGTTGGCTGTGTATCTCTGCATCTGTTTCCATCAGCTGCTGGGTGAATCCTCTAAAAGGAGCAATGCTAGGCTCCTGTCTATAAGCAAAGTAACATTAATAGTATCAGGGATTGGTTCTCATGCATGGGATGGGTTTCAAATAGGGCCATTCTTTTGTTAGCCTTTCTCCTCAATCTTTGTTCCAGCACATCTGGTAGGCAGGGTAAATTTTGGGTGGAAGGTTTTCTGGGTGGGTTGGTGTCCATCTCCCTTCACTGGAAGTTCTTCCTGGCTACAGGAGGTAGCCACTTCAGGCTCCATATTTCCCATTGTTTGGAGTCTCAGCTAGGGTGACCCTCATAGACTTCCTGGGGCCTCCCTAGAGATGCCCCCACCTCTGACTTTCATTCTCTCACCCTCTCCTCTCTTCACTCCTACTAATCCTAGCCCCTACCCTTTCCTCCTGTCCCCATACCTTCTACTCAGTTCCCTAACTTCATCCACCTCCAATGTCCATTTTATTTCCCTCTCTAAATGACATTCAAGCATCCTTCCTTGGGCCCTCACTATTATGATTTGCTGAAGGACGCAGAGGCAGGAGAAACAAGGCTCCTTAAAAATTCAATTTTTGACTGTATGAGAAATTTATACATGCATATAATGTGTTTTGATCAAAATCCTCCATCAAGTGCCCCCCCAATTCTTTCTCAGCCACTGCCACTTTCCCTATCTGTATTTTGTTGTTTATTTTTAATTAATTAATTCTCTGTAGATCCCAATTGTAACCCTCTCCCTCCTCTTGTCCCTGTCCCTCACTCCTTACCTCTTTCCTATCCCCTCTCCTATTCCTCAGAAAAGGGGAGCCCCAACACCACCCCACCCCAACACATCATGTCCCATCAGGATTAAGCATATTCTCATCCCCTGTGGCCTTGTGAGTCCTCCCTGCCAAGGAGAAGTGATCAAAAAGCAAGCAACAGAGTTCATGTTAGAAACAGCCCCCACTCCCCTTATTAGGGGCCCACACAAACCATGAGCTGCCCATCAACCACACCTGTGTAGGGGATCCAAGTCCAGTCTATGCATGGTCTTTAGTTGGTGCTTCAGTCTCCGCAAGCCCCTCTGAGGCCTGGTTAGTTGGCTTAGTTAGTTTTCTTGTGGAGCTCCTGTCACCTCTAGGTCTCTTTATCCTTCCCCCCATTTTTCTACAAGACTCTCAATGCTTCATTCAATGTTTGGCTGTGAGTCTCAGCATCTGTTTTGATCTGCTGCTGGGTGGAGCCTTTCAGAGGACAGCTGTGTTAGACTCCTGTTTGTGAGCCTGGAAAAATATTGTTAATAGTGTCAGGGGCTAGTTCTCTCCCATGGGGTGGGTCTCAGGTTGGGCCAGGCATTGGTTGGACACTCCCTCAATCTCTGCTCTATCTTTATCTGCTGATCTTGTAGGCAGGATAAATTTTGGGTCAAAGTTTTTGTGGGTAGGTTGGTGTTCCCCTCCATCTACTAAGAATCTTATCTAAGAGGGTATCCTTTTAGGATTAACATAGTGAAAACAACCATCAATGCAATTCCCATAAAAATACCAACATTATTTTGTACAGACCTTGAAAGATCAGTTTTAAACTTAATATGGAAAAACCAAAAACCCAGAATATCTAAAACAATCCTATATAATAAAAGAAGTTATAAAGGTATCCCCATCTCTGACTTCAAGCTATAGGATAGAGTGATCGTAAGAAAAACTGCATGGTACTGGCATAGAAACAGACTGGTTGGTCAATGGAGTCAAATTGAAGACCCAGAAACAAACCCACATACCTACAGACACTTGAATTTTGACAAAGAAACCAAAACCATACAATGAAAAAAGAAAGCAAATAGTTCTGGTCTACCTAAATGTGCGTGTATGTGTGTATATATATATATATATATATATGTGTGTGTGTGTGTGTGTGTGTGTGTGTGTGTGTGTGTGCAAATAGATCCATATTTGTCACCCTGTACAAAACTCAAGACCTAGTGGATCAAAGACCTAAGCATAAAACCAAAGACATTAAATATATTACAATAGAAAGTGGGGTAGAGCCTTGTACTTTGGTTTTTTTTTTAACTCACTGTGTCCAGTGAGTGCTGCCTTTGTTGACATGAGTGTAGGACTAACTACTGGAATATTTATAGTTTCACTAGGAACACATTTCTGATGAAAACTGACAGCTTCTCTCAGTTGCCACTGACTCCAGAGTCCTTATCCTTTCCATGTTGTCAAAGCCTCTATCAATTAATATGTGCAAAGGCCCTGTCTGGTCTGCCCAGGCTTTCCTTGTAGAGGTCTCCTTCCTTTGGATCATACTGTCTTCCTGTTCCTTCTTCCTCAATGATTTCTGAGCCTTGATGTAGGGTTGTGATATAGATGAAACATTTAGACCTGCATATTTCACAGTCTTATATCAATTTCAATCTCTGAAGAAAAAAAAGATTCTCAGATGAGTTTTAAAAGATGCTTATACTACCGAAATAAGGGTAGGAACTTGGTGGGTGAGCAATGTGTTTCTAGTTCCATTTATAAGAAGGCTAGTGTTAGGTTCTCCCCTAACGCTTAGGGAAGTACGAGACTTTGACACAGTTAAAGTACCAGGTATTAATTCATTTTGAGACCAGGTGTGAATTTTGAATCCAATCAGAATGTTCCCTTCATAACATTCATGCACTGGCTGGCAAATCTCACCTGACTGATCTGTGATTGCAGTTCACAGGGTTCACAGATGAGAGAGATTGACAATTACTTCTCTCTCCCTATATCATTCACAGATTAGTCTAGTGGGAATAAAGCTCCATTGTTAGTATAAGCCTTATTTGAGTAAGTCCTCTGACTCAAGCTTGTGGTATCTTCAGCAATAGGGTCTTGCTATCAAGTGCTGGCAAGCAACCAAGAACAATGGGAATAATTTGAAACGTGAGGTATCTACAAGATGTCAGTAATCATCAACTTGGAAGGGGCAACAAAGGAAGCTTCAAGTATGAGTAATGAGGTACATCTAATTGAATTCCTGGCCAGAGGGGTGCCATGGGAACCACAAAGAACCCAGGCTCTTGCCAAAACTATAGGTTGCTCTCCAAAAGCTGGCAACAAGGTCCTATTGCTGAAGATAACACCTACACAACTCATTAAGCACAGGAAAGTCAATATGATGCCTATATAAAGACTTCATCCCTACTTTCTGGCATCTTTGGTACAGGAAGGTACTCAGTATGCTACTAAAGAATAAATGAAAATATCAACCCAGCCACAAAACTGTTGATCTACAATGCTGTCTTGCATGCAAAATATGCTAATGGAATGGTGGCACAAAGCTTGTGGAAATAAAAAGAAAAAAAAAAAAAGAAGCAAAACAATATCTGATTTGACTTGACTCACTCCACATGATGGAAGCCATACCCAACACTGTTTGGTTGACCAAGAACCTGAGATTAGTTAGCTCAGGGACATAGGGTTATACTAAATACTGCTGTTCTACTAAAATGGCATAGCAATACAATAACTCCTAAAGACATTCTACTGTACTCAAAGATCAGTGCCTTCACCATCAGAGAAGCTTCCTTCTGCAGCAGATGAAAACAAATACAGAGACCCGCAGTCAGACATTGTATAGAGTTTGGGATCTTGGAACACAGGAGATCTCCACCAATTACATTCTCTCAGGCTCAGGGAACCCTAGAGAATATGAGGAAGAGAGAGTGTAAGAGCCAGAGGGGATGGATAACAACAAGGAAACAAATGCCCTATAAATCAATGCAAACGTGAACTCACAGAGACTGAGAAAGCAGGCACAGGGCCTGCATGGGTCTGCACCAGATAGAGTCTTAGAACTGAAAGATGAAGAGGACACAAGCCCCTATCTTCAATCCAGAAACAATATCCAGTTGATAATCACTTGCAAATGAAAATTTAGTTCCATCAAGGGAGTCGCTCTGGGGAGACAAACTACTTATAAGGATAGGCTGCCTGCCTCATAGTAGACAGCCATTAGAAACTAACTCAGTGGCAACTTTTGGAGGCTCCTTTTCTTACAATGTCATGTCAGGGATTTTAAAAATCTTAATTTTTATTTTTATGTTTTTTTTTCTTTTTATTTTACAGATCCTTTGGGAATGTTTTTATCCCTTCCAGCTTAGGTTTTTTTTTTTTTATGGATTCATGTGTGACAGAAAGAGTATATCTCTGTTTCTTTTGTCTTTTATTGGGCTTTTTTCCTTCTGTTGGTTTTGTCTGTACTATTCCAATGTGCTTCTTTTTGTAATACCATACCAATCATATCATATCATATCTTATCTGGGATATGATATGGGAGAGTGAAATGGAGGCGAAACATAATTGGGATATAGTATGTGAGGAAAGACTATTTCCAACAAAAAGAAAAACAAAAAAAGAGGCCTACCCTTCCAGGCACTAGATATTTTTTTATTTGTTAGCTAAATGGCATAGGGGAGAGACATTCACAATCTATTTTATAGTCCCTCTACTGGAACTCTTTTTATGCACATGTATGTGTATATTTTAGGAATCTTTTACTATAGTAGGTTTCCATATAGCTTTCTCAATAGTTCTTATGTGCCATTATGTATTACATATTTTAAATATTAATAAATACAATATAGATCAGTTCTTTGAGTTTCTAATGTGACCACACATGAAAATAATTATGTTCAGAAATAAACTCATTCTTTTAGCTTCTAATTATTAATACCACAATCAGAGAATCACGAACATTTATTTATTTATTTATTTTATTAATTCATTCATATTACATCTCAATAGTTATCCCATCCCTTGCATCCTCCCATTCCTCCATTCCTCCCTCTCTCCCATTTTCCCGTTACTCCCCTCCCCTATGTCTGTAACTGAGGGGGACCTCTTCCCCTGTATATGCTTATAGGGTATCAAGTCTCTTCTTGGTAGCCTGCTGTCCTTCCTATGAGTGCTACCAGGCCTCCCCATCCAGGGAACATGGTCAAATATGGAGCACCAGAGTTCATGTGAAAGTCATATCCCACTCTCCACTCAATGGTGGTGAATGTTCTGTCCATTGGCTAGATCTGGGTTGGGGTTCAATGTTTACTGCATGTATGAGAATCACATAAATTAAAAGAAGTGAATTTTAAAAATGAAATCAAGTACAAAATTGTGTTATTCAAAAAAATTTTCCCTGCTGTCTAAAAACCTCACAGTATATTTTAAGCATAATGAGTTTTTAACTACATATGAATAGAGTGTGGCCTCGTGATCCAGGCCTTTTACTTCTAGATACTAGGACATTTCAGGGTTGAAAATTAAAGGCTTGCATGGTATATGAAGTGAGTTTAGAGTCAGCCTTGGCAACATAAAGCCAACTGTAAAGGCTGGAGAGATGGCTTAGTGGCCTGAGCACTGGCCTTGAAAGCATGAAGGGTTGAGTTCAAACACTCTGAGCCCACAGGCATCTGAGCAGGGTGGCATGCCCCTATGATGCCAGTCTCAGAGCAAGATGGACGATGAGGACAAAGAAATGCCCTGGAAGTGCCGGGGACAACTAGCCTGGTGGCAAAATAAGAGACCCTCTGTCGAACAAAGATAGAGTTCTGGGTGACTATTCAGGTAGAAAACTTAGGAGTTTTCTTCTTAGGGGTTAAGATGTTTTTAGGTATACATAGATGTTTTAAGTTGATAATGACAATACGTGATGGAGATTGATTTACATTCATAATTTTACACGCACTGAGATAGGAAAGATGTTTTCTTCAAGGCTGTCAATTACAAATAACTAAGAGTGAAAAATTTATATAATTTCTGACTGTGTAATGGTTCTTCTTGCTATAGGTAATGTATTATATATACATGTAATGATATAAATTATATGTAAAAGTAAAAGAATAAATAAAAAAAGAAATGAAAGCTCCACCTGTATTTGCTTTTTACCCTCATCCAAACACCAGGTCATAAAATGCTTGCAAATGGCCTTAGCCATCTTTGTTACTAAAATCCTATTAAGAAGCTATTAGAGATTGAAGTAATCAAAGCCTTATTTGTAAAACTAAAGCTAAAATTTCAAAATAAATAATAAGTGGATCCATTTTCACAGTCTGCAGATTTGTCTTCTAAATATTTTCCCAAAGATAAAAGTTATTGGAATGCCACATAGTCAGGCAAATAGAGTAAACCCAGGGACCATGGAAACAACTTACACATACACTTGCCACAAGAGTAGATCTTCTCATTGCATCTTTCTTTAAAAATGTATTACTTCACATAAAAACAGTTAGAAGAAACAATTATCTTTCTGACACTCTGAATTCTTTTCGTTGATTTTCATTCCTCATCTTGGACATATTTGCCATGTATTCAGGTTTAAGAGGTAGGCTTATAGATCATCTTAGCAAGCTGGGACTCTGTTATTCAGAGAAAATGATGACTGCTAAGTTCTATTTATGCAAATTTTCCTTCCTTTCTTCCTTCCTTTTCTTTCCTCTCCCTTCATTTTTTCCATCCTCCCTGCCTGTCTTTTCTATATTTATTATCTATTTGTGTGTGTGTGTGTGTGTGTGTGTGTGTGTGTGTGTGAGAGAGAGAGAGAGAGAGAGAGAGAGAGAGAGAGAGAGAGAGAGAG
>OU015751.1:113533884-113582503 GCA_907169655.1 Acomys percivali
TCTCTCTCTCTCTCTCTCTCTCTCTCTCTCTCTCTCTCACACACACACACACACACACACACACACACACACTTCCAATCCGTTTTGTTCAGTTCAAATCTGTTCAGTTTCCTTTCAGTATAGCTCGTGCTGGCATATATTTGTCATTTTCCTCATACAGCCCAGCCGGACGTTGGTAGTTATTTGGTGCTTTTTGCTTTGTGAATTTTTTCTTTTCTTTCTTTCTTTCTTTCTTTCTTTCTTTCTTTCTTTCTTTTTTTTTTTTTAACTTTTTTGTGGTCTTGGGTTTTTTTTTATTGTTTTGTTTTGTTTGTTTGTTTTTTATTGGTTTGTGTGTTTGTTTTTTATTTAATTTATTCAAATTACAGGTCAATTGTTATCCCATCACTTGTATCCTCCCGTTTCTCCCTCCCTCCCGCTTTCACCCTATTCCTCTCCCCTAGGTCTATGACTGAGGGGGACCTCCTCCCCCACTATATGGTCATAGGCTATCAAGTCTCATCTTGGTAGCCTGCTTATTCTTTCTTTGAGTGCCAACTGGCCTATCCACCAAGGGGAAGTGGTCAAATATAGGGCACCAGGGTTCATGTCAGAGTCAGTGCCCACTCTCCACATAATTGTGGAGAATCTCCTGTCCATTGGCTAGATCAGAGTAGGGGTTCGATGTTCACTACTTGTATTGTCTTTGGTTAGTGCAATAGTTTGAGCAGAGTCCCTTGGGCCCCCATCCACCCATCATGATGTTCTTCTTGTAGGTTTCTAGGACCCTCTGGATTCTTTTATTTTCCCATCTCCTATATTTGTCTTACCTAGAGTCTCAGTAGGATGTCCTCACATCTATCCCAGTCTCCTGGTAAGATTTTCATCGGGCATGCCTTTTGGGCTAGTGCCCAATTATGTGAGTATATACCATGTGAGTCTTTCTGCTTCTGGGTTAACTCACTCAGTATGATCATTTTTCTAGTTCCATCTATTTGTCCACAAATTTCTGGATTTCCTTTTTTTTATTAGCTAAGTAGTATTCCATAGTGTAATTTTACCACAGTTTCTTTATCCATTCTTCAACTTAGGGACACTTAGGCTGTTTCCAGGTTCTGGCTATTATGAATAAGGCTGCTATGAACATGGTTGAGCATATGTCCTTGTTGTGTGGTGCTCCAGTATCTCTCCATTTAATTTGATGTTGGCTATTGTCCTGCTGGATATACCCTTTATTATGTTTAGGTATGTGCCTTATATCCCTGATCTCTCCAAAACTTTAAACATTAATGGATGTGGGATTTTGTCAAATGATTTTTCTGCATCTAAGGAGATGACCATGTGGTTTTTCTTTCAGTTTGTTTATATGGTGGTTTACATTGATGGATTTCCATACATTAAACCATCATGCATGCCTGGAATGAAGCCTACCTGGTCACTGTAAATGATATCTTTGATATGTTCTTGTATTCGTTTTGCTGGTATTTTGTTATATGTTTTTGCGTCAATGTTCAGAAGAGAAATTCATCTGAAATTCTCTTTTTTTGTTGGGTCTTTGTGGAGTTTAGGTATCAAGGTGATTGAGACCTCAGGATAAATTTGGTAATGTTCCATCCATTTCTATCTTTTGGGGTAGCTTGAAGAGTATCTGTATTAGGTCTTCTTTGAAGGTCTGGTAGAATTCTGCACTGAAACCATCGGACCTAGGCTTTCTTTGGTTGGGAGACTATCAATGATTACTTCTATTTCTATAGGAGAAATAGGACTATTTAATTTGTTTATCTGATCTTGATTCAATTTTGGCAAGTGGAATCAATCAAGAAAATTGTCCATTTCCCTTAGATTTTCAAATTTTGTGGCATATATGTGTTTAAAGTAGGATCATATGATTTTTTGTATTTCTTCATTGTCTTTGTTATGTCTCCCTTTTCTTTTTTTTCATAGCAGCTTTATTTATTTATTTTATTCATATTACATCTCAATGGTTATCTCATCCCTTGTATCCTCCCATTCCTCCCTCCCTCCCATTTTCCCCTTACTCTCCTCCCCTATGACTGTTCCTGAGGGGGACTTCCTCCCCCTTTATATGCTCATAGGGCATCAAGTCTCTTCTTGGGAGCCTGCTATCGTTCCTCTGAGTGCCACCAGGCCTCCCCATCCAGGGGACGTGGTCAAATATGAGGCACCAGAGTACGTGTGAAAGTCAGACCCCACTCTCCACTCAACTGTGGAGAATGTCCTGTCCATTGGCTAGATCTGGGTAGGGGTTTGAAGTTTACCACCTGTATTGTCCTTGGCTGGTGCCATAGTTTGAGTGGGACCCCTGGACCCAAATCTGCCTATTATAATGTTCTTCTTGTAGGTTTCTAGGACCCTCTGGATCCTTCTACTTTGCCACTTTCCCATGCTTCTCTCCCTTTTAAATTCTGATTTTGTTAATTTGGATAGTGTCTCTCTGCCTTTTAGTTAGTTTGGCAAACTGTTTGTCTATCTTGTTGATTTTCTCAAAACACCAGCTCCCGGTCTTGTTGAATCTTTAGATTGTTCTCTTTGTTTCTAATTTATTGATTTCAGTTGTGAGTTTGATTATTTCCAGATGTCTATTCCTCTTGGGTCTTTCTTCTTCTTTTTTTAGGGCTTCCAGATGTGTCATTAAGTTGCTTGTATGTGATATTTCCAATTTCTTTATAAAGGCACTTAGTGTTATGAATTTTCCTTTTAGTACTGTTTTCAATGTGTCCCACAAATTTGGGTATGTTGTTCCTTCATTTTCATTGAATTTTAGGACATATTTAATTTCTTTATTTCTTCTATGACCCAGGTGTCATTAGGTATAGAGTTGTTTAGTTTCCACGTGTGTGTAGGCTTTTTTGTTATTTCTATTGTTGTTGTTGAAGTCCAGCCTTAGATCATGGTGATCTGATTGGATACAAGGTATTGTTTCAATTTTTTTGTATCTGTTGAGGCTTGCTTTGTGACCTACTATGTGATCAGTTTTGAAGAAGGTTCCATAGGGTGCTGAGAAGAAGGTATAATCCTTTGTGTTTGGGTGAAAAGTTCTATAAATATGTTAGATCCATTTGATTCACAACATTGGTTAATGACATTATTTCTAGGCTTCGTTTCTGTTTCAATGACCTATCCTTCAGTGAAAGTGGGGTGTTGAAGTCTCCCACTGTTAATGTGTCGGGATTGATGTGTGGTTTAAGCTTTGTTAATAGTTCTTTTACAAATGTGGGTGTCCTTGTATTTGGAGCATAGATGCTCAGAATTGTGATGTCATCTTGGTTGAATTTACCTTTGATGAGTATGAAGTGTCCTTCCTAGTCTTTTTTGATTGTTTGGTTGAAAGTCTATTTTATTAGATATTAAAATGGCTACACCAGCTTGCTTCTTGTGACTATTTGCTTGGAATATTTTTTCCCAGCCTTTTATGCTGAGGTAATGTCTGTCCTTGTGTGGGAGATGTGTTTCTTCAATGCACAAGAATGTTGGATCTTGTTTATGCATCCATTCAGTTAGTCTGTGTCTTTTTATTGGAGAATTGAGAACATTGATGTTGAGAGTATTAATGACCAGTGACTGTATAGTTCCTTAATTTTTGATGTTGCTTGCAGTATAGAGTTTGTGTGGTTGTATTTTTGTGATGGTGTAGTTATCTATTTCCTGTGTAGTTTTGGTTGTGGCTTTTCCCTTTGGGGTGGAGTTTTCCTTCTAGTAACTTCTGTAAAGCTGAATTTGTGGAAAGGAACTGTTTGAATTTGTTTTTGTCATGGAATATTTTGTTTTTTCCGTCAATGGTTATTGATAGTTTCACTGGGTATAGTAGCCTGTCCTGTCATCTGTTGTCTCTCAGGGTTTACAGGACCTCTGTCCAGACCCTTCTGGCTTTTATGGTCTCTGCTGAGATGTCGGTTATAATTCTGATAGGTTTGCCATGGTATATTACTTGGCCTTTTTCTCTTGCTGCTTTTAATATTATTTTCTTTGTTCTGTATATTTTGTGTTTTTATTATTGTGTGGTGGGAAGATTTTCTTTTCTGGCTTATTCTATTTGGTGTTCTGTAGGCCTCTTGTATGTTTATATGCATCTCCTTTAAATTGGGGAAATTTTCTCCTATGATTTCGTTGAAGATATTTTCTGGGCCTTGGAGTCGGGTGTCTTCTCTTTCCTCAATGCCTACTATTCTCAGGTTTCGTCTTTTCATGGTGTCCTTGATTTCTTGGATGTTTTGTGTCAGGAATTTTTCAGATTTAATATTTTCTGTGATGGTTACTTTGAGTTCTATGATTGTATCTTCTAGTCCTGAGATTCAATCCTCCATTTCTTGGATTCTGTTAGAGAAGCTTACCTCTGTGTTGCTTGCTTTCTTCTCTGAGTTCTCTCATTCCTGTTTTGCTTCTGTATGTGCCTTTATCACAGTTTCCATTTTCATCTTCAGATCTTGAAAATTTTTTATTGATTTCTTTCATCTGGTTGTCTGTATTTTCCTGAATTATTTTTTCCAGTGCTTCTCCACCTGTTTGGCTGTGTCTTCCTGAATCTGATTACAGATTTTATTTGTTTCCTCCATTACCATCTTCATTACTAAGGATCTGAGGTAATTTGCTTGTATTTCGATTGTGTTTGAGTTCTCAGGCTTGCTTCCTTTGGGATATCTAGGATCTGGAGATACTGAGTTGTTTTGATTTTTGTTGTTTTGGGTTCTGATGCTGTCCTTTAGTCATTTTGCTATCTATGATGTGTAGCTTCTGGTGTCCTTTACTGGTCATTGAGAGTGGATAGTTGGTGAGTGGTTATAAGTCACGTGTCCTTGCCTGTGGGGATCAAAGAGTCCTTTTCTGGAACTGACAGGTGATCTAGTTTCTGCTCCAGGAGACTTTGCTCCACACCTTAAGCTCCTGACTGGGTCAGCAGAGCTAGGCTTCTGCCTGATGCCATTCATGCTACTGAGGGGGATTCAGACCAGTTGTGTCTGTCCTGATCCCTCGGGGAAGTCCAGGATCTACCAAGCATGTGGGAGACTCTGCCGGGCCATGGGTACTGGCCAGGCCAGGTTTTAACTGCCCAATTGTGTAGGCACATACTACTGGGGTGGGTGAGTAGATAGGTTCCTGTGCAGACTTCTTCAGAGAGCAGGACTGTGGTGGTTATGTCTCACTGAGTTGTGGCCACAGTTCGGACCCCCTTCAAGACCCTCAGGGCTGTCAAGCTTCTCCTAAGAATTTAGGAGTCCCTGCTGGGCCATGGGGACTGGCCGGGCTGGGCTTTATCTTCCTGATTGTCAAGGCCTGGACTGCTGTGGCCCACAGTCAGGTTCCTGCATCGACCAGTCTAGATAGTGAACCAATCTAGATAGTGCACCTTTGGTGGGTCAGTGGCACTGAGTTGTGGTTGCAGTTAGGATCTCCTTCAAGATCCCTCAGGGCTATTCAGCTTCTCCCATGAGCATGGGAGATCCTGCCAGGCCATGGGGACTGACCGGGCTGGGCTTTATCTGCCCAATTGTCAAGGCCCAGACTACTGTGGCCTGCAGTCAGATTCCTGCCTGGACCAATCTAGATAGCAGACCAGTCTAGATAGTGCACCTTTGGTGGTTCAGTCCCACTGAGTTGTGGCTGCAATTCAGACCCCGTTCGAGATACGTCAGGGCTGTCCAGCTTCTCCCAAGAGCGTGGGAGTCCCTGCCGGGCCATGGGGACTCTCTGGGCCATGTTCTATCATCCCAATGTTGCAGGCTCGGTCTGCTGAGGCCTGCTGCCTGGCTCCACCCTAGACCCATTCAGACTGTGTGCACTGTGCCTGGGCACCAAGCTCACCACCACCTGGGCTTCCCCTCAGCCTTTGGATCTCTCCGTGGACTGGCATGAGGTGGGTGGTGGCATCCGAGGACAGAATCACGTGTTTCCCTGAGGCTTCCCTAGGCCAGGAGCTCTGGTGTTCCACCGTCCCATACACAGCTTTATAGGTCAGTTGCAGTCCGCAGATGGGTTCCATTCCGAAGTCTGGAGAGTGGGTTCTCATCCTCCATGGGCTGTTAGTTGACCCAGGATCAGACATGCCTGTGATCTGCACTGTGTGGGACCACACTCACCTAGTGTTTTCCAGTTCTTGCAGTCTGTGGCTCCCAGTCTGGTCCCTGGTCTCCATGTGGTAGATCAGATACAGTGCATTATAGGCGCCATCATCTTGGAACCTTTGTATTTGCTTTTAGAGTTTGTTTGTTTTCAGGCAGATTTCTCTGTTTAGTTCAGGCTTGCCTCAAATTCTATGGAACCAAGTCTGTCCTAGAAATGTTGATCCTCCTGTACTAACCTCCCAAATGCTGCAATTACAGAAATGTACCATAAGTCCTGTCCCTAAACTTTAAAAATAAAGTTCAAGAAACAGAACTTTAGCTATTTTTTTTATCTTTCCTATATTCCAGAGAATCAATCCCTGCAGGGATCTCTGTAACCTTCACCAGCAGCAGAGTGACAAGCCAGAGTAGTCAAGAAGGCAGATCAGTACAACAGGACTACTCCACAGCCAGTGTTGCTTTAAACCTGAGGAGCTTGCATTTCAAGTGTTTATTTAAAGTATATTTAAACACAACATGATCTGGTAAAAATTATTCTTGTGACAACTAACTCTACTGCATGTACACAACAAAACATATTGAAACCTGCTTGTGGAACAAAGTATACTAAAGGAACAGATCAGCCGGGACAACTTCAAAGCTTTGTATAGTACACGTGACACCTTCCATAAAGACAGGCTTTATAGATAGACTGAGAAAAACAAGTTTACAAGAAAGGTCTTGAACCATAAATATTTGTGTAAAAGTCCACCAGGCTAGAAAACATGACCACTCCACCCTTCTGGGTAGACAACAGATTTTTATTCCTTCCCTTGAAGGAACAACCCCATATGCTTAACATTCTAGATTCTCCTAATACATGTGAGCACAAGGACCTCTATATCCCCTATAATGTGCCCAACACCTGCAATTTATAAGAAGAGTAAAGCCTAAAATAAAGATGCCCCATTAATGGTACACATTTTAGTGCTTCAGAGTACCATATGAAAGTAAAATTAATTTAACTAGAAAGAATATTCTAGAAATGGTTCAGTATTGAATGCTTGATATCCTCAGTTAGTACTGGCTGTGGATGTGGGGGTCCTGTGTCTGTAAAATTGGGCCCTTCTCATAGTAACTTGATTACCTCAAAGAAAGATATTTTAGCTAATGTTGGAAACAGTCTAACAGATATTTGCACATACTTCTTCAGTGATTCTGTAGTAGATACATAAGTGATATTTGAAAGGTGGAGGGCAGTTTGGTTCATGCAAACCCATCCCCAAGCAACTATGTGCCTCATACAGTCTTCTTGCTATACATAATTAGACTTTGGGATTTTTAAGGTGAAACATGAATTTGTTGGCTATGATTTGCTCACATGTCTCTTGGAAGATTGTGACAGAATCAGGAGAAAGAGTTCTCAGCGGGACAAATTAGTTAGCTAAATGCTGACATATCAGCAAATATTTGATTCCTCAATGCTAAAGGCGGAGGCTCCCTCTGCCCTCATGAAACTCCATTCCCTCTGTTTTGTGCATTTCCTTCCTATGGTACTTGGAATTCATATTTTATAACGTAGTTAATGAATATAGCTCAGAAACTACTACTTATTGATCTAATGTGTTACTTCAATTCATGTATATTCATCACAATTAGTATTTACCAAAATGAGGAAAGGTGTATGTATTTCATGTGGAATTTTCATAGCATTTGAAAATAGTTTAATAGTTTATTGAAAACAACATTTTTATACAATATATTCTGATCAGATTTCCTTTTTCCATTTCCTCTAAGATCCTCACCACCCACCCAACTCCACGACTTCTTTATTTCATTCTTGGAAAAACAAAAAGGCAAACAGAAAAGCAAACAAACCAGAAAAAAAACAGAGAAATATGCTTAAGTTATTGGTTTTTCGTTTAAAAAAGTGATCAGAAAACCCACCTGTGAGAGTAAATAATATCCTCTCTGCAATCCATCAAAGTGACCTTGACATTCTTGATCCTAAGTTTTTAGTCCATTTGTCTATGTGTCTGTCCTTTCTTCATTCCCTTGCCCCAGCCAGGTTTTCAGAACAAAGCAGTATTGGATATAGTATACCCTCTAAGATTCCATTGAAAGTTAGTCATTGAAAAATTATTTACCTAAGTCATGTTTATGCCACAAGGACTCTGCCTTCAAGCATGGATTACCCTGGGTGATGGTGGGGTTCCTGGGAATTGGTTCCTGACACTAAGGCTACTCAGTCAAATTTTCTCAGTCTTACAGAGCCATTCCACCACATTATGTAACATGACAGTCTCCATCAGATGTCACCTTCAGCATTTCTTAGTTGCCTGCAGTCCTGTTTGTAAGGTTCTGGTGGGGGCCACTAGCTTCAAAAGGACTGGGTACCCCTCTTATTAGTTTCTGGAAGGAGCACTTGGTCCAGATACCTGCAAATGGATTTGGACAGCTCCAGCTGCTGCCACTGTCACCATGGGCTCTCCTGCTGTGTGCCTCTACTATTGCAGGCTTCTTCATTCTTACAGGAGTTCTAGTCATACAGGAATTCAAGGACACACTGCGCAATGATCATGTGGATTTATTTTCAACTGGATATGACTGAGAAATAGCTAGAAAATTGGTTTATTTATGGATGAGTGTTTGAGAGGTTATAGAGATGATGGCCGTGTAGGCCAGTGAACTGAGTGAACTGATAGACTGTGATTAGCATCTTGCTAGGACACCTCCTGTCCTTCAGCTTCCCTTCATCTGTGATCCACTTTCTTTTGTGGAACAGTTATTTGGTCCTATGGTTCATCAACATTCAGGTGGCCATAATGAAAAAATTTTACAATTATGTGAGACACCCCTATAAAATTATCTTTCATAATTACTTACACACTTTATTGGAACTATTCCTCAGGTGAACTCGGCCAACATAATTTTCTTTAACTTAATGAAAATCTACAGTAATTTTATTTACAAAGAAGATCACAGATGACAGAGGCTACAATATCAACATGTTTTGTGGGGCATGAAAGAGAGACTCAGCCACATGAAAATTAAGATGCAGAGCTATCCATGGAGAGAAGAGACAATGTGATGAGGGTGAGGTATGGCCAAGCTCTTAATAAAGCTGGTTTAGGTTAAGGAAGATGCAAAATGATCAAACAAATCAAAGATCAATGTACAGAAATTCTAAATGAAGATACTGTGTCTAATTGTGCCCCCACGTTGGACTCCCCAGCCCTCTAGTGTAAAAGGTATTCCTGTGGCTTATATACACTTGGCTTATAGTATAGGTAATGCCTCTGTCATCAGAATGTTTGGGACTAGAATTCTTTTGGATTTTGCATATTTTTCAAAGTTAAATAATATAAGTATATACACAATAAAAAAAAACCCTAGAGGATAGGACCCACATCTAAACAAGAAAAGTAACTCATTTATGTTTTGCATATATTTTGTATATATCACCTTAAAGTAATTATAAGATATATAGTGCCCCCAGAGTTATGATCATACCTATGATGCTGCCTCCCTACTGGCAGTCTCTCTAAGGCACTCACAAGACCACTTAATCCTGGTACTCCAGTGACATAAATCCTGAAGCAATGCTCATCAGCTTTATCTGTCTGGCCAAATTTGTCAGACCATGAATCTGTGCCATTCTCACACAGAGTCTCTAATCCTGCCACATAGTTCCAAGGCAACTCTAATTCCTATATGCCCATCAATATTACTACCTGTACTCCCTGGGGGAGGTTCTATCTTAACTTTTTCATGAAGTGCTTCTACTGAGAAATAGACCAGCCATGGACTATCCCTCAGACCACACCCTACTGTGATGGAATTGCCCACATTGGTAAAACAGTCTGTGATTCGTTTTGTAGATGACAACCTATGGATGACTGGCCAGAAGACAAAAGGATATGTGTGAGGTTTGGGAGAACCTACTGGTTTTACCTTAAATACTGGTCATATTTGGCATTTGCCACAAAAGGGGCCTGAAACGGGCAGTCCCAAAGAAGGAAAAGGAGTTAAGGCCACAATGAGCCTTTGGTTGGGGGAGAACCATAGAAGAATAATATGGAATCTGGCTATAAAAAGCCCTTCAACTGGGAAACACATATCTTAATTAGGTCAAGACTGATAGATACACAAGCAAGTTTACATATACTGGAACTGGAATGAATAACCAAAGCCTGACTAACAACACAAAAGGGACATGTTTAATTAGATCACATGATCAGGTCATAGGAAAATTTCAATATGTGGAAAATGGAAAGGACTGCACCAGACTAAGAGCAGTTACTGGTAAGAGAATAGTAGCTCCTAACATTACACACATGACCTGTCCCAAGGGTAATTTTCATGCTACCCAGAAGACAGTTGCAAACTGATATTTTTGGCCCTTGATTTAGGTGTGCTCCCAGGAAACAAGGTCCAGGAATACTTATATCCCTTAGATTCAAGAAAAAATACTCCTGTGCTTTTACTAGTCCTGGTATAAATGACCCTGGCATTCCATAACGACCAATGCCTCTATAATTGGCATGCAACTAGTCCACCATAGCCAGCTTGCTCTACTCAGACAAAGGAAAACATAACTATTTTTGTTTAGGAAAGCATAGTAACTCCTTATAAAGAAATAAATTCAATTACAGAAATAGTACTGTAAAATTTTAGAAGATTAGACTTGGTTACTAGAGAAAAGAAAGGCACATACATGGCTTCATATGGTGAATACTATTTTATACTAATAGTACAAAAATGCTAGGTTTTTTATTTAATGCTAAAGTTATTATAAGGATTGTAGTAAAAGGTAAAAATAAGAGCCAATGGAATCCAATACAGATAATACTCCGAGAGTACCAACACATTCTTTCAAGGTAGACTCATAAGGCATCATGAAGATGAAGAGGAAGTAATGGAGTAGAATAAGAGAGAAAATAACAAGGATACTGATTTATTGATTCACTTAGTGATTTACTAAAAATACTGCTTATATGCCTATCTGCCAAGCATGACTTCACTTGCTACCTGGAATAGAATGACCTGGAGAAATAGCTGAAACAATGGGTCATTGCCCTTAACAACCTGCCATGTACTCCTCTGTAGAACCTTGCCTGCTTGTCTGCCTCACATGGTAGTTTTAGAGAATAAAATAAGAATACAAACTATCAAAACAACCAGCACTGAAACTTTTCAAGAGCTATCTTGAGTTTGATTCACCAGTGGCATCTCCTCTCTTCTAGGTATCAAAATGCTTATTCTAGAAGGATTCAACAATAATAATTCATCATGTGAGGACATATATGGAATCTTCCCTTGTCTGTCGTGTTGGGGCTCAAAACATTTCAGATCTTGTAGAATTTCCAATTTTGGGATATCAAAGTCTGGGTTGTTCAACTTGCATTTTGTTCTAACAGCCCGAGTGAATTATAATAGAAAGCTTGTAAAGTATAATATCAAGTCAATTGTAAGGGATTGAATGGTTTTATAAAAGGGAAAGGCATGTTCTGATTAAGCTTTAAATGGTTGTTTTGCTTTGAACAACAGTAAGAAAAGGGTGATAGTGAGACCAGCGTAAAAATAATGGAGACACCATTCTCTGTCTCACAAGTGCTAGTGATGGTATACGTTGAAGCAGAGGTTATGGCTCATGTGGAGAAAAGTGAAGGGATTAACACTGAATTCAAATATGGAATTACCAGGATCTGCTGTTGCATGGGATAGGAGAGACTTAAGGTCAAGACAGCTATTATCTCATTCGTCCATGGAAGGCCTTGAGGCCAAACACGACACATGAGACAGAAGTAACTCAAGAGCTGAAATTGTAGACAGTATGTTCAGAACATACTGTGTTTCAGATACCTGCCAGTTATCAAAACATAAATGTCAAGTAACCATCATTATCATAATGAATAGCACATTTAACATTTTTATGTGCAGGTCATTGATTGTTCTAGTATATACACACATGTAAAGAATGTAATTACCCATGTATTTATGTGATCTAGTGAAACAGAAATGACTAAGGAATTTGTTTTTTGAGACTTGAAGCTAGGTAGATCCAGTTGGTTGTTTTCTATAATAAAATACACAGTAGAAGATATCAAATCTTCTTACTTTTTACACTACCATTTATTTAAAAAAAAAAAACACATTCTATTATAAGCATTGAAACATAAGATCTAACAACCGTAACAACCCATAGCTGGCCCCTGGGAACACACCCTATAGGACAACATAGGTTGACATTAGGTAAGTGATAGCTGATTCTTTCCCCACACACTGGTCTCTGTCACTCCTTTTTGTCTTGCCGCAGTAGACTTCAAGAAGCAGACAATTGAATTTTCAACTCCTGCTCAGCCTTTTGACCTTGAATGACCTTGGATGACCACCATATGTGAGAAGAGGGGAGAAAGTCAATTAAGATATGAGAAAAGATTACAAAAAACAAGAAGGGATGAAACAAAGTAAAACCTGTTTGGAGTTCAGATATTTTAGATCATAATGTGTACAGTAATATGAAAGCAATGACAGATTAAATTGAGAAGGAAATTTAGATTTTTAGATATCATTCCTGAGACATTCAACTAGTGTGTGAACATACTACAATGAGAATGATTCAGTTCTCTGAGGTGGCTGTAGAGAGAGTGTGGAAATGTTGTTTCTGTTTCCTCAGATCAGGGGATGACATGAAAGCCATTTCCAAGCCTTTCTAGCTGCTTCTGAACTCTCTCTGGCTGGTTCAACTCAGCTGTTCTGGCCCACAATCCTCTCCAAACTTACTGAGTCGAACTGGCTTCTCTTAGATTCTGATTGAATTTCTCCCTCTGGCCTCAAACTAATTCGGGCATTATATCCTAATCTGCTGGCTCATTCTCATTCTCTGGCTTTCTCTGTCTTCACCTGTGTCTTGCTTGTTCTCTCTGCAACCTGTCTTTGTAAAAATGTCTTGATTTAAAAACCCCTACCCTGCTCTAGCCCATGGACAGGACAGTCTCCACACTTGAGTGGAGAGAGGGATTTGACTTTCTCAAGTACTCTGGTGCCTCACATTTGACTATGTCCCCTGGAGGGGGAGACCTGGTGGCACTCAGAGGAAGGACAGCAGGTCACCGAGAAGAGACTTGATACCCTATGAGCATATACATGGGGAGGTAATCCCTCTCAGGAACAGTCATAGGGGAGGGGAATAAGGGGAAAATGGGAGGGAGGGGAGAATGGGAGGATACAAGGGATGGGATAACCATAGAGATGTAACAAGAATAAATTAATAAAATAAATAAATAAATAAAAACAAAACAAAACTTTCCCCTCTCTCCCCGTACTTCTCTTAAGTATCCTTTTTCTTGCCTTTTGGGCATATTTTATCTTATCTTATCTCTGACCCATTCTCTGATTCACCACTTTGTCTGTCCCTCAATGAGACTTCACTTTCAAACATGGCTGCTTACTTCTATGAATTATCCTTACCTTCATTGTATGGGGTTAAAGTTGTATACTAAGGGTGTGTCTGTATTCTAGCCAGATAATACTGTAATCCTGAGCATGTCTACATTGACCTAGAAGGTCTTTGGATGTGACCCCTTGCCCAAACTGCCATGTTGCTCTATTAAAATTCTTCTACAGGAGAGAAGAAAAATGGCTTTGGAGTGACCCTTAGAAATAATTATAGGTAGGGGTTGACATAAATAGTCAGCAAGGAAATGCATTGGTGATGGCTGTTCTTAGTTATCAACTTGACCATAGTTTGATGGCTAAAACCCTAGCAGCTGGGTTCACTTGTGAGGGGTTCTTCTTTTTTTTTTTAATATTTTATTTTTAATTTATGTGCATTGGTGTGAGGGTGTCAGATCTTGGAGTTACAGACAGTTGTGAGCTGCCATGTGGGTGATGAGAGTTGAAACTGGATCCTTTGGAAGAGCAGGCAGTGCTCTTAACCACTGAGCCATCTCTCCAGCCCCTTGTGAGGGGTTTTTCTTGATTAAATCATTTGAAGAAGGAAAGACTACCTTTAAACAGGATATTTGAGGTGGGAAGATTCACTTTTTTATCTGGGCCATATATATATATATATATATATATATATATATATATATAATGTATATATAAATTATACAGAAGAAGCTTTTGTTCTTTATCTTCTTGCTCTCACTGGAAATTTCATTCCTTCCCTGGCATTAGAGCCTGGCTTCTCAGGATTCCAGCACATACTGAAGACAATATGAGACATGCAGTCTCATTGACTGAATAACTACTGGATTCTTGGATTTTCAGCTGGTAGAAAGATACCAGATCTGTTCCTCTAGAGAACCCAACTTAATACAGATTTCAGTATTAAGAAAGAAGTGGTTCTCAAGCAACAGGGACTTACTTATATTGCTAAATTTCCCAGGCTATAGGAGCCAGGTCATCAAAGTTAGGCATTCTATTATTCAGAGTAACCCATATATGCAACTAACATAATTATGTGTTGGTATTAGATCTTCTAAAATGCCAGTTCCCTACTCTTCAGTTCTTAATTCTGTTTACTTTTAGATGGACTTAATAAGGGTAACTTTGTAGCCTACAACATAATTTTTTTTTGGGGGGAGATAGGATAAATTTCCATCATTTTTTGTTGTTATTGTTATGGTTACTTACTATGATCATCATTACCATCTCACTATCTTTTCTGTCTGTTTATGAATTTGAATTCTCTTCAGTTTCGGCTTGGCTCACAGCTGTCATCCATGGTTCATATAATGAGTCAGTACTTGTATTTATTGTTGTTTTTGGCTCTAAGCCCTTAAAGATTCTGATGCCATTTAGGGGCTACCTATTACCATGGGTCTTTTCAAGTGTATAGCTTCACTTGTTCCTTTCAATCTTTCTCCATTCTCACTATGTGTGGGACAGCTGAGCTTAACATTACGTTCTTCACTGTTTAGCATTAAGAGACAGTCAACAAGGAACAGATGGATGCTGCTGTTCCTTTTCTGGACTTCAATGTAAACATACACATACTTTCCTTGTGAGACACTGCCCTGTCAGCCTCTCAGTCTTTAAACCAAGCCTACCAGATGTTTTTTTCTTACTATTGCAGGGTCCATTCTTCTGTACTTGGCTTCCCACAGTTCCTGAACTGCTTGGAAACTCAAGATTAGGGATCTCTTTTGGGATTCTTCAATGCAACACCTCTGCAAAGAGTTCACATGTGAAAGACACCTTCTCTGAATGACTTTGTATGGTTATTTCTTCTTAGGTGGGGAATGCTTTTTTGAAATGGAATGAAAATGAAATGTACAAGGCTCATAAAGTAAACAAGGGTAGGTAATACCCTGAAAGTTAAACTATTCTCAAGGCTCCGCCACCCCAAGGTTATATAATCAGTAACAATTCCTGGGACTAAAACACCCTCCAACTGGTGGAGCTATTGGGAAATCATGCAAGGAGCTACAGGAATGAAGATTTTGTAAGTCATCATGTGAGCTGTACTGGACTTTCTGGTGATGACAGCTTTTGACATATTGCTGATTTGTAAATAATCCCGAACCCATACGCCTGCCAGTCATTCCAACTGACTGGCTCACTCTATCTAGACTTAGGTGGAATCATTTCTTTGGTCTGTTGAAGTCACCAGATGTTTGATCATGTCTCCCCAGGAAGAATGACACAAAACAATTGGTGCCCAAACAGGGACTTACAGAACCAAAGATGAGTTGGGGAGAAGTGGTTGCCTGATAACTGTCATGGATGCTGAAGCATGCTACTCAGCCTAAGTGTGAAGATGGAACCTCTTTGAGGGCAATCCTGATAACTGCTACCTTTCCTATAACGTATTGGATGATTACTTCCTTGCTGTATAGCAATGAGTATGCCCCTTGAGATAGATAACAGAATATGCAACGAAAGTCAGGCCACCTAGAAGTGAAATATCCACAGGGAGTCAGCTAATCTTACTTGGTATGGGATGGCATACCTTCTTGATGAATGCAGTCTACCATGTGAGTATGGGGATGAAACTGCTGATAGTAAAGACACTGAAAACACTCGGTATGGAATAAGTCATAAATAGACTTAATCATACATCCTGTGTTGTGAATAGCTTATTTTTATGCATAAGACTTACAGTTGAGGCTCAACTATTCTCTCAGAAAGAACCTAAACTCACTGTGCTAGCTAGTCTATGTCAACTTGACATAAAAAAGGTGGAACCGCAATTGGGAAAAAAATGCATCCATAGGATTCAGCTGTAAGGTATTTTTGTAACTAGTGATGGGGGAGGATCATGCCCATTTGTGGGAAAGATTAAGCTTTGTCACAGGTGGAAGCAGTCTTGGCGGGCTTTACCCTTGGGGCACCCCATGAATACCTTGTGATAGACTGAGTGGAGCCATCCTGGGCCTGGAATTCAGGAAGCAGACCTGGGAACCCCACCTGGGCTATTGTTTTCCTAATGGACCCTCAACTGGAGAAGGAGACTGCCCTTCCCATGTGACTCAGGCAGGTGGGGAAGAGAAAAACAACAGATTCAGCCGGGTTTTGGGAGAGCATGTGGAGAAAGCGAACAGGCTGGACTATCACGCGGGCCAGAGAGACACCTAAGGACTCATCCTGTGGAACGGATACCGGAAGGTTCACTCTTTTGTCCCTTTAACCTTTTTTCCTTCTTGTGTAAGCTAGTTGGGTTGTATAATAAAGTTTAATTGTTAAGAAACAGAGCCAACACCCATTGTGGGTGATGCCATCCCTGGGTTTTAGGAGAAAGCAAGCTGAGCAAGTCAGGGGGAGTAACCCAGTAAGTAGTACCCTTCCGTGTCTCTCTGCATCAGCTCCTGTATCCAGGTTCTTGCCCTGCTTGAGTTCCTGTGCTGACTTCCTTTGATGATGAACAGCAATATGGAAGTGTAAGCCAAATAAACCCTTTTTTTCTCTCAAATTGCTTTTGGTCATGGTGTTTCATGGTCTTTCACAGCTATAGAAAGCCTAACTAGGACACTTTTCCACATATGGGAAGAATTACAATGGAAAAAAATACATGGATGCTGTCTGCCATAGTCTTCAATCTGGCAGGAAAGGTGGAAAATAGAGGAAGATGAGGTGGAGGTATTGGCTGACTATTTACTTAGAGCTGGCAAGTTCCACGGGAAAGAGTGCGAGATAAACATGTACTAAGGAGCCCTTCCTGGTACCCAAAAATATAGAATCCTTGGAAAAAATCAATAGGGAAGAAAGCTAGGTACAAGTGACTAAGGATCTATATCTACATCACTACACATATATCTGTTGGTCTATCTAACTATCTGCCTGTCTTACTTTTGATACAGAGAGATGGAAAAAAAGAGAGTATCCATGTGGTTTAACATGCATATGAGGAGAGAAACATGCACTAAAATGGTCTAGCCGAGGAAACCATGATAATAATACTTTATACACATTCTGAAAAAATTGATTTGGAGAAGACTTTCAAACAAGCAATGAAAAAACCTCTCACAGCCTGGGTTGTGAGTTTCAGGAAAGTAGGGTCAGATGGGATCAATTTCTCAGCCAGGGAAGTGGAAAAACAAAGTAACTTTCACTACATGCTCTTCTGTGAAACAAAGGGGACATAATCTAGTTAATACAGGGCATATCAGATGCTAATGACCTGGCTCATAAGTCACAATGCAGGTACCTTCTGAATCATGAATATCAGGGTCTGAAAGACAATGAGGCAAGGATAGGAATTAATAAGGGACCTATGAAGGGGGCAATGTGTGATGCTTAGTTCACTAGGCAAGATAGAACTGTGTTTACAGGAGAGCACCTTCAGCTTCCTTCCCTGCTTGAGTTCCTGTACCGACATTGCTCAGGGATGGAATGTAACCCAAAAATGTAATATAAAATAAATTCAACTACTTTCCAATTATATTTAGTGTTCAATCTACACAAGGGAACTCCTGTGTGGTATTGAAAAGCAGGACAATATCACTAGTTGGGAAGGTTATAGAATTAGTGGGGAGGCCCCCCCACTACTATTTTATCAAATGGATGTAATGTGCCTTTTAAATTGCCTTTTAAACATTTGTATTTGCTTCCATACATTATTGTTTCTGTCAGCATCAATCAGTCATGCGATAAATATATTGCATTGGAAGGTACAGTGCAGAAATTCATAATCAGACCAGCTCTTAAGACTAAGTGCCTGTTTCTATGGCTGTGTGCTAATACTCAGCCATAGATTGAAGAAACTAGTCAACATCTACAGCGTGAATGACACTCTGAAAGAGGAGACAGAAAGATTGTTAAAGTCAGAGTAAGAAGTTTAGTGTTGCCAGGGGGTGGTGTTGCACACTTTTAATCCCAGCATTAGGGAAGCAGAGGCAGTTGGATCTCTGTGAGTTCAAGGCCATCATGGTCTACAAAATGAGTCCAGGACAGTCAGGCATACATAGAGAAATCATGTATCAAAAAAAAAAAAAGTTTCATGTTGTGTAGCTTAGATTTTAAAATTTCACTTAATTTTAATGTTAGCTCTTAAAGGGAGAAAATAAATTTTCAATGCTTTTACATTTTCATTTGAGACCTTAGAATTCTTCCTATACCACATGGAAGTATATTTTAGAAATAAAGATATTTTCCTCCTTTAAAATGCTTTTTTTATTTGTTTATTTTTAATACCCAGAGTAATATATATGTGTGTTTCTTGTATTGAACAAAGATTGCAGTAGAATCTGACCAAAATTCCAAATATTTCATGCCAAAATGATGTCTTATTAAGGGAGTTTAAACAATCATATTTCTGGCCATTTAATAATTTAAGGGGGGACTCCTATTAGGAAGCCACTTGTGTAGTTAGTCAATTATCTTCTCAAAATAAATAAAAATATTTTACAATATAGACAGAAGACAGTCACAACAGTCTTGCTTAAGAGTGATGTTATTAAGCAATTCATTGGCAGTGACCACTCCTCTTATAGATTTTCTACAAAGTATAGGCTCTGTCAAAGAAAATTTCCAGTGTTGTTGCCAGGATATTCTGTTCCTTTTGTGGACTTCCTGGACCATGGCAGCTTCTAGGTCTAATTGCCTGACCCTACAATGACTAGGTCTCAATTTAATGTATTTGTTAATTTCAATATTTATGTTTTAATTGTAGTGTTATTTCTGTCTATATTTAGTTATTTAGACTGTCTATGTCTATAAGTGATGTGACAAGTTTATTTTGAATTCACTCGTAGTATTATTACACTGAGATAATATTCTGACCTATGTAGACTACTCAAACACTTAGCATTTGGATTCTAGTATCTGATCAAACTTTTCTAGGTTTTTCTTTCTTTTTAGATAAACAATATAGGTTTTCTGTTCTTATTCAGGGTATTTAAAAAACATTCATGGTCTCTGGCCATCCCACAAATCAGACTTTAGGAATTACAGTGTTTCGTCAAGACCTCCAGATTCACAAGACAATAAAGATTTTCGCACAAGGTACACACAGTGATGACCAAACATGTACAGTGTCCCTGTCCTGTTGTTGTCTTGTGTACCAACACAGTGTTAAAGCAGTGGACCATGGAGATCATGCTGCCTTGGAGCAGTGTTATTCCATTGTCAGGGGATGCTTGAGTATTTTTTGTAAAATGTGTATCATGTCCTATTCAAACTTTGAAGGCTTCTTTGTCTTGTGTATTTTGGAGGATAAACTTACCGAAAAAAATTTATGCATTGTATTTTTAAAATGCATACTGATGTTGACATTCTTTAGGCTTACTAAAACTCCCTTTAACACCATTGTCTACGCTCAGGGCATAGCTCCTCTTCTCCCTGGGAATTCTGAGCTCCCTGCCTGCGTCCTGCCATGGTTCACCCTCCCTTTTTTCCCACTGAACTCACAACTTCTGACTCAGCTCCTCCTTTCTGCGTTCAGCACTCCCGATCTCTCCACTCTTCCTGTGATTTCTTAATGATTATTTTTCCATGTATATTTTTATGAACTAGAATGAAGGGAATAATGTTAGAATCCGTGAGAAATTATAGGTATGATTTATCTATCTATTTGTTTCCTTTCCAATCATTCCTCTTTTCTAAACCTTTTTCTGTCATCCTGGGCCTTTGATGTGCATTGAGCTTATTTTTTTAAAAAAAGGAAAAATCCAGGAAAACAAGCCAGAAATGAGTATTTCAGTAAAGAGGAAGATTTAAAGATTTTTACATGAAACTTACTGAGCAACAGGAAGCCCTTCTGGCAGAGAATCACTTCTCCTTTATAGGGTGTGATTCTATTTTTCTTACAGAAGACATTAAGCTCGTTTTTAATTTGATTTGCCTATGGAGGGCAGTGCAATATTTAACTAGCCTCAATTCTTAGTCTTTTCCCTTCCTTCTGAGGACTCCCTGGGGACTGGCTCTCATATCCTGGAAAACAAGTTGAACCATTTCTCCCTTGAAATTTTTCCTTTATACCTGTTCCCCTGCCAGGGCTTACAGAGTCCTCTATTATGCTGCACCCTTGGCTACTATAAATTTATGTTAGTTCTGATGTCTTTTTTTTAAAGACAGAGTGCACGCACCTTGTCTTCAGCTTCCAAGGAAGCTGTCACATAACACCAGAGGAGGCTGGCAACTTTATATGAAACATATGGTAAATCCTTAGGTCCCACCATCTCATGGCTGGACTGCAAAGCTGTTTCAATGACAGGGGAAATAAAGAGAAGTATGGTCTCTCTTTATAAGGAAAGCAAAACAAAATAAAACTGTGAGAGGAAACTAAAAGAAATAAAGTCCAAAGGAGGGCTCCTAAAAACTTAAATACATTACTGCAAAGAATAATTTGACTTCCCCTGAAAGCTAGAGAATCTGAAAAATGATACCAAAGGAAGTGGAAAGGGACTTTTTACTTCAAGGGATAAGGTCGAGCATTTGACAGAACTTTGAGCATGCCAAATCTTCCTATGCTTCTACACATGCAATGAATGACTCAGTGTAGATGCTGATAATCAAGATATTATCTTAGACTCATGATCTTATATTGGAAAAGCTTAAAAATAATATAAAAAATAAAATATAGCTTTATAAAAGATAAAATATGTATATGGCTTTATGTTAAAATTATATTTGTCTTATATTTTAAATCCTACTTTGTTCTTAATCTTTGTATCTCTTATTAATAAAATGATGTGACATGAATTTATTCTAGAATATTTTAATTATATCTTAAGAGTCAAAATAATATGGTGACTTTGAAAAATATTTGCTATCCTCTCAAAATTTCTCAAGATGAACAAAATTTTAAACATAGAAAATAACTATGTAAGGACTTAGTAAAGCTATGCAATAAGTTTTCAGTATATTTTATTATTAAATGGAACTGCTTGGCTTTTCTGATTGAAATATTATAAATCTGTATAATTTAGAAAGAATTAAACAATATAAATATAAGTTAAACTATCACTCATTCAGCAAAAATTACAACAACAACAAAAAACTATGTTATGTAGCTTCTTATACTTCTGAAATTCTCAGGAAAATGGATAAAACTGGAAACAAATACTCTGAGTAATGTAACCCAGACCGAGGAAGAAAAATATCATATGTTCTCTCATTGGTAAGTTACCTTTGAATCTCTGGGGACATTTGCTTCAATGTGGAGTACCCATAGAGGTCATTGAGTGTCAGGAGCTAGAACATGCTGGTATAACAGGGAAAAGGGGACAATGGGAACATGAAAAGTTAAATGGGATCAGGCCTAGGCAGGGTAGAAGGAAAGAGTACAGGATAGAATGACTACCCTTTTTAAAATGTCACAGGGAAATCTATTACTTTTGATGCCTCCTTAAGTACATTATATACAAACATTAAAATCGTTTACATGGAATAACCTTTAAAGGGGAGATAATGCCCTTATAGGACACTATAGACAATCAAATAAAAGGCTCATTGCAAGAAAGATGTTACCTCTTTTGATATTGTTTGACAGCGAGGTCCCATAGACCCCCCCAAATAGTGGAACCTTTTGCGTTACTTTTTGTTACCCTCCTATACTTGATGGTATCTCCATTGCTGAAGTCTTGGAACTTTGTGTCTCCATACTTGGAATCAAATTAGTACTAACACAGATGTTTCATCACTACTGGATAACCTTCATTGTACTATGAAAGTGTACAATAAATTACTAGAAACGTAATTATCAATCTTCCTAGCAGTGAACCTTTAATCTACAATAACAACTGGCTTGACAAGATATGCCCACTGGTAGTAACCCCTACTCCATAGATGGACTTATGTGGGCAAAGGACTTTTGGTTTGACAAATCATATGTTCTAAGGAAGGACCTATTATTACTATTATTCTGATAAATGGAAATAGCATTTAACTGACCCCTAATGATTTATCATCATACCTATAATTTAGTTAATATTTCTACTTTGAAAAAAATGTTTGACATAGATGGTGATTATTATTAGAGTCTCAGTGCTGACCAGAGTGCAGAGAATGAGATTGTAGAATGCTTATCTTTAACTGGTCATCTGTCTTACCCTTGCTCCTCTTCAGGCCCACGGATCAATGGGGAAGAAGGGCAAGAAGATTGTAAGTGTCAGAGACAGTAGGTGATTACAACAGAATAAGTATTTCTTAGGCAAAACAGGGCAGTTGCACATAGGACCCCACAGTGGTTACTATGGAACTCACAAGACCTGTGTGAGCTCAAGCCAGACAGAATCCCATCCTGGAATGGGTATGGTCTTCATAGTGGATCAGGCTCCAGCGGATGGTGACAAACCGCGGAGTACAGGGGCAGCACAAACTGGATTTGAGGTAATTTTTAAAACACATAAAGTTAGGAGGGGAGGAAGGTGGAGGAGCTGGGAAGATTTGGAATAAGGGGGAATGTGATAAAATGCATAATATCATATTCTCAAAGAATTCATAAAAATATTAAACAAAGATTACCACTCAATTATTTTATGCGTATACAATTTGGAAAGGAAAAAACTATATAAAGGCAAACTAAAAGTCCCACCCTTAATTCAGCAAAGCTCATAAAAATATATGCTTTGGGGTAGTTTCTTCTACTTAAATTTATTGAAGTCATTTTCTGTACACAAAGTTCTACTGCATTCATCATTGCAATAACATTTAAGGCATTTTTCTATAACATTGAATGTTTGGTTCCCTTTATTAGCTTCACAGAATGTGAACACGTAGACATCTCATCAAGTCTTAGTACATGGGTGGGAGACAAGGAAGATAGTGAAAAAGGAGAGAGAGAAAGAGAGAGAGATTTATTATGTTATATAAGTAAATGATTTAAAACATTATTATATTAAAAGGCTTTCCCTGAATTAAAATATGTATTTCTTTAAGAAAGATGCTATGAAAAACAAAAAAATCTTGAAATTTGCAGGCAAATGGAAGGAACTAGAAACAATCATCTTGAGTGAGGTAACCCAGGCCCCAAAAGACACACATGGTATATACTCACTCGTAAGCAGATATTACCCACACAACACAGGATAACCATGCTACAAAACATAGACCTAAAGAAGCTGAATAACAAGGAGGACCCTAGGGGGACAGCTTAATTCTCATTCAGAGAGGGTGAATAGAATAGACACTGGAAGAAGTTGAAGAGAAGGAACAGGATGAGGCCGACCATAGATACCCTCTGAAAGAATACCCAGCAGGGGCTCGAAGCAGATGCTAAGACTCAAAGCCAAACTTTGGGAAGAGTCAGGTATAGCAGGATCTGGAGAGAAGAGAAGCTCCACAAGGAGACCAATGACCAGTGGAGCCAACAAATCCGTGTAGGTGGGGTGGAGCGTGCGTGGGGTGGGATGCAGAGATTGATGCACCAATCAAGGACCATGCATGCTGAGAGCCTCGAGGCCCTGCTCAGATGTAGTAGATAGGCAGCACAGTCTCCTTGTGCGTCCCATAATATGAGGAGTAAGGCCTAGTTCTGACATGGACTCTGGTGCCAACTCATCAATCACTTCCCGCTGGCAGAGTGGCCTTTCCAGGCCACAAAGAAAGAAGATACAGGCAGTGTAGATGAAACTTGATGAGCTGAGGTCAGATGATAGCTGAGGAGGGCTCCCCTTTCTGAGGACTAGGGGAGGCGGGGTGGGGGGGGTGGGGGGGCCACAAAGAAGGAGGCCAAGGGAGGGAGCTGCAATCAGGATGTAAAATGAACGAACTGAAAACTAAAAAGAAGGAAAGATGCTAAAAGTGTTGAAAGTGTTCTAAATGTTTTATATTCCACTTGTTTATGTATTTGAAAAGAGATTTTCTCTCGTACAATACATGTTGACCACAGTTTCCCCTCCCTCCACCCCTCCCAGCTTCCCCCAGCTCCCCTCTCCTCAAGAGCCATTCCCCTTAGTTTTCCTTCAGGAAAGAGCAAGCCTCAAGAGACAAAACATATAAATGTAACTAAACAAAATACAAGACAGGGCAAAATCCTTTAATATAATTTCACCATAACAGTTTCCTGGTTCTCCCATTAATGTACAAAACTGCCAGCCTTACTTTAGTATTTAAAGAAAAAAAAATGCTCTAGGTCAATAAAATGCTGAGTGATTGGAGGCATTCAGCAAAGATGGGAGCCACAGAAAATATCTATGTATACATTTTATGAATTCCAGTAAAGTATAAAATATGCATCCACAGACCAGCCTGGCTTTCTTCTGATTTAACATTGGCTTTTCTTGATTTATCTGCTTGTTTTTTTTTTTTTTTCTGTGACTCATGCCTACCTTGCATCATTATGATTTTCAAATCCTGTCCTTTGTAAGTGAAGCAAGAATCAAAGACATTTGTGATGCAATTGATTGCAGAATCCCTCTGACCTTTAGAGAAAGCTTTCCTCTCTGTGTGCTCTTCCAAATCTAATTTAACATGAACTTTTTTAAGGTTTACTTTTACTCTTTTCAGTGGATACATTTAAGCACTTATGGAAAGAACAATCTTCTCTTTTTAACCTTATTTTATTGATTTGGGGATTGCTTAGGTAAAAAGAGGAAGTAAAAATGGAAAACAAAGTAAAGAAAGTGTAAGCCTCCCATTTATAAGCAGAAATATATTATTTTCTACTTTAAAATAATTATTATCATCCATAATCATTTTCTTTATTATTATAATTATTGTTTTTCTTTATTATTTGGTGTTCTTTCTATTTAGACAATAGAACATTGCTAAGTTTTGTATCCTTGTGACATGATTTTTAAATAACTTTCTTTTTTGTAAAATAACAGAATACTCTGGACTCATTCCACCCTATTCCAGTCCTTCATCAGTTATATTTCAGAAGAACCCTGACTTGGTTTAATGGAAAATGATACTAAAGACCAGATCTCAGAGGCTATCTGTACTCCATGAACAGCTATATAGTTAGCTTCCTGGGGTAGTTGGTGAAGCCATTCCCTGACTGGGATCCTAGAATGCCCTAATGCAGAAGGGGATCTAAGCAACAAGTTTGTAATTAATTGTTCTCTTCTTCTGACTGGAGTCATGTGACCAGCTGCTTCATGCTCCTATACCTTGAAATTTTAGCTAAAACAACAACCCCTTCTTTCTTTAAGTAGTGTCTTTTTTTTTTTCAGAATAACAGGAAAAGAGATTAAGATGAACAATTTTGTGAGTAATTATATACTAATAATAGTATGTAGATGAATAATTATGTGTATCACAAATAGAATGTTAAACTAATGGAAGAGAGCAATGATTTTGAAAAGAAGTCAAATTGTAGTTAGACAGTTTTTATAGGTATCACATATGAAATATCTTGTAATGATATTAGTGAAGTTGTTTTAATAATTACCTCCAAGACACAGTGATACCTCTCTGCCCTTAGACTTGGGTTACATGTTCTTTCTAACTCCTTTGTTTGCTCACCAGCATAGGGATCTGTATACTTCTTTTCCTTAGAAAGCAATTTTTAGCTTACTAGTGTATGACTGGTGATTTTAAGATAGAAGACAAGAGCCAGACATGGTGGCGCACACTTTTAATCCCAGCACTCGGGAGGCAGAGGCATGTGGATCACTGTGAGTTTGAGGCCAGCCTGGTCTACAAAGTGAGAACAGGACTGCCAAGGCTACACAGAGAAATTCTGTCTCAGAAAACAAAAAAAACAACAACAAAAAAATGATAGAATACAAAATAATTGTTTTTGATGTGGGACTATAAAACTAATTTTTTAAGATTTTATTTATTTGGCATATACATTTATATCATTACACATAAGTAGAAGAATTACATACAGCAAGAAGAACCATGAAACAATCAGGGGGAATCATATGAATGTTATGATCAATGTGTTTTGGCTAATTGCACTTGGTACCCTTGTAGAAAACATCTTTCCTATCTTGATGAGTCTAAAATTCTGAATGGGAAACAATATCTATCCTCTCTCATCACTGCCAACTCTATTTAGACCTAAAAACATCTTAACCCCTAAGCAGCTTAGGTTAATTTTAAGACTAAACTATCTGTTCTTCAACCCCACAAGAGACTTGAGAAGGAATGAAACTTAATTACTTCAGTGAACTGGAAGTGCAGGTTAGCAGCTTCCAGTCTGAGAAGGAGAGAAAAAGAAAAGAAAAGAAAAAAAAATGGCAAAGACAGTTTACTGCCTGAACAGTCACCCTAAACGCTCTCTAACTTTGGATCATCATCTTTAGACTTCCGGCTCAATAGAGCTGACAGACGTATTTCTGAGAGAAGAACTGTTGAGGACTTGCTTACCCTGTCTTGGCAGAGGTTGGTATTGACTCTGCCTGTATCCAAGCTTGCCCATTTTTTAGGCCGAATTCTGCTTGTGGCAGAAATGAAGACATTCTGCCTAATGGCTTGTTGGCCACTTTTGAAGCCATCTCTCCATAAGGAGGATCTTACAAGACTGGTTTTAATACCTTCTGAAAAGGTTGAGTGGTCATGGCTGGTGGTAGCAAGAATTTTGGACTAAGCACAGGCACGGTGATACAAGGAGAGAATTAACATGTGAACATATCTAAGATATGGGCAATTGTTATGTTTTATCTATCTTTTAAAATAAAATTAAGTAGCATAAAACTGATTGCCTAAAGAGTTAGATGGTCTTAACTTATCTATTGAAATTATTAATAATCTATTGTGAACACTGTGATAGGAATGAATAAAAAAAAATGCAAGAGCAACAGGAAGTCTTCCTGGTGAAAATGACTGAACTGTGTAGAGTATTTAGTGTTACAAACTGCTTCACATGGTCTTAATGGGAGGCATAGGAATGCAACTCTGGTTGCCCTTGAGGTATGATGTGAGCCTTACTTAAGTTATGTGTTCAAAGTGGGTGTCATGTTAAGTCAATTAAGCCACTGGGCATTGAGGTGCATCTGCTTATTGAGCCTTAGCTCAATTTTCCTTATACAATCTATAAACGATCCTTTCCTGATCCACATTTACCTGTTGTTTCCTCTCCAACTGAAATACGTGTCTTTTTCCTTTATCTTGAGCTTATTATATGGTTTATCGAGTAATGTGTTTTACCCAAGTGATAGAAACATATCATGTTTTTTGCATATCATTTTATTTACTTTTGTGTTCATTGCAGTTCCTGTGTGTTCTGTTGTTTTGGTGATGAATTTAAATATGTGGATACCAGAAGAAAGGATCATAGTCCTGAGCTCATGCAGAAAAAACAAAAATTATATATCTATCTCATAAATAATATGAATTTTTCTAAAACAGAAAAATCATTCTTCTGAGACAGAAAGTAGGCCCCAGTTTGCAGCATTTTAGGTACCACCAAATCTATAGATTTGTAGTTATGCTATCCATACATGTAGCAATATGTATTTGGATAAAATAGATTCAGTGTCGGTATTTTTGGCCCAAACATTATCCTCAATCTTTAGAATTCTTCCAAAGTTATCCATGTTACATGCCCACTAATGAACTCATCACAATGTCCTTGATATCTTGTCTTTAATAGAACTGAGCTAAACCAAAGCATTTTTAACAGTCAAATTAGTTCCACACAGAAGTTACAATATATTATTAGCAAGTCCATTTCCCCCATCAGAGACAGTAACCGACCAAAATCTGAAATTCAAGAACAGCAGTCACTGAGGTTCTTCTAGCCACCAAACTAAGATTTACCCTCTAAATAATTCCCTCAGTGAAGCCACAGGATCAAGTTAGCATGCTCAATATAAGACTCTCATATTTTTACCTTAAGCTAAATAAATGGAAATATCTCACATTTCAGAGAAGTTTTATTCTCCTTATTGAGCCTTAGCTCAACTTTCCTTATACAATATATAAACAATTCATTCCTGATCCACATTTACCTGTTGTTTATTCTCCAACTGAAATACATACATTTTTCCTTGACCTTGAGCTTGGGTAGTGGGTTTTATCTGAGTGATAGAAACATATCATATTGTGATGGGACAGCTGTTCAAAATATCTTGGCAATGTTCAGAGCACTGGAAACACATTGTCTTTGCTACTGTAGTGAGAGTCACCCAGTAGTTTAAAATAACGTAAATTTAATTCTTATAAAAACGTTTCACAGTGCTGGTGACACAATGAGAAAACTTAAATATGACAAGTATATATGTGAGTAGATAAGTTAGAAGTGAGGTCTAGGTGGCAGTTGATGCAGGAGGCCTCATGTGTATGATAGGTCTGTTATGCTTAGTGTTGATTGTTAACTTGACATGACATTGTTTAGAGTTACTGAGTAGATAAGCCTTCAGGGTACATCTTTCATGGATTATCTAGACTAAGGTCTCCCATATGCACACTGCCTCTAATGTTAGACTTAATGAAGCCAGACTTATAGTCAACATTTCTTCTCATGTATTTTAAGTAACTTATTTAACCTAAAAACAAATGAACTGTAGAATTGATCAGAATTAAATAGTCTTTCCTCAATATCCTCCATGGAAGGTTTGAAGATGCACAAAATTGTCCAATCTACAGATGCTTCCCTGAGTCCCACATGTGTGTGTTTGCATATAACTATATACATGCTCCCATACTTTAAATTGCCTCTACTTTATTCATGTTATCTAAATAGTGTAGACAGTAGACAGACTGTACTATTTTTGAAACTTTTTAAAGTGCATTATAACATGGAAGTTTATCATCAAGCAGTATCTAGTCATTGAATCCAAGGGAGCAGCAAACAGATAGGGAAGGCAGACAGTACTGTCAAGACGTTCCAAGCATCTGAAGTTCTGATCGCTTCTTCTCTGCCAGGCTTATATGGATACCCTCTCTGTAACAGATCACTAGTATCTTATTTACTTTTGTGTTTACTGCCATTCCTGTTATGTCTTTCTTCTGTTGTTTTGGTGATAAACTTAAATATGTGGTACTAGGAGAACTGAGCTTTGAGTAGGTCACATGCACAGTCTCCAAGGTGTGGAAGCAAAGCACTAAGACATCTAATGAGAAGTGTGATGGCAGAAGAAAAGGCTGCAGTGATGGCACTGAGGAAGAAGGGACTGTAACTCAAGGAATGTAGGTGCCACCTGCCAGATGACAAAGCAAGGAAGCAGATTCTCCCCTGAAACCTCCAAAGGAAATGGTCACCCCAATCTATGATCTACTTGATCCCACACATTTTCCCCATGTAATTAGGTGAACTGTTGCTAACAGCAGGCAGACTCAAAATCTTTTCTCTGCTTTTTAATGATCTTATATGCATTGTTTCAGGTACAAAACTAGTCTGTGCAGGAATGGATAGTCTGACCACAGATTCTGGGGAAGCTGAGGTATACGTCATTCAAATATGTTGCTTATGATGCTGCTTAGCTATATGGAGAATAATCAAATGTAATTCAAGGATTCTCACCCCAGATACTCCCAATGACTGCAAACTCCTCCATTTATAAATATTCTAAGAAGAAACATTAGGAACAAAATTACCTAAAATTATAGAACATATTTCACAGTTCCAATTCATTGTTAGTTTGTTCTGGGTGAGAAAATTGGCAAAGCTTTGACATTCTCCCTAGAAGATACCAAATATGTCTAACATATGAGGAAAGAGACTAGAATGTCCTTTAACTTTTTCCAAAATTACTTATAATATCAAAGAGAACCATGGACCACCATAACCAAAATTTATATGATGAAGGTTGGGAGAAACGTCTCTTCTTGAATTTGCTTTTGCAAAATCTGCAACTGCAGAGCAGCAGACTTTAGTAAGTGCATTTGCAAAAGTGCAACTAGCATCCTTTAGTTCTTTCCAATTCCCCCATCGAAATAACAGAGAAGAATTGTAGAAATTTGAATTTTTACAAAATCTTAGACTAGGACACTTAAAAAACTGGCAGCCATCTTAGTCAGTGTCACTAGTCACACAGTGTCATTAGTGATCGTGTTAGTTTCCTATTTAAGGTCTAAATTTGATAACAAGTATAAAACTGGAGGAAACCCAATGCTTTAATGAGTGTTACTTCCTTAGGTGTTACTTTGCCTCACCTATCAACGCACTACACAGCTTTCGTCTAATTTCTTCTTATCAGTTTTATGTATAATGGACCAAAAGAAAAAATATTACATACTTGTAAATGCCACGCCATCCCTCCCTCCTTCCTGACCCTTGCTTCCTTCCCTTCTTGCATCTATATCACGGTTTCTCTCTGGATCATGTTCTCAAAGTTGCAATATAAGGTTAATGATACCTCTGTTTACACACATTTTAGAGAAGGATAATTAGGAGGTTGTTTTATATTCCAGTGAGACAGGCATATTTCATTAAAATTTTAACATTACCTTCTGCTGTTTATAATTTGTGTCAAAAAGCAAATTATTTTACTCTGTCATCTTGTGTATCTTAGCAGCAAAGTGTCAAGTTATCACGTCTTAGCATCTTGATTAATTGACTTAATAAAGGTTCTACAAGTTAAGAAATGAAACTTCTATGGGGTAGACACTATTGGAGCTAATACAAATATATTAGAAACCTGCAATTTGTCATTGTCCCATGGGTCCTTCATTTTTTTAATCAAATTTTCAGTTAATTGGTATCACTATTATAAGCAAGGAAAATGACATTTTTCTTTTCTTGGTTTCTATTAGTACACAAAATAGTTCTGAAGACTACTTCTAAAGGTTATTAGCATTTACTCTTTAAGAAGTGACGGTTTCAGCCAGGAGCTGTGGCACATGCCTGTAACCCCAGCACTAAGAAAGGCAGAAACAGACAAATCTCTGTGAATTCAATGCCACCCTGATCTACAAAGTGAGTTCAGAACAGCCAGGGTTATACAGAGAAACTCTGCCTCAAAAAGAAAGAAAGAACAAAAGAAAGAAAAGAAAAGAAAGAAAGAAAGAAAGAAAGAAAGAAAGAAAGAGGGAAGTGATGGTTTCAGGGCCAGTGGAGAGAAGGCTCAAAAGACAAAGGGGCAGATAGCTCTAAGGCCAGTGATCTGAGTTGTTCCACAGGATCCATAAAGAGGAAGGAAAGAATTGCCTCTCACAAGTTGTCCCCTGACCTGCATGTACACACACACACACACACACACACACACACACACACACAACTGCATTTTTTTAATTGAAGAGGAATGAGGTTCAAAATGTGACCTTGAGTTCCACAGCTTTGTTTCTAAGTTACTGAGTTTACAGTTCACCTTCTTAGCTTATTGTCAGATTTCTTTTCATGTTTTTAACAGGGTCACACTCCATACTGCAGTGGGATAATTTATTGATGAATGTCTTTTCGGCTCTGTTGATGATTTCATTTGTGTATGCTTTTATAGTTCTTTATAATGACTTTGATTACTAGGAACACTTCAGAACTCATATTTCCACACACTAGAGGTAAAGCTGATTTATCATAGTCTGTTAAAGTGGAATAATGATTGCATTATTAAATTCCATTTGTTGTTAGGTTATACATTAGTTCTGTGTAGAAAGTAGGCCTCAATTATCCTGCTGAGAGTTTAATTTAAGTTTGTATTTATGAAGGTTACATGTAAATTTTAATAATTTTAAGAAAGGTCAGGCTCATCTATATTGGCAAAAATTTTTCAGCAAATCAAGTAAAAATTAAAATAGCTTTCAGCTACTCATTTTAACCATTAAAACTGATTAATAAGTATTGTTACCAAATATTTTGAGCAAAATTTAAAAACCAGATTTTGTTAAGCATAACCTTTATTTTATTCTTATATTTCACTTAATATTTGAATATATATATAAATTACTGGTTCTGGTGGTGCTTGGATTTGCGCTTAAGCAGGGCCTTATACACTTCACCACTGAACTGTTTCCCACACAAAAACTGCAACATATCTTTAGTTACTAAAGTGTAACATTTTTATCTTCCCACTTTGTGATAACAAACCTCTAGGGGTTTATTTAGAAAAGGCAAAGAACATGAAGCAGCTTCAGAGCCCAGTAAAATTTCATATAAATTATAGAAACAAGTTGGTCATCAGTGTGAAATGTTCCTAAGTGTTTATCACAAAACCACAACTGGTAACTGAAAGTTATGATTTACTGATACTGTGTACCTCATAAGAATATTTTTATACTTTCAGAAATTCATATTTGCTTTAGAAAAAGAAGTCCCAGATGCATGTGACAGCACATAACAAGACCTTCTCTCTTAAGCTATGATATAGGTTGATCAAGAGTTCAAGACCAGTGTGAGCGAGTCAGTGAGAACAGAAAGACAAGAAGTGCCAGAGTGGAGTGGAATGCTGTGGCAGCTGAGGAAATTTTCCCCACAGACACTCCAGTTTGAAAAGCTAGTCACACAGTGAACTGCCATCTCTCCAGATAAAAAGGCAGCCTGGAGAACACTGGTCCCCCAATTTTAATATAATAAAAAGGAAAAGTGTACTGAAGAAGGCAGGGAAGAATGAGTTGCCAGGGTTACCCTCCCTCCATGCAAATAGTCTAGCACTAAGAGTAAATAGAAGGACAGAGATTGGAGGAGGGAGAAGGAATCTAATCTGGGTCTTAGATGTGGAAGCCAGTACCAGGACCAGCCTGGTAAAATCTGTTGCTGTGCAGCGTCCCATGGTTCCTGCTGGCTGGCTGATACCTGTGGACAGGAACCATTGCAGTGAGATGGCTGACCTACTGCCTGCACCACCTCTCCACTATCCTCAACCTATAGGGAGAGACAAGAGCTATCACCAGCAGTAGCTCAGTGCTCGGCCTACTGTGAGAGAGTTGCTGGCAATAAGCAGAACCCAAAGCCCCCATATCCACCCAAGCAATAACAGAAAGAAACTCTAGAACCTACACAGGCATTGAGATTATGAACAAAAGTCCTGTGTTGTCACAAGCTAGACTTGAGTTTTTGTTTGCGTCAGTGCTACCCTGAGGCAACACTGTGCCCCAACCTCCTGATTCCCAGTTAACTTTCATTGTGAGAATCAGTCATAATCAAGAAGCTGTATCTACCATCTGTGTCCAGAGTTCACGCTGACCAGCTACACGAAGGCCAGTGCTTGCTGACAAGCCCATAGAGCTGGCTTAGCACCAAATAGAGATTCAAGCCTGGGTGTTTCAGCCTGCATCATCACTATCTGTGGCCAAGGCCCGGATGCACATCTGTGGAACTTTGTGGCTGCAGGAGGCTTTGCATGTGATGCAGCTGAGCATCATCTTTGGAGACCATAGAATTGCCTTCAGCAATTCAGCCCCAACCTTTGGTACCATAGAATAAAAACAAGGCTTAGTTCACTGAGGGAACGATCGTGTAGTAGGTATAAGACTTGACCCTTGAACTCAGTCCTGAGGTAGCAAATACTCACACTGGCAGTTTTTAATGGCTTCTGTCAACTTGGTTGGTGGCCACACCTGGAGCCTTTGCAATAGTCTTGGCATCACCTAGAGTCAGGCAGTCTCTAGAACTTCAAGCTTAAAAAGCATCACCTGTGGCTTATTGTAGCAATTTGGAGCCACAAGTCCATCTAAAGCTTTAGTCATCCCCTAATGTGGTGGCCCTGGTCCAATCCCAGTGCTACTTGTTGGTGGTGGCCTGCAGGCTCACACTGTAACACAGTTTTACAGCACTGGTGATAGAAGCCTGCTGTTGGTTCCTCCATGGCTGGTCCTCCAAGAACCAAGAAGAATCCCACCAAAGCTGCTCACTGGCCAGAAGTTATGGGAAAGCCTTGTGGACTGATTCCATGACTAGGAATGGTATGGGAGGGAGGTACCCTGTTGAGGCGCTCCCTCAGTTCTGCTGATAAAGGTATGGGCAGCAGACTTGAAACACACCTTGGCAGACTTGCCTTCTAGTGCTGGAATAAGAACAGCACGTAACAGCACGCTTGCTGAAGAACCGGATTGACTCCACCATCTATTGCTGAAGAAGTAAAAAGTAAATGCAGCTTCACAGAAAATATGCAGGCTATTTTAAAATTTTTTTGGAAAGATTGGTGCATATCTAGATAACAAAGACTGTAATAAATACCTAATTTTTAGTACACAGGTATTCCCATACAAACCATCAAGAACATCCAAAAACTAGAACCTCACCAACAGTCAAAATACAGCACCAGAAAAGGACCAGTGTATGTAAATTCTGGCATGGAGAATTTGAAACATCTGTTTCAAAGAAACCCATTATGCTTCAAGAAAATACAGAGAAGTGGTCCAATATTTCCACACAAAAAAATAATTGATGAGAGGGATGGAATTAATTTTTTTTTGAAAAAGCAAACAAAAACCCTTGAGCCGCAAAATACACTAAGAAGATTTAAAACATGATGGAAGTTATTAATAGAAAGATATATCAAAGAAAACCTTAGTGATCTTGAGGCTATTTGAAAGTACACAGAAGGAGGAGGAAAGAAAGGAACAGAGACAAAGAATGAAAGCCACAGGGATTTGTGACTGCATTAAAAGCACAGACATAAATTCCAAGGAACGTGAGAACTGCAAAAAGGGTAAAAAGGGAAGAAAGAGTTTTCTTTTACTTTTTACTTTTTATTTTGTTGTAAATTTTAAAATTTTAATTTATTACAATTTATTCAGATTACATCCCGATTGTTTTCCCTTCACTTGTATCTTCCCGTTCCCACCCTCCCTCTCTCATCTTCCCTATTCCTCTCCCCTAGGCCTCTGACAGGTAGGGACCTCCTCCCCCACTATATGACCACAGCCTATCAGGTCTCATCCAGACAGCCTGCTTGTCTTTCCTCTGTGTGCCCATGGGGCCTCCCTTCAAGGGGAAGTGATCAAATCGTTGGTATCAAGGTATCAGAGCTCATGTCAGAGGCTCATGTCCCACAGTCATGGAGAATGAGCTATCCATTGGCTAGATCTGAACAGGGGGGTTCTAGGTTTACTGCATGCATTGTCCTTGGTTGGCACAACAGTTTGTGCAGGGCCCCATGGGTCCAGATCCAGCAGTCTTGATGGCTTGATGGTCTCCTTGTTAGGCTGCTGAACTCTCTTTCAGAAAGTTCTTTTCAAAAAGATAATGACAGAAAAAAATTCAAACCTGGCAAATGATACAAGGCCCCAGGGATAGGAAGCCCAAGGTCATCAGTAATATTTAAGTGGGTCAAATAAACATGAAAAGTACTATAATTAGTCTCTAAAGGAAGGAGAATGGGAAGTGTCTCAAAGAAGAAATATGAAGTAATAAATGGCATGTAAAGCCATGCCAATTAGCCAGGTAACAGACGTCTCAAGGAGAACTTGATGGGGCAGGAAAAGTCATGGATATCCCCTCCGGGTTTCATGGAAAAGAGGGTGGAAAGGATGTAAATAACAGAGGTTGTGAAATGGTCCATGAAAAGCTATCTTCTGGAAACACTGTAGCTGTTGTAGCCTGTAACTGCTCAAAATCCCAGCAGCAGAGCCACCCATACAAGACCCACATAAGACTGACTGTGAACTGCATACAACTATGAACACTGCATCCCAGATGGGGGATGCCTCAGAAGGCCAGGCTTCTCCCTGAGGAATTATAGGCAATGGTGGTTTTCTAGAAGCGGGGGGCGGGGGGCCTGTCGAATGTCTCAATGGTGTTGCCACTGGTAAGGTATCCTGGCTGAAGTGAATAATCTACCTACACTCAGGCAGGCAACCCTAATGGAACTCAGTGGGCCATAGACAACAACAAAAAGACATGGAAGTAGGAAGGGGGTTTTGTCGAGAAGAACTTCAAAAGATAAAAAAGCCTAATGGGGAGTATATGAGGAAAGTACATGACATGTATGAAATTATTAAAAGAATATTTTAAAGAAAAAGAACCCTGTCAATCTACATGGCATATAAAGCAACTACAAAGATAATAGAATGAAGGGCCATCTAATAGGAACACAACTGTAGCCACAGACATAAAAATTAAATACGTAATAGCAACACAACATTAGCCAAATACGTGAAGCTTCTCACATGGAAAACATTTGAAAAGCATGAGCCTGAAGCTGAGCTCCCACAGTACAGTCCCGGATCCAGAACCAATTCCCCCTCTTACAGCTTTTAGAGGGAAAACAAGCAAGAAAGAAGGAAACTGAAGTCTATGTTTGAAAAGTAATTCAACATTTGGGAAGCCATCAAGGGATCATCTCAGATTTTAGCCTGAGAAAATCTCTAGCCGTTGTGGATAAAGAAGATAATATGTCTTGGTCTTTGTATACTTTTCATGTGTTGTGCATGATTTTGGGAATGGCTTGAGCATTGTTTCCTACACTGAAATGGCAACACAGGGAACATTAAAGGTGTTGCATATACAGACAGGTGTGCTTGGCTTTCTGCACTCTGCCCCACCATAACTGTAGGTTTAATAGACTAGTGTGGAGGTCAGTCTGTGAAAAGTTAGGAACCAACTTTATGAAACTGAATGTAGTAACATATAAAACCATTTATCTCTGAAAAGGTAGTGCCTATTTTATTGTCTCTCAGAATTCTGAATTAAATAGCATTAACAGTAACTTATGTCATGTTACCATCGAAATGTTGAATCATGGTAACCCATTTTCAACTGAGTTTGTAGCACGTTAAGTCGCTCTTTATATTTCCAAAGATGCATCTCCAGACACATGTATCTATCATCTTTTCTAACACCATGTCTTTCTTTTTCATGCATTTTCTGCCATCACATACATATTATTAGGCTTGGTTAGGGGCTACACTAGCAATGCTCACCTTCAGCTGCCTTTTTCTTTCTCTGCCCTCACATAGGACATAAAAAAAAAAAATGGCAGGTACCATCCTATGACTCCTTGAGTCAATAGTTCCCATTTTCCCAAAGAGTATGCTAAGCAGTCAGTATCCATAGGTGGACACATATTAACTAGAGTGTAGAATCTTTCCTGTCTCCCCAGCCATCCATTAATCAAGGGAAAATTTGCACTGCAAACAAGTATTACGCAACACTCTTCTACTAAACACGGCGCGGTACAACCCTCTTCTCTCAGAAACCTATATCAGAGAAATCACCCTCTTGACTTGTGGCTGGAAACTGACCTCGCAGCCCCACACCATGCTAGGGTTCCATTGTATTCACTACAATTAGAGAAAGTGTTTTAAAACATTGCTAGAAGTTTACAGAAGGTCATAAGTCAAAGACGAAACAAAAAAAACACACGGCAGTTTAGTCTTAGTTTGTCAGTCCTGCTCACTGTAGATACTGTTGTTAACCACACTACACCCCAGTAGCCAGCAGAGCAGGTAGTCCCACCTCTTTCATGTGTTCCCTGTCCCAGCTCAGCACTGTGTCCCTCTCAACCTTCAAGGCCTGCTTACCAAGTAACATGTCCTTTCTGTATTTAGAAAAATGTAACATCTTTTTTACAGGCATTCTGATCCATGAATGCAAGTTTAATCAAGTGTAAAAAGAAAGTGTAAAAAAAAAAAAAAAAGAAAGTTGAAATGAACACATAAAATTTTTGCTCTTTAGGGAAAATTCACACCAGGCAGAGAAAGTATTTTGCTTATAAGTCAAGCCCTTCACAGTACGCTGAGGAAACGGTCACACGCTGTTCTGGCCTCATATTCTGGAGCCCATATTAACTGCATAGACTGGAGAACATTGCTCAACACTTGTACTTTGCTATTGTTTGCTAGTAAAATGGGGCAACAATCCCATCTACTTCACGAGGTTTTAATGTAACGAGAAAACGACGTAACCTAGATGATATGTGAAGTCACTGCACATAGTGAGCATTTACACATGTTAGTTATTTTAAGTATTTTTTCACATCAAAGTCCTAAGCTTGTGTATTTTCAGGGATATGCATGTTTCCCGCAGGCTAGTTAGTGCCCTCTATGGATAGGGTAATGGAACATAGTGAAAAAAACCTATTGTTAAACTAGTGTATACTAAAACATTTAGGATATGGAATGAAAAATTCTGGTGTTTGATTTTGTATGTGCAATGGTTTAGGAGCATCGTAGAAAGCCTCGCTTCTTCGTTCCTAGTGCATGCTGCTCTCCTTCACAGTAGGATGGCATGGGTTAGCTAAGAGCCACAGGGGCTCAAATGCATATGAACCTCAGGTAATCTGGTTATGGCTTCCTATGCATCAAGTCCCTAGACGGGAGTGAGCCTTATCTCACAAGTCTGCAGCACAGTGTAGACATAGTATAGTTAATGTGCAATTCGTCTGTTGTTTAGACTGTGCAGATGAAGGGCTAGAGGTATGTAAAGGTTAAGGACCGGGCTAAGGTTTAGTGTTGACTCAGTTTATTGGGATATTGAACTTTATCAGGGAGATTACAACATAAATTTTTTCCTATTATGTGCCCACAGTAAAATGACAGCATAGAATTACTGCTTTCTAAAGAGGCTCTTGCTCTTCCTGGAGATGAGCCTTAAACGTAGATGTGCTATCATGTAACACGCGTCTTTAAATCTTGTGCAGATTAAAATAAACTGAATTTAGAGGACTTTCAGATTTGGAATGGAAACAGGTCTTTAACAAGCCCCCTTCTTTGATCCCAGTAATCATGCCTCCATTCATCTTTATGACCTCCTTGCTTTGCTCTAGCTTGTGAAATTCCACAGTGACACATCCCAGTAGCCCCTGAGCACTGCTGTGTGGCCAGAGGGCTGGTTCTCCTTTTGTTCAATGTCAGAAGCATTTATTTCAAGACCCAGTGAAAATTCTTCTACTCTCAAAACCCTTCGGGGAACAGTTTCTTTCTGTTCAGAATGTGTTTGTTTCATTTCTTTCCTACCCGACCCCTGGTTTATATTATTTGTTTCCCATCTCTCTGTTGGGGCAGAATCCAGAACAGAGCGACAGATCAGCAAGCCCCTGGCCTTGTCAAGTGGTCTTGCTTCTCATTCCTAATGTGATGGCTTTTCTCTTTGTAAATGAAACCAAAATAAAATACTATTTTTCCATGACCACAATTAGTTTATGCTTTATTAGATAGTATCATATCAAACCCCTCTATGTTATGGTAAATATCTTCAGTCTCAGAGAAATAACAAAGTAAAGCAAAGAATGAGGGAGACAGAAAAAGAGTTGAAAAAGGAAAGTTTCTAGAGAGGAAAAAAAGAAAAGTAGAGAGAAGACAGCATCCTTACTACTTCCCTGCAAAATATCTCAATGAAAGAGAATCCTAGGAATGCTGACAATCACTACCCCAAGGCACAATGTAACCAATGCTGCAAATCAGAACATTTTAGTTTTTATTTTTATTTTTTTGTTTTGTTTTGTTTTCTATTTTTGAGACAGGGTTTCTCTCTGTAGGCCTGCCTATCCCAGACTTGCTTTGTAAATGAAGCTATGCTCTATTTAACTCCTAGAGATCCACCTTCCTCTCTATCCCTGAGTGCTGCGACTGTAGGCATGTGCCACCTCACCTGGCTGAAAAATCAGACCTTTTTAAAAACTTAATTATTGAAGTCAAACAAAATTTAATTATTTTAATTAGTAGCATTTTATTAATAATGAAATACTAGGAACAGAATATAATTTTATTTAGATAAATAACTTTCTTAGGGAAGAACCATCTATGGGTGCTGGATAAGGAGGTGCATACTAGTAATACCAACACTTAGGAAATGGAAACAGAAAGATCATAAAAGTACAAGATAGCAAGACTCTGTCTCAAAACCAAACAATAAGCACAGGCATAATGAGATGCAGCATATTTCCATAGCACTATGCCCCACAAAATGCTTGATACCAGTTGTATAAAATGATGGCATAACTGTTCTATGGTATCGCTAAGGGGAAAGTTTTTATTTTAGATAAGAGAGAACAGCCAGAGGTATCTGGAAGAGTTCAGAGCATAGAAATAGCAGATTGAACATGTACAGCAAATTGGACATAGCCAGGGCTACTCATATGATAGGGGAGAAGAACAGAGGATAGAGACTAGAGAAAACAGTACAGGAAGCAGGAACAGAGAAGGGGGCATAAGAACATAGCAAGAAAGCAAGGTTATAAGGAAAAGGAGAGGGAAATTGCTATGCAGAGGGAGGGTAGGGCAGGAGAGGCGGTGAGAAGGCCAAAGATGCTACAATGGACTTTGAGATGTGTAACAGGAGCTGAAAACACACGATTTCTCACAAGCATTATACAGCCCTAATATTATAAATATATGAGGTGTGCATGATGCACAGAACAATTAAGGCTGGTTCTCTGCTCTGCTTATGAACAGAAGAAAGATGTGTGTAAATCTCCATGCATGCCGTACGAAGAATGGCATCTAATAATAAATGACAGTGATTCCATAACCAACGTTGTATATGCATAGACATTCATGTCTCAGCCAGTCTCAGAGCTATTCCCTTGTAGTGGGATTAGCAATATAAGTTACTTGCTTGTTCTTGCGGTTTGAATTCATCACATCCTGATTGTAGATTATTTGACAGTATGACAGGTTCACTCCTGGCAACACCCCGCTGACCTCAAAGAAGATGATGAGCATCAATGAACCTCCTTATGGAGACAGCTTCAAATGTGGCAAACAAGCCACTGGGCAAAAGTGTCCTCATTTCTACCACAGACAGAATTCTGCCTAAAAATAAGCAAGGTAGAACGCAGGCAGAGTTGACAGCCAAACTCTGCCAAGGCGGGTAAGCAAGTCTTCAATAGTTCCTGCCTCATAAATATGTCTGACGGATATATTGGGCCAGAAGGCTGAAGATGATGCTCCAATATTATAGAAAGTTTTGGGTGACTATTCAGGCAGCAAACTGTCTCTGTTATTTTGTCATCTTGGAAGCTGCTAACCTGCACTTCCTGTCTCCTCAGATAATTAATTTTATTCCTTCTCAAGTCTCTGATGGAGTTGAAAATCAGATAGTTTAGTTTTACAATTACTCTTAGTTGTTTATGGGTTAAGATATTTTTAGGTCTAGATATATGTTTTAAGTTGATAAAGATGAGATATGACAGATACTGATTTACATTCAGAATTTTAGATGCACCAAGATAGGAAAGAGGTTCTCTTCAAGGCTGCCAAATACAAATAGCCAAAACACTATTATATTATATAATTCCTGATTGTTTCATGGTTCTTCTTGTTGTAGGTAGATTATTGTATTTATGTATAATAATATAGATATATATTAAAAAGAAAAATGTTTTAATAAAAAATAAATAAATAAAGTCACAAAAAATGTGTAAGAGGTACTTGTGGTACTGATAGATCCTAGAGGCCAGCCTGTGCTTTTTACATGCTGATAGGAGATACGCATGCCCCTTTACCGAGATGTAAGGGAAATTACTCACAAGTTACTGAGGAATGTTGGCTTTTATCTAAATATCAGAAATTCTCCTACAGTCCAGGTTGATCTTATTTTTGGATTATTTGAACTGCTTCTCTGCTTTGGGGAACCGGAGCGTCCTTTATACGAGAAGCCGCTTGGAAGATAGTATCAGCTAATACTTACCCTTGATGAGACCTCTACAACATAGCTCCTCATAAGATACAATGGAAGTGACATTAAAGCCCTGCTATGGTATGTTTACAAAGTGTGCAATTGATCCTAAAGACAGAGAAATATTGGACTAATACAACATAAAGAACAATACATAAAATTACTAATTGGCTTGCTGTATATAGCCTTTATTATGTTTAGGTATGTGCCGTGTATCACTGATCTCTCCAAAACTTTAAACATGAAAGGGTGTTGGATTTTTGTCAAATGCTTTTTCTGCATCTAAAGAGATGATCATGTGTTTTTTTCTTTCAGTTTCTTTATATGGTGGATTACATTGATAGATTTCCTTATATTAAACCATCCTGCATGCCTGGAATTAAGCCTACCTGGCCATGGTGAATGATATCTTTGATATGCTCTTGTATTCAGTAAACAGTTTTTTTTTAAGTCCCAGGTATATGAGGTTGTTTTAGTTTGTCCACAGCTGTTAACTATGATTGTCTCATGCTCTGGCAGGGGTATGATCTTTGACAGCTGCAGATAGTTTAATTCTGAGGACTCTGAAAGGTTATAAATATCAGAGTCAGTAGAGAGTTGGGTAGCTCTGGGAAACAAAAGTTCTTCTAATGTTCCCTGCTGCTTGCTCCTGGTTGCTGTTGATGCAGTTTGATGAGAAGTCGGAAAAATCCTGAAATGAAGATTGGATTTTCCCCAAAGAACTACATCCCTAACCAGCAGGAAGTAGTAAGAGACATACTCTGCCCCTTTCCTCTCTAACTTGCTTTCTCTCCTACCTAGTGGGAGGTGGGTGGAAGATATTAGGATGGATAAGATTTGCAAAGGAGGTAGAGGCAGAAGGAACCCAAATAAAATAGATTTAAAAATATGTGCTACAATTTTTTTTTATTATGGCAGCTACTATTTCTGATGCTCATTTCCTTTTTGTTTTGTATCATCCTTACAGTGGAATTATAATATTTTTATTTCTTCCTAATATGAATCCACTAAACACTCTATGTGACTTACTTATGATGTTGAAGTTATTGTCATCTATATCTTAAAACTATTAATGACTGTTTCTCTTTAGTAAAAATCTCTGTGTGTGTGTGTGTGTGTGTGTGTGTGTGTGTGTGTGTGTGTGTGTGTGTTGGATTTGAGCCTTGTACATTTACAGATAAAGTCTTTTATGTCCAAAAACTATATTTGTTTCTATTAGGTGAGAAAGGAAGGGATCCTGTAACTCAGGGAATTTATAATTATTTGTAACCTTTATCTTTTTACTCATAAAGAGCCACTAAATCACCCAGAGATAAACGTTTAGAAGGCTTTTAATCATTTCCTATGCATAAAACATCCCAGACTGTGCCCCTTCTCAGATATTCATCTCTGCTTTCCATGATCATTGTGAATTTCTTATTTCCTATATCTTTTTCCTATTTTGGCCAGAACCTGTTTTTTACATCTAGTGTCATCTCAGACTCAGTCAGTTGTCATGATAAGATTATCACTTGACTACTTTTGACAAATGCCCTTAAACTAGCACGTTTCTTCTTCATCTAGAATCAAATCAGTTTAAACAAAATCCTTTTGGTAAGAGTTTTTAAGATGTGCAAAGAAGATCAGTCAGTGGAGAAGGAGGGAGAACGAAAACTCTGAGGCACTCGAAGCTCATCCTTTTCGCTTTGGGATGGCTTAACTGCTGTTTTGCACAGGCAGCATGGCCATAAATCTACTGTTTTCCAGACTATGGTGAAGCTGGGGACTTTGAGGAAGAGAATAGGTTTAGCTAAAGGGACAGAAGAGAGACTCTCAGAAGTTGTGTACCTGAAGCTCAATAACTGTCACTTGCCGATAGCTACTATGCAGGAGGTGGGACTTCATTTGCCCCTCTCCTGTTCATGCTGGGATTTGGACAGGCTTGATCTTGTTCAGACCTTATGTATGTAATCACAGATAACGCGAGTTCATGTATGGAGGCCCTGCTATGACTAGAAAATACAATTTCCCTGCAGCCATGCATTACTACTGGCTCTCACACTCTTTCCTGCTCCCTTCATCAATGATCTATGAGCTTTGCATGAAATTAGTGTGAAGTAGATACTCCATTTATGGATAGGAACAATCCACAGTCCTTCGTTAAGAGAGTTATTAGTTTTTATTTAAGTGTATACATATGTGTCTGTGTTAGTGTCTGCCATTGTGTGCAAGTGCCTTTGGAGGCCAAAATAATGCATCAAGATTTCCTGGAGTTGCATTTACATGTGGTGGTGACACTGGTGCTGGTGATCAGACTGACATTCTCTGGAAGAGGATTCAATGTTCTAAACAACTTAGTTATCTGTACAGCTCCAGTTCCAGCATCTCTTATTCTCTGCAACTTGACTAGCTATGAGTTTTTGTACTCATTTCTACTTACCTAAATAAGAACCTTTTACCTTGAGGCTTGAGAGACTCACTATCCTATACCTATGGGTGTAAAGATAAGTAGTTAAGAAACAGTTTAATACTATTTAATACAGTTTAATAGCAGAAGAGTAGCCCATATATTATAAGACTTATTTATTTATTTATTTATTTATTTATTTATTTATTTATTTATTATGTACACAGAATTCTTCCTGTAATGTAATAGATTACATTATAGATGCTCATGACCCACCATGTGGTTGCTGGGAATTGAACTCAGGACCTCTGGAAGAGCAGACAGTGAACCATCTGTCCAGCCCCAAATATTCTCTTAAAATTCAATACTACTTTTTAAAATCAGAGTAATAGTTTTATTTTGGCTATTGAAATGGATAATATTGACATCTAAAAAACCCCAAATTTTTATTCAATCTATAAAGACTTTAGATATTGTCTTAAGGGCACCTTTAATGAACAATGTCTGACTCTTATTACACAAACAACATGAAGGAGTTTTTGAGCCATCTGAAACTGTCTAGGACTAGGAATTTTATATTCACTACTTTGTTTCTAAATTGTGAGATTCATTAAGATCCACATTTTATCTTAGCAACACTGTCTAAGTGTATAATGTTAATTGAGTATTTATCTAGAGTGTGTGTCTAGAAAACAAATTATAATAATGTGCAGTACTATATGGCAGGCTTTTAGGAAGCCATGTATTTGGCATGACAGAGTGACACAATTTGAGAAACATTATATGGGCATTAGAATAGTTCTTGTGCCCTAAAATATTCAGTTGTGATAGAAAATAACTTATTTTTATATATGTATATGTTATTTAGTATACATTTTAATATTTAATAAACCAAATATTTTTATTAATAATATCTAACATTATTTATAAAATTTTTCTTAAACAGATATATTCAAATCCATCTTTTGAACAGTCATTTAGATATAAAGTATAGATTTCCTACTTAAAGGCTTTGAAATACAAGCTTTAAAGCCATAACAAAAGAGCAGAGAAGCTAAGCTTACTCATATAAGGACTACTAGAAAATATATTTTATATCTTGCCACATAAAGACAGATCTTGTTTCCTGTATTTTAATAACTCAGGCCACTTTCTCCACATTAAAGCCGAGCAACTGTATACATAATTCAAATAGTTAATCAGTGAACGAGTCACAATAACAGGTTAGTAACAGTAATTTTATAGAAGTATATTTTTATTGATAGCCTCAATTATTCATTCTAAGAGAAAAAGCAAGGCAGTCTTTAGGGAGCATAAAGACCCACTGCTCCTTCTACTATAGTCTTTTTTCACTGAGGAAAACACACACTGTCCTTGTGCTGCTTGGGGTACTTTTCGATTAAAGTTCTCTAGCTGGGAAAGTAAGGATTAAATGTCTTTATAAAATAGTAATGATTTCAATACTCAGGCAAATTGAGACACACTATTCTCAAACACGGCACACAGACTTAAATCTCTATGAGTTACCAGGACACCCTAAAAAGTCACCAAGTAAAGTGTTTTGCATTTCAGTCTTACCCACTCTGTTTTTTTTTTTTTAATTATATAATATATTTGTTTAAACTCAGATTGTATCTTACATTTTTAACTGTGATGAAATCTTAAAAAAATATTTCCCGGAATACTTCCTTGTAATTGTTGTTTAATTACAAGCTTTGGTTCCATTTTAGAGTCTGAATGCTTAATTGTCTGCTCATAGCAGTCAAGGAACTAAATAAATTAAAAGAAACTGAGGTGAAAGACGTGACAGTTCCGGATACTGCTGGAAAGTCATCAAAGACGGGGCTGTTTTCCTCCTTGTGATTTCCTTCAGGCTTCGAGCGCCAGAAGCAGCCTCAGAGAACAAACAAGCAAAACCACAGAGATGAAAACGAAGCTGTAAACTGCCATGCACACAGTGTTGAGTTCTCCTGGAGCAAGGCGCACGCTTTGAAAGGGGTATTAAAAAAATCGCTGCATACAAAAACAGCTCTAAACGAGACAAAATGCTTTGTTTTTAACAGAATTGGTTGTGGTTCTAAGAACAGAATGTTTGCGGACACAGCCCGGGATAAAGTTCATCCCACTTTCTGCGTTTGTCATCAGAACAATTGTGCAAATGAGGAGTAATGTCTGTCTCCAGAATTACACACAAGTAGCGAAGTGAAGGCAAGCACAATTTGCTAGCATAGTCCCTCCCACCTGGTAGGGCCTCATGGGGAGTCAGCCTAGAAATTTTCAGCCTGAGGTACCTAAGGCAAGTTTCCAACTTTTAACAGTGTTCTCATCGCTGCTTCCCAGGAGCAGCTAGGACTGAGTGCTAATGATGCAAGGATTTGGGATGATTAAGGGAAGTTGCTTGGTGTTATCCCAAAGTTCAACCCTCTATATATTTCAAACTCAATATGCAGCTGACAGAAATAAAAGTGTCTTAAGTTTTCAGAAGATGGTCATATAGTTGTCTAACTATCCATATAAAAAAAGCAAAGATATGAACTGTAATGACCAAACTTTTGTTTATTTGTTCTGGTGGATTCTTTTCCTTTCATGACTAAATATTATTATTGAGTAGACCACTTTCTGATGATGCTTTCTGGCAAGTAGGTATGATTTTCCTTCTACAAGAGGCATTATACAGTCTAGTCTAAAATCATTTTAATTGTCCTGTAAGGAAACCTAATGTTCTATTGAGCAGCCATGCTGAAAATGATCAGCAGGCTGGGCACAGGGCACATGCCTGTAATCCTAGCACTTAGGGAGGCAGAGGCAGTTGAATCTCTGTGAGTTTGAGGCTAGCCTGGTCTACAAAGTGAACCCAGGACATCCAAGTTTACACAGAGAAATGGTGTCTCAAAAACAAAAACAAAAACAAAAAAACAAACAAACAAAAAAGAAACACACACCGACAACCACAACAACCACCCAAAAAGAAAGAAAGAAAGATCAGCAGTTCTCATAGTATAGCTCACAAAACTCTTATATGCACCAATCATTTTGATCATTGACTACAAGTGGCCCACTGTACCATCACAGAAAGTATGGGTGCCTATCAGCCAGGGTCCTCAAGAGGTCTATACAAGTACCAAGGGCTCACCATTCAACAGTCAGATGCAACTTTGGATTTCTCTTTTATGCACTATTGTTTTCTATACAGTCTTATGACTTTTTTCTTTTCTTTTTAAACCAACGCTATATAAAATAAAAAACAGAATGAGTTCTCCAGATGACTATCACCTTATGGACTCACTGGATAGACTTTAATTCAGCCAAGAGAAGGAAAGTACCAAGAGCCAGAGGAACTGGCTAGTGGATAGATGAATCATAATGGAACCAGGAATGGATTCTGGCCAACGGCTGAATCTTAACCATTATTTGTGGAAGATGTGATGCCCAGTTTCCTTTGCAGTACCTACACCTATAGAGAGGGAGCCTTCCCATCTGCTTTCAATAGAATCACAGAAGCCTGAGCATGCAGAGATCTGCAGGACAGTAAGCATTCCAAATTAAAAGAAAAAAAATGTTTGGACCTGCAAGATAGTTTAGCAAGAGCACGCCTAGAAAGCCTGATATCGTGAGTGTAACACGCAGGTTCCGCCGTGGAAGGAGGACTGACTCCCGACCTCCGATCTTCACATGCTCACACATGCTGTAGGACGCACCAAATCCACACACGTATTTCACACGTCAGCAATAACAATAAAAAGTAAAATTTTAAACATTTAGGAAAACTAAAATTTGAAGAACAAACAATCTATGTGTTATTTACCCTTGGTATGTTTCAGTTTCTTCATTTGGAAACGAGTGATAATTTCCAAACTGGTTTGAGATGGTGCTTTAATTGTGAGGTAGAAGGGAACTAGGGATCAGTTAGCCTACTCAGTTCTCAAAAAAAAAAAAAAAAAAAAAAAAAAGGAAAGAACAGAGGTTGTCTTTTCTGAAGATGTGGTGACAGATACACTTCACTTACTTGGTAAATGGTAGAAGTCAAATGGCTTCTGCCTTACAAATCATTCAGGACATGAATGACTCTTTTTTTCCTGTACACCAGATGAGAAAGTGTATCATGTCTCCTCAGTGTTTCAGCATATCTGGAACACATGATGGTGAGGGTTCAGTATGGGTCAGTAGGTCTGTGACACTATGGTAACTCTCAGGGCAATGGATGTCTATCCTACCCAGCTTGACTACAGTGTCCTTCAACTCGTCATCACGTAAAGGTCCGAAATATTTCCATACATCCAGTCACACATATAACATATATGTATGTATACTATATATACTATATACATGATATGGCATTCTCTCTTCATGAAATTATATGCTCCATTTAGTACAAATTATCATATATGCACACTTTAGCACTGTTCATGACTTTAA
>OU015751.1:113582513-113599167 GCA_907169655.1 Acomys percivali
TACTACAAATAATTTGAAAAGCTGTTCACATTTGGAAAGTCTGGGAAACAGGCATTTGAGAACAATATCACATATTATACTTTAAATGCCGTAAGTGGGGAATTGCCTGGCCATGCACAGTTTGGAACTAGGAGAACACGTAGACATTAATCAGCATGCTTTGTGGCCAGTCAGTCCATCAGTGATTAACTAGGTCACTTTGAACAGGATGCCAATGAAGCAGATCATAGCTTTGGTCTGTTAGTGAACTGGTCACCTTAGCTCTTCACCATCACTACGGTTTCTATTTTGAATCTTCATGGTTAATATTTACACATGTCATGGGCCCCAAGGAGAAAAGGACATAAAGTGTACTTTTACAAAGTTGTTAACTAAGGTAGAAAATTAAGTGCATCCTCTAAGAAGCAGTCAATAATCCCCATGTGACAATATTTACAGTTTCTATAAAAATGTCCTGGCTAAAAATAACATACACATTGTTGCATGAGTATGCTATGACATTCTATGAATCATATGACAGGTAAACTGTGGACATGTAGTCATCTCATTCACAATGGGTAAGACACTAAAACTAGTAGGCAATATGAAAAACACATATGTCTCCCAATAGATTTAAAACAAAGAGAAAGGAAAAGTCTTCAAGAATCTAGAGCAAATTCTATTTTGCCGATATTAATGGAAGCATCAAATATTTATGGGAAAAATTTGATATGCAAATTGTTAGACAAAGAAGATAACAACTAGCGTATAGATAGAATGGCTCAGCAGATAATGCCACTTGCTGCCTATCCTGATGATCTGAGTCTGATTTTAGAAACCAGACCGTAGAAGGAAAGAACTTTCTCTCATGAGTTGTGCTCGTATCGCACTTGTGTGGCACGTCATATACATGAGCACAAACACACAGCTATAGATAAGTAAGCACAGAGGGGTGCGAGGGAGGGAGGGAGCGAGAGGAAGAGGGGGAGGGGGAAGGCGAAGGAGAGAAGAGAGTAAATAAATGTGTATTTTTATTTATGAAAGTAACCACAAGTGAGGACAACTGACTCAATTAATGGTCGTTTGCTAAGATTATGAATGGTAATAGCTATGCACCTCAGAATCAACTTCAACACACACGCACATAACTTCATTTTCTGGCATTTCAATATCTTAAAAAATTTTAATTTCTATTATTGGTAAATGATCATTTATTTCAATAATGTTTGAAACTTCTAAATTCCTTGTATTTTAATTACTTCCTTAGCAAATCATGTTGTTCTTGAAGAAGTTTTCTATAACGATTAGTATGACATTTCCTAAATGTAAAACATCATATTTGATTTTTATGGTAACATGGTAGCATGGGCTAAACACGAAACACTCAGACAGATGAATAATTAAATAATTTTAAAAGTGAAAATGTTCTCAGGGTTTAGAAACATTGCACAAGGCTTTTTAAATGTCTGTAATGTTAAAAAATACTATATATAACTGGACTTTAATTTGTAATATATAATGTTATATGTATGTTTGTAAATTATTGGCTACATATATTTTTACAAGGTACACACAAACACACACACACACACACACACACACACACACACACAAACACAGACACTGGGATTGGGCATGGGCATGTGTTACAGAGGCTCTTGCTCTTGCTCCTTCCTTGTATGACCTTTGAGAGAAAGGCTTTAAGAGTTAGGGCTCCAAGCAGAACAGTGTTCAATGGGAATATTAGATGCTGGAGTCACTTTCCTCATATTTATTCCTTAAATGTAAAAATGCATGGACAGAGAAGGACAAAATTCCTCCAGAAGGGCTTCATTTTATTTAGAATGTTCCCTTGTCTTACATACATACATACACACACACACACACACACACACACACACACACACACACACAAACACACACACAATTTGTGTACTAGAGAGGTCTAATCATTTTTGTTTAAATAAAGTGGCCTATAGAAGCTACCTTCATAGGTACTTTTTAAATGGGTATGGTAACCTAAAATTATATAAAGTATATAAAAGTATATAAAGATTTATCCTTCTTGTAGTTTTTGAACTTGATTAAATGTCATTTTTCCAGCTCAAAAGTAATTCAAAAGAGTTTCACATGGATTAAATTTGCACTTGCTTATGCATGTGTGGTATGAAACTAAGAGAAACCTAAAGAGTTAATAAGAATGGCCTAGACTCAATTAACTTATGAATTATTAATAATAATTACCAAATGATAAATTCTTTCTAGATTAACTTTCATCACAAAATTAATATTTTCATTTTAAAACAATTGCTGTACTTTTGACAAATAGTAAGAATTGGTTTAAATATAACATAGCAAAGAGAAAATAGGTTTTAGAACAAATAAATGCAAGACAGTATTCAGATTCTGATTTCTTTTTTGTATTACCAGCTCTTTTATTTTCAAGGCAGATTAAAACATTAATTGTACATTGTAGAGCTAAGAGAATACCTGTGTGCAGGATTCTGCATACTAGATATTAAAGAGAAGCTAAGGAGAAATCAAGGGGTTATTTCAATGGTTCCAAGTTCTATTTTAAAAAGACAACAGGTTAGCATAACAGGAATAAAATCATTTGAGACCTTAACACAAGCATATATTAGGTAAATCAAAATGGCACCTTCAAACAGAGTAAGAAAAAAAAGTATTTACTTTCCTAACAAATGTGTTTTACCACATTGAGATTGTACCCTGTAACTAGGGGACATTAGGTCCTTCCCACTTTCACTTTTCTGTATATGCGGTAGCTCCTGGGCATATTTCCCAGAGGCTTTTGTTCTGGTACCTTCCTTGTTTCAGTTCCAAAAGAAAGGTTTAAGAGTTAGGGCCCTAAACAAAACAGTGTTGGAAGGAAGCATTAGATCTGGGAGTCAGTTCCCTAATTATTTCTTGACATTAAAAATGCACTTTCAGGAGAAGACAGGGTTCCATCTGAAGGGGCTCATTTGTTAGAGTGGCCCTTCGATCTTCCATGTGTTGTAGTTCCGTGTGCTTTTCAATGTGCGCAGTCAGATCCGGGACACTAAACATGTTCACACGAATGACCCCAAATGCTAAACCACAGGTATAAGAACAAAATGTTTGTACTGAGTTTGCAGTACTGAGTTAATTTTTAACATCCTTCCTGGCTGGCATGCCACTGACCACAGCAAAACCAAAGACAAAATTCTGCTAAAAACTTCTGAATGCTTACTGCATAAGAAAATGCTCTTGTCCAGTTAGGGGCCTGAGGGATGCTGAGATACCTCCTGTGTGTGCTTCCCACTCAGGCTGCAGTATACAGTGCAACCAAATTTCTGTTTGTTCTAAATTAGATCTTCTCATATAGCATTTGAAATTTTCTTCAGATTTTATAAAGCACGGCAAATGAGTTGCCTAAAGTAACAAAGAGTTTAAAAAATGTAAAATGTAACAGTTCATGCCATCATTATCAGATGCTTGATCTAGAAGAAATCATTTCACCCCTAAAATTGAGTTTAAATTGCATTGATCAATCCTAGCAAATAAATTGAAGCTTTTAAACATCTCAACAGTGTATTAAAGTGAGAAATGATCAAACATAAATATTAAATTGTATTTATTGTAAGGTGAGCATACAAATTTGGGAGAGTACAAGCATCATAAAGCAACAACATAAATACCCCTGATTAATTTTAAAAGCCAGGCTCATCAAGACAAACAGATCACATGTCCTTATTCATCTGTCAGTGTTAAAACATTGACCTTAAGGAAAAGTCAAATAGTTGTAATGAAAGTCTCTGGGATCCAAAGAGGTTATAAAATAGGCACCATAATATATTTGGATAGGAGGAATAAGTTCCAGCTTCCTACAAAATGGTGGAATGACTTGAGTTTTCAGCAATATTTTTGAATATTTAAATTAGAATTGGAAGAGAGCACACTCTCTGCAAACATGAAGAAATAGTAAGGAGGTAGGCATGCTAGCTATCTTTTCAGACCACTTCACATTGCACACATGCATTGTTTTATTATTCTCAACTTTGATTATGTGCTAATTTCTACATGTCACTTAAAAGTAAAGAACACTAAAGATTATTGAAAGAGCATCAGGGGAACATTAATTTATGGTAACTTAAAATACACATGTAATATACATACAACTGTATGTGTATATTTGTTATTAAATGAAGTTATGCAACTTGGGGTAATAAACTCAAAGAACCATAGACTATATTAATAAATGACAGTTGCTGACATAGGAAAGCTCCTTACAGGATATTCAATTCCAATGTGATCCTTGAGATTGTGAACTGTAAAAACCTGTCTTTGGCGTGGTTGAGCTCTAGCACACCCGTTTACTCCAAGAGCTATCTGTACTCATGATTTAATAAAGTTAACCCTAGGTTAGGAAGTGGAGCAAGAAACCAGCTGACAAGGATTAAAGAGTAGGAGGGACTTTGATTTGAGGGGCATTAAAGACAGCATGAGGAAGTAAGTAGAAGGGCTCTTTCTAGCTTTTAGCTCTTTGGCTCTTAGCTCTCTAGCCCGTGAGCTCCTCAGCTCCTTAGTCTTTGGCTTTTTGAGCTTTGATCCAGCAAGTCTTTGGCCTTGAGATTTTTTTTGCCTTTTCATCCTCAGCTGTCAGCTGAGCTAGTGAGTCTTTTGGACCTTTTCCATCAGGACATGAGGTGAGTAGGAAGGTCAGCTAGGTGCTTTCTCTCTGCCTCTCTGAGATAGCATGTTTTTCACCAGAGCATTTGGATCCTGAGTCTTTATTGATAAAATAGAAAGATCTTGGATTTTCTATTAAAATTACAAAGTTTCCTTCCAGTTGTTGGTCACAGGCGTCAAAGGGAGTCCCAAGATAATATGGGTTATTGGTATTTCCCTTGGCTGCCTCTCAAGTAGATTGAAAGTAGATTTCTATTGCTGAAGACACCATGCACTTTGAACACACAAAGTAGAAGAACTGCTCTGGGAATTACCTGGAAATTTTCTTTCTAGGGACTAGCTCTCATGGTATTCAAAGATTTCCTCCTCCCAAGGGAGGAAAAAAATTAATAGTCTTATCCAAATGCAAGGCCTGTTGAAGCATAACAATCACCAGAGTGGCAGAATACAACCAAGAACTCAATAATGCCCCCTGTATCTTGGAAGTAACCAGAAACAGTCTCATTGGACTTCAGGCTCACTAAGATTCATACCTTCTATGGTACTGAAAACCTAGCCAACTACCTGTAGCTAACATTGTCATGGATCCTTAACACACTACTACTACTTTCCCGAAAAAGTATAAGTTCTAATTGCATTCACCTATCCTTACATCCACAAGTAAGTGTGGCTCTCACCTTCATCAAAGAAGCTTCTTTTGTGGACATACTGAGACCATTATGGAAATTCACATCTGGCCAAAAGGCATATTAAGAACTGACTCTGAGTTGCCTAACTACCAACAACAGGACACTTATATCTAAAGGTCAGGGTACCTGATGGGATAGGAGACAGAAAGATTGTAAGAATCTGAGGACATGAACATTTGTTCTGATATAGTGTCTTCTTACCTGGAAGAGTATTGTACTATGAAATCACTACAGTGTGGTCACCTAACAAGACTTGCACAGTGGTAATTCCAATTGACATGGCAGCACGAATGAGGGACAACCTACGAGCTCCACCCATAGTTGATGACCTACAGACAATTAATGACTTCTAAAGGAGTGAGAGAACAGTATTTCTGTATTTTCCAGTGATTAGCTGCCTGATTTGTTATTTCATCCCAAGGGATTATGCTACATGCTTGTGGGTGCGTGCACTCGCTCATACACACTAAACAGACTCAGCCAATTGGACTTATATACACACATGTATAGATATACAGGTGTATAAATATATTGTCACAGTAATAATTTTAAGAGCGATCATGATTTTGAGAGGGAGTTCGGAAGACATGAAAAGAGCTGGAATGGAAATGATGTAAATACAGAACTCACATATACCCTATGAGCATATATAGGGAGAAGAGGTCCCCCTCATTCACAGTCATAGGGGAAGTGAGTAGGGGAAAAATGGGAGGGAGGGAGGAATGGGAGGATACAAGGGATGGGATAACAATTGAGATGTAATATGAATAAATTAATAAAATATATTTAAAAACAAAATAAAATTCTCAAAATAAAATAAAGGTAAAAGGAATACAAAGCAGAAAGATGATAGATAGATTGAGATGAGATGAGAAGTAATCTCTGGGTTAGTAGTAAATATTAAATATTTATAAGATATCTGTAATAGAGTTGCTATTAAAACAAAATTATCTGACACATGGCAGTAAATGCTTCTTCTTTAGTGCATGTCATTAATCACATCTAGGAAGGCCTTTGCCTTATAATTATTGAAAATAAAACTAGAATTCATTAATGTATACTCATACAAAAGATAAGAACAAAGTCAACAATTTAGTCTATGAGCTGCAGATGAGTTTATAATTTGAGTTTTGAGATATTATGAGTTTAGAACACCAATATTTTAAGGAGTGTCCTTTGATGAGTTTGCTGTTTGTATCCTACCCTGTGATGGAGTAGGATTATAGTGTCTTTATTTTCAGTATCTATATTGAGAAAGAGTCCACAATCATAACTGAATAGACTCAGATCAAATAGACTTAAAATCAAAATGAGTACTGATGATATTCTCCATGAAATTTTGGTGGTGTTTGTTTTTAGCTTACTAGGTTTTTCCATTTCTTGAGATATTTATTTAATTATATATGTTATGTCATAGACTTGATTTTTGACAAAGAAACCAAATCCATTCAATGGAAAAAGGATAGCATCTTCAACAAATGGTGCTGGTCTAACTGGATGTCTATGTGTAAAACAATGCAACTGGACCCATATTTGTCACCTTGCACAAAACTCAAATCCAAGTGGATTAAAGACCTCAACATAAAACCAGAGACACTAAGTCAGTTAGAAGAAAAAGTGGGGAAGAGCCTGGAACATATTGGCACAGGAGACAACTTCCTGAACAGAACACCAACAGCCCAGGCCTTAATGTCAACAATTAATAAATGGGACCTCATGAGGCTGAGAAGCTTCTGTAAGGCTGGAGACACCGTCAAGAGAACAAAGCGACGGCCTACAGACCAGGAAAAGATCTTCACCAACCCTACATCTGACAAAGGTCTAATATCCAAAATATATAAAGAACTCAAGAAATTAAACACCACCAAACCAAATAGCCCAATTGAGAAATGGGGCTTGGAACTAAACAGAGAATTCTCAGCAGAGGAATATCAAATGGCTGAGAAACACTTAAAGAAATGTTCAACCTCCTTAGTCATCAGGGAAATGCAAATCAAAACAACTCTGAGATTCCATCTTACACCCATAAGAATGGCTAAGATCAAAAATTCAAGAGACACCACATGCTGGCGAGGATGTGGGGAGAGAGGAACACTCCTTCATTGCTGGTGGGAATGCAAACTAGTACAACCACTTTGGAAATCTATCTGGTGCTATCTCAGAAAACTGGGAATAGGGCTTCCTCAAGACCCAGCTATTTCACTCCTTGGAATATACCCAGAAGATGCACCAGCACACAACAAGAAAATTTGCTCAACCATGTTCATAGCAGCCTTATTCATAATAGCCAGATCATGGAAACAGCCTAAGTGTCCCTCAGTAGAAGAATGGATAAAGAAACTGTGGTACATATACACTATGGAATACTACTCACCTATTAAAAACAAGGAATTCCCGAAATTTGTGGATCAATGGATTGAGCTAGAAATGATCATAATGAGTGAGTTAACCCAGAAGCAGAAAGACTCAAATGGTATATACTCACTTATATCTGCATACTAGCCCAAGGGGCATGTCCTATGAAAGCCTTCCCTTACCAGGAAACTGGGACACAGGGGAGGACATCCTATTGGGACTCTAGATGAGAGAAGCATGGGAGAATAGCATTGTAGAAGGATCCAGAGGGTCCTAGAAACCTACAAGTAGAACATTATGATAGGCAGATTTGGGCCAAGGGGTCCCGCTCAAACTAAGGCACCAGCCAAGGACAATACAGTCGATAAACTTTAAACCCCTACCCAGATCTAGCCAATGGACAGGATAGTCTCCACACTTGAGTGTAGAGTGGGATATGACTTTCTCACGTACTCTGGTGCCTCACATTTGACCATGTCCCCTGGAGGGGGAGACCTGGTGGCACTCAGAGGAAGGACAGCAGGTCACGGAGAAGAGACTTGATACCCTATGAGCATATACAGGGGGAGGTAATCCCCCTCAGGAACAGTCATAGGGGAGGGGAATAAGGGGAAAATGGGAGAGAGGGAAGAATGGGAGGATACAAGGGATGGGATAACCATTGAGATGTAACAAGAATAAAGTAATTAAATAAAAAAAGAGTCCCTTGAAGGCAATAATTTCATATTTACCACCTACAAAATGACACTTTGATTTTGTGGGATTTTATAGAAATCATTAGACTAGGTAAAAAAGTAGTAAATTTTCAGGTAACATTGTCATGACAGCACAATTTTAAGTTCCACAGAGAACTTATATTTTATGGAAGATAGATAAATAGATAGATAGATAGATAGATAGATAGATAGATAGATAGATAGATGATAGATAGGTCAATATATTGATATATATCCAAACATATTAATAATTAGAATATTAGTCTAGAATCCCTTAGGGAGCATTGGAAAGAAGCACAAAAATATTAAAAATGTCAAAGAATATGAATCATGGAGTAAAATCAAAGCATCACATTCTATAAAATAGACAAAGGACAAAGGAAAAAAGGAAAAAGGGAAGGAAAGAAATAGTTGAAAGAAAAAATTTCTAGTAGCCCCTTTTTTTAAATAAAAGTTTATTCTGATAAAATGGCTCTTTATTCTGTTCTGGAAATAAATGTTTATATGCACATATAAAGACTTACTACATTCAAGCTGATATCTTTACTAAAGTGTTCTGTATACTTCATCAAAAAGAAAATGGTTTTCCTTATTAACAGTGAAAGAAGATTTTAATCTACATGGAAGAATAAAGAAAACTGACACCCTTGCTTCATTTTTTTATTTCAGCAGTATATTTCTTATTTCTATTTTTAATTCAGTTTAAGGCTAGATAAAGGTTTAGAGGACATAGTTCCTATTATATTGACATGTTTTCCTTTTATTTCTAATTTATTTAGGTTTTTGTTTTAAAGATGTGTTTAGTTTTTAAAAGCTTATTATATGTATGTATGTGCATATGAGTGCAGGTGTCTATAGAGGCATGAAAGGAGCATGAGATCATCTGGAGTAGGAGTTACAGATGATAGTTAACAGTATAATATTGACGCTGGAAACCAGACTGTAATCCCTGGCAAGAGCCATATACATTTTTTTTTAATTTGTTGTTCAAAGACAGCTTTAATACATTCTTTTTAAAACTGAAGTAACTTATTCAGATTACATCTAAATTGTTATCCCCTCACTTGTATTTTCCGGTTCCCCCCTCCCTCCCTCTTTCATCCTATTCCCCTCCCTTTGGTCTGTGACAGAAGGGGACCTCTTCCCCCACTGTAAGATCACAACCTATCAAGTCTCTTCCTGGTAGCCTGCTTACTCTTCCTCTAAGTGCTGCCACATATTTCCACCAAGGAGAAGTGGTCAAATAGGGGGCACCAGAGTTCATGTCCAAGTCAGTCCCTGCTCTCCACACAATTGTGGAGAATGTGCTGTCCATTGGCTAGATCTGGGATAGGGGTTCTAGGTTTACTGCATTCATTGTCCTTGTTTGGTACAGTAGTTTGAGCAGACCTGCCTGGGTCCAGATCCTCCAGCCTTATATTATTAACAGCTGGTCATTACTCCAACCCCCCTTCTGCTTTCTATCCAGAGTATTGTTGAGTTTAATCAAAGCCCTTTCCTATAGCCTCAGATGTGATCATAGGATTTCCACTCTTGAGTCTATGATGGGTACGGCGTTACAATTATTGATTTGTAGCTCTCGAACCATCACTGGGCCCCTGGATTAGAGCCAAACCTGCTTTGGTCATGGTTAGTGATCTTTTTATGATGTCCTGTTAAATGTAACTTGCCAGTGTTTTATTGAGCAATACTGATTTTTGGATCCATATTCATCAGGGAGTTTGGCTTCTGATGTTCTTTCTTGATTGTATCCCACCCTGGTTTTGTTGTGAGAGTAACACCAGCTGCATATTTTGGTAGCATTTTTTTCCCCTTTTCTACTTTATCAAATAGTTGAAAGAGCATTGGTGTCAGTTCATCTTTGAAGTGTGGGAGAACTCAGCAGCATGTCCGTCCAGACCTGTTCTTTAGTTAAAGAGGCTTAACGTATCTGTTGCTGCAGTCCCATATCCTGATCAAGATCTTCTTCTATTGTTTACACCCCCTTGTATTGCCAGCACTCTGAGCGGAATGGCTAGAGAGGTGAGCAGCCGTGTCTGGCTAATGTAAACCTATTTCAACAAGGAAGAAAGGAAAAATAAACTTAGTACGTACGGTTTGTTTGGCTGTTCATATGTCGTTGCATCACTTGTCCTGTTTTTAGTTGTTTTGCAGTTGGGCCAGTTTTCATTTACCTCTAAAGCTGTCCTGGGCTATTCATAAAAAAATACTGCCTGGTGTTCACGGTGCTGTTTTTCTCAGATGTGATTTTCTTGACAGCAATCATGTTTTCATTTTCTATCCTCCCTATCATATGTTGCTGTAGGAAGTTAAGTGTCTATACTCTACTCCCAGAAATGGTTACATCAAAGAGAACTTTAAGTTGAAGGCGCTGATTTACCAATCATACTCAGGAAGACTGTGCAAGAGATTAATTCAGCCACATTATTTTGCAAATGCCAGAATCCTAAGAAAATGTGATTATATTTAGAAGTATTAAAAGTATAAAGTCCTGTAAAAATTTACATAGTATTTTGCGTAAACAGAATTCTAATAATTATGTGAGGTGTTATAATGGACAATTATAGTATAGTTGTTTTTCAACAGTGATGACTAAACACTAAGACATTTGAAAGTTTCATGAAGTAGTACGTGCAATGAAAACAGAAACCAGAAGTATAAATGATGGCAATTAGGAAATGGATTCCTCCATTGCTCTATGACAATAGTTCCCTGAACATTACCTGGGGTTCCTATGAAATTCAGTCCTCAGAACGGAGTGACCTCCTCCTGCACCAGGCTCACTCTTGAACAGTAATGCTGCTGCCCACTTCTCCACTCTGTCCTTATATTAACTACTTAAATCTCCACTAGCATCTTTTCCAGTGTGACTATAGAAGGAATATCTCTAGCATTCTAATGTTTTCTAATAGCCTGTATCATTATGGTTGTTTGTTATGGCAGCATGTTTTTAAATTATGTTTATTTTTAGCATATGCATTTATATTATTACACATGAATAAAATAAATTACATACAGCAGGAAGAACCAAGAGACAATCAGGAATTATATCAATGTTACATTCATAGTAATTTGGCTTTTTGTATTTGGCAAACTTGAAGCAAACATCTTTCCTATCTTGTGGGGGGTCCAACCCTATGAGCATATACAGGGGGAGGTAATCCCTCTCAGGAACAGTCATAGGGGAGGGGAATAAGGGGAAAATGGGAGGGAGGGAAGAATGGGAGGATATAAGGGATGGGATAACCATTAAGATGTAACAAGAATAAATTAATTAAATAAAAAAATATTAAAAACAAAACAAAAAAAGAAAATCAATATCTAGCATATCTCATTTCTATTAAGTTAAAACATCTATCTTGATCTAAAAACATCTTAACTCCTAACCAACTAAGCTTAATTGTAAGACTAAACTATCTGATCTTCAACCCCATCAGAGACTTGAGAAGAAATAACACTTAAATATTTGAGTGAACCGGAAGTGCAGGTTAGCAGCTTCCAAAATGAAAAAACTGGCAAGAGAAAGTTTGCTACCTCAACAGTCACCCAACGCTCCCTATAACATTAGAACATCATCTTTGGCCTTTTAGCCCAATATATCTGACAGACATATTTGAGAGGCAGGAACTTGACAGCATGTTTTTATGGACCAGTGCTGCAGAACCTCTGGGAGAACCTCATTTCTTCTGCTTGGTTCTGAAAACTTGATATCTTGTTAGTAAACAATCTAGGAGCACAAAATGAGGAATATTTTATTCAACTTCCTTTAGATCTTTTCATATTTCACAGAGGTAATTAGATACCTCATGGGTTAGACTCGGCCTGTGTTATCAGATCGATCAGAATTCATTTTTACAGCAAACTCTGTTGCCTCAAAATAAATAAGTAACAAATTACAATGTAGGGCATATTTGTCTTTCTGTACTCTTACCTGCAGAAGGACAAGAATAAGCATAGGTGGAAGCAAGGTAGTTTATCCTTTCAGGAAAGGAGGAACTGCTTTTCCCATTCCTCTGTGAGTTGCTTTGAACATCATTTCCAAGAAGTGTGTCAGTTTGGGAAACGGTGCAAGCCAAGCCTTCCTGGTTTTGAAGCCAGCTTGCATCACTATGAATGTGTTATTTCTGTTTACTTGCATTCGGGATCAAACCATGAAATCTGACTTGTTCTTTCCTGATCTAGAGAAGACAGCATTCGAGTCATATCCATGGCTAACCATACAACACATATGTTCCTCTTTAGAGTTTTCATTTACTCACGCACACTCACTTTGGAAACTTGTGTTGATTTTGAACCTTAGCATGTACATCGCTCTGTTCATCTGGAGTCTTTGGAGAGCAGAAGCTGTGGTATAAGGATCAGGGAATTGGCAAAGGCTATTTTGGGCTGGAGTTCAGGGCAGGTCTCCAGCCTCAGCAAAGTTCAAACCAAAAGTGGAAGGCAAAAGCAGTTATGAGAATTGGGCAATAATTATGTAAAACTGAAAATATTTATGAAAAAAAAAAGCTGTCACTGGAGTTTGTATTAAATCTAGCTAGGCATCAACAGTGGGTCCGGGCCTACTGAATGGGTGTGGCTGGTAGGCTGATGCTAGCCTGAGCTTTGATGAACTCCTCCCTGAATACATGGAAGTTCCAGGCAACCTGAAGTACCAAGAGATTCTAAGCAATAGTTGGAACATCACGTCTACCGTTTGTTTTTCTGGCAAGATTACCTGAACCAAGCAGAAATCTGATACAGACTTAAAAATGCATTCACAATCAGTTAGGAATTAAATAAATACACCATCCACTCAGATTCCTCCCACTTTATCATGCTGTGAAACAAAGCCTCTGATTAGACAACAGAATACACCCAGCCAAGTTAGCTGTAATACCAGGTGGGGCTAAACCTACTGCTATATTTACCTTGGGGCTTACTCTTCAGTTTCTTGATCCCATCAGACTTGTTTCTCTTTAGAGGACGTCCAGTCTCCAACTTTCTGCTCTTCTTTGGGCTCTTTCAGTAGGGAACTTTGAGAGGCTACAGTTCTTTCCCATGAGTAAAACAGTGCCCAGCCTCCTCTAAGTTTTTCTGGTCTGTCAAACCTTAATATTTTAATCCCACATCATTCTCAGTCCCCAAAGATGGCTTGGAATTCCTGGACTTTTCTTAGGCTTAGTACATTAAGATATTTATACATTTTAACAACTATATAGCTGTTTCAGTATAGAAATGAAGCTTCTTGTGAAAGTTGACCACTTATACAAAATTAAAATCAAGATAGATGAGACAGGCAACCAGTTGCCCACTGAGAATCCAATTGCCTTTATCATAATTTACTGGTTATATTGCATTCTCCCTTTAATGGGTGGTTATTATTTAATTGAATAAACCATTTGCATTGGCAACTCATAAGTAAAGGTTAAGCACACGAAAGTGCTGATTCAATTAGCTAATTAATTGCCTGAACACTTTATCATACCCATCTATTTTTAAACTGGCAGCAGGGAAGATAAATGGCCTTAGAAATAGAAAAAAAAATATAAGACCCTTCCTTGTGTTCCTTAAAGTGTGTAGAATTGCAGGAGAAATAGCAGACACTTTGACTTGAGGTAAATTGGTATGATTCAGTTTCCTGGAGCACAAGTTTCAGAAAACTGTATCTCATAACGTCTGTGGTTCTTGGCACTATTGATATTTGGGTACAAACATTTTCTTCTGTGTCATGCAATGCATTGAAAAATGCTTAGCAACATCCTCAGACTGACCCATGGCATGCTCAAAGTGTGACAAGTGCAGCATCCCCAGATTGTGTCAAATATTTCCCAAAGAAGCGAAACTGTTCCCAGTTGATAAGGCAAACAACTTGACATGCTGAAATTTTAGCTCACTGCTTCCGCAAATGACCTGATAGTGACCTGTTTGAACATTAAAATCTCACAAAGTACTTTTAAAAATGAATGTTTAGTGTCCCCCTCCAAAGACTTCCTCGTAAGTTTTCTATGTTGGAGCTTAGATAGGCATTAGGGCTTTTGTAAGTCTTGCTGATTTCATCTGTAGCCTGGACTGAAGATCCTGGCTTAGAAATAAATTGTTAGCCGTCAGATTAGTCATCAAAAATATTTCAGGGAGCTATTTATTTTTTTACATTAGTAAAAAACCACTGAGTCTTTTTTTTTTTTTAAGCACAAAAAAATTATTCTCCCGAAATACCATTGAATTTGTTTTTTGTTGGCCATCTGCTTTGGGGCATGGGGTCTGCCTTTAAGTGTAGTTTATATATAGAAAATTAAATTTTACTTTATTGTCAATTGGAACTAGCTTCCAGATTATGGATGGGAGATTATATCATGTCTACTTACCTCTCTCTCAGTGCTGGGAGCAACAAATCTGGTTCAGACCTTTGAATGCCCTGGGAACGCTGCCACGTGTCTATGAATTCATATGTGTGCCCATTCTGTTGTGTGTGAAAGACACTGTTTCATTGGTGTCTTACGTACCCATGGTCTCTGATGAGCTTTCTGCCTCCTCTTCCACAGAGGTCCATTAACCCTGATCAAGATTTGATGGAGACATCCCATCCAGACTGTTTCAAGTTCTCTCACCCTCCACACCATGTCCAGTTGTGTGGTTCTCTGTTCCCATTGTAAGGCCCTCTCCCTCAGCCAGCCTGGGAACGTGACCCAGGCAAGCTTGAGAAAATGACCCAAAAAGAATTGAAGGCCAGCTCAGCTTCAGTTTCTGAGATCAAGGTGGCCAACCGAGATAAACAATTTCAACTAAGGTAAACAATTACCATCTGGAAATTCTCTGGAAACTCCCCAACACCCCTCCCTGCAATAGCCAATAACATTTAGATAAGCACCCTTAGCGACCACCAGAGCCAATTCTAACATAGGGCACGCAGCCCCTCCTAACCTTTGTGGTTTTAGCCTTTAAAAAGCCTGTAACAGTGACTCGGGGTGTGCCTCCTCCCTCCCTCCCGAGTGAGTGTTGAGGCCCCCTGATGCGCATCAGCAGTAAACCTTGTGCCTTTGCATCAAGATTGTGGTTCTTGAGTGGTCTCTCACGACAACCCCCCACCCGGGTGGACTCTAGGGTCCAACACCATATATTCAATCTACTGTAAGTGGAACCTTCTCTGATGATGGCTGAGCAAGGCACTGATCAATGGGTATACCAGAAAGTAATTAGGAGTCCCGATACTGCTGCATGCCTTTAGAATAATAGTTATATTTCATTATTCATAAGTTCCTGGCTTATCTAGTTTTAGATTCTTGGCCACTTGATCCATGTCAAGTATGGGTTCCATCTCATGGAGTGGGTCTTAATTCTAATCAGATCGTACTTGGTTACTCTTAGAGCTTTTTTGACCACTATTGCACCAGTGTATCATTCAGGGGAGTATAAATATAAACCCTGTATATCGCAGGGTTTATAGGGGAATTGGTGTTTATCTTTATCCTCCAGTAGGGTGAACACTAGTCCACATGGGTAAGGGATTTCATCAGGCACCAGCTCCATGTCTCTGTATCCATTAAATTATCTATGTGTTGTCTTCAGCAATAGGGCTTTATTACCAGTTTTTGAGATAAACCCATAAACTTGGCAATAGTCTGGCTTGTTTGAGTATTTCCATGGGGTCACTTTGGCCAACAAATAATTAAGGGTAGCCATACTTGCACTGGAGTTGTTATGTGAAAAGAAGTATAGCTGGGGGTTTCTATCTTTGTTATCTGGTGAATCTATCTATCTATCTATCTATCTATCTATCTATCTATCTATCTATCTGTCCATATATATGCATCTACTGTAATAGGTTTCAATATGATGGCTCAATTAATTCTTAGTTTTATTTGCCCCTTCCTATATCTGCCTCTTCTCTTCCCACCCATTTCTGTTTAATATTCTTGTTCCAGTCTCCAATGTTCCCTTTCTCTCTATAACCATATATTCTGTTCTATTGATTCTTGCTTGGAAATCCTTCCTTCACTGCCCACCTCCCCCGACCCCCATTCCTTACTCTATTCCTCACCTTTGCGTGGTGCTGTGAATAAGAATGGCTCCCTTAGGCTCATGTATATGAACTCATCAAGGAGTGGCATTACCTGAGAGGGGTTAGAAATGTGGACATTTGGTGTAGGTGTGAACTTGGTGGTGGAAGTATGTCGCTGTGGGTGGACTTTGGGGTATCAAATGCTTAAGCCAGGCCTAGTCTCTCTCTCTCTCTCTCTCTCTCTCTCTCTCTCTCTCTCTCTCTCT
>OU015751.1:113599177-113610726 GCA_907169655.1 Acomys percivali
CTCTCTCTCTCTCTCTCTCTCTCTCTCTCTCTCTCTCTCTCTCTCTCGCTTTGATGCGTGCTGATCTGGATGCAGAACTCTTGGATATAGCTCCAGCACCATGTCTGTCTATGTCCTGCCATGCCTCTGACATGATGATAATGGACTAAACCTCTGGAATGTAGCCAGCCCCAATGAACTATTTTGTTTTATAAGAACTTGCCTTTTAAAAAATGTATTTATTTAGTTATTCCCTTTGCATCCCAACCTTAACCCTCTCACTCCTCTTCTCCCAGTCATACCCTTCCTCCCTGTTCCCCTTATCCCCCCTCCACCCCTCTTTGGAAAAAGGGAGGACCCTTACTTACACACCCCAGCACATCAAGTCCCATCAGAACTGAATACATCCTCTTCCATGGTGACCTGGCAAGGCAGCCCCACCATGGAGAAGTGATTGAAAATCAAGCAACAGAGTCCATGTCAGAGATAGTGCCTACTCCCCTTACTAGGGGACGCATATGAAGACCAAGCTGTTCATTGGGAACATCTATGTAGGGGCCTAGATCAGTTCATGCATGATCTTGGTTGGTGCTTCAGCCTCTACAATATATATATATCTGCTATAGCTAAACATCACATACTGACCTTCATATATTGATAATGGGTGACTGCAACACCCTACTCTAGCCAATAGACATGCCACTGAAACACAAACTAAACATAAAATTGCTAGGACTAAATGGTGTTATCATTCAAATGAACCTAAAAGATATTTACAGAACATTACAGCCAAACACAAAAGAATATACGTTCTTCTTAGCAGCTTGTGGGACATTTTTCAAAATCGGCTACATACTAGGACACAAAGCAAATCTCGACAGATACAAGGGTATTGACATAATCGCCGCATCTTATCAGATCACTCCAGATTAAAGCTGGATAATCAACACCAACAAAAACAACAGAAGGCTTACAAACTCATGAAAACTGCACAATTCACCGATGAATATTTTTAAAGACAGAAATTAGGAGGAAAGTTAAAACTTTTTAGAATTGAATGAAGATTTAAACACAACATACTCAAACTTTTGGGACACAGTGAAGACAATTCTAAGAGGCAAGTTTATAACACTGAGTGCCTACATAGAAAAAAAAAAAGAGCTCTCATAATAGCAACTTAATGCACTCCAGGGAATGAAGGGAGAAAGGGAGATCAGGCCCCTGCAAGCAGTACGGGGCTGGGTTTGAGAAAAGGGAGTTACAACGGATGGTAAGAAAGAGAGGAAAGATCGCCTACCTGGCTCCCAGGCTAAAATGGCTACCTAAGCAAAAAACTGTTTCTTACACTTTGTAATCATCAGTATGTTGCAAATTGTAATCACAGCACAGTACTCTGCCTCATAGATTTTTATGTTGGCTGTCTTATATAAGCATAAAATAAATGACTGAGACTTGCAGAAGTCTCCACAGAGTCGACTTTTAGTATATTTTGCATGTATGGATGTACTGAACTGAATTTCGTGGTTAGCAGTATTAGCAGAAGAGCAGTAAATAAAGTTGTCTATGTGAAGTAAACTTCATTTTATACATCCAGGCCTGCATCAGTCTGGTGATGAGGGAGAAGTTAAGCCAGCTTGCTGACTCCTGCTTCAGGCAACTGAGTGAATGCATAGTACATTTGAAGACAATGAGATCGAATTTTATCTCATCATACTCTCCTGTTTGCTTTTTTAAAGGCCAATGTATTCAGGGGTGTGTGTGTGTGTGTGTGTGTGTGTGTGTGTGTGTGTGTGTGTGTAAGTAACAACACTTAATGAAGAAAAGAACCATGGATTTGAAGCAGAGCAATGTCAGTTATATGAGAGGGCTTGGGGGAGAAATATAAAGGAGAGATAATTTAATTATATAACAATCTCAAAAAGAAAAAGAAAAAATATGTCTTAGAGCAATTGTGGACATGGTAGAACATGTTGGTGCGTATAAGTCCCAGCTTCTATGGAAGCTGAGACAGGAGGATTCCTGGATCTCCAGAGTCTAAGACCAGTGTGAGAAAATATACTTTATATGCATGTATAAAATGGTCACTATTAAAAAGGAAGAACTATCCGACTTTAAAAATATCATTTATGTCAGTAAGTTATAATCCATTCATAGTGCATTGGCCTGTGAATTTAGTCATTTCACTTCTAAAAAATATTTCTCCATTTCGCTATATAAAAATTTGACCTACTAACATTACCAAATGACTGTAAATTTTGGGACTTCAGCATGTTAGTTGAATCTTCTTTCCTAATAGATTTCAGCTTCTGCTGTAATTTTCCCTTGGACTTTTTTTTCCCTTTGCAATTTTCCCTCTGCTTTTTATTTGGATCATCTTTCTACATTCACAAACAGCTGAATTTCAAGCAAACGTGCACATGGTATTTCAAACAGAGATGTTAATACCTATGGTGTTGCCTAAATATCAATCTTGCTTGATGATGATTTCTTAACTGTAATACATTTTCATAGTTATTTATTAAAAATAAATGCATGGTAAATTAAAAAATCAAATTAAGATTTTCATTATCTCTTTATGTAAAATGTATACTATAAAAAAATGTGAATACTCACCCTTGGCCTTACTCTTCTCTACAATTCTACAGGCTATAGAATTGCCAAGTTGTTGAATGAAGTAATAGAGGCAAAATACATATACATTCTTAATGATTGTGTATTAATTAAATTGTAAGTGAATGAAATTTGAAGCCCATATTTGGTTACTGTGTTTGGAAGCCATGGGAGTTTTATACTTAAGGAATTATCAGGCCTGGCTTTATTGGAATTTATTACTGGAAAATAACTTTCAAGGCCCACGAGTAGTAGAGATACTAAATGCAATGCTTAAAATATTGTAAGTTGTATCCCAATAAAATGGAAGTTTTATCAGTTATTAATAAGCAACTTTATCAGTTATTAAAAGTCTTTTAAATTGGGGATGGAGTGATCAATGGATCAACAGTTAAGAATATACATCATTCTCGCAGAGGATTCAAATTTGTTTCCTAACATCCATGTTTCTTGGCTAAAAGAACCTGTAACTATAGCTTCAGGGCAGCCATCCAGCTTCAGTGGCCTCTATGGCCACGTATACACACACACACACACACACACACACACACACACACACACACACAATAAATCTTTAAAATATTGTAAAAAAGATTTTGACATTTCTTTCCAACTTGACCTTTCATTTTCTCAAGTGCAATAAAAAGTTTAATTTGAACTTGCCATCTTAAATCTTCTGTTAGTGTTTTCTAGGTCTTTCTTTCTATTTGCTTTTTATTTAAACTTTTATTCTAAAGTCCACTGGAGTGGAATGCTATCTTGAGTCTGTGATCTTCTTAATTTTGAATTACACAAACATAATTATACCAAACTAAAGTAAAAATAACATTAAAAGCCTACTGAATAGTAGTGATTAAAGTGAACAGATTCCACCTTTCCTGGCTAAGGGAAGACACAAAGGCAGTTTCATCCACAATATCTGTTTTAACAAGGAAGCAAAGCCACTGTGGTACAGTTAAATTACTTCAATTGCCTATACTTAATTTATTTGCACATAAATTTCAGTTTATAATATATAAAATCCTCCTAACATCCTACAAGTTTGCTTTTAAAAAAATTTAGTTTAATTTTTCTTCCTATTTTATTATTATTATTATTGTGTGTACATATGTATTGTGTGTGTGTGAGTGTGTGTGTGTGTGTGTGTGTGTGTGTGTGTGTGTGTGTGCACGTTCATGTGCCCACATGTACACATGCATGTTTGTGCATGTGCCATGATATACCATGGACATCTGTGAACAAAATAGTGGATTCAGGTCTTTCATCTTTATGTGGTTTTCAAAAATTAAATTCAGGTCAGCAGGCTTATATAAGAAGTGCATTCCTTCACTAAGCGATTTCCAAGCACCCTGGTTTTTTCACTTCTTTTTGTCCTTTTTTATATTATTTAAAATAGATTTTTTTTCCTCCAGCAATATATCCTGATTATATAGTTTCCCTTCCCTATACAGCTCCCTGGTCTTCCAGAACTTCGTGTCTCCTCTGGATCTACCCCTTTTGTGTCTCTCATTAGAAAAGAACAGGCCTCTCAGAGATGACAACCAGACATGGCAAAGTAAGATGTAATAAAATAAAGCAAAAACTATCATATAAAAGTTGGATAAAGCAACCCAACAGGAGAAAGAAAACAAAAAACAAACAAACAAACAAACAAACAAACAGAGAACAGGCACAAGATTTAGAGACCCATTTGTTCTCACAGTCAGGACTCCCATAAAACAGTAAACTAATAGATATAATATCTATGCAGAAAACCTGGTGGAGATCACTGTAGGCCCTGTGCTTACTGCTCCAGTCTCTGCGAGCTCACATGCACTTTGCTTGCTTGATTCAGAGCACCATGTGGTCCTGGTGCCCTTCATCCCCTCTGGCTCTTACAGTCTCTCCGTTTCCTCTTCGACAGGATTCCTTGACCTTTGATGGAGAACTCCAACTTAGACTCTCTTTTCACTTAATGTCTAGATGTGGGTCTGAAACTGTTCCCACTGACTGCTGGAGGAAGCTTCTCTGATGATGACTAGATAAGGCCCGGATCTATGAATATAGCAGAATATCTTTAGGAATCAATCATTTTATGTATTTTTTTTTCTTTTTAGCCAGTTGTATGTTTTTACCCTACATCTCCAGGTTGGCTAGTTTTTGGTCTTCAATTACCTAAGCAGTGTCAGGTATGGGTTCCTTATTTTGAAGTGGGCTTTAAATAAAATCAGATGCTTTTTGGCTACTCACACTTGTTCTATGCCATCATTGCTCTAGCGTATATTGCACGCATGGTGGATTGTGGGTCAAAGGTTTTGTGGCTGGGTTGGTGGACAGATTTGTCTTTTGGTAGCCTGCAGAATTCCTTCCCAAAGCAAAGAAGTAGCAGGTGGAGGTAAGGGTTCCATATGGGCAGCAGCTCAACGTCAATGACTTGTATGGGTGTTATCCTCAGCAATGGAGTACCCACCGTCATTTTGCAAGAGTAGCCTTTTGTCTTAACAACAGCCTTCATTGTTTGGGAATTTCCAGGAATTGCCTTGGTCAACAAATCAATTGAATGTACTAAAGCCCCACCACTTGAAGCCTCACCTGACTACAAGAGATGGCCAGTTGAGACTTTGTATCACCCATTATTAAATAGCTTCATACATCCCAGGAAGTCATCACTGTTCTAGATTTCCATACCATCTCTCAAATGCCTTCAATTCCAGCTGTCTCTCCACTCATTCTCTTTCTCTCTCTTCTCTGCTTCTCTCCACCCTGATATCTTCCTCCTCTTCTCCCTCCCAGCCCCCCCAATTTATTCTATTTCCCCATCCAAGGAATATCCATGCATTTCCACTTAAGTTCCTCCTCTTGTAACTCTCTGGGTTACAGAGTGTAGTTTGATTATCATTTAGTTAATGGCTAATATAAATGGATACATATTATATTTATCTTCCTGGATCTAGGTTACCTCATTCAAGTTGTATTTTTTCTAGTTGCGTTCATTTGCCTATACATTTTATTATGTCATTTTTTTAACAGCTGAGTGACACCCCACTGTGTAAACATACCACATTTTCATTATCCATTCTTTACTTGAGGGATACCTAGGTTATTTCTAGTTTCTGATTTTTCTTAACAAAGCTGCAATGAATATGTTTGAGCAAGTGTCATTGTGGTAGGATGGAGTATCCTTTGGTTTACATGCCCAAGAGTGATATAGCTGGGTCTTGAGGTATTATTTTGATTCCCAATTTTTTGAGAAACTTCCATATTGATTTCCACAGTGGCAGTACAAGTTTGCACTCCTACCAGCAATGTGGGAGTGTTGCTGTTACCCCACATCCTTGCAAGCATGTGCTTTCACTTGTGTTATTGATCTTAGCCATTCTGACAGGTGTAAGATGGATCTCAAGAGTTTTTATTTTGATTTACCTGGTGGCTAAGGACATTTCTTTAAGTGTTTCTATGTCTTTTGGAATTATTCTATTGATAATTCTCTGTTTAGGTCTATCCCTCATTTTTAAATTGGATTGTTTGGTCTTATGCTGTCTAGAAACCTTGAATTCTTCACATACTTTGGATATTAGCCCTGTTTTGGATGGAGTTGGTGAAGATCTTTTCTGATTTTGTGGGCTGCAGTTTTGTCCTTTTAGTGGTGTTATTTGACTTACAGAATCTTTTTAGTTTCACAAGGTCCCATTTATTAATTGTTGATCTTAGTACCTGCACTATCAGAGTTCAGTTCAGAAAGATATCTCCTGTGCCAATATGTTGAAGGCTATACTCCACACTTCTATCAGGTTCAATGTATCTAACAATTTAAAAAATTGATAGATCTCATACTAGCAACTTTAAAACATACCTGAAGGCTCTACAACAAAAAGATGTAATCACAACCAAGAGAAGTAGAAAGGGAGAAATAATCATACTGAGGGTTGAAATCAATAAAAGAGAACAATACAGAGAATCAATAAAACAAAGAGTTGGGATTTTTTTTAAATAAACAAGATAGACAAACCCTTATCCAGACTAACCAAAAGGCAGATAAGAGACTACCCAAATTAAGAATATCAGGAACAAAAAGGGAGACTTAATAAGAGACACCAAGAAAATCCAGAGAATCATAAGGATATACTTTAGAAACCTGCACTCCAAAAACTTAGAAAATCTAAAAGAAATGGATAATTTACATGAAATTAAAATAGATATATAACTACTAGTAAAATAGAAGAAGTCATGAAAAGTCCTGCCCTACCTCCATGCACAGAAGGCTCAGGTCCAGATGATTTTAACACAGTATTCTATCCCACTTTCAAAGAAGGGTTAGTACCAACACTCAAATTATTCTAGAAAACAGAAACAGAAGTAACATTGGCCAATTCATTTTATGAGGTCATTGTTACACAGATACCAACATAAAAACTCAACAAAGGATAAAAATTACAAACCAATTTCAGCTATGAACACAGATGAAAGATACTCAATAAAATACTTGGAAGCTGAATCCAAGATCAAAAAGATCATTCACCATAATCAAGTAACCTTAATCCCAGAGATGGAAGGATGGTTCAAAATACAAACGACAGTTAGTACAATCTAACTTATAGAGAAAATGAAAGAAAAACTGCGGTCATCTCATTAGATGCAGAAAAGGCCTTTGATAATATCCAACACACTTATGTTAAAAGTCATGGAGAGATTAGGGTTACAAGATATACCTAAATATAGTAAAGACAGTTTATAGCAAACCTTTAGCCAACATATATATTAAGTAAAAAGAAACTCAAAATATTTTTACTAAACTTAGAAACAGGGCAAAGTTGTTCATTTTCTCCATAGCTACTCAATATAGTACTTGAAATTTTACCTAGAGGCGTAGGATAACTAACAAAGATCAAATGGATACAAATTGTAAAGAAAGAAGTAAAAGTATAATTCTTTGTATCCATGATCATATACATATGTGACCATAAAAATTCCACCAGAGAATGCCTACAGGTCATAAACACTTTCAGCAAAGTGACTGAATACAAGGTTAACTCAAAAAGATCAGTAGCCCTCCTATATACAAATGACAAATGGACTGAGAAAGAAACCAAGGAAGTAACAACGTTTTAACAGCCCCAAATAATATAAAATAATATAAAAACTCTAATTAATCAAGCAAAAGTCTTACATGACCAAATTTTTAAGTGTTTGAAGAAATAAATTAAAGAAGATATGACAAGGTAGGAAGATCTCACATACTCATGGATTGGGAGGAATAACATAGTAAAAATGACCATCCTAGCAAAAGCAACCTACAGATTCAATGCAATCCCCATAAAAATAACAAGACAATTCTTTACAGACCTTGAAAGGAACATTCTAAAATTTATATGGAAAAAAATCCAAGATAGCTAAAACAATGCTGAACAATAGAACAACTGCTGGATATCACACCATTCCTAATTTCAAGTTTTACTACAGAGCAATACAAAAAAAAATACATTGACTAGTGAAATCAAACTGAAACCCAGACATGAATCTATACACATATTAACTCCTGGTTGCTAATAAAGAAGCAAGAACACACTGGAACAAAGACAGCATCTTCAACAAATGTTTCTGGTCAAAATGGATGTCAGCATGTAGAAGAATACAAATAGATATATTTACTTTTTAGTATATCTCATGCAAGCCTGGTATACCTTGTCTCACAAATGTCTCTCAAATGGCTACCTACATAGTTTTCCAGTGCTGGAATCACTCCCAGGTCCTCATGTATGTTAGGCAGGCACTCTACGAAGTAAGCTACATCCTGATTTTTACAGAGGAGGATTGTATACTATATACCAATTATTTTTCAAGGCATTTCAGGTCACACAAAAAGAAAATTCACCTTTAAGCATTTGAAATGGCTGAATATGTAAAAAAAAATTTCTTACAAAAATAAATCAGAACAGTTAATTGGTATCTTTCTAACATGTACCGTTTTCTTTTGCATGCTGGAAACAGAAAACTGAGTGTGGTAATTCTGTGATCTCCTTGTACGCCCGTTGCACGTATACACTCTTGTCATGTTCTTGTATATCTAAAATACTGATATCCACTAACTTGTCTCCGTCTGTGCAGGCCTTACATTTCAAGAGCTGTATGAGATTTTTACACCACCATTGCACATTTGCCAAAACCCTAACCACCTAAACCAACACAGATACATGGATAGTTAATAGCAAGCTTTGCTTGGGTTTCATTAACTTTTCCAGTATGGTTTTTCTCTCTCTCTCTCTCTCTACTTCAACCATGTTCCAGGATACAGATTACACGTAGTATCTGTCTTACTGCTTTTGGCCTGTGACAACGTCTTAGACCTTTCTTTTACTGTGTGTCTTAGACAGTTTTAAGACTATTTCTAAATCATTTTGTGACGTTATAGTTAAATTCCCTTTGCATGAGAATTAGACTAGGACACAGGATTGTGGGAAGAATACCATAAATGAAGGGACTTTCTCTTTACCTCACATTAGAGAGAGCATGCATTAATGTGATCAAATAATTAATATGCTATAAAAGTGAGAAAATTAATCTCATGGCATATGATACTTGCTTAGCTCCTGAGTGGTGTAGTGGAGCTATATGAAAGAGTTAGATTTATCCTTGCTACATGAACTTCATCTATAATGAGGTTTTACTTATAACAATTCCTTTTTTAAAAAAAATTCAACATCTAATAATTAAACTGTGCAACAGTGTAGAAATTAGTATAGCCAAAGACTTGTTATATGTTCACAATTGATTATACCTCAGCCACTCCTATAATCTACCCTGTCTCTGGCAAGTTCTAGGCACATCTTACTTCTGATTTTCTTAACACATTTAATTGAACACAATTAAGCAACAGACTTCACATCCAAAAGGATATTTAACAGGGAGACCTTTATCTATCACATCTCACAGAAGTAGAATGTTATAAAGTTGAAGGTTATGGTGCAGGGTACCCGATAGTGTGTATCAGCCTCATTTACTTTCCTATTATCCAATAGCCTAGCTTGGGTTTAGTCACAAGGTAACTGACTTCCAAGAAGAGCCTAGGAAAATGGTGTACTATACAAACATTTATCAATTATTCTCTACTTGAACTATATCATTGGCTAAACAAATCTTGTGGCAAGATCAAATTTACAGGGGGAATGAACGGGCTTTATGCCATGATGAGGGACATAGCAAAACCACATTATGAAAGAATTAAAATTATTCAAGATAATTTTTAGAACTTGCTCAGCACATCCTGACCCTTATGGAAGTAGGTTATAGTAAATCTTATTAATGGGTTAAGAGGCCTCATGTTATTTGCTGTAAACCATCATTTAATCTAAGTTCAAGGTTAAGTGTGGGGTATACCTGGGGAAGATTCCTAAACTTAAGTCTACAAAGAATCCGTCATGTGTAGATGGGTGGTTTAATTTCTAGTATTTGGACTTTAATTTAAATTTACATATGACCTAGAAACCACATAATAAATTGTTACAATTAATATAATCTAACACCTAATTTCATCTACTGGATCCATTAGATTCTATCTTCTTGTATGTGCTATTTCTTTGACATGACAGAGGTGTATTTTGGGGTTTCAGTTTTGTGCAACCAAAACAAAATATCTTTTCTATATTTTCTAAAATTATAAGGGCTTCAGAGTTTCTGTAGCTATAGATGTTACAAGCTATGGACTAACCAAGATAGCCACAGGGATTTTTGATCAGTAATGATATGCTTCATCCATGGTTTCAGATGTAGTAATTCCAATTGTTTTTGTAAGAGGTTTTGAAAATTCACCATAAAAATGTCAAAAATGTTTTACTCCTAAATAAATCTATTGTCTTCAGTGAGCAATTATAGTCTTCAAAATGTAGCTATTCATTTTAAAACTATAAGATGTTTAAAATGTGTATTTTAAGGTTTTAAAAAAAGTACATAGTACTGAAATTTAGTCCTAAGAAAATGAGTCAGGTTTGCAACCTTAAATGCATCTTTTTTGAAGGCAAATATACTGGATTGAAGTGCTTTTTGTATTTTGTGTGCAAATAGTCCACTAGAATTGGCTATGAGTAGGATGAGCAGTCAATAAAATTGCATATCTACTATTAAGGTTAGGGTGAGATCAATCTCTTTTCTACAAGTTGTGAGGATATCATAAACATATTATTTATTTGACATAAGAACATATAGCTAGGACTGTGGCAGCCATATTATTTTTATGTAGGCATAATGAATAAAGTGACGGTTCTTTGCACTACCAGCAACCACATCAAACCATCCAACTAGGTAAGACTAATGAAAGGGACTTTGGTTGCAATCAGATGGAAGTCAAGTTAGAGGGATAGGCGTCAACATGATGCTTTGTACATGATCCCAGCACAGGGAAGAGGAGACAGGAGGATCCAGGGAGCTTGCTGGTCAGCCAGTCCAATTAAATTGGCAAGCTCCATATTTAATGAGAGATCCTGGCTCAAAATATAAGATAGAAAGCAAGTTTGAAGATGCCAAACATCTGGCCTCAACCTGCATATGCATACACATGCATGACCACAAATATACACACAAGCTCCACTCCCCAACATGTACACAAATACATACACAGTGGTATACAAATAAAATCCAAATTTTATGAATGGGAAAGTGGAAAGTTCTTTTATCTGCTATGAGACTGAATTAAAAATCCTCTGGAATATCAAAGATCATAAGCTGAATTATATAGGATTTACTCTTTTGTGTAATAACATATTTTATTTTTAATATTATTTTAATTGTAATAGAATTGCAGCATGTTTCTTTTTCCTATACTCTCTCTATGCTTCCAAACAACCCTTCCTCAAAGTTCTCTCATGCCCCTCTATTCTTAAGCATTTTCTTTGATTATAAATGTTTGGTTATAGTTGTCAAATACATATATATATATGTGTGTGTGTATGCATGTTCACACACACACACACACACACACACACACACAC
>OU015751.1:113611250-113622494 GCA_907169655.1 Acomys percivali
TATATATATATATATATATATATATATATATATATATATATATATATCCAATGAGGCTTGTCTTCTCATTATTATGTTTTGCTCTATGTATCAGGTCCAGTTGTGGTTTTCTATGATGGTCTTGTTTTCTGTAAAGGAAAGCTTCTATAGTGAGAGTGGGAACTACATTTATTGGTGGGCATAAGGATGACATTTAGAATGTCTTAATGAATTATGGTACTCTAGCAAAATGAAGGTAGTAGATTCTTTTCTAAGATCCATGACCTTACTAGCTCTAGGAAGTTGCCTAGGTTACCAGGACCACTCATGATTTCCTTCCTGTTGAATGAGCCTTAAATCTAATTAGACAGCTTGGCTGCTACCAATATGTAACTACCACTTATTACATCCTTATGCATATTGTGTCAGGTTTGTAGCTGTCATAGCTCAAAGATGTTGCAGTTGTATAGAACTGTTTCATTGCTTCCCTCCCTTGGAAGCTTTAATAATGCTTTTTGGAACCATGAAAGCTAGACGGTAGAAAAAGAGGCTTTCGGGTGTCTTAAGTGCATGGTGTCATCCTCAACTCATGAGTGACACCTGAGGGCTATCCACCAATCCACATTGTTTTGGTGGTTGCTTTGACTACCCTGACAAGCCATTTAGGTGGAAGTTTCTTGTGCCTGTTAGTAGGGATTTTGTTAGTCTATGGTTATTGTGGGTAGCACTGTCAGCCCCGGTGGTTTCATTTCCTTAAGACTGTGGTATATGTGTGTGTGTGCATGTGGGAAATTCTAATATACTCACAGGTATTGTGTACAATTTTAGATACATATAAAATATGTGATTCCTTGAGTCTTTATCAGACACCTTTGGTGTTACTTGTACCTCATCTCTCCTTCTCCATCTGTACTGACCTGCATCTGACTTCCAAATGTGGTGAGCAGTAAGTACTTTTCAGCTGTAAGGAAAAATGAGATCATGAAATATGTAGGTAAATCGATTGATCTAGAAAAAAATAATTTAAGTGAGGCAGTCCAGACCCAGAAAGACTATTTTTCTCTTGTCTCTAAATCCTCTCTCCAAATGTTCAAGTGTGTAGTAACCATAGAAACCATAAAAGTATAATGAGATCCTAGGTGAGAGGAGGTCTCTGGGTAGGAACAGCAGCATACAGGTGACAAGAAGCAGAGAAGTTGCATAATTTAAAGGGTATTGTCAACTTTGTCCTGCTAGCTTTCCAAATGAAGCAGGGTGTCACAATCAGCAAAAAGACAAGGTGACAGTCAAGAAACTTATCCAGTAGTTTCCCAATGTCCACTCACACATCTCAGGTAAAACGATAATTAAATTCATATGATCATTACAGTGGAGAGATTTCTAGAGGAAGGAGAAAGAGTGTGTAGGAAGAGAACACAGTAGAAATGATGGAAGACACTCCTTATGTGTGATCTTCAGGAGAGAGGAGAGAGAGAGAGAGAATCCATGACTGAAAAAAATGCAGACAGGGACTAAAAACTGTGAGAAAGAGAACATGATGGAAGCAGAAGAAAATATCCTTCAGTTCTTTTTAAATAGAGATAACAGGAACTATCTATGATTTAGCACACCAGCAGTGCCCTTTACAGTGGCCAGTGTAGGAGCTGCCATAACCAGGCAACACTCAGCACTTGAACTCTATGAACTGGAAGAGAGTTTTAAACAAAGAACAAAAGCTCATGAAGCTGTGGGACATGGGGGAGGATGGGATCACTCTGAGTGCTGAGGAAGCAAAGAAACTGGAAAATGGAGCTGTTTTTACTTCCTTGAGATAAAGGCTGCAGAACTTGAAGCAATACAAGTGAGATCTGTCCCTGATGACTGAGTCACACAAAACGTTAGGAACACTTGGCTATCTTCTGCTTAGGTCCCCGTAAATATCAGGGGGCAGAGGAAAGCAGAGAAAAGATAAGCATTGCAAAGGTAACTGGACTCCAGAGAGGTGGTGTTTGATGCCTAGTTCCCTGGTACAGACTGGGATGCATTCACAGAGGGCTGAAGGAATAGATGATTCAGCAGGAAGAGGAAGGCTAGTGCAGAGCTTTATCACCACTATTAGGCCAGTGGCAATATGTGAGTTTTTTGATGCACACAAGAGGCTTTTTTCCAGATGTAAATGATCTAGAGTGACATTCACAATAAACAGATTCATAAACACTTAAGCAATTAAGAGGGAATGAAAGAGGACAAAAGAAAGGGATCTACCCATAGTGCTTTAAGGAAAAGGTGGTAAATTCACTAGGAGCCACATATTCTAGAAAACAATGAAACAAAATATCTAAGGCACTGCTAGTTATCTTCTGGAAGACTTTGGGGCCTTAACAACAGTTATGAAAGAAGCTATGAAGCCTTTCCTATGGCTGGGCTGTTACCCTCCTAGAGTATATTGTTTGAATGCCAATGCGGTAAGAGGCTGTTTGCCTAGCCTGGGCCCTTTGAGCAAGCAGTTAATATAACAATTAATAGAGGTGATGACATCACTCTGTAATATAGAACATCTTGTCAATACATACTTAGTACCTTCTTAGCAGACCAAGAACAACTTCACTTCTGTAGGATGCTTGGTGGTAGGCCTTCAGAGATTCATCCATCCTGTGCAAAAATGTATCATTGCATGATGCTAATCCTTAAGTGTCTAAAATATTTGTAAGTATATGGGAAAACACTAAAAACAACAGTTCAGTAGTTTAAATGAAGCTGCCATACATGAGCAGGAAAGAGACTTCCCAGAAGACATACATTGTTGGATGAAAGTTCCAGTGATGGGTTGAGGATTCCTTATTAATTGTTGGCTCTATTGTTATTGCTGGTGACTGAATGAAAAATTAGTTAGTAAATATTTATTGTTAGGTGCATTACATTCTTCAGCAAAGCTGAAGCTCTTTTTCAACTGACTGGCTTCCACAGTCCTGGAAGACACCATATGGGTAAAGGAGAATTGCCGCAAGCAGTCTTGTTCACATATGCTCCATGTCTGTGCTACAGTACAAAACGTTACACAAGTTATGTCTATTAATATAAAAGTGGCACCTATTGCTACCATATTGGATTTAAGGGCCACTTAAATTAAATAAGGCCTAATTACATTAAATTATCTTAAGTAGGAAGGATCTTACATTTGGCATTGTCAACCAGGGCCTGAACAAATGACTGACAAATACATAGGCCCCAGCACTGAAGCCACTGCTATTACTCTGTTAAATGTGTGTAAAATTGCCTTCTAAACACTTGTCCTTGTGTCCCATAGATCATTGTTGCTATTAACCTCCACATGGATGGAAACTTTATTTTTTTGCAGTGCAAGGAGTTCAGCAGAGATTTATAACATCCCAGTTCCAGAGATTGTCTGATTTCTTGGCATAGTGGCCCAGTAATTAGCCATAAGAAAGTAAGCAGTCATCTGTATTTTTTCCCTCCATTGATCAGGTAACATAGCAGAAGAGACGGTGGGAAAAAAATGTAAGATCCAAGGAAAGACATGCAGTATTATGTAGCAATTTCCTCTGAATTGAACCATTCTTTTCTAAAGAAACGGTCATTAAGACTTGGAAAATTATTTTTAGGAAGCTCAGAAAGTAAGCAACCTAGGAGTCTCATGAAGTGTCGGAAACAGTGAGATTCAAATGAACCCTCCTCATGTTTATATGAGCAGTTGCAAGTGCTAGGAAGAAGACATTGTCAGACCAGCAGAGCTACCAGCAAGTTAGGCAGAGAGCCTTGGAGGATGTGGACATCATGAGTCATTCATATTGTGAGGGGCTTTTCAATGACCCATACTCCTGTATGTAAGACCAATAAACTCAATGATTCAGTAAGCCAACTTGTATGGAGTAATTTCTTCGATCTGCCATTGATACCCTCCCTGCAATTCATAGACATTTGTTTCTGCCTCCCCAAGAAAGTCACACAATGTAGGCAAGCTGATGTAAACTTCAAGCCTTAGAATAAGTATTTTATGGTTATGACCTGTACAAGTTTTCATCCGTATGTTACAAACTATGGTTTACAGCACAAGAAAATGTGAAGTACTAAACACTTCCAACTGTGGCTCTCAAATGTTCATAGGTCTCTTAAGAGTTATCATTTCTTCTTGCTAAAACAGAATTGCAAAGATATAACAAGCCTGAGACTATCTTCCAAAGCATTACCTTTGGTCAAGCCTCCTAAGTCAACTGAAAATTTGCCTACTCCTTTGAAAATATTCTGTAATACTTTGCCTTCTTTCTCCCAAGGATGAGCATCCTTTTAGGATTGTCCATAGGCTTCATATTCCCTGTAATGGCTTATGTGCAACTATGATCTGGCTAGGTTTCTCTGTTATTATGTAGGCTTACGTATGTGACATTATTATGCTTCTTATGTGTTCATTTGCCTTGTTGAGTTTTCACTTGATACTTATATAAACATATATGTGTGTTTATAGAATGAAAAGTGTGATGGTTTGATGCATATACACATTCTGAAGTGACTAAATAAAACTAATTTGAATATTTGCTACCTCTCCTAATTACTATTTCATTGAGAATTTTCAGATCCAATATTTAAGCAATTTAATTATATATATATTGTTGCTAAATATAGTCATCATGTAGTACTACTTGGCTTTGGAAAAGAAGCCTCCTCCTCTTCTTCCTGCTCTTCCTCCTCCTTTTTCTGGTGATTTTGTTTTTGTTTTTTATTGTTGTTGTTGTTGTTGTTCTTCTTCTTCTCCTCCTCCTCCTCTATTATTTTCAGAATTATTTCAGGTAACCCAGGTGTGCTTCTATCATTCCTATCCTCTTCTGATATCCTTTATACATTATAAACTACTACATGAAGGACAACTTATTTATAACAGTGTTATAATGGGAAACTGTACAGAGAATTTCTGGTTCAAGTACATAAAGTCAACATAAATATTTGCAGAGTGGATGAAGGGTTTCATTCACCAAAGCACGTATGCAAACCATTTCAATCCCAAGTGGCTACAAAATATATCATCACACTGTACGGACACAAGGAAAGGCATGCGTGCTTTGCCAAAATTCCCGCAGCTGTGCATGAGCTGCTTGGAATGTCCTGGTTTCTGGCTCAAGAAAGCAGATTGAGTAAGTGCATTTAACGTGGATAAGTTGCTTCAGGCATAATTAGAATGTCAAAGAACCACCATTACAGCATAAAATCATACTTTCTGATTTACTTCCAGCACCACACTCTCAAAATCCTTTATAAAAGCCACAGTCTGGGGTTTTACTGTCTAATACTTTCATGCTCTTATGTGTGTGTTATATATCTTTCTGTTGGAGGAGAAAGGAGCTCTTCATCTGTCTCAGCCTCCTAGCACATGTTCATTCTCTCCTGGAGGTTCATGCATGGATAATGCACATTGTAAATCCTCGAAGATTCCACATTCTCAAAGAACAAAGACAACAAGAGGGGCAGAGTGCAGCCCCCTGCTCATCCCTCCCTCCTGCCCCAGCACCTCCCTGCTCGCCTCACCCAAAGGAACAAACAGAATCATTTGTCCTTGTTATAAAAATGATTGAGCCACTTTAAAAACACTTAACTTCAAAAGATCTGGCTCCTTGTTTTAATATATTTCATCATTTCTTCGGGCTAGTTGTCAATAAATCAAGTCATAATCCTGTAAAAGCTTCTGAGCCACTAAGTGTTTGAGGTTTGCTTTTCCCTGAACTTTTATGTTTCATTTCAATTTGGAGAGAAAACGCTTGATGTTTGCTTCATCAATGGCTGAATCATACCTCTTTCTCAAAAACGTATTTCATTTAACCTTAAGTAAAAGGTTCAAGGTACAGAGAGCTAAGTAAAAGCGTATGTATCTGTTCCATATCACACAGCCAAAAATTGAATTTTAAGGTTCTTCTCAATATGTCTTAGAAAAAAAAAGACTTAAACCATGCAAACTTTCCTGATACTTAAACATGTTCCCACTATAAACTAAGAACAAGAAATAAAGTCGAAGTATTACAAAGGAAAACTTGCACATGTGACCCACAAAATGTGACAGAATAGCAGGTTCTCTGTGGCAAGCTGCTCAAACAAGTAGATCGCTTATGTGGTTTTACTTCTGTTTATTTTCAGTGTGTTCTAGGTCATCTTGTCTCCATTGGGAGCTCACATTACCACCTAAAGCAGTTGTTCTCAACCTGTGGGTCATGACCCCTTTGGGGGGAGCTAATGACCCTTTCACAGGGGCGGAATATCAGAAAGCCTGCATATCTGATATTTCCATCACAACTCATGACAGTAGCAAAATTATAGTTATGAAGTAGCATCCAAAATAATGTTATGGTTGGACCTCACCATAACATGAGGAACTTTACTAAAGGATGACAACATTAGGAAGGTTGACAACCAATGACTTAAAGGTTGCTTGGGAGATCAGTTCTACCTAGACTAGGCCTTGGGTCTTCCTACACTGTTCTGGAGGATTCTATGGCAGTTGGGGACAGGATGAGTCTGTCGCCTATTACAATAAAAATTTAAGTTTTCATGAAAATAATTGTCTTTGCTATCAACTTTATTCCTGTCATTATTAATTTTTCCATGACGTTTCCACAAAATTAAATACACAAAGTCATGAAAGAAGGCTGGAGCAATGGCTCCGTGGCCAAAGGCACTTACAGCTCATACAAAGAACCTTGGTTCTTAACACAGACTTAGGAATTCATAGTCATCTCTTACTGTATTTCCAGGGGCTCTGAAACCATCTTTTGCACTCCATAACCACCAGGCAAACAGGATGTATACTTACATGCTTATTTGTATTTATGCACATAATATAAAGTAAATATTATTTTAAAAGATATAAAACGAAACTGAGATATGATAGATATTGATTAACATTCAGAATTTTAGACACACCAAGATAGGAAAGATGTTTTCTTCAAGGCTGCCAAATACAAATAGCAAAAACACTAAGTATGTAACTTTTATATAATTTCTGATTGTGTCATGATTCTTCTTGCTATAGGTAGTTATTGTACATATGTGTAATAATATATGCATATGTAAAAAATTTTAATTAAAAAATAATTGAAGAGTCAATTTTGCCTATAAGCCTTAGAATTACAATGTTACACATAGATTAGGTATTGCAAACTTTTGAAATTTTAAAAATAGTTATTATAGCAGGAAAACAAATGCAAGCAAGAGAATGTAATATTAGCAATTCACTTTCTTTGACAGAAATTCCCAACTGAGGTGACAGGATATATTGAATGTAAAGATATCTCAGGGGTGTGCAAAGGGCCACGTTTCAGAAGACAAAAAAAAAAAAAAAAGCAGGCTTGGAAACATAAAGAGCTTGCATTGCATGTGGACTTGGGGGGGAAGAAATGGTAAGTGAAGATAGGCATAGACACATTCAGGAGCTCAAAGCAGAGGAATACTATAGCTGTGTTACTCACCCATGTGTGGCATACCCATTAAAGGGAGTTGACTATGACAATAGACATGTTCTGGTCCCCTGGGTTCTCAGGTACCATAAAGTTACAGCATCACTAACAAAAATGAAACAAAGAAATCAGGCAATTTTGTCAATCCAATATTGGGATATTTCTAAGCAGTCTATTCGTAAGAAAAAGAATGCAAATTTAAAACTATCATCACACAAGAAAGGTCTGTACTGTGGCTGGGGTAAATAGATCAAAGCTGATTAGAAAAGCTGAATGCAAACGGGGAGATAAGTAAAAAGCAAAGCCATCATATCCAAGGGGGATGGGGAGCTAGAAAAGGTCAAATCTTAGTATCAGTGTAAGTGCAGGTTAACAAGTAGAGAGAGCATAATATATGCGTAAGCTGCTGCTACAGAGGGCTAACAATTATGGGTGGGGAGAAACTTAAATGGAACAGATAGCTTTTTTTTTTTTTTAAAGTTAAGGTTTAGATAACTAGAGACAAGTGACCAAGGTCAGGGAACAGCCTGGCTACCATGAAGAGCTGCCAAGAGGAGGTTGGTGCTATAAAGGAGGATGCTGATGACTGGTAGACCACAAACCCATCAAAGAAATGAAGGAAGGGGTAGTGCCCACAGGAGTGATGAAACAGACAGGGAGAACTGCCCGCACAGAAGACAGAAGATGGACAAATACTCACTTACGAAATTGCACTCATGCCTTCCATTTCCACATACTACTGACACGATATTTACGGGAACAAAATATGGTAAATGATTTCAAATATCAGGATGTTCCAGAATTTAAAAACAAAAACAAACAAAAAACACAGTTCGGTGAAAAAAAAAAACACCACCAGACTTATATAAAGAAAAGCTGAAAAATTGTACGGAAAAGATAACGACACCTTTAGGAGAGATGAGCAGCTCAACACTCATTCAGTTTTGTTTGATGGATAGGAGATTTACCACATTCTCTGGAAGGACTTGGAGTTATCTCACACTTGGTTAAATGACTGCACAAAGGCAGTGAGGCTGTTTGTTGGCGAGTTCTGGGCTATCAGTAACAGACTGGCTGACCATTCAGTTTGAGGAGACTATGGTCTTTCTTTGGATATAAATACCACAATGGAAAGTCTGGCAAGGGGTGCTTCAGGACCCTTCTTTTGAAGGTCCTCCACACATTATCTGAAAGAAGACCATTATTTTCACATGATTTTCATATTACAGACATAAATTGGGGTCATCTTTCTTTTTTTGAGATTAATTTCACTTTTTTTTTCATTGAAATGTTTAAGAACGCTAGTTTTTCTCTTCACATTAAATGAACTGGAACTATCTGTGTGAACAAATTATCTCCATGAAACTTTGTGACCCATTGTCTAACATAATCCAGGGGAGTGGTAGAATTGCATTGATATGGATGTGGATTTTATGTCTAGGGATCACAACCCAAGCCTCTCTCTCATATGCTATCAAATGCACTTTATTAACGGACAGCCTCAACATGGCTACGACACATCCTTCACACTTCAACAAAGTTATGGCCACATCCTCAGGACCATGCAAAGTAAAGCATAGTAAGCCTGGAAGACGGCTATTCCTAGAAGACATCCTGTATTTCTCTCGGTCATCCCATGGCAGTATTCACCTAGCACTTTTATTTTGAAAGGAAAAGCAATTTAAATATCTATACTGAACTTCATATAAATATCTATCTTACTGCAGTTGCATATCCTGTTTGCCTGCTTCTTCTAATTATTATTACTTACATAGTTGGCCATGTAAGATCATATATAAATGAATTATATACTTCTGGTATTTTCTCTCTGTGAGATTTCTAGATTCAAATTTTTGGGATAAGTTTTAAAATTTCTCTCTCTCTCTCTCTCTCTCTCTCTCTCTCTCTCTCTCTCTCTCTCCCCCCGTATGTGTGTGTGTGTGTGTGCGTGCATGCGCACCATCTGTGTGTTCATGCCCTTGAAAGCCGAAGAGGGCATCAGATATCTTGGAGATGTAGTTTTAGGTACTTGTGAGTCATTCTCAGTAGATGTGGAACTAAACTCAGGAAATCTGGAAGAAAATCAAGTGTTAACCACTGAGCCATCTCTCTGGCCCCCTCATGTAGACAAATATTAATTCAGAACAACATGGCTGTGCTGACAAGAGATCACATCCAAGGACCTTCTAGGTTTATGAGATCCAGCTAGAATACAAACATGCCTTTAATCCAGGAGACAGAGGCAAACAGATCTGAGTTCAAGGCCAGCCTGGTCTAGAGCAAGTATCAGGTAAAGAAAAGCTTAGGTCCAGGTGTGGTGGCACAGCCTTTTATCCCAAAGTAAGGTAAAGTTTTTTTGTAGAAGGAAGCAACCATGTTTGAGAGTGATGTTTAATTGAGTGGCACAAGAGGTGACAAATCAGAGAAGATTTGACAGAATGGGATATGCCCAACTCTCACAAAAGAGAGGAAAGGTTAAGAGGCAGTTTCACAGAGAGAGAGGAGGCTGTTTTATCTGGACAGGAATAGAGAGATGAGTTGTAGGGAGAGAACTGAGGTGAAGATGGAATGATCCAGAGAATGAGAAGATGCCAGAAGATTAGAGCAAATTAATGAGTTAGTTTGAGGCCAAGCAGAACAATTCTGGTTAAAGACAGGAGCCAGATTGAATAAGTCAACTGGGAGAGGAGTTTGAACCACAATAGCTGAGTTGGACCAACCAGCACAGAGATCAGCAAAAACAAGAAAGGGTGAGCTCACTAAGCAGTAAATCTCAGAGGCTGAAAACATTCTAGGCCTTGGTTAGACTGTACAGAGGATAGAAGCTTCCAGGACTAGGTCTAGGTTTGCAGAAGGAGGCAGTAAGCTTCCCAGATACCAACTGAAACAGGAGAATAAAAGTTATTTTTACACCCTCATTTCTCTTTTTATAAGATAAAAATGAATGAATGAAAAGGAACTTAAGTGAAGCCATTTTTCACTTGGAGTATGAATACTTGTCTGGCTTCTTCATTATCTACTTAAAACTTTTCCAAACCGTTGTTTTAAAATGTTTACTAATTATTAAATATTGATTCATATTTTAATATTAGGCATAAATATTTTAATATTAACAGTAGGCCAATATTTCCCATGATCATAAAATATTGATAAAAGATTTTTATCTCAATAGATGAAATATATTTTCTAATATACTTTCTTATTAAATTTCCTTGGGTTTGGACTTTTATGTGTTATACAGTTATTTTAGCCATCTATAGCTCACCATTGGTTATGAAAGGAAAGAAGAATAGAATTCAATGTTCATCATGTAAACATATGGTTTTCTAAACTGCCAACTGAAATGTATTCTCTGCTTATTCTTTTTATTCAGAGACTTTTTGAGTCAGTCTCACTGCAAGGCAGATTGGCATGAGCTGAGAAGCTACGGTTTTTAGTCTAAATGGCAGGTCTACCTCAAAACCTTGGGGTTTTCATTCTATACTGAGTTGAGAAGTCTATAAGAAAAAAATGCCTTCTCTTTGTCCCTTCAGAAACTAACTTTATTTCTTGGCAATACATATGATTGTATGCTATTTTTAGAATATTTTGTGTTCCACAGAAACAAACTAATATTAGCAAAATTGGAAATTTAAAGATGAAATTGTATTCTGTTTTAGTGGATTCTCTTCACATGGTGCATGTTTGCAGGCACTTGTAGCTATAGGAGAGTATGGAGAACTTTCTTTTCCCCTAAAAAGATAAAAACAAAATCCAGTTGGTTTATTAGTTTTGAATAGTGTTAAAAGTTCATTACTATTGCCAAATGCTGAAGAACTTGCTAAAAATT
>OU015751.1:113622504-113650937 GCA_907169655.1 Acomys percivali
TCTCTCTCTCTCTCTCTCTCTCTCTCTCTCTCTCTCTCTCTCTCTCTGTTTCTGTGTGAATCCCAATGTGTGTGTGCACATGCAGACATGTACATGCATGCAAACACTCACCTGTTTACACTGTTGTCATTATTGTCTGTATCTAGGTGTTTATATTTCAGCATTTCCTCATATATTCATGGGAGAGAGGCAAAAAGCCAGTCATTCTTCCCAAGTGGAAAGAAAATTATTTCACCAGTCATTTTCTCTAGTCCTCCTCTGCCGTAGGTCTGTCCTCTTCCTTCAGCTGCGTTCTGCACATACCAGGTTGCCGCATCTGTGGAAAGAGATAAAATTAAGGTCTCCTTGCCTCAATAAGGATATGAAAGAAATTTTCATTTTTGTAATTGCTCAGTGAAAATAAACTAATATCAATTCAGTAACTTTGTAGAGCACTTTTGATATGCCAAGCCCCACGTTCTATCCCCAGCCCTGAAAACTAACTGAATGAAGAAGTGATACTTGTGTTGTGTTACTCTCATTCACTCTGGGATGAGATTATAATATTACTTTGTAGAAGATTTTGAGAGTTTCAGTGCAGCATGGAACTAACCCCAGTGAATAAGAAAAATCCAAACCAAGAGAATGCACCTTTCTCTTTCTTGCCTTTGACCTTAAAGTCTCTGTATTCTTGTGTAAAGTCTCTGTATTCCTGTGGTTGCAAAACAGTAAATAAGCAAAACCAGATGAAAAGTTGTTGGCTAAATGGTGTTAACATGGCTCCGGCCCCTCCTCCTTCTTCTTCTTCTTTTTTTTTTTTTTTTTTCCTGTAACTTTCATTGAAACCTTGAGAATAAATCAAATGCAGATGCCACCATGCCTCAGATTTATTATTTTTGGTTGCTTCAATCTCTTTTCAGCTGAAAATAACCTAGACAACTCATTAATTACACAGCCTATACTTTTTCCCCGGGGGTCCTAATAATTCTCAGGTTTTTAGAGTTTGAGTTACCCTGACTTTGAAAGCAAACAGGGTTAGCTGTCCAGAAAAAAACCCAAGTAAACAACCAGGATCATTTCTTTAGCTGAACTAATAGCCTCTCTCTTCATTCAGTCTTTTAGCGCTTAAAGGGATATCGGGCTCTTTTGCAGCAGCTGACTATGATTTGCCTCCTGCTCCAACAGGGGTGTGGTTTTGCCAGCTGCAGATAGTTTCTGCAAGTGTGTGGCATTTGGAACTCTGGAAACTTTTCAGAGAATATATAAATGCTAGAGACCTGATAGGTGGGTGGCTGGTGGCTGCTAACTGGTTGGTGGTGGAATGCCATTGATCGTGGTTTGGTAAGGCAAACATTAGATATCCTGAAGGCGACGATGAATGCCCCTAGTCAGCAGGAGGAAGTCTAATGGTACCTTCTTCACCTTCCTGCCCCTATCCCTTTTCTCTCCTATCTAGGGCTCAAGGGTAGGAAGGGAGGAAGTGTATTGGATGGAGAAGGGTGGAAGAGAGAGAGAGAAGAAACCGCAAAGTAGCAAACACCGGCTAGACATCTTGACTGCAACCTCCACTCCTTCCCCTCCTCCAAATCTCCTCCAAACTGTCCCTCTCCTCCAGAACTGCTCCTCTGTTTCTCTTCAGAGAAGAGCAGACCACCCAGTGATAGCAACTGAACCTGGTACTAAAAGATGCATTAAGGCTAGGCACAATCCCTTATATCAAGGCTTGATGATGCAGCCCAGTAAGAGGGAAAAGGTCCTATGAGCAGGCAAAAAAATTAGGGACAACACACCCTGGCAAAACCAAACCAAACCAAAATAAAACCCATGCTTAACAAGCACAGCATATATTCAGAGCACCTAACACAGACCCATGCAAGCCCCACGTTGCCACTTCAGTCTCTGTGGTCTCCTATGAGCCCTGACTAGTTGATTCTGTAGGGCATGTTCTCCTGATGAGTGTAATGAATCTTCATGGCTCCTACAATCCTTCCTCCCACTCTTCTACAGGGTTTCTGAACTCCACCTAATGTTTGGCTGGGAATCTCTGCATCTGCAGCTGACAGAGGAAGCCTTTTGATGATGATTGGAGCAGGTATCTATCTATGAGTATAGCAGAATATTATTAGGAATCATTTCATTGACATATATCTTTTCTTTTTAATTAAAGTTTTAAATTTATTATAATTTATTCAGATTACATCCTGATTGTAATCTGCTCTGTTGTATCTTCCCATTCTTATGCTCCCTCCCTCTTCTGCCCTATTCCCCACACCTAGACCTCTGACAGAGGTCTTTCTCAGTGTGCCTGTCAGACTCCCCACCAAAGGAAAGTGATCAAATTGGGGGCACCATAGTTCATCTCAGAGGCAGTCCCTGCTCCACCCTCTACTGTGGAGAATGAGCTGTCTATTGGCTATATCTGAACAGAGGGTCTAGGTTCCTTGCATGCATTATTCTTGGTTGGTGCAACAGTTTGTGCAGGAACCCCTGGGTCCAGATCCGCCTGCCTTGATGGTCTCCTCATGGGGCTTATGAATCCTCTGGGTCCTTTCATTTCCCCATTCTTCCAAACCACTCTCAGCATTCTGTCCAGAGTCCAGCAGAGATTCCCAGCATCTGTCCCCATTCCCCACTGGGTGGAGTCTCTCAGAGAACATCTTTGTTGGGCTAATATCCACTTATCAGTGAGTATATACCATGGGTGTCTTTCTGGATCTGGGTTACCTCAGTCAGGATGATGTTTTCTAGTTTTTTCATTTACCTGCAGATTTCAAGCTTTCATTGTTTTTGAGGACTGAATAATATTTCATTGTGTAAATGAACCATGGTTTCTTTCTTTTTTTTAAATTTTTTTTATTTATTTTTAATTAATTTATTCTTGTTACTTCTCTATGGTTATCCCATCCCTTGTCTCCTCCCATTCTCCCCTCCCTCCCATTTTCCCCTTATTCTTCTCCCCTATGACTGTTCCTCAGAGGGATTACCTCCCTCTGTATATGCTCATAGGGTATCAAGTCTCTTCTCAGTGACCTGATGTCCTTCCTCTGAGTGCCACTAGGTCTCCCCCGCCAGGGGACATAGTCAAATGTGAGGCACCAGAGTACTTGAGAAAGTCAAATCCCTCTCTCCACTCAAGTGTGGAGACTGTCCTGTCCATGGGCTAGATCAGGGTAGGGGTTTAAATTTTACCACCTGTATTGTCCTTGGCTAGGGCCTTAGTTTGAGCAGGACCCCATGACCCAAATCTGCCTATCATAATGTTCTACTTGTAGGTTTCTAGGACCCACTGGATCCTTCTACATTGCTATTCTCCCATGGTTCTCTCATCTAGAGTCCCAATAGGATGTCCTCCCCTCGGTCTCAGTTTCCTGGTAAGGGAAGGCTTTCGTGGGACATGCCCATTGGGCTAGTATGCAGATATAAGTGAGTATATACCATTTGAGTCTTTCTGCTTCTGGGTTAACTCACTCATTGTGATCATCTCTAGCTCAATCCATTTGTCCACAAATTTCGGGAATTCCTTGTTTTTAATAGCTGAGTAGTATTCCATAGTGTATATGTACCACAGTTTCTTTATCCATTCTTCTACTGAGGGACATTTAGGCTGTTTCCATGATCTGGCTATTATGAATTAGGCTGCTATGAACATGGTTGAGCAAATTTTCTTGCTGTGTGCTGGTGCATCTTCTGGGTATATTCCAAGGAGTGGAATAGCCTGATTTCAAATTGTACTATAAAGCAATTGTAATTAAAACAGCATGGTACTGGCACAGCAACAGGCTGGTTGATCAGTGGAATCAAATTGAAGACCCAGATATGAATCCACACACATATGGTCACTTGATTTTTGACAAAGAAGCCAAATCCATTCAATGGAAAAAGGATAGCATCTTCAATAAATGGTGCTGGTCTAACTGGATGTCTATGTGTAAAAAAATGCAACTGGACCCATATTTGTCACCTTGCACAAAACTCAAATCCAAGTGGATTAAAGACCTCAACATAAAACCAGAGACACTAAGTCACTTAGAAGAAAAAGTGGGGAAGAGCCTGGAACATATTGGCACAGGAGACAACTTCCTGAACAGAACACCAATAGCCCAGGCCTTAATGTCAACAATTAATAAATGGGACCTCATGAGGCTGAGAAGCTTCTGTAAGGCTAGAGACACGGTCAATAGAACAAAGCGACAGCCTACAGACTGGGAAAAGATCTTCACCAACCCTACATCTGACAAAGGTCTAATATCCAAAATATATAAAGGACTCAAGAAATTAAACACCACCAAACCAAATAACCCAATTGAGAAATGGGGCTTGGAACTAAACAGAGAATTCTCAACAGAAGAATATCAAATGGCTGAGAAACACTTAAAGAAATGCTCAACCTCCTTAGTCATCAGGGAAATGCAAATCAAAACAACTCTGAGATTCCATCTTACACCCATCAGAATGGCTAAGATCAAAAACTCAAGTGACACCACATGCTGGAGAGGATGTGGGGAGAGAGGAACACTCCTTCATTGCTGGTGGGAATGCAAACTATTACAACCACTTTGGAAATCTATCTGGTGCTATCTCAGAAAACTGGGAATAGGGCTTCCTCAAGAACCATGGTTTCTTTATCCATTCTTCGGTTGAGGGACATCTATGTTGTTTCTAGATTCTGGGTATTATAATAAAGCCACTATTACCATAGTTGAGCAAATGTCCTTGTTGTGTGATAGAGCATCTTTCAGGTTTATACCCAGGAGTGGTATAGCTGAATCTTGAGCTAGTACTATTCTCAATTTTCTGAGAAAGCACCAGATTGATTTCCAAAGCGGTTGTACAAGTTTACACTCCCACCAGCAATGAAAGAGTGTTCCCCTTTCTCCACATCCTCTCCAGCATGTGCTGTCACTTGAATTTTTGATCTTAGTCATTCTGATAGGTGTAAGATGGAATCTCAGAGTGGTTTTGATTAGCATTTCCCTGATAACTAAGGACGTTGAGATTTCTTTAGTTTTTTCTGTGTATTCCACATTGCTCCATTACCAAGTAGGCTTGATCCCAGGCACGCAGCGTCTTTTACTTTTTTGACAGTTGTGTTCCAAAACTTAAGTCCAAGCAGATCAAAGACCTCATTATTAACTCCAGTCACACTGAAACTGATAGAAGATAAAGAAGCGAATACCTGTGAATGCATCAGCACAGGAGCAACTTCCTAAACAGAACACCTATAGTATAGGTACTAATATCAACAATTAATAAAAGGGACCTCATGAAACTGAACAGCTTCTGTAAGGCAAAGGAAACCATCAACAAGATAAAATGGCAGTCTACAAAATGGTAAATGATTTTTTTTACTAACTCCACATTTGACTGTGGGCTAATATCCAAAAATATATAAAGAACCCAAGAAACAAGACATCGACAAACCAAATAGTCAATTTTAAACTGGGGTACAGATCTAAACATCCTAAGCTATCCTTAGGGAAAAACAAACCAGAACGAATTTGTAGTTGTATCTTATAGCTAGAGAACTAATGTGCTCAGGCTGGTGAGGATATGGAGCAAGGAGAATTGTTGGTGAAAATGCAAACTTGTGTAACCACTATGGAAATCAATATGGCAGTTACTCAGAAAATTGGGAATTGAGCAAGCTCAAGAGCCACCTAGTCCACTCTTGAGCATATACCAAAAGTCATTCCATCCTACCACAAAGAGAGTTGCTTAACTGTGTTTAAAGAGGCTTTATTCACAATAGCCAGAAACTGGAAACAGCCTCGATGTCCCTCAAGTAAAGAATAGATAAAGAAAATGTGGTCTATTCACACAATGCAGAATTACTCAGCTGTTAGAAATTAAAATGACAACATGAAAATTTCAGGTAAATGGATAGAACTAGGAAAAAAAATCATCCTGAGTGAGGCAACCCAGACCTCAAAAGAAAAACATGATCTGTACTAACTTATAAGTGGAAATATGCTGTAAGGCAAAGGATAATCATGCTACAATTCACAGACCTAGAGAGGCTAAGGAACAATGAGAGCCCTAGGGAGGCCACATGGATGTCTTTGGGAAAAGGAAATAGAATAGATTTTGTCGCCTGGAGGAATAGAAAGAATCATGTGGAGGAGGGAAGGATCAAGAGAGAGAATTTTGGGAGAGAAGACTGGAATAGGTGGGCACTCAGGAAGCAGTACAGAAACTAGTGCAGTGGAAACTTCGGCGAAACCTATGAGGATGACCCTCATGAGGTCTTTATGTAATGACAGATACGGAACCTGACCAGTAATCTTCCATAACCAGACTATGCTCCTGGTGGCGGAACTGGAACACCACCCTAACCACAAAACCTCTGTCCTATAATCTGTCCTGCCTGCAATATGCACTGAGGAGTGGTGGCTCAGTGCTTGTGGGTGTGGCCAACCAAAGACTGGCCTAACACGAACTCGCTCCTTGAGAGAGACCTAAGGTCTGACGCTGCATGAATGTTCCAGAATGGGAAGCCGATGGCTCAGAGACCCTAGGAAATTATTCAGGTACATGCTTTAAGAAAAGAAGGCTTCTACATACTGTTTAATCATACTTCTGTATTTTATGGTAGGATAATACGACAATTTTCAGACAACCACCTGTATTTGTAAAATATAGTCACCTATAATGACCAGGCTTCTCAGGCAAAATGTTGAAACATAATAGACCTTATGAAAGATAATGAACAAAACATGTAAATATTTCAGATAAGTGTCTAAATCACAATATGTATTTTTAGTCTGAAGATGATTGGGTTTGGTGAATCCAGAAAAGTCATATAAATATTTATGACTAAAATAACTCTGCAAATCTGCAATTGGACTTACCTTTTATAACCTTATCTTTTTTTTTTTAACCTCAAATGATTGTACATTTAATAGGCTATTTTAGAGTTCAAAGGAAGGAAGACACTAACATAATCTTAGGTTTTTACAAAATAGGTTTTCAGAAATATGCATCTTAATAATGAACAGATATGAATGTCTCCTTACAGCAAAATAAAATAGCATCCACTTTTAAAGGGGCTTTACAATTTTTAAGATATGAAACATGAAAAAAATATGCTCAGCTATTAAAGACGAATAGAATTGCACTGGGCAGTTACTAAGAAGAAATGACTTATCTGCCTTAGTGGGAACATCTTACTCCCCTGTGGCTATACCACAGAACAGAAGACCAGGGTGGTCACAGCAGACCCTGTCAGGAGCTCCTCTGCGGTCCTCCACAATAAGAACAGTAGGGAAGAAGATTCTAGAGAAAGGAGAGTCCCTAGCACAGTTAAATGTCTCACAAGCCTAAGCAGCATCTTTTCCGCAAAGCACCCCTTATCTCCTTTCCTTCCCCACTTTCCATTCTTTCCTTTCCCTTGTTGTTTGACTTCAGTGATAACTACCATAATGAAGGACTTGTTCATCTGCCAAATCACTGCCTCTATTACATCAAAAAAGAATTTGAAGCCAAAATTACCACCTGCAACTCAAAAGCAGGGAAGATGCTTTAAACCTGTGTGAATGAACAGAGAGCAACATGGCTACTTCCAGGCTGTCTCTCACATTGAGAAGACCTTATTCTTGGGTATATATTGTCATTTTGAACACATGTACACTAAGTATGCCCACTTGATTCTGCTTGTCCGAGAAAACAGATATGACATTTGCTCTTCTTCACAGAGGAAGTTGAACCACAAATCCTTGCCTTGCCTACAGTTTACCCAAGCGCATGTTATCCCAGTTTCATATGAGCACAGCATGGGATAAACACTCTGAGGTTGTTCTCATGGACTGTGAATGTTGACTCAGCCAGACATCTGTCACCCTTGTAAAGAAGAAAGTGGGCTGCCTTTGAAAGGTGAACACTCCCTTACCTTTATGTATTCCAGGAACTGCCTGCTTCGTTAACTGTTATTTTGGCCAGAAGGCACATTTAATTTGGCTCATATTCCATCTCTCATTAACAAAGTTATTTATAGAATATGAATGATAGATGATTTACCTCTTTCCATCTGGACGGTTACCAGGATTCTGTAGTTAGCTCAAGCCCTTTCATAATGAGTAAAACACCAGACTGTAAATGCAATCTCTTTGTTGCAGGTCATAATATGTTATTACTGAAGGTCAATTAAGAGATCAAATACCGATCATAATTATAAATAGACTCTTTCTGACATGTATAGTCTCTCATCTCTCTGTCTCTTTCTATCTTGCTCCATTATCCATGCCTTAGCCCAGCAAAGTTAGGTACCTTTGCATGATTATAAGAACCTAGAACAATAATTCACAGTTCTAAAACTGGGAACAATCAAAACAGTTTGAGAAAGTGTTATGTTTGCACAACACGATGATTCTAAATGTCGTAAAAGACTTCAGTGGCAATTAGATCAGAGTCCTAGGGAAAGCCCTACATCAGCACGAAGAGAAGCTGTCTAATCAGAATTGTATTTCCCCAGAGATGCCATCATAAACAGGAGATGCTGCCTTACTTTATGTGTATTGTCCTATATATCTATGTCCCTGCTACTGTGTCTAGGGAGAGGTCTCGAGTATGTCAATGTTTCATGATTCTGCTCAGTTATATTTGCTATTCAGTAGATCAAACTTGCTCTTTATAAGCTAAGCTATGAAAGAAATACTGGTTCTTCAGTCGAATCATATTTGATTTGAACAGAAAGTAGATCATATTGGCTGAGGCTGCATATTTTTTGCAATATTCATAACTTCATTTAAAAAATACCTAAATACAGACTGGATCTTGATGATCACACTATAAAAGCATTTTATTCTCACAGAGTTAGTCAGGGGTGGGGGTTGGGGGACAGTGAAAAACATAAGTGCCATCCATGTTCTCAGACACCTCTAGAGAGAGCTTACAATCCTCTTTTCCAGTTTTGCCAGACGAACTAGACCTCTGTAGAATTTCACCTGCATTTTCCTTTAATTAAATGGCAAATGCTAGAAATGTTAAATTATAGGAAAAAGGAATAAATGAAAAGAGGAAATATTAGGCCAGCAATTGCATAGTATGGCAGGTCTCTTTCTGTAGATGTTTTCTTCTTTCTGTTTCTAGACCATCAGCTCACCCCAATTCATCAGCAGAATGCAAGCTGTTTTATTGTGCAAACACTAGATTTTGAAGCCAATTAGTAACCACTAATTTACCATTTAGACGGCTTTTTATGAAATGTAATCAGTGTTTCAGCTTCCTCATCTATATTGCACATCTATGAGGATAGTATAAATTCTTAACACTGCTGCTATCTTCCTGGAAAACAGCATATATCAAAACCTCTGCAAGTAAGCATTTCTTAGAATGGTAATTATACATTTCAGACTAAATTGAATTTGGAATTATGGCAAAGCAGGAACATCATTGTCTAATATATAAAATCAGCAGCATCTTCATTCAAATTCCTGGCTATATCTGTTATTCTTGTCACAATAATTAACTTTCAGTATCCTTACTATGGATTCACTTTGTTATCTTTTTCTGTGATTTATGACATTAAGGCAACAAAGCATCTGCTTGAATGAATAATTGAAGTGCTAACACCTACGTAATGATTACTGGTTGCTAAAAATAAAACAATGCTAGAAAAGTAAGCAATCAGTTATGGACCTTGTAATGCAGGATATGGAAGCCCGACAAATCCTTTCCTCTCCAAGTTGCCTTTTGTGAGTATTTTGTTATCACAGCGATAGAAACGTAAGACACTTGATCACAGTAATAATTGTCTGATTGTTTATATCACTATGCATTTTGATTTTGTTTGAAGTTTTTCACTCTAAAGTTCAAATGTTATCGTATTTGTAATGCTCATTATTCATTTATGTTCACCCATATGTTCATAAGGGTTTTAGTTTTTCCTTATTGTTTCTCAAACCTTCTGCATTAGGATTCAGCAGGACGTTAATGTTAACATTGTGGTTTCATAGAGTTCCCAATGCTGCAGATTGTTTTGTTCTGTTTTGGTGCATTGTGCTTGGGTCAAAGTCCTTTGTCATTACCTTACATGAATGCTAACATCCCAGTGTCATTTTACAGTTGCTGCTGGAGACGTTAGATTTCAACTTACCGTTCAAAACTTTATGAGACAATCTTTTTGCCTGTGAACAATTTTCAGAAAGGTTGTTTTAATGTTTCACTAAGATAGGCATTTAGATAGTTATTTTTTCTAATTTAATTTGATTTTTTGATCCTTTCCTAAATTGATATTTTTATGAGCCTGAGAGATTTGTTTCCAATATCTTCTCAAATATTGGCTCTGCTTCACTCTTTCTATGTCATTCTTATTCACTGCAGAACATCTCGATTTGTCTTTCCTGTGCTCTTTAAGATCTAAATAAATCTAAGAATATTACACTGTTCCCCACATTAAAAAAAAATTGTACTTGACCAGTCTTCTGGTTTGTCATTTGTCTCATTAGCTCTGTCTAATATGATACAACTGCTCATTATACTTTTGATTTGGGTTATTTCGTATCTCATATTTAAATTTTTCCTTTATATTTTAAGTAGTATGTAGGTCAAGTTGATGCCACAGACTTGTAATCCTTGCACTCAGGAAACAGAAGCAGTGGTCACAAGTTTAAAGCCAGCCTCATCCACATGGTGAGCTTGAAGTTAACATAAAATCTATGAGATATTGTCTCAAAAAAACAAACATACTTCTCTCATCTAGAATCCCAATAGGATGTCCTCCACTCTGTCCCAGTTTCCTGGTAAGTTAAGGCTTTCATGGGACATGCACCTTGGGCTAGTATGCAGATATAAGTGAATATATACTATTTGAGTCTTTCTGCTTCTGGATTAACTCACTCATTATATTCACTTCTAGCTCAATCCATTTGTCCACAAATTTTGGGAATTCCTTGTTTTTAATAGCTGAGTAGTATTCCATAGTGTATATGTACCACAGTTTCTTTATCCATTCTTCTACTGAGGGACACTTAGGCTGTTTCCATGTTCTGGCTATTATGAATAAGGCTGCTATGAACATGGTTGAGCAAATTTTCTTGTTGTGTGCTGGAGCATCTTCTGGTTATATTCCAAGGAGTGGAATAGCTGGGTCTTGCGGAAGCCCTATTCCCAGTTTTCTGAGATAGGATCCAGTGTGTCCTAGAAACCTACAAGTAGAACATTATGATAGGGAGACCTGGGCCCAGGGGTCCAGCTCAAACTAAGGCACCAGCCAAGGACAATACAGGCGGTAAACTTCAAACCCCTACCCAGATCTAGCCAATGGACAGAACATTCTCCACAGTTGAGTGGAGAGTGGGGTATGACTTTCACACATACTCTGGTGCCTCATATTTGACCATGTCCCCTGGAGGGGGGGACCTGGTGGCACTCAGAGGAAAGATAGCAGGTTACCAAGAAGAGACTTGACACCCTATGAGCATATACAGGGGGAGGAAGTTCCCCTCAGGAACAGTCATAGGGGAGGGGAATAAGGGGAAAATGGGAGGGAGGGAAGAATTGGAGGATACAAGGGATGAGATAACCATCGAGATGTAACAAGAATAAATTAATAAAAAAATTTTAAAAAAGAAAAAAACAAATATAAAATGAAATAAAATGAACACTGTTGAGTAGGCTATACTCAAGGTTGTTTATGTTTAATATTTTCAAGGTTATTTTTAATTCGATTAGCATTGTGAACCTGGGTCTTTTATAAGTGTCTATAGTCCTTGTTAAGTATCTGATTTGTGCGAGTCAGTTTCTGCTACTTTTTGAAATCACAAAGCCCATTCCCAGCAACACATCTACTCCAACAAGGCCAAGCCTCCTAGGCAATCCCTCCCAACCATTTTATCAAGTGAGGAGTGAGCATGGAAATGTATCATAAGGAGGGGCCTTTACATGCAAAACAGCACAGTTAGGATGGACCACTGTGCGTGGAAGTATGTCTCTTCAGTCTTCTCATTATCTCTATCTTCAGAGAGCATCAGTTTGCATTGTGATATTGCTATGGAAATGTCATTGGTGATTCTAGCAGCTGTTGAATTATTTGCTTTTCTGGAGTTCCATTTTCATTTGAACTAGTTTCAGTTACCCTTCATTTATTATTACATTATCAATTTGTGTGTGCAAAGGGAATTGTGCTATACAATATCTACTTCTATGTGCACATTTATATAAACACATACTTAAATATTCACTTGAAAGATGATTGTGGTTTTATTTTGTATATATACTATATGTGAGTATTCATGAACATTCACATATGGCCTCAGTGGATGAGGATTTGTTTAGTCCTGATGCTACTTGATGTGCTGAGGTAGCTTGGCATGGGATGGGGAGTGACTCCCATTTTCTGAGGAGAAGGGGGTGAGGGGAGAAGAGGGTGGGGATGGGACTTGGAGAAGAGAATGGAGGGATTGCAATCAGGATGTAAAAATGAATAAATACATTAATTTTTAAAAGAAAGTAAATATGTGAGGTTTGGAGGATGGACTTGGACATCAGTTCCTTATGCTTCACTCTCTTTGAGAAGGAACTTTTTTTTTTCTTCTACATAAGCCAGGTTAGCTGGGAAACCATCTTTTCAGGATTCTCCTATCTCTGTGATTCTGACATGTGGGTTCTTGGGGTTTAAATTTGGGTATTTACACTTACAATTGAGTGCTATTTATTCACTGGGCCATCTCATAGTCTCATGTGACATTAAAATCATTCATCTGACGTCTGTTTGCTTTCACTATTATTTTTATGAGTTGAATTATGAGTGTTGTATGTCCTAACCCCCAGGACCTCAGAATACACCTTCAATTAGAGACAGGATCTTTGCAGTTAACAATGAAGTCATGGCTTAGTAGGTTGTAGCCCTGAATAAATATCACTTGAGTCTTTATAACACAGACACATGAAGGTTCACAAAAAGAATGTCACACGAATGTAATGAATTTAAGGTAAAGACTTGAAAAGCCACAAACTGTAGTGATTTCCAGTCAGTCACTAGATAGGACACTAGGAGTTGGCATAGGACAAACGTTCCCTGTAGCCTGCAGAATCTTAACTAATAAAGATTTTTTTTTTTATCTTAGAGCTCAAACCTCCAGATTTAAAATGTATGTTGTTCACACTGTTCTACTTGTGTTATTTTATTTTGATCACTCCAACACAGTACCATAACCGGGTAGGTTTAAATTATTAGGTCAACTATACTTTTAACTATAAGCCTCAGAATACTTTCTGTTTTGAAAATAGTTACGCACATGCGCACCCGTGTGTGTGTGTGTGTGTGTGTGTGTGTGTGTGTGTGTGTGTGTGTGTGTGTACATTCCAAAGAACACAATCTGTTCTTCAGCCTCCTGCCACCTGACCTATTTCTACTTCCTTCTCTTCTACACTAGATACTTTTCTCATTATTATTACCAAGTACCTGACAAGAAGCCACTTAAAGGAGAAAAAATTTATTTTGCCTCACAGTCAGATGGTGCATGCAGCCCATATTTTGGGGGATGGTGTGGCAGCAAGAGCAACTCTGTTAGAGTGAATACAGGCATGACATTTTTTTTTTTTTGCATACATGAGAGTATGTTCAAGCAAAGAGAAGAATGAATGCAAATGATGCTATGACCTAAGGATTAGAGCCTTGGTGCTGGCAGTCCTAATAAGGCAGGTTTCAGCATCCACACTCCACAGGCTGATTACAACAGACTCATAATGAAAAGAAGGAAAAAGAAGAAATACAGTTTGGCCACATTAGGAGGAAGAGCAAAATGCAATGACCTCCCAAATAACACATTTATTTATTTATACTTTTAGTTCTAGAATTATGCCCAGAGCCCTATACATGCTACAATAAGCTCTAACACTGAGCTACATCCTCACCAGCATTTTAATTATCTGTTGTATAGCACAAACTTTCTTATAATATGTGTACAAATTACAGTCCAACTTGTATTCTGAGTTTATAATAAATACGCATTATTTTTACTATAGATTTGTAAGTTACTAAAAATCGTATCAGATATATCTGTCTTAATGTCTTAACATTTCTCCATTGACTGTTCAAATGATTCAAATATGTGATCTGCTTCCCCAGCATTCTGCATGACCTTCTTTTGATTACTCGTGTACTTGTTTATAAGTTTCTCTAATTCACAGAACGCATAAACTAACAGAAAAAAATTCTAATGTTATTTTTTAATGTTACCGGAGTAGTGATGATCCTTATACTTTTTAAGACCAGTTATGAATAAAAATCCTGTATACTTCAAAGTATGAATTTTAAAGTTCTATTCCCAGTAGGATGGTATTAGAGATGGAACATTTTGGTATAAGACAGACTTACAAGATGTTAGGAAAGTGGAGCCCTTATGATGTAATGAGTAGCCTTTTAAGAGAATACAAAGTAGAGTCTTTGTTCCTGTAGGGTAAACAGAAAAGAGATCATTCAAGCAAACAAGGCAGAGATAACTTGCCACACCAAGATAAGTATCCTCAGAATGAAACATGCCTTGTGATAACCTTGAGCCTGCCCATTCTCCAGAACCATGGGAAATAAATCTCTATGGTTTAAGGTACTTCATATACCTATGGTGTTCACTAGGAGCAAGTACAGATAGCATGTGTCTGCCTTAACATTTCCTGTTTTTATCCTTTCTTTTAAATGCCTAACAACAGTAATACTAGTAAGTCCTATCCCTTTACTTTATTGCAGCAGTGGCATGTTTATCCTTAGATAATTGAATAAGATCCTGAAAAACACACTTTACAAGTCAAAGAATTACAGTATGCAAACAGTAGACTGGCTTGTGATTCAATTCAGTGGAGGTTGCTTGAACGCTCAATAGTTCTTATGAATAATTTAACCTAAGAGATATATAGGTTTGGACAAGGAATCAATTAGCATAATGGTTTTTTAGATGTTGGCAGATTTCTTATATGCAATTGCACATTTATTAAAGATGTCTTCTCATTCAAGAGAAATGCCATGGCCAAGGTTACAGATTTCATTTCATGAGTTATAGCCCTGACTGTATAGTGTGTTGAATATTAAATGGTCTTGGCTACATAAAGGATCCGATATCACTGTCCTCAAAACTAAGGCTGGCTTTAAAGCTTTTGTCCATGCTGGTTCCTGTGCATTCACCACCAACTCTAAGGTAACTTTTGCTAGAGCTGATGTTTTATAAAATCCACTAGCTCCTAAGGTATTATCCAGCTGAAGGTTGAATCTCTGTTTGACAGAAGGGGTAATTTTTCAGTGTTTAGTGTTTATGTTTTTATTTTTTTATTTACAGCTATCTTTATTTAGGTTTTCCCTGTATTTCTTTCTCCTTCTTCTTCTTCTTCTTCTTCTTCTTCTTCTTCTTCTTCTTCTTCTTCTTCTTCTTCTTCTTCTTTCTGGTTTTTCTTAACTTTGTTTAGACTTTTGGGCATGTCAAACCTGTAGCCTGAGTGTAACATATATCCAAGGATTGCTATAAATGTATTCCAATACAATGTTATAAATATATTTAAAACAATATAAGGAACCGAAGATGTGGCTCAATCATTTGAGTGCTTTCTTATTTAAGTATCTCATTAAGATTACATCTTATGTGTTATCCCCTCATTTGTATCTTCCCATTCCCCCCTCCTCGTCTTTCATCTTTAGGTCTGTGACAGAGGTCCCTTAGGACCTTGTTCTCCACTACAAGATCACAGCCTATCAAGTCTCCTCCTGGTATCCTGCTTACTCTTCCTCTGAGTGTCACCAGGTCTCCCTACCCAGGGCTAGTGGTCTAATGGGGAGGGCTAGAGCTCATGTCAGAGCCAGTCCCTGATATTCACACAGTTGTGGAGAATGTGCTGTCCATTGGCTAGATCTGGATAGGGGTTCTAGGTTTACTACATGAATTGTCCTTGGTTGGTACCATAGTTTGAGCTGACCCACCTGAGTCCAGATCCGCCAGCCTTAATGATCTTCTTGAAGGTTTCTAGTACCCTTTGGATCCCTCTATTTCCCCATTCTTCCTTACCTCTCTCACCTAGAGTTCCAGTAGGAAGTCCCAGTATCCATCCCAATCTCCAGCTAAGTGAAGACTTTCATGGGATATCTCTGTTGTTCTAGCGTCCAGTTATAAGTCACTATATGTCATGTGCCTCATTCTGGGTCTAGGTTAACTCACTCAGGATGATCATTTCTAGTATCATCCATTTGTCCACAAATTTTGGGATTTCCTTGTTTTTCATAGCTGAGAAGTGTTCCATAGTGTAAATATACCACAGCTTCTTTATCCATTCTTCTACTGAGGGACACTTAGGTTGTTTCCAGGTTCTGGCTATTATGAATAAGGCTGCTATGAACTCGGTTGAGCGTGTGTCCTTGTTGTGTGGTGGAGCATCTTTTGGGTATATTATAAGGAGTGAAATAGCTGGGTCTTGAGGGAGCCTTATTCCTTGTTTTCTGAGAAAGCACCAGATTGAGTTCCAAAATGGTTGTACAAGTTTGTACTCCCACCAGCAGTGAAGGAGTGTTTGATCCATCAAGATGACATATATCAAGGTTGATATAGCACAGCCCTTTAATCCCCACATTTTGGAGATGAATGCAGAAGAATAAGAACTTAAAATTCACCTTTTCCTAAGACAGGGTTTCTTTATGTAGCCTTGGCTGTCCTAGACTCACATTGTAGACCAGCCTGGCCTTGAACTCACAGCGATCTGCCTGCCTCTGCCTCCTGAGTGCTGGGATTAAAGGTGTGAGCCACCTCTTCAATTTCATTTTTTTAATGAATACATCCCAACTAGGTTGGAATCTTCCAAGATTTCTCAATTTCTGAATACTGTCTGGGTGTGGGTCTCTGTGTTTATTCTGATCTGCTGCAGGAGGAAAGATCTCTAATGAAAGTTGAGCAAGGCATTAATCTATGAGCATAGAAGAATGTCATTAGGGATCATTTTATTGCTACATTATTTTAGAGAACAGTAATATTTTGTTTGGGCCTACGATAATCAGATATTGGTTGGTTACTTCCATAAGCTTAGTGCTACATTTTCACTAGCATTCCTTGCAGGCAGGACACCATTATAGATCAAGGGTTTGTATCTTGATTGGTGTTTACATTTCTCCTTTGGTAGCTTGCAGAGTGTCTTCCTGTACTAAGGATGCTAGCATGTACCCAACCTCTCCCCTTAGGTCTCAGAGAACTCAGGGAAGGTAAATAGAGTAAAAGAGCCAGAGTGTTGGAGGATACCAGGGAAACAAGATCCTCTAAATCAACAGGATCTATGCTCATATAAACTCACAGAGTCTGCGGCACCATGCACAGAGCATGCAGTGGTCTCTACCCAATGGGTCCCATAGCTGAAAGCACAAGGGGACACATGATCTCATCTTTAAGCCAGAAACTATATCCAATTGATAACCACTTGCAAACGCAGATTTAGTTTTCTCCAAGGGAGTCATACTGGGGAAACAAAGTACTACTAAATGTAAACTGCATGCCCAGGAGTAGATAGACAAAGGAAAATGAACTTAGTAGCATCATATCATCATCATCATTAATACTGTTATAGTTATAGTTGTTTTTTATAGTAATAATAATAATTATTATCATTAATGTAATCTTACTTTTAACTTTTTCTATGTTTTTACCCTACAAGTCCTTCACATATATATTATGCCTTCAGGTTTAGTGTTTTAATGGAAATCTGGAATGTGCAAAAGAGAGGGTCTCTGTGTCTGTATCCATTTCTCATGCCTTTTCTTTGCTATTTTCCTGGTTTTTTTCCTATTCTAATATGCCGGTTTTATCATACTATATGTAATGTTATGTTATATTTCCTTAGAAATCTCTTGGTTTTCTAATGAGAGGCAGAAGGGGTGGATCAAGGTGGGAGCTGGGGAAAGTTGAAAGAGCAGTGGGAGGGCAAGACATCAGAATATATTATATGAGAAAAATTATTTTCAATAAAAAGATAAATATACCATTTTGGAATGGGAGAAGTCTAAGATTTTTTTCTTTTCAATCTAGTTTGTAATTTGACTTTCAGTTTATGAGTATGAACAATTGGTATAACATCATATCATAACATCAAGGGTTTTGTCATAATTTCAGGAAGTTACAGTCACCCTGATACATAAGCCACACAAAGACTCAATGAAGAAAGAGAACTTCAGACCAATCGCTCTTATGAACGTTAATGCAAAAATACGAAATAAAGTACTTGCAAACTGAATCCAGAAACATTATCCACCATGTTCAAGCATGGTTTATCCCCGAGATGAAGGGGATGGTTCAACATATAAATATCCAACAGCGTCATCCACGATATAAACAAACTGAAAGAAAAAAAACCACAAAATTATCTCATTGGATGCTGAAAAAGCATTTGATAAAATCCAATCCTCCTTCATGATAAAAGTCTTGGAGAGATCAAGGATACAAGGCACATACCTAAATACAATAAAGGCAATATACATCAAGCCAATAGCCAATATCAAACTAAATGAAGAGGACCTTAGAGCAACTCCACTAAAGTAAGGGGCAAGACAAAGATGCTCACTCTTCCTAGATCCCTTCAAGACAGCACTAGAAATTTCAGCTAGAACAATAAGACAGCTAAAGGAGAACAAGGAGATAAAAGTTTGAAAGAAGTCTCAGTATCACTATTTGTAGATGAGATGATAGAACACATACGTGACTGTAAAGATTCTAGAAGAGAACGTCCACAGCTGATAAACACCTTTAGCAAAATGGCTGGACACAATATTAACTCAAAAAATCAGTATACGTCCTATATACAAAAGATGAATGGGCTGAGAAATAAATTAGAGAAACAACACCCTTCAAAATAGCCACAAATAAAATAAAGTATCTTGGTATAACTTTAAACAATCAAGTAAAAACTTGTTGGCCGATAACTTCAAGTCTTTGAAAAAAGGAATTGAGGAAGATATCAAAAGATGAAAAGATCTCCCAAGCTCACCCATGGATTGGTAGGTTTAACAAAGTAAAAATGGCCATCCTCCCAAAAAGCAATGTACAGATTCAAAACAATTCCAATCAAAATTCTAATACAGTTCTTTAAAGATTGGCAATTTTTCAGAAAATTGGCTATAGCACTCCTGGGCATACACCCAAAATATGCTCCACCATACCACAAGGCCATTTGCTCAAATGCTCATAGCTACTTTATTTGTAATAGCTAGAAACTGGAAACAACCCAGATGTCCCTCAATCAAAGAATGGACGAGGAAACTGTGGTACATTTACACTATGGAATACTACTCAGCTATTGAAAACAAAGAAATCATGAAATTTGAAGGAAAATTGATGTAACCATAAAAGTTGATCCTGAGGGAGGTAGCCCAGACCCAGAAAGACATGGGAATGTACTCACTTAGAAGTAGATTTTACCCATATAGTATAAGTTAACCATACCACAATTCACAAACCCAAAGAAGATAAGCAACAAGGAGGAGCCAAAGGAGGATGCTTACATTTCATTCAGAAGAGGGAAATAGAATGGACAGCGGAAGTGGTTGAAGATAGAGAACAGGGTAAGAGAGGGATCACGTGTGGGTCCACTAGAAAGGGGATTGGGAGTTGTCTCTGACATGGACCCTGTTGCTCGCTTTTCCATGATGACACTGCCTTGCCAGGCCACTGGGGAAGAGGATGGACTCAGTCCTGATGTGAATTGAAGAGCTGGGATGGACATCCTAGCCTGAAGCATACAGGTCTCAGATTCAAAATTGGGTTTCCATCAGTGGACTGTATTGTTAATCACTCTTCCACCAATGTATAATTTCCTACAATAAATATGTACTAAATAAGAGAGAGATTATGGGGAGAAATAAGGGTTGATATCAGACCTAGGGACAGTGGGGATGGAAGGACAGAGGGCTTGCAAGGAGAAGAGAAACCTAGGGTGGATTCACCTCTGTGACCAGCTAGAAACCTGTGACAGGGTAGGTTCCTGGGAGGATATCAATGTGACTCTAGCTGAGACCCCTAGTAGCAGGAGCCATTCTGACTGAAGAGGCCACCCTCTAACTCGACAGGACTCCTAGTGAAGGGAGGGCAACACCAACATACTACCAAAAAACTTTGACTCAAAATTTACCCTGCAGGGACAAAAATAAAGCAGAAATTTAGGGAATGTCCTAGGAACACCTGGCCTAACCTGAGATCCACACCATGAGAGACAGCCAACCCCTGACACTATCAATAATACTCTGCTATGTCTACAGTGGGAACCTAGTATAGCTGTCCTCTGAGTGTCTCTACTCAGAAACTGATAGATGCATAACCCATAGCCAAATACTGGGCAAGTGCAGAGAGTCTTGTAGAAGAGTGGAGGGAAGAATAGAAGAACTCAGAAGGGGCAAAAGCTCCACAAGAGACCCAACAGAGCCAACAAGCCAGGGTGTGGTGTGGGGTGGGAGGCTGTGAAGACTGAATCACCAACCAAAGTCAATGGACAGACTAGACCTAAGACCCCTACACAGACATAGTGATGGGCAGCTTGGTCCTCATATGGGTCCCCTAGTAAGGGGAGCAGGACATTGACTCTGTTGTCTGCTTTTTAATCACTTTCCCCTGACTAGGCTGCCTTGCTAGGTCATAGTGGAAGAGGCTGCACTCATTCCAGATTCGACAAAGAGAAGGGAGGATAGGATGAAGGGAGCTTCAATCAGAGTGTAAAATTAATAAACAATAAAAATTAGAAAATATGTCACACAATGCAAAAACAGTTTCTAAGCTCTCATGGGCTTATAATACTGAAACTGGTATTATTGTTTCATGACTAAAGCAAACAAAGAAACTATGAATTTTTCAACCAATTATGGAATGATATTTGTTCTTATTATATAATTAACCAATCCATTGCCATTGAGATCAGTCAAAATGACCCTCAAACCTGTGGGAAGTCACATGCCTTTTAATTTAATTTCCACTTATTTCCTCTTCTGAGAATAGATGTATGGATTTTATGGAAGCTGGCCCAGTTTTATTCAATAAGTACAAATGTCCAGAATATTGTCAAACTCTGAGAAATAAGAGTCAAGTTGGAACTGTGACACATCTGTCATCCATATGACAAATACCTTTATGTCTATTACGTTATTTAGGTAATAAATAATATTCAAGTGTGTAAAGGTCAGAACACCTTGTAGTTCCAGGTCAAATGGGTTATTTTCTACCTTCAGATGAAGCCCAAAAAGTGGCACTTTTTGCTTTGGTCATGTATCAAGACAATGGCCTAGGTGACAAGCTTATACTTTGCTCATGGGTGGGAACGTGAGAAGTAATTGTGTAGCTTAGTGGTTGAATGCTTGCCTAAGATTAATTTCTAGCATGTGGAGAGAAGGAATTTGTAGGAAATGAGTGGGAGAAAGAAGCAGAGGGGTTGAAAATGGGAAAAGAGTATCAGACAGTTTCAATGTCAACCTGATCTAAAGTAGTCTGGAATTACAGTCTGGACATGTCTAGGAAGAGCCGACTTACTTAGTTTTCACTGAGGTGAAGTGAACCTCTCACTCAAGGTGGCAGCATTCCCTGGGCTGGTGTACTGAATGTTTCAGTTTCTTGTATGTGTTTTTTAGTTTGTTTGTTTTTTGTTTGTTTTGGTCTCAAATGTGGGATATGGAAATGTTTTTAGTTCATCTTCAGTTGAAAACAAACTCATGAGGGAGTCACATGATCTTGGTCAGCTGAAAACAGACTCAGGAAAGGCAAGTGACCTTTGCTAACAGAAAAGAGACCCGTGATGTTTTCCTGGAAGCTGTCTTGTAAGACGGCATGTGATGTTTTGCTGAAGACAGACACTTGAGAGGGCGCCAGAGGTTTAGAAAAAAATGTAAATAGAAGCCCACAGACGGTGAGACTACATTTTTGCATCGCTATGCCTTTCCGCACTTTATATTGCTTCACTGATCTTCTCTGGCCCTTGCTGGTCTTCGCTTTGCCGAGAGAACAGCTCCAGAGAACTTTTTGCAGTACTCTGGCTGAGTCTGGCTGCTTCTGCTGACTTATTTTGGTTTGGCGGAGCCTTGCTGTTTGTGCTAGATCTTTCCATTGCTACTGACTTCCGTTGTTGTTTGGTGTTTGATATTTTACTAGGGCTAGTATCCTGACAACATAGAGTGGAATTGGCCCAAGGAACTATATCTAAACAGGTTCATAATCCCTTTTTCCTATGAAACTTCTCTTTCTTGTTCCCCTGGTCAGTGGGTTAGAAGTGAGGATGAAGTATTTAAGAAGCCTAAATAAAGTAGCTTTTGAAAAATCTAAACCTACAGGCTAGGATCCTAGACTTTAAGAAAGGAGAAAGGGAACTGAGAACAGACAGTCATCGTTTGCCAATACCTGACAGTGGTTGCAATATGACCAGCTGGGGCTGCCAGGATTTCCCCAGAATAATGGGCTGTGCCTTCAACCTGGGGACCAAGATGAATCAAACCAACTCTTTCTCCCTCAAATTGTGTGTAAGAGGGAATTTCATTCAACCAGGTAAAGAAGTAACTGGGAAGAAGAGGGAAAGAGTACCTGACATATAGTCTGAGACACACAGTGATTCAAAGTGCTTCATTGATGAAACAACAGAATCCCTTTTGATTACTGTAGACGTTTCTAATGTTTATCTTCCTTGGGATTTTACTTCTGTTTAGGTGGGATGACTACACTTTCTGACTCTCTTTGCAGGTAAACAAGGGTGTATAAACAGATGTCGGCTATAGCATGTTATCAACTTTGCACTTGATGGGCCAACGCATTTAAGAATGTGGGCAGTGCTCTCTCCACCCCTCCCTCTCTCCCCGCTATTGTCTGTCACCATGTACCCAGAGTTGGACAGCACTATCATAAATGGAGGCACTTTACGTCTCTGGATCACACAGCGATGACTTCTTTTGGAGGTCTGTACCACACACATGGGACTTTATCAAGTCTTTCTTGTACAGTCACTGAGATTCAGACTTTATTTGTTAGGTTCCTGCTATAATTGATATACAACACTAATCTTAATCAAATATGACTATAAATTTTATTCACAGAGGAAAATGCGTCTACATAAATCAAATTTTAATCATATTTTTGGCTTATTATTGGTGTGCAAACACTGTCTTTTTTAGTTTTTAATTTTTATTAAATATTTTTACATATATATTTATATTATTACAAATATATACAATAAACTACGTACGGCAAGAAGAACCATGAAATAATCAGGAATTATAGATTTGTTACATTCTTAGTGTTTTGGTTATTTGTATTTGGCAGCCTTGAAGAGAACATCTTTCCTATCTTGGTACATCTAAAATTCTGAATGTAAATCAGTATCTATCATATCTCATCATTATCAACTTAAAACATCTATCTAGACCTAAAAACATCTTAACCCCTAAACAACTAAGCTTAATTATACAACTAAACTATTTGGTTTTCAACCCCATCAGAGACTTGAGAAGGAATAAAATTAATTACCTGAGTGTATAGGGAGTGTAGGTTATTAGCTTCCCAAATGAGATGACAGAGACAGTTTGCTGCCTGAACAGTCACCCAAAACTCTCTATAAGTTGATCTCTATAAGATGATGGAGCATCATCTTCAGCCTTCTGGCCCAATAAAAGGATCAATAAAAAAGCCATCCTTCAGTTAGCCGGAGACTAATTCAGTAAATCCTTTGTCACATCTCAATGGCATGTTCAAAGGCATTATTTACTTGTAAAATTACTATTGATCTCATGGTAAAGAAATACTTTTAAAAGGCTGTGATACATTTCATCTCGGAGAAGTAAATTCTTATGTAGAAAAAAATAAAATCCATAACAAATTTAATAAAGGAAGATAAACAATATGTAAGGATTAAGGAGGGGTGGGGCTGGAGAGATGGCTCAGCCGTTAAAGACTAGGCTCACAACCATAAACATAAGAAAGGGTGACCCAATCCAGGCAAATGGGCTTAACCCAATTATTAAATATGCTTCATCCAAGGATTTCTTTTTTTTTTCAGCTTAATAAAAGTTACTTTTGATTTCCAACTAAGAAAAAGCTCACATTTGACTATAGCAGCTTTAGGTTCTTGTATTTCCACAGCACACTTTTCATTGCTTTCTGAGTTCAAAGAGGAAAGTCATAGTGTCCTTATTGTAAGAAATAATGTAGAAATGCTGCTTTAAAGAAGAAAGATATTTTTGGTGAAGGAGAGTTCAATTACATAAAATTATTTTAAAGTTTGACCTAGAGTGTTGGCTATAAAAATAAAATAAAATATCTCCACTCATTTCAAAAAGCTGTGAAGGGTGAAATGGCCGGTGAAGGAGCAGAGCCACACTCTGCTTGATGGATGCGGTTTGTTTTTGTTTTATTTTTAATGGCCAAGACCTTGAAGCATGGGGCAGAAAGGAACTGAGAAGAAAACATTTAGAAATGTGTTCCTTTGACTGAAGAAGGAAATGAAGGGATCTAACTATTTACTTACCAAACATGGAAAAGCAAGTTTACAGCTAATGAGAAACTTTCAGCATAAGGTTGAGACTTTACAGAGAATGTATTGAAACAATTCACAAATGAGGTGAGGTGTGGCCAGCTCTCGTACAGACTGTTTTAATCTTTCGCAGTAATCCCGAGACTAAAATAGTGCATCTGTTTAGCAGTTGAGAAAATTGACTAAATAGTTCAAAAACATAGTCTGATAATTAGAGCCAATCACAGATTCTAAATGTACATGAATTGCAAAGGTGATAGCTAACAATTCTGTTGCAAAAGTTCATCGCCAGTCAGGGTGCTTTCTGCTTCTCAGACATTTGAACAAGACAGAGGATCAACTAAATGAAAATTTTGTTCGTTAGCCAATGACAAGAAATGTGGGAGGCTACTGGAAATCGGGTTCTCAACCTTTGGGACTAAGGTGTTATTGATGGGGAAGGTTAGAATAGTACAGAAAAGGTACTCAAGTCTTTCTAGAAATCAAGGATGTGCTCCAACCCCCCTGCCCTTTTTGTTTTTGTTTTTATTTTTGTTTTTTCAACACAGAGTTTTTTCTGTGTAGCCTTGGCTGTCCTAGTCTCACTTTGTAGACCAAGCTAGCCTCAAACTCACAAAGACACACCTGCCTCCCTGAGTTCTAGGATTACAGGCATGTACCGCCATGCCAGGCTACCTTCAGCTCCTTTTGATGGTTCTTTCTACTCTTTACCATAATAATTGTCAGCCCTGAGGAAGTGTCACATATTACTCAGGTGGGATTGTGCTTAATTTAGAGGTCATCTTGCCATCATTCTGGAGGACAATTCACACCCAACCTTTCTCCACAAACCCACTTGACCAAGGACTTCTGGTCTATAAATGTCCTGTTCTCAAAGAAAAAACAAAGTCAGGATGTGGCCTTTATTCTGTGGCTCACCTAGGTTGTACTGAGGCTACATGTTCAGTGAACTTTGCTTCTTTCCTTGATAGACATCCAAGTTAACTTTCTAAAGAGAAGCAAATGTTTCCACAATTAGCTTCAGATAAAAGTGTCATTAGGCTATATAGTGCCTTCTTCTCCAGGATTCCTTCTACCAACGCAAAGTTCTGTCCACATTATTGACAAGGACTGTTTTTAACAAAGAACATGATACTTTATTTAAGCATTATGTTGGTCCTGAGTGACCCAATATAAAGAAAACAGATAGTAGAATGATGGACCTGAATTTATGGCTTATTTCTAAAAAAAAAAAAAAAAAAAAAAATAGCAAAGAACATCTTCTGTGCGAGGTTTAGGTACATAGGACAATTTCCTTGTTCTAGGAGACTGACAGTATCATTTTCACACCTCTGTGCCCACTACTACATAGCCCAAATGCAACCCTGACTTTCTGCTATGCACATTTTACTACAGGAGTGTTAAGGAGAGTCACACAAGTTAACTAATAAGGTATAGACTTTTCTACTAAGGAAAGTTTAGATATAATATTCAAAAATGTGCAAATATCAGAGTAGACATTAAATGCTGAATCTACTGAGCTTGGTTTCGCATTCCCTTGGTGTGATGGCCACATCTAACTCTAGAAGAAAATAAGTATATGGAAGGGAAGATGGCTACCAACATTACAGATAACATAGCCTAACTTTGATCAATTTCTTCTAAAGAAATATTTCTTCTAAAGCTTTTTGCTCATATTTATTATAGAAATTCAACAATACAGGTCTAAAAATAGTAACACAAATATTATTACTTATACATGTAAAAAAACATTTGTACATTTGATCCATCAACTGTATTTATTAGGTAAGAGGAAATGTATTTCCTAAACATAAAATGTGGTATCATTGTCAAATATAAGTTATATTACTTCTACAACTCAAGAAGTACAAAAGCTTCAGACATTTATTAGAAATAGAAAACCGATGAAGCACAACCTCAGTTTGTTTGTAGCTTCATTAAACACATTTTCTAGGAATAATAGATGAGTTGGTCAGTCAGCCTTAGGCCATACTGATGATAAACATATTTGAGTTTTAAAAAGATGCTTTCAAAGATTTATTAGTTTATTTAGTTTTCATATATTTGTGCCAGAAAGGGGTGTTGGATTCCCTGGAACTACAATTAGGAGCAGGGATGAGCAATTGTGTAGACACTGTTAAAGAAACCTATGTCCTCCAAAATAGCAGCAAGTGCTTTTCACAGCTGAGCCATCTCTTTAGCTCAAGATATTTTATATGAATAATTATATTTTAGAGTTTTACTTGCTATTATTTTGGTTGTAAGTGAAAATTGAGCAGAATATTTCTATGTCACGTTTTCTATGAAGTTTCATATAATTACTTGGGGGGGGGCACCTGCAGCTGCTACTGAGCACTGAGGAAGCTATCAATCGGGTTCATAGATTCCAATAGACCCAACCAATCACAAGAGCACAGCTAAGGAGAGGCAGGGCTTTTACAGTTGCAAGGGATAGAATGCATATCCTTAAACACATAAACATCCTACTTCTGCTCAGAACCAAACTCTAATAGCTTCTTTATCCCAAGACTTAATTTATTTTCAGATTAAATGTGTGTTTTCAAAGAGATTCTCAAAGAAATTCCTCTAAAATCGGAGACCAGACAAGGCTGCCCACTTTCTCCATATCTCTTCAATATAGTGCTTGAAGTTCTAGCCAGAGCAATAAGACAACAAAAGGAGATCAAGGGGATCCAAATGGGAAAGGAAGAAGTCAAATTACCCCTATTTGCAGATGATATGATCGTGTACATATGTGACCCCCAAAATTCAACTAGAGAACTCCTACAGTTGATAAACAGCTTCAGCAAATTGGCTGGATATAAAATTAACTCAAAAAGTCAGTAGTCTTCCTTTCTACAAATGACAATCATGCAGAGGAAGAAATTAGGAAAACTACACCCTTCACAATAGCCACAAGCAATATAAAATATCTAGGAATAACTCTAACCAAGAAAGTGAAGGACTTGTTTGAAAAAAAAAAAACTTTAAATCTTTGAAGAAAGAGATTGAAGATGATATCAGAAGATGGAAGGATCTCCCTTGTTCATGCATCGGGAGAATTCACATAGTAAAAATGGCCATCTTACCAAAAGCAATTTACAGGTTCAATGCAATCCCTATGAAAATACCTACGCAATATTTAAGAGACATTGAAAGATCAATTCTCAACTTCATATGGAAAAACAAAAAACCCAGAATAGCTAAGACAATTCTATACAATAAAAGATCCTCTGGAGGAATCTCCATACCTGATTTCAAGGTGTACTATAGAGCAACAGTAACTAAAACAGCATGGCACTGGCAGAGCAATAGGCTGGTTGGTCAATGGAATCGAATCGAAGACCCAGAAATGAATCCACACACATATGGTCACTTGATTTTTGACAAAGAAGCCAAATCCATTCGATGGAAAAACGATAGCATATTCAACAAATGGTGATGATCTAACTGGATGTCTATATGTAGAAAGCTGCAATTAGACCCACATTTGTCATCATGCACAAAACTCAAATCCAAGTTGATTAAAGACCGCAACATAAAACCAGAGACACTAAATCGGTTAGAAGAAAAAGTGAGAAAGAGCCTGGAACACATTGGCACAGGAGACAACTTCCTGAACAGAACTCTAATAGCTCAGGCATTGAGTCAACAAATAATAAACTGGACCTCATGCACCTAAGAAGCTTCTGTAAGGCAGGAGACACCGTCAACAGAACAAAGCAACAGCCTAAAGACTGGGAAAAGATCTTCACCAACCCTACATCTGACAAAGGTCTACTTTCCAAAATATATACAGAACTCAAGAAATTAAACACCCCCAAACCAAATAACCCAAATGAGAAATGGGTCTCAGAACTAAACAGACAATTTTCAACAGAGGAATATCGAATGGCTGAGAAACACTTAAAGAGTCATCAAAGAAATGCAAATCAAAAAGACTCTGAGATTCCATCTTACACCCATCAGAATGCCTAAGATCAAAAATTCAAGTGACACCACATGCTGGT
>OU015751.1:113650947-113712587 GCA_907169655.1 Acomys percivali
AATGAGTACATACCATGTGTGTCCTTCTATGTCTTGGTTACCTAAATCAGAACAATCTTTTCTTTGCCCTCCCTTTCTGTTTTTCAAGACAAGACAGGGTTTCTATGTGTAGCTTTGGCTGTCCTAGATTCATCTTGTAGATTACGGTGTCCTTGAACTCCCAGCAATCTACCTGTTTCCGTTTCCCTGAGTGCTGGGATTAAAGGCATGTACCACCACACCCAGACTTGGATGATCTTTTTTAGTTCCATCAATTTGCCTACAAATTTCATGATGTCATTATTTATAATAGCTGAATAATATCCCATTGTGCAAATCACCATATTTTCTTTATCTATTCTGCAGTTGAGGGACATCTAGATTGTTTCCAATTTCTGGCTATTAGAAATAAAGCTGCTTTGAACATAGCAGTGTCCTTGTGGTATGGTGGAACATATTTTGGATAAATGTTCAGGAGTGGTATAGCTGGGAATTGAGGTAGAAGGATTCCCAATTTTCTAAAAAAAAAAAAAAAAACCACCAAATTGCCTTCCAAAGTGGTTGTACAAGTTTGCATTTCGACCAGCAATGGATGACTGATCCCCTTGCTCCACCTCATCCTAGTATGAGCTGTTGCATGAGTTGTTTGTTTGTTTGTTTGTTTTGCTTGTTTTTGGTTTTGGTTTTTTATCTAATCCATTCTGAAGGGAATGGAATCTCAGAGTTGCTTCGATTTGCATTTCCATGGTGACTAAGGTTTTGAACATTTATTTTAGTGCTTCTTGGCCATTAACAATTCCTCTGTCAAGAATTCTCTGTTTAGCTCTGTGCCACCCATTTTTTGTTTCTTTGTTTCTTTTGTTTTGTTTTAGTCCTTAATTGGGTTGTTTGGTTTGTTGCTGTCTAATTTCTTGTGTTCTTTATATAGTTTGAATATTAGCCCTTTGTTGCGTGTAGCGTTGCTGAAGATCTTTTCCTATCCTGTAGGCTGTCATTTTGTCCTATTGATGGTCAGATTTTCAACTTTATGGGTCCCATTTATTAATTGTTGATATTAGTATCTGAGCTGTTGTATTCTGTGAAGGAAGTTGTCTCATGCTATTCTCTACTTTTTCTTCTATTAGATTCTGTTTATCCAATTTTGTGATGAGGCCTTTGATCCACCACTTTTATTTGAGTTTTGTGCAGGGTGATAGATACACATCTATTAACACTCTTGTACATATAGACATCCAGTTAGACCAGTATCATTTGTTAAAGTTTTTATTCTTTGTTAAACTGTATGGTTTTGGCTTCTTAGTAAAAAAATAAGTGTCCAGAAGTGTGCGGATTTTCTTCTAGGTCTTCCATTCAATTCTACTGATCAACCTATCGTTTTTATGCCAGTAACATGTAGTTTTTATTATTATTGCTCTGCAGTACAGTTTGAGATCTGGAATGGTGATACCACCAAAGTTTTTTTTTTTTTGTACAGGTTTTTTTAGGTATCCTGGTTTTTTTAAGTTTCCATATGAAGTCGAGTATTGTTCTTTCAATACTGTAAAAATATTGTGTTTGAATTTTGATGGGAATTCCATTGAATCTGTGGATTGCTTTCGGTAAGATGGTCATTTTTGCTATGTTAAACCTACTAATCCAAGAATATGGGAGGGATATTGACAAAAACAAACAAGCAAACAAACAAAACCTCAAAGTTGCAAATTGGACAGGCAGAAAACTAAAAAAGAAATATAACAGTTTACCTATTGTAGATATTCTACGTAAGTGTCTTCTTAAATAAGGCTTTTTTTCTATGAGGAATAGATCTAGAAAATGAGAAGACAAAATGTAGAATCATTTAAGGGGATGGAAAATTTCACTGTGAAATACAGTAATCACAATATTTCACCATTTCCCATGTTGCACCCTCTTCCTCCCACCTCCGGATCATTCTAGTCATAAACCTTGTCAACATTTCTGTTCATCATTAAAGATCCAAAAATAATGATTTTCCCATATGCTCAATGTAGGAAATGGAAACAAGAACATTAATCCAGGTTGATCTCTTTCTTATTACAAGTCTAAGAAATGGAAAAATATTCATATTTAGTAAGTACATCTTATTATGTCCATAATGGATATTGAAAGTTTTATGGTATACTTCATATTACTCATAAGACTGTAAAGAATAGGAGATATAGGTGGTTTGTAAGTGATTAAAAAGCATGATAGGATGATCAAGGTCCCAGGTTTGATGTAAAGTAAGACAAAAATAACAAAGTTAGCTGAAAGCTTTTTACCTGGTTTAAGCTTTTCTAATCAATGGAAGATTCTGTATCTGGTTCCAATATTCATTCCCCATGGCAACATCCTGAGTTCCATCACCAATACCTTGGTCCACGCTCTTTATATTGGCAATATTCTCCCATTAGTTAGTTGGATCAATATACATTGTGCTTTTACTTACCAACTAAGACAAACTACCAAGAAAACAATTTAATATGTTGCCTCATTTTTCCTATTATTTACTAAAATTCCTTTTATGATTTTAACTCTGTCTCTCTAAACACTGAATGCCTTCAAGTGATATTGATTGTACAACCTAGTTTATCTTTACCTGCATCCTTCAAATAATAAAACCTAGACCTATGCAACTTTTAGATATGCACACTTCTAGTTACATACTATATTTATATAGGAATGCCTCTAATCATCAGAAGAAAAGCAGTCTTTTAGAAAATCCAGTCACAGGTCTGTTAACACTACTCAATTTTTTTTTCTTTTATGTTACTTTCTTGTTTCTTAGCATTACCAAATATGCTGTGAAATCCAATCTTGCAGGCAGAACATGATGTCCTATTTCTTAAAATTCATATAACCTATCTAATTCAAAGCTTGCTCATTGTAAAAATATACCATTAGAAGTTCTTATCTTATGACATCAGATGATTTGAGAACCGTATGCTCCCCATGAGCGCTATGAGCTCATCCATTTACTTTTAGGACCCTGGATATCATTTGAAAGGTCAGTATTTAACTTTTGCACATTTCTCAGGAAATTTAACTGCAATAGTCAGCTGATAGTTAATTCTTACGTACTGTCACTACTGTGCTGGGGAGTTCCCTAAGGATCTGTTAGCAGGGGATTGTTGTGCAGTGGCCGCCTTCATGTAATTGGGAAGAGACAACAGACAGGTCAGGAACAGACCTTACTCTTCAATGGACAGAAGTTGTGTTGTCAGGCAAGACCAGAAACATCAGCCCTCTCTCTTATGAAGGTGAAGGAAAGCCAAAGGCAAGAGAGGAAGCTAGGATGCTTCTAAAAAATATGATGATTTGCTTCTAATGCAGTAATGGTCCCTAGTTATAAACGTCCTTTCCGATATGTTTATTTCATATGCTGTTTTTTTTTCAAGGGCCTGCCAGATCTGCAATGATAAAATCACACACTTCCTCTATTCTTTTTGCCCAGGAATAACACACATACACACACACACACACACACACACACACACACACACAAAGAGGTAGCCATTTCTAGATAAACAGTTGTAAAATCAGCAATTTATACTATTTAGTCAACCCCCATTCACAGATTGAGAGCAAATGATTGCCACCATTGCTGACAAAAGAACAAGAAAACAGATAATAAGATGAAGACAAAAGCAAATGTTAAAAAATGGGCTAAGACCTTCCTTCTGATCCAAGGCCCTTCAGGGATGAACAAGTGTGGCAAACAGGTGGCCCTGTTTGGCTGCAGTTTATGCTAACCTGAGACCTGCCCTCAGCCAGGCCTTGTCTTCTTCCCACTCTCTCCCCAGCCGGGCAAGACATCTCCCATCATTCCTGACCCTAGACATCAGGCTTCCATGAGAGGTAAGGTTAAAATAGAGAGTTTTCCCTGTGGTTATGATAAAAAAAATGTGTTTGTCTTTTTGCAATCTTCTTAATAAAAATAGATAAAATGTTAGGTCCGGATTTCTGAGTACATGCAAGAGCTATGTTGAAATGTTAAAACAGTTTTTCATAAGTATTTATGGTGTAGCTTTCAAACACCTTCCTTTAGGGAAGAAATGACTACATACTTATCTTTAGTAAGATAGACAAGTAACATAATATTCATGAACACATTTTTTCCTTGAAATATCACCATCATTGATAAATGTATCCAAATCAAGAAATAGAATGCTTATCGTAACAGGTTAATATATGAGTCAACTTCTCATTATTACAATAAAAACTGTATCTGGGTAACTTTTCTTTAACGATCTTCCATTATTTTTAAGAAAATTTATATAGATAAATTAGATATAATGGATTAATAATATACTATTTAAAACTAAAATGAAAGGACCAGGTATGTAGCCCAGTGCTAACTCAGTTTCCTAACACAAGACAAGTCCTCTGAAGTTCCATCCTCAGAACTGAGAGAATTAACGAAACATCAGTGACAAAGAGGGCATTGTCCCTCACTCCCTTGACCCAGGAAGCAGAGGCAATCACAAGTGTGCGGCTAGCCTGTGCTATATCATAACACTCTGTTAAAATTCCATAATTAAAAGCTTAAACTAAGTTCAACGATTAATTGGTCTATCCAGTATGTTGATTTTGTTCCTTACTGAAAATCAGAAGAAATAGCCTCCTCACAGCTCAACGTGCTACTGTAGAAGATGTTTTTCTTAGGAAATTCTGGCCTCTAATGGCACTCAGTTAATTGTCAGTAAGTTAGACTGCTTATAAAATAGCAGAAGTCAAATTATTCACTGTGCTGTGTGGCAAAGCCCACACCAGAAAGAATACCAGAAAGCTATGGTAATAAATACGTTGGCTAAACTGTGGTCCAAATGTGGGTTTTCACAAACAATTGTCCCTAATCTGGCACCTCACATGTGCGTGCATGGTTTGGTTTAGTTTGGTTTGGTTTTCATTTTTGAGACAGGATTTCTCTGTGTAGCCTTGGCTGCCTTAGACTCCCTTTGTAGACCAGGCTGGCCTTGAACTCACAGAGATCCAACTGCCTATGCTTCCCCGAGTGCTGGGTGGGATTAAAGGCATGTTTCATCATGCCCAGCTGGTACCTTTTACTTTCAATATTTTAATCAGAGGTCCCACTTGAGCTGCAATTTTAAAAGGAGCACAATTAGTCCTACCTTGACACAGCACTCCCCCCCGCCCCCTTATTACGGTAACAGTGTTTCCAGAATCATCTGCTTAGGAGCAGAACTGCACAGGGCAACTTTGGGTCTTTGTTATTATTATTTTCTTTCATTTTTTTTGGCAGCTGGGTTGGCTTCCTGGATGCTTTTCTAAGCCCTGTGGTAACTACAGAGTGTGAGTTTGGCTATGGATCTAAAAGAAGGGAAGCAAGGTGTTTGCTAGGAGTTTCCCAATCAACTGTTTTTTTCCTTTTCCTAGGATTTATTTATTTGTGTTTGTTTTTCTAATTGTGTGTTTTCCTGCTTCAAAGAAAATATGCACAGAGGGGCAGGGATGCCTTGAACTGAAGTCTCAGGCAGGTATTAGCTGCAGGTGTGAGTGCTGGGAGCTGGGCCTAGCTTCCAGGGAGGAGCTGAAGTGCTTTTACTGCTGACTCATGCTTCCAGCCCCTTCAGTAGGCTCTTGGCACTCGGCACTAACTTCATGATGTTACATACTTCAGTTTCAAACAACTTACTTAAAATCTTCCATTTTCAATTACTATGTATTATTAACACAGAGAAAAACATAGTTCAATGTTACCTTAAGCAAGTCTAGCAACAATTATAGAGTGTTAACCAAAACACTAATTCCAAAATTAAAAGACTTGCTTACTCAGGGGTTCCTGTAGTTAGAAAACAAAATAAAAATCTGTTATACTTAGAGCAAGTTTAAGAATGCTCATCTAGCCAGGCATGATGGCACATGCCTTTCATCCCAGCACTCAGGAGGCAGAGGCAGGCGGATCGCTGTGAGTTTGAGGCCAGCCTGGTCTACAAAGTGAGTCGAGGACATCCAAGGCTACACAGAGAAAATCTGTCTCAAAAACCAAAACAAAACAAACAAACAAACAAACAAACAAAAAAAAAGACTATTAGCTAGCACCGGGGTAAAGACAGAAACAATAACAGCTTCCATCAAAGTTTCCTCATGTGTTTCCTAAATCCATTCCTATATGCTTATTGCAAACATCACTTATCACAATCTCATGAACTTACATCTTCAACTAAACAATTATGGTGGCCCACGTCTATTCAGTCTATGTTGAAGGAATTTCATTGGTTAAAAGAACAAAGGGACTAAATGATGAAATAGTAAACAGCTAACTGAACTTACACATATATTCTAAAATTATTTACTTACAGCTTACTTCTTTTATTTTGTTTTGTGTATGGTTATGTGTGGTTTGCTTTGAATGTGTTATTTTATTTAAAAATTATTAACTACAGACAACTAAGTATTATGGAATAATGGTTCAATCACTGCATTTATGGCTGACAATTATGTACATGTGTATGCATGGACATGTATGTGATTACATACACATATATGGATTATTAAAAATGCAAATGATAATACTGGGTATGTGTAGCTGGCATTTACTACTTTGTGGATAGTGGGGAAAGGGGGCAATGTTATCATTACAGTACTTGCTGCTGATTAAGATTGTTGATTTCCTTGGGGCAAGTGTAATCTTTGCTGTCAGAATATCTAATTTCTTTTTTTCATTTTTTTCTTTCTTTTTTTTTATTAATTTATTCTTGTTACATCTCAATGGTTATCCCATACCTTGTATCCTCCCATTCTTTCCTCTCTCCCAGTTTCCCCTTATTCCCCTCCCCTATGACTGTTCCTGAGGGGGATTACCTCCCTCTGTATATGCTCATAGGGTATCAAGTCTCTTCTCAGTGACCTGCTGTCCTTCCTCTGAGTGCCACCAGGTCTCCCCCTCCAGGGGACATGGTCAAATGTGAGGCACCAGAGTACGTGTGAAAGTCATATCCCACTCTCCACTCAACTGTGGAAAATGTTCTGTCTATTGGCTAGATCTGGGTAGGGGTTTAAAGTTTACCACCTGTATTGTCTTTGGCTGGTGCCTTAGTTTGAGCGGGATTCCTGGGCCCAAATCTGCCTATCATAATGTTCTACTTGTAGGTTTCTAGGACCCTCTGGATCCTTCTACTTTGCTATTCTCCCGTGCTTCTCTCATCTAGAATCCCAATAGGATGTCCTCTCCTCTGTCCCAGTTTCCTGGTAATTTCTTTTTCTCATTTCTTTGCCTATGACTACTAGACAAACCACAACCAACAGTATCCAATCACAAACCAGCCATGATTACCAGGGCTCTAGTATTTATATACTGCAGAAAAGTTCCCCAAATTAAAAAAATTACACAATTTCAGAAACTATCTGTAGCTGGCAAAACTACACCCATGCCAGAGCACTAGGAAAATCATAGTCAGCTGCTGAGAAGCAGCCCCATATCCCCCCACACCTAGGATTAAAGTGAAAACATATTCTGCATTTTTCAAAGAAACAAAAATTATACAATTCTCACTATAGGCATAATTATGTTAAACACTTCATTTAAGGCTGACAGACAATGATGTACATGTGTATATTACACGTACATGTATATGTTAAACATATCTTACACAATTTTGAATAAGCTGTTCATAGACATTCAACCCATTCATCCATAAGGCGGAAATATTATTTAGTCAAATTTATTTAAATCTAAGTATTAGAAGGGGTAAAAGTCTAATTAACCATGACCATTTTTTAATTCTAGCCACAAAAAAACAATAATTACTGACAAAGTTACATGGATAAATGCCTGAGCATCTCTGAAATTCAAAGTTTCTGTTAGTCCTTCTCTGACAGTATCACTACTACTTAGGAATTACTGCACCATGCAGTTATGGGGGGTCACAAAAGTCTGTCAACTAAGCTGGAGAAACTTCTGTCAGTTGTAGCAAGAATGTACTAGAACAGGCAGAGGAAGAACAAATCTGATGTTCTTCAGTTTATGAAGAATGCTTGCATGTAAAGTCTGCTATAATGACTGCAGAAACCCAACTTTTTTTAAAATGTATATTTTATATTGAATTAGGGTGCAAAAAATTATACCTAGAACAAACTAGCTTCACCTCGGTGGTGTAGCTTGAGCTTCCCAACTCTTGAAGCCTGTGAGGTGACACCCTCACTCAGTGTTTCTCACTAGGGTCTCAGCCCTGCTTTGGGATCTTCTGCTCTTCTGTCGCTAGGGACAAATGTCAGGAGAAAGGCTTCTTTCCCATATGGTCTCCAAGTGTGGTCAAACTCCTCAATGTGTGCGCAACATCCTCTCAGTAACAACAGAATACCTGCAGATGTTACATTATTTGAAGTGTCTTTAACAAAACACCATACAAGTATAGAGCTAAGTCAAAAGCATAATATCTAAATTAATATATGTATGTAATATAAAATTGATAGAGAACACCAGTAATTTCTAAATAATCTCCTTTTAAAATGAAAATTACGTATTTCTGAAATCATGGGGTTTTTTTTTTTCTGCATAGTTTTCATGTGAAAGTAGAATTTCACTAAAAATAAGAAAAATACTGAAAATAGGAAGAGAAGAATCAAGCTTGTGCTGAATTAACAGCCTCAAAGGAAATGTACAATATAGCTGTACATTAAAATTGTTTTTCAGGATAGAAGTAATTATTCTAGTACTAAAATCCTCCAGTGTCTGGAATATAAATTTTTTACACATTAAGCTAGCCATTATTGCAGATGTGTTGTTTACTGGGTGCAACACGTTTTAGGTGATACAACAATGCAAAACAAACAAACAAACAAATAAACCAGTCACCTACAAGGAATTTATAGTTCAAATAATGAAAAGGCTTAGATATTAACAGCATGAAAAGTCATAAATACACACTTCATTATAAATGCAATAAAAACATGCACTATATATTTTCCTATTATTAGGTTCTCAATATATCTAACAATTTTCTGTGCATTTTATTAGACAAATTAGTTGAGATACAATCTTTTATAGAAATTTATAGAAAACGAAATTTTTTAATGTGTCCTTTCCCTTTGAACTACAAAGCCAGGATCACATTAGCAAAATCAAGTAGAGAATTGAGGTTATGACTTAGATGACAACTTCAGTAACCTGTAATTATAATGAATTAAAATTATACGTATGAATCCATTTTTATCATCAAGAAAATTCTTTATTCATATCCTTACACTGCAAGGCCATTGAATGAGAAGCCAGTTTCTGCATGCACATACTCTGGGAGTCCAGCTACAGGCCAGGCACTACACAGAACAAAATATTCCTGGTACCCACACAGAATGAGCTAGAAGACAAGCAACTGATAGACAAACATCAGATAACTAATATTAACGCTAAATGACTATAAGTTGGGACCATTTCATTTGGAGGAAACCAAGTTAGAAACAGGTGCCAGTTAAATTAGTGTGCTTAAGGAAGAGCTTATTTGATGAGCAGTCAAATGAACTACATCCCAACAAACATTGAAACAATAGAGGCAAGATCAAAAGAGATGCTTGTTTGACAGAGGCCACAAAAATAGGCATGCTCATTGGTGGATACTTGTCTCCCATTCATAAGGACCTGGGCTTCATTGCCCAGCACTGGCAGAAGGAAAAAGTGTGCACTGGTGGGTGGGGAGCAGGAAAGAAGGGATGGAGCAGGAGCCAAATGAGGAGGGATATATTAAGAAAAATAACTGGAGGTAGAATTCATGTGGTATTAAGAGAATGCAAACATTTCTGTTGCTGAAACACAACACACCAGGATGCAGACAGCATGAAATGAAGTCAGAAGGACAGTCCAATCCTATTATGACCACTGAACACATCCCATGTAGTCTAGCATCTTAAATATGCTGACATAGACACCGCATAGAATGGGCAGTGTTGGGGATACCTTGGGAGGAGTGTCCCTTCACCACTGAGGTTTTGTGTTTGTTTAGTGTGTTAACCTGACTTGCTGATAATTTTATACATGATTATGAATGAAGTGGCCACAGCATGCCTTCTAAACTCTATTGTATTCATTGAGATGACAATGTTTTCTTCACTTTATTGCTGAGTAACCCGTTGATATTTGCTACCTAATACATTTGCTTCTGTCTGGAAATCATTATGATTCATAGGTTGATTTATATAATATTGTTCAGCCCTACACTGAATTAATCATTACTGTTTTGTACTTGGTCACAAGAGAACTTGCAAAATATTGATAATTCACAAAATTGCATTAGTTTTTGTGCCTTTGAGGTTCATAAGTTTTATAATCTCAGTTTAAATTATATAAGCTATAGATTGTGTTTAATCTAATATTCAATAGGTAAATGTAATGTCTACACTAAAACTCTTGACCTATCAACATAGGACCTTCTCCAATTTATTGTATGCACCCTTAGTTTGTTATTGATAATTTTCATTATAAGTATTAGTTCTTTTAAACTCATAGAAGTCTTCTTCTATGTCTAGGATTTCAAGTGTCGTTGATAGTACCATGCATGCTGTGATCTGGGGTTTGTAGAGTTAGGAATTAGGACTAGTGTAAGAAAGTTAAATGACTTAGAATATGCCTTCCAAGGTGATATTGTGACCTACGGCCCTTTACTTCCTTTCTGCCTATGAATATTGTGGACAAGCATTCTCTGCATTGTAATTTTGCAGTGTTGACTGTGTCATCATAGGCCCAAGGAAAAAATGGCCCATCATTGACTTAAGTCTGAGAAATGATGATCAAAATTAATTTATTTCCTTATAAGTTGATTTATCAAAGGTGTTTTTGTTTTGTCATGTGAGGGAAACAAAGATGCTTTAGTCACCATACTTTGAAATTCTTTTTTAGTTTTGTGGCTTAGAAAGTTCTTATTAATTTTAAATATTGACCTTTATTATCTATAGCCTTGTTTAATTTGTTGATTAGTTTTAGTGGGCCATATTTTTGTATAATAAATATTTTTCTTCTAACAATGATATTGTTTTCCACCCAAAATCTCACTTTTCACATAGTACGATGACTAGATAGTCTTATTTTTTTTTTTTTTTTACTTCAAGACCCAAATTCCCAGAATTTTTCATTAAATGTGATTTTTCCTTTGAGTTTTCTTATAGATGATCTTCCTTGGATTGGACGATTCCATTTGTATTTTTAATTCATTGAGAGTTTTGTGATGAATGAGCATTAAATTCTTTTCCAACTCTACTGAAATGATCCAATAAATTCATTTTCCTCTTTAGATGATGCATTATATTCCTAAGTTTTAAAAGTCTCCCTTGCACATCTGAAACAAACTCACAGTTAATCATTTAAGTGACTTAGTCTGGTAGTTTCTTGCTAAGATTTTCCACTAGATGTTTGTCAAGTTAGTATATATTCATTGCACATACTGACAGATTCCAAGACATTGTCATTTGTGTCATGTTTGAAGCTATCTCTTACTCTTTCAATTAATGCCTAATCCACTCTTCCCACCAGTTCCCTCCCTTGTTCTAAACATTCTCTACTTTTACTTTAATAAGTATTATTTCCATAGATCATTTATGGCTGAATTGTTTATAATATATTATATATAATCTAGGAAACATAAAAGAAAATGTGATATTTATCTTTTGATAAATATCATTTCCCATTCCGCTCATTTTCTGAAAAATGATATCATTTGTTGTACTTTATAGGTGAATGAGATTCAATTTATCTCTTGTCCACCGAATACACTTGGGATGACTCTACAACTCGGCTTGTGTGAAAGTGCCATAACAACCATGGATGAGCAGATATTTCTTTATTACACTGTGGTGGTTGAGTAAGAATGGCCCCCACAGGCTCATATATTTGAATTCTTAGTCATCATGGAATGGCACTGCTTAGAATTAGGAAGTATGGCCTTGTTGGAGGAAATATGTCACAGGGTTAGGCCCAGTGTCTCTCTCTTCTTGCAGCTTGCAGATCCAAATGTAGACTGTACATCTACTTGTAGCTTCCTGCTACTTTAAGATCCTGATGTAGAATGCTCAGCTACCAAGTCTGCCTTCATGCTGCCATGCTCCCTGCATGAGGATAATAGACTAATCCCCTGAATTTGTAGGCATGCCTACATATACTATACTACATATAGCTTTCCCACATGTACTATAGCTAGAAGGCTGGTAATTCTTAACAGGGGTGTGTGTGTGTGTGTGTGTGTGTGTGTGTGTGTGTGATCTGAATACACGTGGGTATGGAAGGGATACATATGCAGGTTGATATCAGATATCCTCCTTCCTAAATTTAAAACTACCTTGTACATTGAGACAGGGTCTGTCATTTGAAATCAGAAGTTGCCAATATGGCTAGTCTGGGTATCCATCTTGCTCTGGAATAGTTCGCCTCTGCTGCTCAAGGCAACCCCAGGCATTTACACAGATGCTGAGGAACTCAGCTGTCATCCTCTCGCTTGCACACAACAGTCTTTACCCACTGAGCCATCTCCCCAGCCCTATTTTTACTTTGATGAGAAAACTGCAATAACGTCTATAGTGGCTAGACAAATTTACAGCCTGAGCTGTGCTTGTATGTCCCAATTCCCACTACATCCTCGCTGGGTTTTGTTGTTACCTGTTTTTCAATTAGATCTATTATGAGAATGCTTACAACTATGTTCATGAGGAAGACTGGTATATAACTGTATTTTGTTGTATCTTTGTCCAGCAGGAATATCAATGTAATCCTGGGTTTGTAATATGAGCTTAGTAGCATTCTGTGCCTTTCTGTCTTGGAATAAGTTAAGGAATACTGCTGTGAGTTCTTTAAGGGTTCCGTACAATTTAGTACTGGATTCATCGGGGCTTTTGTAATGAGAAGGGTTCTTTTTTTTTTTTACTTTTGTTATTGAATTGTTGTTTTAATCTAATTTTTCATTATAGATCTGTTTAAGCTGTTTTAGCGCCCCATGGTTTAAGCTAAGTCTTATCTGTCTAGAAATATATCCCTTTCCTTTGACTCATGGTTTTCTCTATAGGAAAGATTCTGAAGAGCAATCTTGCCACGGCAGTGCAAGGAGGAGTGTTTGCCTCTAGGATGGCCTTGCTAAGGACTCAGTGGGGACCTTTGTAAACACCTTTCCATTGTGCCATTCTAATAGCTACAAGGATGGCATTTTTTCCAAACATGTGTACAATATGCATACATTAGAGTCCTGTACTGACTGGAGAGTGAAATTCTGTTCAGTAACTAGTACCATGTTAATTTTGCCTTCTGAATTTCTCTTGTTTCTTTCCTTGGTTTCCACCCTTTGTTCTACTGAGAATGCTTTTCCCCCCTTTACTTGCTATACCACACATCCATCGTCCCCCCACCTCCTTAATCCTTCACTATAAATTCCTGATTTCAAAAACTGCATGGCATATTTATGAGACTCTCTTTTTCTATAGCCTGTGGTCTCATCTTCTGCAGTTGCACTCTGTACATAAAACTGAGCACTCCTTGTGTGCAGCTGAACCCTCTACAGCAGACTGGAGCTGCTTAGCTTTCTATGGCGCTAGTTCTCTCTGTCTCTGTCTCTCTGTCTCTCTCTCTGTCTCTGTCTCTCTGTCTCTCTCTCTGTCTCTGTCTCTCTCTCTCTGTCTGTCTCTGTCTCTGTCTGTCTGTCTGTCTCTCTCTCTGTCTCTCTCTCTGTCTCTCTGTCTCTCTCTGTCTGTCTCTCTCTCTGTCTGTCTGTCTCTCTCTCTGTCTCTTTCTCTCTCTCTGCCTCTCTGTCTCTCTCTCTGTCTCTCTCTCTGTCTCTCTCTCTGTCTCTCTCTCTGTCTCTCTCTCTCTCTCTCTCTCTCTCTCTCTCTCTCTCTCTCTCTCTCCTGAAACTTCAGTGCCTTCCTGTTGTCACATCTCAGAGAACGTCTGTTACTCGTCCTCATTTATTCTCAGTTTAAGTGCAGAGACTCCAGTGCTGTTCTCTATCTTCTTCCTCATAATATGGACCTCGAATTGTGTGTTCACAGATATTGAACTAGTCAAGTGTTCCTTTTTGTGGTATGCTACTTTTAAATGAACATTTATTTTATGCAAATACTCAAATTGGTCATAATTATTTTAATCTCCACTTCATATCTGTGTTTGTATCTGCTGTTTGCTATTTTCTGGTTTCTTCTTTAACTCTTGCACCCTTTCCCACCCTAATTAAGGGCTATCTCTCAATAGGAGAGATAAAAGGAGAGGAAAGAAGGCATTTCTGTGCTTTTTGGTTTTGGTTTTGTTTTTTAAGAAGCCACAATTATAGGACTTTCACTACATGAATCTATGTTGGTAACTTGCACTGATGTCTGTTTTCTCACTTTTTGGTTATAAGTAATTCAGGTTCTTCAATTTTCTTCTTGGTTAATCAAGGTTTATGTATATTGGGTTTTTCCAAATAAATAACTTTCACTTTCTGTTTTATACTATTATTTTAAAAACAATGAGTTTTTTCTTTTTATTTATTTTACTTTTTCTTTTTTATAAACTTAATTGAAAGTTTGTTAGTTTTCAGACTTTTGTTAATATATGGATAGAGGAAACATATTTGGTTCAATCTCCTCCCTCAATTTCATTTAACAAAACATATTTGAGCAGTGTGTTTCTTCAATTTAGTATGGAACTTCATTTAAAAATGTTCTGTGCTATGGAAGTAAAAAAGTAAGCACTCTATTTATTATAAGTAATTATAAAAGGAAAACATTTAAAACAGACATATATCTACACCTGAAACTGGAAATACTTATTTCAACCCCACATCTATCCAGTATGTTTTTATAGATGAGATTTTTTTTTCTGCAATGGACTGATCTGGTATAGTTAAATTTTCACTTGTAAATTCTGAAGTCATAGTGTCCTGTGGCTTATGTTCATGTGCTTGAGTAGTGTCCAGGTAAAAGAATGGTGTTTCCCCAGTCTCATGCAAGAAATCACACTGACCCCACCAAGTGCAATACTTCACATTTAAGATGTAGTATTGCCAGCTAAGCTAACTGGAGATAAACCTTGTGGAGGGAACTGTGTAAATACGAAGTTTCCACTCAGCTATTTCCTTATTCCATAGCCTGTCACATACCTACTCCAATTCAATAATGACTAATAAAATTAACTAGGTCTATAAGAATGAATCACTTTAAATCTGTAATTTATCTTCACATCAGTACAATAGAAGCCAAAAGATAAAGCTTAGTGGATAAAATTTAAGATCTATAGCCTTGTAACTTAAGGCTTTTGGCTGGATTCTTTGTCCTTACACACCTATCTTTAAGTCTGGGTTTAGTTGACTGATTACTGTATTTTGAAAAGAAATTACAAGTATGAATTAAGCAGTAATTTAAAAAGGCTGAATCATATAGTAAGGCTAGCAGAATGATCTGGCTGCTTGGTAACAACCCATCAAAATTATGCTGACTTTAGATAGGATGCAGGAATTCACATTGTAACCAATTCTCAATGAGGCAAGTAAAGTTTGAGAGGTGTTTTTACAATTAGATAACTTATAGAGTACTAGCTCATTATAAAATCACATGTATCCTGTTTTACTGGGAAAAACTTCAATAAACAAAATTACATTTTCAAAAAGAGATGTATCACTTTGGAGATCACTATATACTTTACTGGAGAGTAAAAAAAAGCCTTAATGTTCCCTCTGTGGGGAGGCCTGATGGCACTCAGAGGAAGGGTAAGCAGGCAACCAGGATGAGACCTGATAGGCTGTGATCTTATAGTAGGGAAGGAAGTCCTCTTATGTTACAGACCTAGGTGAAAGGAACAATGAGAAAGAGGGAGAGAGGGGGAAATGGGAAGATATAAATGAGGGAATAACAATTGAGATGTAATCTGAGTAAATTATTTAAATTAAAAAAATTTAAACCCAAAACCCATAAATTCTTTATGTTTTTTTTCTATTAAAAACAGTATCATTTCATCAAAAAGGCATAAAATATTTTGACATGAAATCAATATGTATAATGATTTATTTAGTCTCTAAATCATGGGAAAAGGCCCTTGTGTCATCTTTTCAAATATTCAGATAAAGGGACAAACTTGGCGTTAACACTACAATGAAATGACAGTTAAAACAGGGCTGACAATTGAAGCTATCACAAGAGTTTTCTCAACATTTTTAACTTCCTTCATGCCTTTCTCTTCAGATTACTCTATATGGTGGATGTCTTCACAGTATGTCCTCACAGGTCTCGAAAATATAGAGCTAACTTATTTTAAAGAGCAACATGATGTACAATCTAGTGTTCTTACCTTATAGTAGCATGTAAGAAATTCTACCTGAAGCCACTTTTAAACTTCAGATAACATAATTTTATCTGCATATATACATCACATTGAAGATTGTATTGTAAGATGTAATTAAATCATCTCTGATCTTTTTAAAAATAAAATTAGAGTACATATGTGTGAAAAATGAAGTTGGAACAAGACCGAAAGAATTCATGTCCGTGTAAAGAAACCCAAACCTACTTCTAACTTGCCTTCTATCTGCAGAAGATTGTGCCTATATGTGCACTTGCATGACTTCTGTCCAATACATAAAAACACCCCTGACACTCTGATTTCACATGATAAACATGGAATCTTTATTGCATGTGCTTGTGCTTTCCTTCTAAAAAGATAATGATCCCATATGCTACATGCATAAAAATGTAGGGATAAAGAGAAGGGCTAGATGAAATATTATTATACACTGATAGGTGGATGGCTGAGGCATCACATGTTTAGAAAACCAGACCATGCTGAATTCTTACTACCTTTGATACATCTTCAACCTTCAATGTGATCTGTCCATTGTACTTGAAAGTAACCTTGTCTGTACTGTTGGGTTAATATGACCAACTGGTTTTGATCTTCTTGAGGTAGTCTTTTCTATTTGACTCCACTCATTCTTGTATCTATGCATTTCTTTTAGTTGAGTGAGATACTTTCAAATTCTCTGTGTCCTCTCCACAGTTTTGAGAGATGACAGATGAGTATCACATGATTACAGTTAGAAACACTAGAGGATCTGTGTCCTGCCTTTTGAAAAACAAGACATGCTCCACCAAACAATTCAATGTGATGGTGAAACTCTCTAGCATTTCTCAGTAAGAAAAGAGTGGAGAATTATTTGCTTTCCTTTGTCAAAGTGTTTGTGTTGATAAAAAAAAAAATGTGGGCCATGTGCTTTTTCTTTACTGTCACAAAAATGCTAACACCACAGGGACTTCAAAGACCTGATATGATTTAGTTCAGCTTTGCTCCATTATGATTGGTGTTTGGCTTTGATTTAGGATGATATCTCAGTTAGCATAGGCTGGACTTGAACACACTATGGAACTGAATATGACCTCAACATGAACTCACTGTGTAACTAAAACTGGTCCCTGATACTTATGCCTTCATCTCCCAAATGCCGGGACTACAGGAATGTACTACTGCATAGCTCCATGGAATCTTCTTATGGGATTTTAAAACATATTTAAACAAATAAAATAAGGGCTATTGATAAAATATTAATAATATAAAATAGAAATAAAAGTGAAATAATATAACAGATACAACATTCATGTATTTATTTAGAAGAGAAAGAATTTTTCCTTGAAAATGCATCAATTCACATATTCATTCATTAAGATATTTAAATATTTGCTTCCCAAAGGTTTTCTAGAAATGTATATAGATTAAATATAGAAAAATTTACAATGCCTGCAGTTGTTTAATGAATAAAAATGTGAATAGTATGGCAGCGCATATTGGTAACAACGGTAATTTAGAACTCCACGTAACTTTTGCAGTGAGCTTCTCTTTCATTAATATCTATTACTAATGTGCAGCTAAAAGTAGAACATTTATATATGTGCCTATCATTAAGAAACATAGGGTATAGTCAAATAGTAATTCAATTAATTTGTGTAGTATTTATAATATGTTTTGACAGAAATGTTTTCAAATAATATTTAATGGCATAAAAAGCTCATTTCAAAGTTCAGTTATTAAATTATGGGCTAATAGATTCAAAGTCCATTGAAAGAATAACAAATATAAAATCAATAGAATAATGTAAATAGATGCAAAATTTGAAGTAGTTATTTTTTTGATAATTATTTATATTTAATTTAAAATTTAGTAACTTTTAATTTCTCTATTTTAATACTTTTACAAATGTTGATATTTGTGTTTGGAGAATAATATTACTTTATGTTTGTAACAGAATGCATAATAAATAAATAAATAAATATATATATATGAGGAAGAAGAGCTAATGTGATTAAATTTTACACATCACTGTAAAGTATAATAATTAGCACACTTTGAAGGCTTTTCAATGGACTGGAGGTTTGGGCTCAAATTCCAGGAAGCCAGGTAAACACAGACATGCACACACAAAGCTATCACATGATTGGCAGTATGAATAACCTGGATGCAAACCAGATACTCAGAGGAAACACAATTGTCCCTGGTAATTGGAGCTTAACAATCATTCTGTTGGCTTTTACAAGGTTTTACTGATTTATGTTGTCATATGAAACAGACAGGGTTTTTTTTAAAGTACGGATGGATTTCAATTAAGCCTTTCTTTAGTTTTGAATATTTGAATAGGTAGAGAGGAAGCTGGGTAGACACAGTGCAGACAGCAGCAACAAGAAGAATGAGACTGAGACGTGATGAATTAGCTCTGTGTGCTTCAGGTCATTTAAAATGGCAGGACTTGGATGTGTTTGGAAGCCTACTGATAAAGTATGCTTCAAATGTCAATGAAGCTTTTGGCAAGAGAGATAAAGTTTCAGATAAAGAAAAGGATGAGGGACAGAGAGGAATTCGAAGTCTGTGGTGGAAAAGAAAGAAAAACATGTATCAGTATTTTAAGTAAACACTGATCACATAGTGAAAAACACAAAACAAAACCCACTTTGTATACATGGTTAAAAATAAAACGTGAAGGCATCGCAATTATTCCTTCACCTTTAGTTGGTGCCAGAGTTTTAAAGCACATTTTTAATATTTATAATTTTTTTCTACTGGGTAGTTTCCATGTTAAAGCCAAGGGCATATAGCAGTTACAACATTCAAGGCATGAGTTAGTAAAATATTACGATCAGATTTTGCTATGCTTATACTTATTTAGTCTGAATAATGTTACTATTAAAGTTTTGTGCTCTTGATTGCATACACTTGAGTTTTAAAATTGTCTCATTAGATATTGGTACGCCTTGATACTTCAGTTCCCATCTTTCTGCAAATGAATGTGGTAACGTACCTCAGTATTTAGGAGTAAGCTGTTTACTATGTATGTGTGACACAGAAAACATGGAACACAGAACCCAATATTCGACTCTCTACTTCTGCAATGCTGTTGCTTCTCACCTCATACCAAGTGTAAATGAAAATTCAGAGAAGTGGAGCAATTGCAATCATTCACCTGAAGCAGATGTGCAGTCTCTTGTCATTCTCAAAAGACAACCATGAGTTCCACAAACTTAGAAAATAATATATCAAAACTTAAGTGCTGAATATAAATCGATAGTATTTCTGGAAAATTCTTCCAAATTAGACCATATTTCTCAGAAAAATAATTTCATATTTGGCTCACAACTACTCTGGTATTTCAGGAAGATGTTGTAGTGCATTCAATCATTATGCAAGTGTGTAACAACAGATACAGAATTGGCATTCAGCCATACTGGAATTGTCTTTAGTTGTCCTGGGTCAGAGCACAATGGGTCACCATTCGGGGAAGCGTGCTCTCATAGCACGGCACTAATTGTGAACTTGATGGAATAACAACTAAAGTTTGGATTGACTATTTCTTATATAAAAATAAACTTTAAAACATGGGATATCATCATACAAGTACATAAATCACCCACATATATAAGATAGGGCATATTGCCCTAAATATATGCAATCCTGAACCTGCTTCAACCAAGCCAAAAGCTGTCTCTGCACTGGACATGTAACTGAGGTGATGGACAGTTCCTTCTCTAACACCTCCATTACATAGATATAAAAAGTAACCAAGACAGGATTTAAAGTACACATATCTGCATTCAAGATTACATGTAGGTGCAGACCTGTTGTGTAAGAGACTTGAGTATATCAGACTTTTTGTATTTGAGGTTGGTTCTGTCACCAATTCCTCGTGGACACTTAGAGACACCTCTGTACACAGGGAAGTTTACACATACAAATTGAACCCACAGAAACACATAACTTTGATAGTGACAAGCATATATAAGAGAGAAACGCAGGGTAAGCTCAGTCTGTGCACATTAAATCTTTATATATTTCCTTTGTATTTTCTGATGACTGTGTATATTTGTAAAATAAATTTAAATCATAACCCTTTAGAAAAATACCACCAGAAAGAAATGTCTCTATAAAGACTTATTTCCAATATAGAAACACCAAAACTCAACTTCCCCTAAAAAATATTTGTTTGCAAATTTCCAAACGGTGTAGAATGCACAGAGATATGTGTGAAGCTCACTATCAATTGAGCAATTATGTCTAGCAATATATTAAATACATTAAACACTTATGCAATAATATATTAATGTTGACTATACAATTAATATGATAATATTTTAAAACTATTAGCAAGAAATGAGGTTGTTCATCTCAAACTATTTTGAAAGAGATGCCTACACACACACTATTTAAGGAAAGAAAATGATTCACCATAGAAAGCGGAAGACAAGGACTATAATTAGTCAGTTGAAGGGTTTTTAAATTATAATTTTGAAGTATTAGAAAGTGATAGCTCATTTTAAAATTTAAGTTTGACATAAATCATTTTTCATAGGAATCTGTAAAACAATGTAAAATATCTATGTCTCGTGGTTACTCCTTTTCCTATAGCAAACTTGTACACACTGCGACATGTCTTCCCATGGCAGCTCATACATATCAAGCATGCTTACAAAGCCAAGAAGGTGGCATCAATAATGTCTTCAGAGGCTAGTCAGATCTCAACAGCTGTACGTGGTCTCACTGGTGTGTGCGGCTCTATTCAGTTTCATTGCATATAGCCTTGAATAACAACCTCTTTCTATGATAAAGAGGGAAAGAATAAAGCAACGAAACGACCAGGATGGCCAAAAGAAAGCCTGTGGTGATGATATGGTTCAGTGAGTTGTTACTTAGCATCAAGAGTAGAATGTGTTTCCATTTAAGATGCTTTTAACATACGCAGAAGGGAAGGTTATTTTGTCCCTGAGACGCAACTCCCAGTGAATAATTAGAACACGAGCAAAAAACAGAAAACGGTGATTTTAGAAAAACAATTTGTCAAAACCACAGCATACCATTCTCTTTTCTGGTCATCTTGCCATTTAAATTAAAGTGTCTGAGGAGAAGATGTATTTGACAACAAATAGAACTCAAATGGCCTCTTGTATGTATTAACCTTATTAATTGCTTTAACATTCAAGTGCCTGCATTTACCGGCATAGAAAGTTCCGGTTATTTATTGCCATTTATTGTGGCAGACCTTTGTTCTTTGTGTTATTCAGTTCTGTTATTCTTAGGAGCCAAGAACTCTGACAGCTGCTGCCAGCTCTGTGAAGTTTGTTTAAAACAATGGGGGGAATTGCCTAGCAACCTCACATCCAGTTTCTGGTACCCTCTTGGAGATCACATTCCACACACTCGGCTCATTTCCATAAGCTCACAGGGGAAATCACAGTGCGTGTGCACACACACACACATGCAGAACAACACGGCATAACCAAAATTCCCAACTGGCTTTCTTAAAATCTTGCCCAGTGTTCACAATCTATGTGACTATTTGACATATGAGGCACGAGCGGTTATTAAAGCTGAACTAATTGCATGGAAATTTATGCAAATCAATTACTGTCCCCTCTTCAGAATTTCCTGTTTAAGGCTTACTTTTGTCAAGAATTAATATACAGCTGAAAATGGGGTTTTATTTATTTAGTTAGTTAGTTATTTGACTAAAACAGAAGTCAGAAAGCCTCTTCATTCTGTGCCTATGTTAGGATGCTTCATAGTCATTGTCTGCTTCATTAAATTCTCAACATCCTGATAACTTTTGGAAAATGCAGGTTTATCTTGAATCAACTTCAGAACATGGCAGAGGAAAGAAACCAACACTGTTTCACTGTCGATAAGAGCCATGAGGTTGGACTGATTTTATTGTGTATTCTTTTTTTTTTTTTTTTTAATCTGATGGTGATAAAAAAAATGTTCAGGACATTGTAAGACTTTGTGAGAATGTCATGCCAGTGAGTTATAGGGACTGACTCTAACACTGAAACCTCATATGTTCATTTGTTCCTTTACTTTAGGATGTCTTAATGAATTAAACTCATTTTCTTACTTGAAAAACATAGTAAAACAATGCTAATATCCCTTTCTGGCTAGCATTCTATAATTCCATCCTAGCTCTTCCTTGAAACTGTTCTGCATGAAGAATTGTAAATAAAAAACAGTTATGAGTGCAAAATTATGTCCCAGCTTCAGTCATCACGTTAGACTAATGCTGCTGTCTGTAGAGTTAGAAGAACAGAATGGGCAAATGGTCATAAACAGCTAGAGATCGCAGTAAGACCCATGTCATGAAATATAGAGCACAAGTGTTCCAGCCATAATTAAAATAACATTTTCAAGTTATTAGAGATTAATAAGAAGTGATATAAGTTCAAATTCTAGGAGTAGTCAAAATGCATAGCTTGTGTACCAAAGGCAGACTAGTGTCTCATTCCATAAAGAGTTGGTGGAGTTTGGTGTATCTATTCCATGTTCATGCTGTCTGTGGCTGCTCTCTCTGTCCATAACAGACAGAGTGAAATTTTAACATGTATTCAGTGTATACTATGTGAAAATTTGGAGGTTCTCCAAAATAAACAAACCAGAAAGGACACTATTGCAAAGGAAATGTGAAATCCAGAGGCTTGTATTTAATGATGTACAGAAAGCCACTGCCATTATGGGTATTATATTAGTCACATTCCATAAAGCTGCCCACTTTGTTGTAAAATACATTAAGGACAATTAGATGACAGTGTAATTCCTCAGTCATATATTGCTCATTCTGAAGTAGCCACAAGCAGAACCAGTAAAATGGAAAATCAAAAATAAATGTGAATTGAAGAGGGGAAGAAAGCATGCTTATTGTTTCTGTTTCTTCTTATTTCTCTCCATTTCTCCTGAAAATCAGAATAGGTAGACAGTGTCTTATCTTGCTAGCAGCTTCCTAAGAATTAATTAAATTATAATTCTGCTTAGTATTGAGTTTCTTGGTGCTCTGTGAAAATTCCTATGATGCAATGAGGAAGGTCATTGCTGCAGTCCTCACAGTTTCATTACTGTAGATGTTGAAAAGACACTCAAAGAGCAGAAGATGGCTGTGTCTGCCCTTTAGGATCTCCTAGAGTATTGTATCCAATAAGTGTGTAAATTCCTTGTTATTCCAAGAGGTGTAGTTATAAGATGTCATCAAGAAAACAGTGGTAAAGTGGGATGAAGAGAAAAGAAGCAAGGAGGGGAGGAATAAAGTGAAGGAGACAGAAAAGAGTGCAAAAGCATCAGGGCACAGCACACACACACACACACAAAAGTAGGGTACATAGTGCTTAGAAATTTACTGTACCCAAATGCATCTACTGTGGTCTTCATGGACATACTTATTTGCTGGAGTGGTAAGAGGAGGGTGTGAAGACTAAACAGAAGGGACATTAAAGTAAGGAATGAAGTACAGATTCCACATAGTGAAGTAAGTCTCGCTCGCTGTGGCATCATGCTTCTAACAAGGGTTCTTTCATCATCTCTAACCTCCCATTTGGCCTAACTTCTCATTGTATGTTCCTTTTATATACTTCTAAAAGTTGGTCTTATTTTTAAAACTGAGAGTATCTTCAAATCTGATCTCTGTTCGCTGCCCATGTTCCATTACCATGCCTTGGTAATGATGACTATCTGCTGCCCTCATTTTCCTACTAGATACTGTTTGCATCTCAACATATAACCAAGTAACCCAGAGATAGGTAAGTTCATGTCCTTTGCATCTTGTATCTGTTCTATGTCTGATTTTGGATCCATTGTCCTGACTCTGGCATCCTGCCTTTCAGTGTTTTTCTTTGCTGCAGGCAAGCAATCTTTTTGTCTCGTACCCTTGCCAGCAACTTTATTGAAACTCTGGTTATCAGATTTGCTGCAGGGTCTATCTCTTTAGAATCTGACCCATCAAGCTGGTGAGGTTTCCCCAGGAACTTGCATTATCTACTCATAGATAACTGGAAAAAAACAATAGAGTGCTTCAGATGAAAGTGATAGTATAGATAACATGGTAAATGGTTTTTATTTGGCCTTTAGTTTAAATTGATTATATTTCTCTACCTATGTATTTTTTTTCTTATTCCCAGGAATATGTTTATCTAATGTTACTGCTTACAAACTTTTAGCTTGTACTCGTGAAGAGGCTACTTTCTATACAGGGTCTATAAAAATGGAAGTTAACATAGGCTTTGGAACTGGGTAGGCTTAATATTTAACTCTAACACCAATGGCATTGTTCTTAAGAAACTTAGCAAAGGAACCCTGACTCAGCTTGTTTTTAAAATTTGTTACTATTACTAGCAATACAATAAAACTAAAGAATAATAAAAGAATGTATATGAAGTTCTTATAAATCATCTGTATGCAGAAGTCACTTGCCATTTTTTCTTTTTCTTTTATACATATGATAAAGAATATTTAGGTCAAATTACAGCAAAGCAAAATGAAAACACCTGCTTCATGTTTTTCTAAGACATAGATCTAGACCATGAAATGTCTCTTATGTCTCTTTCTTGCTTAAATTAATTTTTATGCCATTGCCTAACAGCCCAAAAGCCAATGGAAGAAATAGAATCTAAGATCCAAAAGGACAGAAATCTTGGGTTTCAGAAGGCATGAGAGTACATGTCAGTTTTTAAGCCACTGATATTTATTTTTTAAAATATATTTTATTAATTTATTCATATTACATCTCAATTGTTATTCCATCCCTTGTATCCTCCCATTCCTCCCTCCCTCCCAGTTTCCCCTTACTCTCCTCCCCTATGACTGTGACTGAGGAGGACCTCCTTCCCCTGTATATGCTCATAGGATATCAAGTCTCTTCTTGGTGACCTGCTGTCCTTCCTCTGAGTGCCACCAGGCCTCCCCATCCAGGGGACGTGGTCAAATATGGGGCACCAGAGTACGTGTGAAAGTCAGACCCCACTCTTCATTCAGTTGTGGAGAATGTCCTGTCCATTGGCTAGATCTGTGTAGGGGTTCAAAGTTTACTTCACGTATTGTCCTTGGCTGGTGCAAGGAGACCTGCATTTCATTGATTTATCAACTCCTTGTTTTAGGGCACCATGTTTAACTTATTAGAAAAGACATTGGTGATAAAAATAGAAGCAAGACAGTTGTAAAGAGCTCATTAATGAACTAGCCATGGTAGTGCATGCATTTAATGCCAGCACTCAGAAGGTAGAGGCTGGCAGATAGCTGTGAGATCGAGGCCAGCCTCATCTACAAAGTGAGTGCAGGGCATCCAGGGCTACATAGAGAGACCCTGTCTCAAAACAAGAGCCAACAAACAAAAAACAAAGAGCTCGTTAGTGGCTCTGAAATAGCAACACAAGTCAGCCATGTTGCTTTTTGTCAATTTCTTTGGCAAATTGAGTGCTAAAACAGCTTGATGACACTTACACAATTTGTCTATAATTAGAAGGGAAATAGTTGTGTATTTAAGTGTTTTCTAATACTCCTTCTCCATCTGTGCCCTGTGAAAAATCTAGGAGCCATGTGCCATTTTGAACAGTGACCAGCAGCTTCACATAGTGTATTGGGTCACTCTTCCAATAGTTGTGTATGTAAGTGTTTTTAATCCTCCTTTTCCACCCATGCCTTGTGAAATATGCAGTGAGCATGTACCAGCTTGAACAATGTCCAGACTCTTGTAGAGTAGGTTGGGTCACTGTTCCAATTGCATTAATGAAACTGGGCAACATCAAAGGGACAAGTCTTCCTCTAATGATTTGAACTACAAATAACTGACATTTACGTAGTTCTGGGTGCCGGCAGTTCAACATAAGTGTGTGTTGATTTGTTCTGTGGTTGAAAGCGTACGCCTTCCTGTGGAGAGTGCATTTGCATGGCAGACAGGAAGAGAAAGCCAACTCTCTAGAGCTGTACTTGTGAAGACATTGCATTTCTTTAGTTCTCAAGCTTCAGGGCATCACTGGACTTTTTGTTCCTCATAGAGACATCCTTGGGCTTGAACTTTATTATAGGACTACTCAGTGTGCATGATTCAGCCAATAATATCCTCCTAATCTTTTTATGAAATAATTTTAATGGAATTAATTTTGTATTGTATATATTTGTTTGGGCCCTGCTCTGTGGATAGTTACATAAATATAATATTAATATATAGTGTATAATAATATATAATGCTACAATAACAATTATATTAATGAGAAAATAAGCAATATATTAGTACCAACATTATTAACAACTTGTTTTAAAAACTATATGAAAAAGATAATACTCAAAATATGTGCAAGGTTAATGCAAGAAATTTTATATTAAGCCAATATATACAACATCAGGAGGTTGTTTGTTACAATGTCAGAATAGTGGTAGATAGCACTCCAAGGAGCATTTGAAATTAGTAGATGTTAAAGTGCTTTCTAATTAACAGATTTTTTTTCTCTGCATAATCTAATTTTGTTCTCAAACTGAGGAAGCAGTTCAAGTATAGAAGTATTTTCTACTCAGCTAAAGAAGCTAGTCCAATTCAACTAAATTTATTGAAGTGCTATCCATACGTAAAAGTCTGTCTGACCATTAGCATAATTAGAATCATCTTTACTTTCTGGCTTTTACTAACAACTTTCAAATTGTAAGCAGTAGGAAAATAAGCTAAGTAAATCTCGATCAAGGTAACTGTGCCCAACTTAACTAATCAGTAAGTGACGATACACTTATGAGTGGATGGTTAATGAGTCATCCTGGCATCTCCTAATTTCCATTCTTATTGTCACTCATCCTGTACCATTCATTTCTTCAAAAGGAAAAAAGAATCCAAAGATCCACAGACTGTTTTATTTGCCTCTAGTCATAAATTATTTGTGTGTGAATTTAAATCAATTATTGCCCCCTAAGGAATGCTGTGGTTCTGACGTTGCTATTGTGGCCCCAGGAACTGCTTCTTAAATGACATTCTGTGGTGCTCCCTACTGCTTGTCTGCCTGACACTCATCACTCAGCCCAGGGCAGTGGCTCTGCACCAACACTGCTTGCAACTATGAACAGAATCTTCTTTGTCTCTGTTTAAATAATTACATTACACTTGTCCTGCCTGCACACTGGAATGAAGTTTAATGCAAAGATGGACTGATTTCATATGTAATCTAAAAATGATACCACTAGCAATATCCTTCCAGACTTACATTTTAAACTAAGCACACAATTATTTAAAATGCGTACCTACACCAAAGAGAAATCAACCTGTATGACTACGAAGAAGAGACATGGAAGGAATATTGGCTAGTAAGTCTGATTCCTAATATCTGATGGTTATGTGTCCTTTTGATTTGAGTGTTACCTTCATAATGTGAATTCTTTGAGGAATGCAATGCTTATTGGATACAATAAAATATTTTCCTACAGTAGACCTTTCCCATTATCATAAGGCATACATTTTTTGTAATTGCTAATAAAAGCAATGGCTTTTCTTTGCTGTTACGAGGTACTGGCTATACTTATGGTCAGAGATCCCGGGACAATAGCTTCTTTACAAAAGTGTAGAAAATATATGGATATTTGTAGATACAAGGACAAGATACACAGTGGTCCTGGTACGTGGCCCCATAGGGCATTTAGGCAAATGTTGAAGAGTCAGGAAGTGATGACTGAGTTACAGAGTGGGTTTGCCTTTTGTTTTGTGGGACTGTGAAAGTTGGATGTAGGCTTTTGAAGTGATACTTCCTGTCACTGGTGGGGCCAAGGGAGATAAACAACTCAGAGTGAGCTCAGTCCACCTAGTGAGCAAGGTCTGTATTGAGCTAGAGATCTATAAACTTAATACTGAAATATTGGCACAGTGGTTCACAGAAGTTATCAACTGGGGAATATACTGATTTAAAGGAGATGCCGGGGGAAAGGGAGAAATAAATTAGAAGAGAGACAAATTATTTCTGGGAATTATCAGAAAGCAGAGAATCAGTCATGGAAAATAACATGTTGTTTTGGAAACTCTATCAAACAAGAGTTCAATAAAGATATCAATACAGCAGCCATAGTAACAGCTGGTTAAAGGAATACATTCTATTAAAAACTCCTTGATTATTTTGTGTTACAGATGTAATAGTATGTCTACTTTAATCATGTATTTATTATTATATTTTAAATTTAGATCGGGGCTGCATTTCAGTAGTTGAATACTTACCTAGCATGCACTGGGTTCCATCCCCAGCACTCAGATAAAGAATATTAAGAAATACTTCAATGTGTTTCTTTTTCTTTGTGACACTGAAATTGATCCTAGAATATCTATTATGAGAGCAAACTATCATCAATTATAGCCAAAGGCTCACCCAATGTTGTTGACACTGTCAGGATATTTCCTCAGGTAAAATTACATTTTAAAATAAAAGGAACACCGCACTTAACAAGGGTGAACATGAAAATAATGAGGAAATCTGGAAGAGTTCTCATATATGCACCAAAACTGAGTTGTCCCTACACTGATTTTATGCTCTGCACATGGTGCAGGGTGATCTCTAATCCCTCATCATTTTCAATAGGCTGCTGTTCTAACCTATCACAATATCAGATGCCTTTTAAATCAAGCAAAGATAAGCTATATGCTACAGAAAACTAATTGTGCTGTTCTGTGCTTAACACAGATTTCATCTTCCTGTCCTGTTATAACTGTACAGACAGCAGTTAGAAATAGTTGTGACCATACTGAGCAACACTCTAGACTGCAGAAGAGCTGGCTCAGCCTTTAAGAGTGCCACCTGCTCTTCCACAAGTCCTGAGTTCAATTCCCTGCAACCACGTAGTGGCTCACAACTGTCTATAATGTGCTCTGATGCTCTCTTCTGGCATGCAGGTATACATGCAGATAAAGCACTAATACATTATATATCTATATCTATATCTATATGCTTAAAAATAAAAGAATTGCAAAATAAATTAGAATGTTAGGATATTACAATATTGACGATTTTAAGGTGTATTAATGATTCTATAGAGATGGCTCAGTGGTTAAAAGCAATTGCTGCTCTTGCAGTGGACTTGGATTCAGTTCGCAGAACTCATGTGGTAGCTCAGTACCATTTAGAACTCCAGTCCCAGGGGAATGTATCTTCTGGCCTTTGTGGCCCCTTACAATTATGCAGAATACGTAGCTGCATGTGCTCATACAAATAAACATAAACAATTTTTTTTAAAGATTCAATGTAATGTTCAAATTCTAGAACATATTTTATGTATGCATATCTCAGGATGAACTCTTTACTTTTTATTGCTCATAAACATTTATCTTAAAATGCCTAGCATGCATTAAAAAAGTTTGTTCTTAATATGGGAGCCAGTCAGCATTTGTATAAAGTATGCTTCCTCCTTCAATAAAATGTCTCTTAGTCCTGACTCTGACCATGCAGCATCCTAAGATCATGGAGCTAGAATAAGAGAAAAAAATGTAAAGAAGGGAAAAGAAAATACATGCAAGAGCATGCATATCTAAACTTCGAATAAGCTTTTCAAGTACAGAAGCCAGACTGTTTGGATTAATTTTCTTCACTTAGTCTTGATCAAATCAGCATCCAGTTGACAATTTGGGATAAAGAATATAAAGCTATAGTCAGCCATCAATTGGCTCCATGGTACGTCATTATTTTATTCTGGTTCTGACCCCAGGCCTTGGTTTATAAGATCCGTCAGACCACAAAAGCTCTTTTCCATGGAGAATTCAGCCCACTGAAACATTAGTGAGGCAAGCCCTGACTCATCACACACAGCGTTCCACTACCTTTGCTAAAATTTAAATACTGACAGATGCCTTCCAGAGCTTCACTGAGGGCTCCAGCACAAGTCATTCAAAGTGTAAATTCTGTGCTGGACAACATATATCTCATCCAGCATACCTAAGGTAGAGAGTCCCAACACTGTAGTCCTAAGAGCTATTTGTCTGAATTCTCTCTTTGTTTCAGAACTCCTGGCAGGACTGTGGTTTCTAATTTTGCATAGGTGCTGTCAACCATGTGACTTGCTCTGGCCAATGAAGTGTGAGCAAAAGCCCTCCGGTGTTTCCTCTATAAGGATGAAGATAGTAGCGTGTCCTTCATGGTCTTCTTAGCTCCCTTTGGCTCTCTGAGCATCAGTGAATTGTCATCATGGGTCCTGGGATAAGGCATTTGGAAAAAAGCAAGGTAAAGGAGCATCAGTCATTTTACTGTTTATAAATTCCTGCTATATGCAATAATAAGTGCAGAACTTGGCTATCCTGAATGACGTCCACGAGTACTGATGCAAAGCCTGTTTCTTTTGTTTTCCCCTTTTTATTTATTTTTATTTTTACAAATAAATACAAAAAAAACTACATACAAGAAGAACCACGTAGCAATCAGGAATTATATTATGTTTCATTTATAGTGTTTTGGTTATTTGTATTTGGCAGCTTTGAAGAAAACATTTTTTTCCTATCTTGGTGGGTCTAAAATTCTGAATGTAAATCAATATCTATCATATGTCATCCTTATCAACTTAAAACTTCTCTCTAGATCTAAGAATAACTTACCCCCTTAGACAACTAAGCTTAATTGTGAAACTAAACTATCTGGTCTTCAACCCCATCAGAGACTTGAGAAGGAATAAAACTTAATTGCCTGAGTAAAGCCGATACAAAGTCTGTTTCTCTATCACCTGAGAAACTGTTTGACAGCTTGTAGAACATATGATGATGTAAGCAGTGCTCTTATGGCTACTGGGCTCTTCTCTAACTAAGTTCTTCTCAATTACCCTCCATATTGAAAACTTGATGGCCTGTGCAGGGACAGCCCTGAGTAATGTCTATATAGGGCCACTCCTTACATTCTAAATGTGGCAGTCATCATATGATTAATCCAGTAAATACCAAGATGCTACTTCATTATCTCTGTGTATCGCAGTGTCACGTTATTTTTATTTGGATAGTTGCTGACTGTAAATGAGATTGCTTGCACTTACGCTTTAAGGTTAACCTTATTTGTCAATGTTGTATTCCAGAAGGAAAATATTTTTATCTATCTATAGTACACGTACAATATGTTACTTCTATTTAGCTTGTTATTTATCGAAACCATATTTTGTATATTAACGGCAACTTATGTCATCCATGTTTTGAAATGTCTCTTAAGAGGGATAATACACAGTGTTCCACAAGCAAGTCACACACACCCACTTGGTTTCTGGTTTTTTTGTTTGTTTGTTGTTTTTGTTTGCTTATTTGTTTGTTTGTTTGTTGGTTTTTCAAGACAGGGTTTCTCTGTGTAGCCTTGGCTATCCTGAACTAAATTTGTAGACCAGGCTGGCCTCAAACTCACAGCGATCCACCTGCCTCTGCCTCCTGAGTGCTGTGATTAAAGGCGTGCACCACCACTGCCTAGCTCCCGTTTGGTTTCTGAACTGTAACAAACTCAAGTACAATTTTAAATTATATCCCCACTTGATATGGAGGAAAAATATGTGAATTTCGAGTTTAAACAAGAGTAATCCATCAGTGGCTGATGAAACTAGAATTTCTAGACATGAATTTTTCTAAGATCTTTGGAGATCACATGCTGTGGTATTCATCAAAAATTCTGATGAGCTAAGTGTAACAAAAGAATTAAATTTCTCTACCAGCATATGAGAACCTAACATGTGGAGACTAGAGTGCCTTGGCAATATCATTTGGCTTTGTCAAATCCAAAGTGTTCTAGAACTGTATTTTAAGTGATTCTGAAACCAAAATAACCTCACTACTTTTTATATTTGATTCTCGTTGTAATGCCTCCAAAGTGGGTATTGTTCTCAAGTTCTATGGATAATAAACAAGTCAGAAATGGTTTGGACTGTGATCACAAGTTTACTCCCCCAAATAAATTTTGTTTCCTTCAGAATCTCATCATAACATTTTCCTATGAGCAATATCTCCTGGAACCACACCAATTTAAAACAACATTTCAGTAAGTAATAATAACAAAACAAATAGCAAGTAACTCAGCATTCCAAACTTTTTCAGCTCATAGGACTCTTGTATTATAGGCATATTTTATACAGTATCCCAAGAACACAAAATGAAACCTCTTACAATTAAGCTGTATAAGTTGTATAGACATAAATTGATAATTGTTAACATTCTAAAAACTTTGTAGTAATTTTAAAAGAACCCCTATCCATAAATTAAAGAACCACTATTTCCATTTAATCCTTAAGTAATTACAGTTACTTGCAAATGGATCATGTGTACAGATTGGTTAGCCCACAACCTAATCTTTAAAATCTGATTCAACATTACCAACCTTATTTCACCTTGATTTTTTTTATTAATTTATTATTGTTACATCTCAATGGTTATCCCATCCCTTGTATCCTCCCATTCTTCCCTCCCTCCCATTTTCCCCTTATTCCCCTCCCCTATGACTGTTCCTGAGGGGGATTACCTCCCCCTGTATATGCTCATAGGGTATCAAGTCTCCTTGATTTTTATAACATCTTTTATTTCTTTTCTTTTCTTTTATTTTATTAATTTCTTCTTGTTACATCTCTATGGTTATCCCATTCCTTGTATCCTCCCATTCGTCCCTCCCTCCCATTTTCCCCTTATTCCCCTCCCCTATGACTGTTCCTGAGAGGGATTACCTCCCCCTGTATATGCTCATAGGGTATCAAGTCTCTTCTCGGTGACCTGCTGTCCTTCCTCTGAGTGCCACTAGGTCTCCCCCTCCAGGGGACATAGTCAAATGTGAGGTACCAGAGTACGTGAGAAAGTCATATCCCACTCTCCACTAAAGTGTGGAGATTGTCCTGTCCATTGGCTAGATCTGGGTAGGGGTTTAAATTTTACAGCCTGTATTGCACACATCGATTCCCACACATAATAGTGGGAGACTTCAACACCCCACTCTCACTGTGGGATAAGTCATTGAAACAGAAACTAAGCCGAGAAACAACATCATTAACCAATGCCATGGGTCAAATGGATCTAACAGATATCTATAGAACCTTTCACCCAAACAAGAAAGAATATACCTTCTTCTCTGCACCCCATGGAACCTTCTCCAAAATTGATCACATCGTAGGTCACAAAGCAGGCCTCAACAGATACAAGAGAATTGAAATAATACCTTGTATCCTATCAGATCACCATGCTCTTAGGCTGCAATTCAACAACAACAGAAACAACAAACAGTGTATAACATCTTTTGACATCTGCTGTGGAAAGAAATGAAAACGTCAGGCTCACAGAACTCTACTGTCATTGTGCAGAATGTACTATAATGACATGTTGTACTGAATCTTGAGTTAGTCAGGAAGTGCCTGGAGACACCAGAAACTTCTGTTTCACCTGGAGCTGTAGGAAATACTCAGAGACTTTCAAGAGTGAAATCTATGTGGATCTCAAGATGTCTGTGTATACACCTTGGAACAATACATTTTGCAATACAATTTGCAATACAATCTCATCTTTTCAAATTTATCAATTTACTCAGACAGTAGAAAAGAAGCGCATGGAAATCACTGCCTTCACCAGAAGAGGGCTTCAGTTACCTTGGAACTTTAGCAACAGACTCTTGTGAGCAGAACCTGGAAACATAACCTGGATCCTCCTCTGAAAGAGCCATAAATGTTCTTCATTAATGAGACACCTCTCCAGCCTCAACGGTATTCCTCCTTCCTGAGTTCTCAGGAACAGAAGGGTGACCTACCTCTCTGGGGCATCCTAAGTAGGTATGTACCTATTTAGGAGTACCTAAGAAGGTAGGTACTCCATTCCTGAAGTATCTACCTTCCTGACCTAATCTCTCCCCTTTTGATCCATTTGGGATTGTTATATAACAAAATACCTGAAACTGAGCATCTTTGTAAATAAAGAGTTTTATTTGGTTTACAATTCTGTCACCTAGAAGTTCTAAACAATAGGCACTGGCAGCCTGACAAGGACCCCATTGTGACATCACAGCTCATAAGTGTAGCAGAGAGCAAGAATACGGATGGCTTTCCATTTAACAACCTGACATTGTGAGACCTGACCTGTCTGTGAGATCAACATCAATCCATTCATGAAAATAGAATCCCTGAGAATTATTTTTCACTCTGCTCCACTCCTTAATTAAAGGTTGTCTTACTCTACCAGCATATCATGGCCTGAGAACGAGGACAAATTTTCAGCTCTTATATCTCTGGAAGGAAAAACACGCATCCATAATTCAACCCCACCCAAAGGCTCCCTTCTAATGTCCACTTTGAGAACAATTGCAGCCAAAATCTGAATTTAAATGAGACGTAGACATTCAAGGTGTAATATCTTTTGAAAAGAAAGTGGTTAATAGATGAGGATAGATAGGCAGTGGAAAAAAATAAAAATAAAACAAATGTAGAAGAAGAAAAGGGGAGAAAGAAAGAAGAGAGGAAAATTCTGACTCATTAAACTATCTTTGATTGGGGAACTTGTAGTAGAATCTACAGTGCAGGTGTTTTTTGACATTGCCATAGGCATATGGATGTCATGAGAATGCATTGCGGATGGGGATTGGAACCAAACTTGCACTACTGGTTCACAGCAACTGGAGTGACTTGAAGGTGATGAAGTTTCCCTCAGTAGATGCCACATCTAAGAGCACACCTCATTGGCTCTCTGAACCTCTGTGCATGCTTTTGTTTTTGCTTATTGAGAGGCAAAACATTTTAATTTGATTGGTTTTCCCATGTTAAAACTGTGTGTAAAGGCAGTCCAATATGCTTGCTTCACTTTGTATAGTCACCTTGTGACTTCCTGGTCATCTCCCTGGGGTTCACATTATTAGATTTTAGATGGCAACCCTGCCTTTTGTGTGCCCGGATGTGACACTGAAAATTGCTCATTGATCTTTCTAGTAATTCAGAAAGTTGCTGCACTATGCTCTCAAGGGGCATCCCTTGACATTCCTTTTTAGTAGAGGCCTGATGTTGGTTCAGAAAATACTTCTTAATTTGTAGTCATATAACAGCTGGAGAGGCAGGCAGTTTCCAAACCAAACTGCAGCTCTTTTTACTAAACAACCTTTTCCTCTATTCTTTGTTTTCTTTTCATATTTTACAACAGTCAGAAATAAACCGACCAGCACAACAAAACCTTGATTGGAACCATCTTTGACCACACCATACATTTATTATGTACAACTTCTAGCTTTTGTATTTGGTCACTAGAGAATATAAGACTGATAAACTTTTTGACATTACTCCTAACAGCTTCATCTTTCCTTCAGTTTAGAACACCACTGGATTCTCTATCTCTCTTTCTTTCCCTTCCTTCTTACATCTCTATCACCTACCTTCTTCCTTCATTTTTTATATGTGTACTTGGTGTTTAGGATGAAATTCATGTCCCTACACATCCATCAAGAGTTCTATTACCAAGCTAGACCCTTGTATCTTGTTCATTTTCTTTTATCCCTCATCTGGATAGCATGCTAATCACAGATCTTCTTTGAAATACACCCATGACATATTCTAAACAGAGAGAATCTGCTGAGAACTTCAGCAAATGTGCTGGCTTTTCTACATTAGTACAAGGTTTGGGTCAGTGGATTTATTGAGCATCACACCTAGGAAATGCCCCCATAAGTTTTGTAAGTATGAAAGTGAATATGATGGAAAAATGTACACTTAAAGTTCCTGTTCTATAACTTAAGGGCTATGTCATTACTATTTAGTAACTTGAAATCCTCTCCACCTGGGTATTGGTATCAGGAGACTGGAGTCAGAGCCACTGGGGAAGTGATTAAGAGCTCATGTGTTTAGTGTCCTAACACAAGATGCTTGAGGGGTTCCAACCTTACCAGCCATCATGTAAGGGGACAGGGAAAAGACAGCTGCCTAAGGAGGCAGGACATGGGTCTAAATGAGTCATTGAATGTTCTGGTATCTCTGTCTCAGAGATCGCAGCCTCAAGTAAGAAAGAATAATATGTGATCTCTTGATTAGTGTATTTTATTTTGTTTGGTAAATCCAAATATACTTAGATAATGGCCTCATTCATCAACATTTGTTATTTTGACTTGTACATGTTAGTTAATGTTGGAATATATGTAGAAAGTCCTAAGAATGCATGTTTGTTTTGAGATAAGAAGTAATGATGTTCAGTATGGTATTTTGTTGAGACTGGGTTTTACTTTACTGTCTAAAGTAACCCTATCACCTCGGCCTCCCAAGTCACTGAGATCCTGAGCTGGCAGCAAGAGCCCAATAAGAGTTTTGATTGTTTAAAAATTATTTTCTAGATTCTCTTCTCTTTAATTACCTCAAACTTTGCCAAAGGAGAAGTAAAAGATTTGTAAGGAAGAAATAAAATAAAATTCTCTGTAATAGAAAGTCTCTGTAAGCAACAAATATTTTATGTCCATCCTTTTCTTTGCTGATTCTCACCTGTAATTACTTTCCTAAAGCCATTTAAGTACCATTTAGATACCAATCTTAGAAATTACTGACTTGAATTTACAAAAATTAGAGGCCAGGATCAGTGGAAGATGAGACAAATTGGAAAAGAGTATGAATACATGTGCATTAAGATGCTATGAAAAAACACATGCTAAACCTAAAAATTATTTTAAAACCTAGAAAAAATTGCTTTGTATATATAGGCAGTCTTTACTATCTTTCGGGTTTCTAATGGACAATTTCCTAAATATTGATAAAGGGTGGAATGTGATCAAGAACTCAAAAGTAGATGGCATTGTTTTTGATTCCCATTGTAACTTAAAGGGAAGCTTATACAATGTCTGGAGCCCTTGATGTACTGCAGATGAAGGAGGAGGATGTCCTCAAATTCCTTGCTGCAGGAACCGACTTAGGTGGCACCAACCTTGACTTCCAGCTGGAGCAATACATCTACAAAAGGAAGAGTGATGGTGTCTACACCGTAAATCTGAAGAGGACCTGGAAGAAGCTGTTGCTTGCAGCTTGGGTTATTGTTGTGATTGAGAATCCCGCAGATGTCAAAGTCATCTCCTCCAAGAACACTGGCCAGTGAGCTGTGCTGAAGTTCGCTGCTGCCACTGGAACCACTCCCATTGCTGGCTGCTTAACACCTGGTACCTTCACCAAGCAGATCCAAGCAGCCTTAAGGGAGCCACGACTTCTAGTAGTGACTGACACCAGGGCTGACCACCAGATCTTCACAGAAGGCTCTTCTTTCAACCTGCCCACCAACGCTCTGTACAACATGGACTCTCCCCTGTGCTATGTGTACATTACCATCCCATGCAACAACAAGAGAGCTCACTCAATGGATTTTATGTGGTAGATGATAGTCTGCGAAGTAGGCTGCATGCATGGCATTATCTCCCAGGAGCACCCATGTGAGGTTATGCCTGATCTTTACTTCTACAGAGATCCAGAGGAGATTGAGAAGGAGGAGCAGGCTGCTCTGAGAAGGCCACGACCAAAGAGGAATTCCAGGGTGAATGGAGTGTGCCAGCTCCTGAGTTCACCGCTGCTCACCCAGAGATGGCCAACTGGTCTGAGGGTGTGCAGGTGCCCTCTGTGCCCATCCAGCAGTTCCCTATTGAGGACTGGAGCAACCAGCTGGTCAATGAGGACCGGTCAGCAGCTCCCACAGTGCAGTCTACCGAGTGAGTTGGAGCCACCACTGAGTGGTCCTGAGTTGCTCTACAGACACCTGAGCAAAGGGAAAATGGAAGGAAAATAAAGTTCCTAAAAGCTGAAGAAAAAGAACTCAAAAATAAATAAGTAGGTAAGGAGATAGATAGATAGATAGATAGATAGATAGATAGATAGATAGATAGACAGATAGATGATTGATAAATGAGAAAAATTGCCAAATCACAAACTTAAGCAACAATACTGTCTCTTCATTATTAAATTTTGGTAACTTTTTAATCACAAAGTTTAACATTTAGTTTTTCTAGAAAACATTATCTGGCGTCTGGAATAAAATATGATTATATGTTATAAAGTTTCATAAATTTTCCTGTGTCTCATACAGATCTTTTTCACTTTTATGGATCTAGAATGATATTCTGAGAGGTACAATGACTTATGCAAAATAAAATTTTAACAACACATCCAATAAAACCATAGGTAACCAAAAGTAGAAAGATTCTTCAATGGTGACAAATCTCTGATATCTAATAATTAAACAACTCAAAATGAAACTTACAGGAATAGTTGCTCCTTAAACTCAGGTATTATTTACGAGTCTTGCTTTGTTTTATTTTGTTTCATCAGCTTCCTTCAGGCTTTGGAACTCAGACTAAGACAAAATAATAACATTTTTGTTACTAAATAATAATAAATGGGACTGCTATCCTTTTATGCTAAGACAGAGAACCTGCTGGTAAGGTATAATAAGTGAAACTCAAAATTACATATAGATGGTAGAGAAAAGCACAAACATTGACTCTATTATCTTCTTACTATCTCTCTCAAGTTGAACCACATTTTTAGAGGCAAATGCAATATAGATATTGTTTATGTTTGTATTTTAAAATCAAGAGTTGTTCTCAGAGCCTCCACCAATGATTATTTGGCCGTGAAGAGATGGTATCATGCTAATGCAGATCGTCCTCCCCCTCGCTTAACTGAAAACTGTGCTTGGCAATGTGATACAAGGTTGAACAAATGAGCCTGTTAGCAAGAAACAGAAGTTAATCACCCACCTTCTACTCCTTCTCTGTTTATGGCGCCCAAGCAGCTTGCAGACAAATGAGGCACATTGCTTTGGCTTTGAGAACCACACACCCAGAGCATTTACTTATAAATCACTGCAAGAAAATAAACATTGAACCCAACAAAGAGAGTTAAGAAATATAAACAAGAGGAAATTACGAAATAGTTCTAACAGTATTTTATGCACTTCAGACATATTGAACTGTACTACCTTGAACCAGTTTTTTTTCAAGAACTCCTACAGTGATGTCTATGCCTTATCCATATAATGCCCGTCCCAGCTTTTGCTAAGGAACACTAAGCTCTAATGCCAGGAAGCTTCCTACCACACATGGCAGAGACTTGTTCCTACCTAATGGAATTTCAGTGTGCTAATTGATTACAGAATGATGAATGAGCCCTTCCAAAACCGTGGAGCAGAATTCCCTCTGGCATGGAGACTGCGCTCTATGACCTAGAAAGGAGTCGTTCCATGCTTCCTAGGGTCTATGATTTGATGAGTCTCTTTCTGGAGCCTTCATTTGGCTTGCAATCAGTTTAGAAATACCAGCAATACTAAGAGCTGAAATATTCGTCATTGACTAAAATACTTTCAAAAACATAATGAAACTATTAACAACAAACAGCTACATAGCATCTGTGTTTGTTACTTTCTGTAGCAGTGATAAAATATCATGACCAAAAGTAAACTATGGAATGTTTTATTTTGGCTCAAATTTCAAAAGAAAAGCCATGATATGGTGGCAGGACAGGAAGCCAGCTCATCACATCTTTATCCACACACAGGAAACAGAGGTAGGGAGCAAGAGGAGGTGGAACAGTGTGATAAACTATCAAAGACTTTCCAAGCAATATACTTTCCTCCTAAAAGTTCTGTAAAGCCATTAAGGCAGCTAGGGATGAAATATATACAAGGGCAGAGGCACTTATCACTCAAACCACCACAGCAACTCTTTGCTAATGAATATTTCCTCTCTGATATAACACATTTTATAGTTTAAGCAGAGCCCAGTTAAAAAAAAAATCTCACATTGGGTTTAATTACCTCCTGGTTAGAAAGACCAAGAAAGACCTATCTAAAATAATCACACGGAATTTAATTTAGAATCCAAGTACCAGAATACTGCATGTTAGGAATTTCATATGTATAAATTAATAATGTACTCAGAGACAACAGTATATAATTTAATTCCATGTGAAGCACACTCTTGGGTAATCAGACCAATTGGTATTTTAAATACCTTGCTTGTTATGTTTCTTCACTTGCATCTTAAGTATTAATCATCTGAGTTTATAAAATAAATATGGAACACAGAAGAGGGCAACTCATCTGGGGAAGCGAGTTCCAAAGTGGGAAAGTAGGTCACTCGGCACTCTGCCTGTGCTTGCATTTCATAGCCCTGCCTTAATTAGAACTGTTAGATCATCTCAGTTTCTGCATATGCCCTGGACAGCATGGTTCGTTTATGTTTCTTTGAGCAAACTCATTATCACCTTCTTTAATTTTACTTTAAATTTATTGATTCTAATTACATGAATTGCAATGGCAAACATGCAAGTTCAAGGCAGCCAGCTCCATCCTTAAAGTTTAAAGCCAGGTTTTAGAAGTCAGGAAGTTAGTCTATATTTTTATTAATTTTTAAAACTCACTTTTTTTGTTTGTTTCTTTTTTGTTTTGTTTTTTCCTTTGTTTTGTTTTGTTTTGTTGAGACAAGGTTTCTCTGTGTAGCCTTGGCTGTCCTGGAAATCTCTTTTTTTTATTATTATTAATTTATTCTTGTTACATCTCAATGGTTATCCCATCCCTTGTATCCTCCCATTCTTCCCTCCCTCCCATTTTCCCCTTACTTCCCTCCCCTATGACTGTGCCTGAGGGGGACTTCCTCTCCCTTTATATGCTCATAAGGTATCAAGTCTCTTCTTGGTACCCTGCTATCCTTCCTCTGAGTGCCACCAGGTCTCCCCCTCCAGGGGACATGGTCAAATATGAGGCACCAGAGTATGTGTGAAAGTCATACCCCACTCGCCAGTCAACTGTGGAGTATGTCCTGTCCATTGGCTAGATCTGAGTAGGAGTTTGAAGTTTACGGTCTGTATTGTCCTTGGCGGGTGTCATAGTTTGGGCGGGACCCCTGGGCCCAAATCGGCCTATCATAATGTTCTTCTTGTAGGTTTCTCAGACCCTCTGGATCCTTCTACTTTGCTATTCTCCCATGCTTCTCTCAACTAGAGTCCCAATAGGATGTCCTCCCCTCTGTCCCAGTTTCCAAATTCTCAACAGAACTTCAAATGGCTGAGAAACACTTAAAGAAATGCTCAACCTCCTTAGTCATCAGGGAAATGCAAATCAAAACAACTCTGAGATTCCATCTTACACCCATCAGAATGGCTAAGATCAAAAACTCAAGCGACACCACATGCTGGGGAGGATGTGGGGAGAGAGGAACACTCCTTCATTGCTGGTGGGAATGCAAACTAGTACAGCCACTTTGGAAATCTATCTGGTGCTATCTCAGAAAACTGGGAATAGGGCTTCCTCAGGACCCAGCTATTCCACTCCTTGGAATATACCCAGAAGATGCACCAGCACACAGCAAGAAAATTTGCTCAACCATGTTCATAGCAGCCTTATTCATAATAGCCAGATCATGGAAACAGCCTAAATGTCCCTCAGTAGAAGAATGGATAAAGAAACTGTGGTACATATACACTATGGAATACTACTCAGCTATTAAAAACAAGGAATTCCCAAAATTTGTGGACAAATGGATTGAGCTAGAAATGATCATAATGAGTGAGTTAACCCAGAAGCAGAAAGACTCAAATGCTATATACTCACTTATATCTGCATACTAGCCCAAGGGGCATGTCCCATGGAACTCTATTTGTAGACCAGGCTGGCCTCGAACCCACAGCAAACCACCTGCCTCTGCCTCCCAAGTGCTGGGATTAAAGACCTGCACCACCACTGCCCAGCATAATTCACTTTACCTCCCAATCGCAGGCCCCTCCTTCCTCCCTTCATGGTCCCACCCTCCCACTTTCTAGCCCTTTCTCTATCCTCTTCTGTTCAGAAAGGGGGAGACATCCCCCTCCCCAGTACTAACCCACCCAGGCAAATCAAGTCACATCAGTACTAAGCACATCCTCTTCCACTGAAGCCAGACAAGGCAGGCCAGCTAGTGGAACATGATCCAAAAGCAAGCAACAGAGTCCATGTCAGAGACAGTACTTGCTCCATTGCTAAGGGACCCACATGAAGACTAAACTGTCTATCAGCTACATATGTGCAGGGGGTCTTGGTCCAGGCCATGCACATGCTTTGGTTGGTGGTTCAGTTTCTGAGGCCCCGGGCTCCTAGGTTAGTTGATTATGTTGGTCTTCTTGTGGAGTGCTGTCCCCTCCAGGTCCTTCTACGTTTCTCCACACTCTTCCACAAGACTCCTGGAGTTCCTTTTAATTTTTGGCTGTGGATCTTAGCATCTGTTTTGATTTTTAAAAAAAGAAAAGAAAAAATGTTCTATTAGTAATCAGTCAGAGTAAAACAATGGCCCATACTTTGACTCCTTTTAGAGAGTTTATTTTTTCTAAAAGGAGTCAAAAGTGTGGGCTATTGTGTTACTCTGGCTGATTACTAAAAGAATAGTTTCTCTTTTCTTTTTGTTTTCTTGAGATGGGATGTTTTCATGTGTCCCAGAGTGGCCTTGAACTCTCTGAAAATCCAAAGATGATTGTAAATCTTCTGCCATCCTCTGAAAGAGAATGAAGGTGTGAGGTACCATTCGCAGATTATGCAGCACTCAGAACCTAGTTCGGGACTTCATGTATGTCAGACAAGTACTCCACCAACTGAGATCTCTCTGTGCACACAACAGTGGTTTTAAAAAATTAAATATTGGAAATGATCAAGTGATGGTGAGTGGAATAATTCATTTGAATTTATTTTTATGCTTGTGTAGTTTAGCCGTTCTATCTGGTACATTGATTATTTATAACGATGCACAGATGTTCATAAATAGTTCTGAAAAGGAAGAAAGAGGAATTGAAAATCTTAGATACATGAGGCTCTTAGAATCGCCAGATGATGAATTCCAGCATCAACACAGAACATGGCTAATAGGAAGGGAGAATAAATATAAAAGGAATGAATTTGAGCAATGCCTTGTTCACTTAGGATAGAAGTTCTCAACCCTTCTAATACTGTGACCCTTTTGGTGACCCCCCCCACCATAAAATTATTCTTGTTGGTACTTCATAGCTGTAATTTTGCTTCTTTTTGGAATCATAATGTAAATTTTGTATTTTCCAGTAGTTTTTCGTGACCCTTGTGAAAGGGTCATTCAACTTCACAAAGGGGTCGCGACCCACATGCTGAGAACCTTTGATTTAGAAGGCATCGCCTCATTCTATTACACCAATAATTTTATTCATGCCTCTTATAATCAATCTTCATTGCCACGTAAGTACACATTATAATTTCTATCATAAGACTTCTTTGCAAAGAATGCCTCACAGGATTTTTTTTTTTTTTTCATTTGCAGAAAATCTAGCAGTGTGATGCATTAGCCAGAAGTCCTTCATTTATCTGGAACAAACAAACATAAGTTCTGGAGGAATTTTCCCAGGAGGATGGTAGGGTCATCTCAATGATGATCATTGAGTGTTATTCCAGTGTTATTTGCCTTTCTCATGTATCTATCACAGTGCCATGCACTCACAGTGTTGTGGCATAGTAACAGGACAAGCAACGTACTGGGAAAGTCTGTGTACATTGCTTGTGGCTCTGGGCATTCTTGTTTGGTTTGTAATTTCCATAGTTATTGCAGTTATGGCCCTGAGATACCTGTTTGCTTGCTGCCTTTCTATGGCACACTGTTCCTAGCTTTTCGAAACTACGCTAATTTCTTGGCTTGGAAAGTCTTCAAAGACAATAACATACTTCTTCCATGTTTATGACTAGGACAATGTGTAAGTCTCTGTCTTACTTTAAGTTTTCCTCCTTCTGTAAGTGTACACTCGCAGAAACTGAAAAAACGTCTCAGTCTCTAATGACTATTTGGGGGTCACAGGACCACCCTTGACCGTATCTCCCTCTTAGTAGCAAACCTATCGTCAAACAACTGTCTCTGAAAATGTATTACTCTTTTGTCAAATAACAGTAGATTGTAGATTTCAAGGACTAGCACAACCTTCGTTCAATATTAATATTTCTATAAAAGACATGTATTCATTCCAAATATCAAGTATATTTACCCTTGTTGCTCCTATATCGCTTAAGGGGTTGTCTTATCACAACATCCACTGAAAGAAAGAAAAATCATTAACTCTAGACAATTCAGCACTCCTCATCTTGCCATTTAACTCACTAAAATGAAGCATAAGGATCATAATAATTGTCCTGATAGACCATCTCTCTGTATAGATCTCCAAACTTGAAAATACGTCATGTAAAAAAAAAAAAAAATAGAGTATCAAATCTATGAGCATATAAAAGGGGAGGAAGTCCCCCTCAGTCACAGTCATAGGGGAGGGGAGTAAGGGGAAAATGGGAGGGAGGGAGGGAGGGAGGGAGGGAGGGAGGATACAAGGGATGGGATAACCATTGAGATGTAATATGAATAAATTAATTTAAAAAGTGAGTCATGTGCTTAAAAACAAAATGATGCTTAAAAATAAAAATGTATAAGCATTACAATTCGAAAGAAAGAAAACTGGGGACAGAAGAAAGTCACCTGCCTTCCCCCAAAATCAGAATCTCCCTGTAGAATATGAAAATTGCTTTGGACAACTGTTGTCCTGCAAACAGGCATTCATGGTGAAACTGGTGTGGGCTCTGAGGGAAAGAAGGAATGTGCCCTCAGAAATTAGAGAAGAGGACCTCTGTGTGGCACAGTTGTGAGTAGGTAAACATAATGTTGTTATGTGGAAAATAATTCGAAGAGCTTGCATTTTTAGAGGAGGCGATAATTTATGAAAATTGTTGAGTATGTGGCCTGGTGAAATGTCAGATGAGACAAAAACAAAGAAATGAATGAAGAGATAGAACACAGAGCGAGCTGCTGCTGCTGCTGAAACTGGCTTCAAAAATGCAATAATAGAGCTATAGGCAAGAAATATGAATGCCTTGCAATGTTAATGGTTGCAAACTTTAGAACAACATTAAAATGGATTCAAATATCACCGATTTCTGCTCAGCCCCCAAGTGGACCCTTTTATACTGAAGTTGGTATTTTGTTTTGAATGGTTTTTATTAACACACTAGCATGCATCCCCTCAAAAGTTGACCAAAATTAGATTTGGTCTACTTAAAACTGTTTTTTCTGGAGGGGGAGACCTGGTGGCACTCAGAGGAAGGATAGCAGGCTACCAGGAAGAGACTTGATACCCTATGAGCATATACAGGTGGAGGAGGTAATCCCTCTCAGGCACAGTCATAGGGGAGGGGGGTAAGGGGAAATGGGAGGGAGTTAAGAATGGGAGGATACAAGGGATGGGATAACCATTGAGATGTAACCAGAATAAATTAATAAAAAAAAAAACTGTTTTTCACATTGTTTGTAATTATATATGTTTTGGTTTTAATTTATAGCCTATTTTAAAAATTATTCAATTGCACCCTGTTTGATATCACTTTAGTCAAGCCATGTTAGAAGTAAAGACACTACCTTTGAAAAGTCTTTTTACATTTATCACAAATAATTTATAAAAATATTTCACTAATTAATTTAAACATTCAGTAATGAGAATGAGAAAGCACCTTAAAACACAGTTCACAAGTATGGAAAATAGTAGTGGACTAATACTAGCTTATCAAAGAAATGGCATAGCATAATGTCTGCTTTTTAAAATTTATTTGCTTTTTTATTTATCAATTGTATGATTTGACTGGATCCCCCATCCTTCCTTCTTTTTCTATCTTTTTTATTTCTTTCTCTTTTGAATCAAACCATTTTCAAACATTTGTTATACTCATATGAGTATTACCAAGGCATAACTGATTTTTTAAAGAATGGCTTTATCTGAACTTCTGAGTGTTAATTTGTATTATCATAGATAAGATTGTTACCATCCATTGTTTTATTTTCCACTGTCCTCACAAGTGGTTTTTATAAAGGCCTTTAAACTGTTGAACTATTGAGAAACCTCTGAAAGCCCAGTGACAGTGAACTGAACTGAAATTCAAGCTCAGAGTAATCTGCAAAGTTATTTAATCTAACTCTTTTGTTGTTACATACACAGTAAATGGATCAGAGTCCCACGACTGCCTGGGTTTTCAGATTCTCTAATTAGTGCTCTACATGCATGCATGCTATGTCTATTCAGGCATTCACAAACAAAACAAAACAAAACAAAACAAAACAAAATTCCAAGACTTCTAGGAGCACATGGAAAGAAACTGTTTCTCTGAACTGTGTAGCAGGAGGAAAAAAAGAGCCCAGCCCTTTGCCACTCATCTGCTTCGCTTTTTGACCTCCGCATCCTCTCACACATAGCAGCAATTGGGAGTATGAATGAAAGGACATCTGGGAAACCTAGTAAAGGCACTTCGAATTTATTATATGAGCTAATATTAGATCAAAATTCGGAATCACTTCTTCAAAAATCACAATTACCTTCTCACATTGGCATGCTTTTTTGTGTCAAATAAAAGTAAAACAATGCCTACATGTTCACGTAGCACATGTTATGTTAGCCAAAACAAAGAATAAATAGAGCTGAAACAATGAAAGAAGCCAAAGGTGATTTTTAAATGGAATCATAGACAATAATAGTACATTTGAGTTGTGTGCAGCCTTTAACTGCAACTCACCATACTGCCAAGTGACAGTATAAAACAGTTCATACATACTGGGAAAATACTCTGAAAATATAAATTATCTGTATTATTTCCCTGTAGCATGTGTTCTTAGATTTTCAACAGAACATAAAACACACACAGATAAGGGATGCTTTTAAACTCTTCAATAAAGCTGAGAATGTCAAGATATATTTCAAAGATGCACATTTTCAGGAAACTAAAAACATATTCTCTCACATATTTTAAATATTACTTTTAAATTTTATTAATGTTTGTGTGTGCACATGTGCTCGTGCATGTATGTTGTGGGGGACAGGTGTGCAATGGTGCATGTGTGGAGGACAGAAGAGAGCTGGACTATGTCACTTCTCTTCTTGTTCCATGTGGGTTCCAGCAATGGTCTTCCGGTTTCAGATGCAAAGGAATTTATCCACTAAGCCATCTTACTGGCCCTTTCTCAGCATGTTCTCATGCAAGTTACCATTAAGGAAAGGCACAATGGAAATAAAGATGGTGGTTGGTAACAATCCTATCTAAGACAATCCAAATTAACACTTATATGCTTAAAGCTATTCTTAAAAAAAAAAAAAAAAAAAAAGTAAATCAGTAATGCCTTGTTAGTCTTCAATAAATCAGTCAAAAAAAAAAAAGCTGATAATTAAGAGGGAAACATATGGTAAATAGCTGAGTAGTTATCAAATGCTAGGCTAAATTAATTAGTCTGTGTCTTGCCTAACCTCTTGGAAAAGGATGCTTCTGGGAGGAAGATCATCAGCCAAGCTAGCAGGGAATTGATTAAGTGGGGTTGGTTTTTTCAGTCTTCATCAGTTATGTTCCCTTGAACCCTTATGGTAAAGAAGGCAGAAGTGGGGAGAACAGTTTAAGTGATGACTTCTGCAACACTGACATATATTTTATCGTATTGTACTCGTTGCTGGCAATGTCATGACTGGCCCTGACTCATCCTCCTGTACTGAACTACTTCCTGCTCATCAAATCACCCTTGGACCTTATTCTCACTCTCATTCCTGCTTGTTTTGTCTTCCCCAAAACCTCTTCTGTATAACTTCACATTGGTCTTCAGTGATCCAATACAGTCTTTTACCAGGCTTATCAAAGTATGTTCGGCATATAGCACATTGAATGTTCAACCCTTCTTCAATTGTAGACAGAAACGGAAAAAAAATAAAAGGTCTCTTTCTCCTTTTCTTGTATTTTTTATTGTTTTGTTTGTACTTATTTTTTATTCTGTTTGTCATCAGCATTTATAGATATTGCCACGGCTTCAAAATAACAAAATAAAAAGTTAGTGATCAATACAATCCAAACAATAGAAGATAACGGTTTCAGAGTTTTAAGCATACTTACATTAGAAATTCTGCATCTGTTACCGAAGATCAAAAGAATGGATGTTAAAAACAACTGTGAAAGGAGTGGTGGGGAAAGATTGATTAAATGAGAATTAAGTTACAGTTAAGAGGTCTGGTGTCTGTAACACTGTAGTGACTTTAGATAAACATGGATTATGTTCTTCAGAGAGTTAAAGAAAGATACTGAGTGTATTCATCAGAGAAATGTTAAATATTTGAGGAAAGAGAACATTATCAAGATTCTAATATTATACAATATACTCATTTGTAGAGTCATCATATGGTACTCCATTAATATGTGCAAGTTTTATGTTTTTATGAACCAGTTAAAATAAAACAGAAAGATATTCATAGTCAGATAGTCTACCCCCTGCTTCTGGGAGTCCCCACAGAGGCAGTTGGTGGAAAGGAGAGCAATACAGGGGAGGGTTCAGCTGAAGGCCAGGACTGCTCACTACTGTCCTTTATGTTATTAGAAGGGCCACCCAGTAGAACTCTGAAATTGCACTCATTGTTTTTTTCTGGATTCAAACCAAAGCAGAAAAACTAGCTAAGAGTAAATTGAATGCCATATTCTGCATGTCTCGACCTTATTCAAAAACCTCAGAGACATGCAGAATATGGCATTTTAAAATGTTTTTATTATTTTAAAGATTCACTGACAATGAGACAGGTTAACTCCTGGCAACACCCAGCCTACCCCAAAGAGGATGATGAGCATCAAAGAACCTCCTTATGGAGATGGCTTCAAATGTGGCAAAAAAAGCCACTGGGTAAAATGTCCTCGTTTCTACCACAGACAGAATTCTGCCTAAAAACGGGAAAACTTGGATGCAGGAAGAGTCAATGGCCAAACTCTGACAAAACAGGGAAAGCAAGTCCTCAATAGTTCTTGCCTCACAAATATGTCTGTCAAGTATATTTGGCCAGAAGGCTGAAGATGATGCTCCACCGTGATAGAACTTCTTGGGTGATTATTCAGGTAGCAAACTGTCTCTGTCATCTTCTCATTTGGAAAGCTACTAACCTGCACTCCTGACATACTCAGGCAATCAAGTTTATTCCTTCTCAAGTCTCTGATGGTGTTGAAGACCAGGTAGTTTAGATTTACAAGGAGGCTTAGTTGTTTAGAGGTTAAGATGTTTTCAGGGCTAGATAGATGTTTGAAGTTGATAATGACAAGATGTGATGGAGATTGATTTACATTCAGAATTTTAGAGGCACCAATATAGGAAAGATGTTTTTTTCAATGCTATCAAATACAAATAGCCAAAACACTAAGAATCTAACATTTATATCATTCCTGGTTGTGTAATGATTCTTCTTGCTATAGGTAGCTTACTGTATATATGTGTAATAATATAAATGTGTATGTAAAAATGCTTAATTAAAATAAAAAAGGAGTAAATTTAAGTTCTTCTGACTCACTTTCTAATAATAATGTTTTCTAATAAACCCTGAGATGGCAGAAATAGTTGAAGAGTTGAATTAGATGGAGTCAGTGTTATCTTTATGCTGTGAGAGAGTGGTTCATCTACTATACAGGAAAAATACAAACATCATTAACTTATTACATTTATTTTTCAATAAAAGACATGCAGCAATGGCACAGTGACTGATTTTTTGTGTATATTAAATGAAGCCTTAAATGTTCGTATATTGTTAAAAATAGATAACTAATTTACAAAATGGAGTGAAAACACATTATGTTGTATTTTCTAGGAAATTAAGACACAAGAACATTTTCAAAATAGCAAGTTATTTTTATTCTTTGAAAAGTCATAATCTTTCAAACATACAAATAAAAATAATTAGTCAGGAGTATTACTATATGGTTCAAAGTGGATGAGTGAAGACTTTGATAAACTATAGGAAGTAAAGTCACATTAAAAGATTATTACTGAAGAGTTTAAAGGATGCCAAGGCAGTAGAAATATTCAAGACATTGTTTGAATTCAAGACAAGGAATTATATATGGGAACACTTTATAGGCTATGGGCAGTGCAAATGAATACATGATAAGTTATCTCTGCTTTCAATTAGAAGAAATTGACAATGCTCTTCAAATTCTCTGTTAAATGTCTGTTTAAACGAGGAAAGGCATATTTTAAAATATTGAATGTTTCATGCCTAACAGACACAGCAAATACTCAAAAGTAAAATTTTCCACTCTGTAAGCAATAGCTTGAGCAAACTATTATAGCTTACTTATAAATATAAAAGAAATAAATCACAAATCCAAGACCCATTCATTTTATTTGACAAATAAATAAATTAGTTATCTATATAATCTGTGTTGGGAATGTTTCTATATTATGAAATTATATGGCTAGACTTTTTTTCTTATCTGTAGATAGTGTAATTTTAGCCTTTATGTGCAGGCTAAGTCACATATATTTTCCAAGAAAGAAATATAAACACTGTAGACAATGAGGCATAGGCTCATGAAACGGTTTCAATATCAAATAGGTAAAATGTCTGTGTTTATGGAAACCACACAGAAACTCACTTCATCAAAGAAAATAATGTTGATTTCAGTTCTGAAGTGTCATTGGCATGACAACAACTCCCTGGAGAATAAATTTAGGGGCTCTGTGAAAGGCAATATTTATTTTTAAACAAGTACTTCAATGACACCTTCATCCTTGCAAATGTGTAATTCATGATTTATGCATGAGAAGGAAAAGATTGCAATCTCCCCAGTAAGTCTTAGTCCAAATGAAACACAAATTCAAAGACATTTACCTTTCAATTTGAATGATAACAGGTTTTCACATGTATTTTCCAATAATTGCCTCAATTTTCTCATTCAGTTTGGCTGGGAATAGCCTGGTTCTCTACAGTTTTTTTCCTCATTTGCCCTCTGGGCATAAAGAAAGAAGTGAAATTATACAAACCCAGCGCTGCTGCAGACTCCTACAATGAAGAGCAAACATACAATGGCAGCCAAGAAAACATTTAGGAGAGGCTCTTGGTTACCATGGAATTACAGACAACTCCAGAAAATCTTGTGTCAACATGGATTTTCAAATGACCAAGGACCGTTGTGAGAGGTTTTGCTGTGAAAGCAAGTAAATACAGAATTTGTTTGGAAACTCTGAAACACAGATGGCCACTGGCATGCTGGCTAGACCCAATTTCTGATGACTCTGAAGGGTGCAGGGATAAAAGCTCTTAAGACTTACTCTCTCTTTCTTTCTGATCTTTTTTTCTGAAGCATTAAGCAGATTTCTTCTTCTCATTAAATCCTTAAAATTTGTTTAATTACAAAGTCAGATGCAACTCAAATAAGGCATTTCGTTCTTTGTTGTTTTTCATCCCAAGTGCAGTCTCCCTCCCTCCTCTCTGTCCAGGTCTCATCTCCTGCCTTCCCTCCCCACCCCATTACCTGGTCCCCTGTGCCCACCTCCGTATTCTCCCATCCCAATGTCTATGCCCCCCAAGCAGACCACTAACCTTCTTCAGGAATGAGTCAGCCTTTGATGAATATCAATGACCTATGGCAAATTAAATTGTACTAAGACTAGGCGTCTCCACTCCTATTAAGGCCAGACACAGTAACCCAGTAGGAGAAAAAGGTCCAAAGAGAAGCCCCACAAAAACATTAATCTACACAACAGTGACATATGGAGAGGGCCTAGGTCAGACTTGTGTAGGCTTCAGAATTGACAGTTCAGTCTCTGTGAGCTCCCGAGTTCTGGTAAGTTGATTATGTAGGTTTTCCAATGGGGTCCTTGGCCCCTCTGGCTCCTATAATTCTTCATCCCCCTCTTCTGCAGGATTCCCTAAGATTCACTTAATGTTTGACTGTGGGTCTCTACATCTGTTTCCATCACTTTCTGGGTGAAGCCTCTCTGATGATAACTGGACATCATCCTATGAGTAGAAGTAACAATATGAGTATGAGGTGCCAGTATGAATATGAGATGCTAATCTATGAGTAGAACAGAATATCATCAGGAATAATTCATTGACTTTTTTTTCCCTATTTGTGTTTAATTTTATTCTAGGGCTCCGGGCTATCCAGTCTTTGGTTCCTGTACCTCCAAGCAGTGCCATGGGTGGGTTCCCTTTCCTGGCATAGGTCTCAGGCTAGACCAATCATTGGTTGGACACTCCCACAATCTCTGTGCTATCTTTACCTCAGCACATCTGTAGGCAGGACAAAATATAGGTCCAAGGTTTTTCTCGTTTCTAGATTGGTCCCAATCCCTCCACTGAAAGTCTTGCCTGGTTAAAGGAGATGGCCAGTTCAGTCAGCATATCCCTCATTGTTAGGAGCCATATTCCTGCTAGTTTCCACTGAGCTAGGCTTCTAGCTAATCCCTGAAATGTTCATCCTCAATTCTACTTGTCTCTTCCAGTACTCTCCCTTTGTATCCCTCAACCTGATCCCTCCTGGTTGCACCTGTCCCTCTTCTGTTCTATTTCCCGTTCCCAGAGAGATTCATGTGTCCCCCTTTGAGCCCTCCTTGTTAGTTAGCTTTTCTGGGTCTGTAGATTATACCTTGGTTATCTTTCCCTTACAGATAATACCCACTTATCACTGAGTACATAACATAATTGTCTTTCTGGGCCTAGGTTACTTCACTCAGCATGACTTTTTTTCTAGTTCCATCCAATTGCTTGCAAACCTAATGATGCCATTGTTTTTAAGAGCTGAGTAATACTCCATTGTCTAAATGTACCACATTTTACTTATCCATTCTTTGGATGAGGGACATCTAGGTTGTTTCCAGTTTGAGACTATTATGAATAAAGCTGCTATGAACACAGTTGAGCAAGTGTCCTTATGGTAGGATGGAGCATCTTACCTTTGGGCATATGGCCAGGAGTGGTATAGTTAGGTCTTAAGGGAGATTGAGTGCCAGGATTTTTTTTTTTTTTAGAAATCACCATATTGATTTCCAAAGTGGCTATACAAGTTGGCACTCCAACCAGCAGTGGAAGAGTGTTCTGCTTGCTCTGCATCCAGGCCACCATAAGCTATTACGTGTGCTTTTTATTTCAGCCATTCTGACAGGTGTAATGTGGAATCCCAAAGTTGTTTCGATTTGTATTTTCCTGGTTGCTCAGGATCTTGAATATTTTTTAGTACTTCTCGGCCATTTGAGTTTCCTCTGTTGAGAATTTCCTGCTTAGATTATTTGCTTGGTTGATATCTAACTTCTTGAGTTCTTTATATATTTCAAAAATTAGTCTCTATCAGATAAATGGAATTTGTAAAGATCTTTTCCCATTCTGTGGACTGTCATTTTCTCCTCTTTCTGGTGTCCTTTGCCTTACAGAAGTGGTTCATTTCATAACCTCCCACTTATTAATTGTTGATCTTAATGTCTGTGCTATTGGTCTTCTGTTGAGAAATTTGTCTCCTCTGCTAATGCAGTCTAGGTTTTCCCCACATTCTTTTCTTTCAGGTTCAGTGTGTCCCATTTTATGTTGAGGTTTTTTTGATCTGCTTGGACCTGAGTTTTCTGCAGAGTAATAGATATGGATCTATTTGCACTCTTCTCCATGCAGACATCCAGGTAGACCAGCACAATTTGTTGAACTTGCTTTCTCTTTCTTATTATTTAATTATGTAATTTTGGCTTCTGTGTCAAAAAAATCAGATGTCCATAGGTGTGTGGATTTACATCTGGGTCTTTGATTTGATTCCATTGATCTAGTTGCCTGTTTTTATGCCTATACCATGCTGCATTTATTAGTATAGCTCTGTAATTGAGCATGAAATAAGGGTACTGATGCCCCCAGCAGTTCTTATATTGTATAGGATTGTTTTAGCTATCCTGGGTCTTTGTTTTCATTTTCACTTTTCCATGTGAGGGTAAGTATTGCTATTTCAAACTCTGTAAGCATTTTGGAAGCTGCTAACCTGCACTTCCTGTCTTACTCAGATAATTAATTTTATTCCTTGTCAAGTCTCTGATGGGGTTGATGATGAAATACTTTTGTTCTATACTTAAGCTCGATTGTTTAGGGGTTAAGATGTTTTAGGTCCGGATAGATGTTTTAAATTGATATAGATGAGATATGATAGATATTGATTTCCATTCAGAACTTTAGAGGCGCCAAGACAGAAAGATGTTTTCTTCAAGGCTGCCAAATACAAATAGCCAAAACACTAAGAATGTTACATTTATATAATTATATAAATACATTATATATATGATTGTTTCATTGTTCTTCTTGCTGTAGGTAGTTAATTGTACATATGTGTGATAATATAAATGTATATATAAAAATATTTTAAGAAAATATAAAAAAGTATTACAGACCAATTTTCCTCATAAACGTTGATGCAAAAACTTAATTCTATTCTTAAATGAAATAATTGTAAATGCCGTGGCATGAAGGAGTGATTCCACAGATATTTTTGTGTTTCACTTTGGCTTTCAGATGGTTGAAATAATGGAACTCAAGAGATGAGAATTTCCCAAAACCTATAGAGTCCACACACTTTTAACAACTTGCAGACCACCTTATAGAAAAAACTGGAAACAAGACAGTGATGTGTCCAGAATGAGCAGGACTGCACTTGGCTAGGAAGGCTTACTTAAGAATATATTTTGTCTTCTTTTTATACTTTAACCTAGAAGGTGGGCTTGGTCGAAAAGGCTCCAAGTGGGGAGGTGGCCAGCACTTTCTGGATTGCGTCCTTCTTGTTCCCCATGTGACCAATTAAATTCCTTCTTTCTTCTTACTACTACTGTCTGTTTAATCAACTTATTGAGAACAGGTGGCTGAGCCAAGCTTGTTAGGGCTTTGACCTTAATAATATGGTAATACAGCCAACTCAGAAAGAGATTTTCTAATTGTTCATTTTGTTATTTTCTTTGCATTTCCTATTTCTTTCCTTTTTTCCTATTGTTTTCTTCTTGGTTGTTGCAGAGATTAAATAGAGATAGCAGAAAAAGCAGAGACATTGGAGGTGCGGTGCATGTGTATGAATGTACATACGCAAGTGTGTTTATGTGTGTATGTGTGTGTGTGTTTGTGTGTGTGTGTATGTGTTTGTGTATGTGTGTGTGTGTGTGTGTGTGTGTGTGTGAATCCATATGTTAACTCTAAGTGTCTTCTCTTTCTCAACTTTATTTTAAAATCAAGGTGTTTCCCTGTACCGGAAGCTCACCGTTGAGCTAGACTTGCAAGTCACTCAACCCCCAGGACCATCGTGTCTCTGCTTCCAAGCGCTGTACAGACTCTGGCTTTTTAGACAGGTGTAAGGTTTTGGACTCCACTGTTACAAAGCAAGTACTTACCCACTTAGTTACACCTAGCATTACATTTAGTACTGTACCCACTTTGGACAGCCCCTCAGACAGGCAGAGAAAGTAGTTAGAGCAGAGGAAAATAATTTAGGAGTTCAAAAGCCCACCAGGAAAAAAGAGCTGTATTGTAAGTCATATGACTAGGTTTCTGGGTCATTTTTTTTCCCATAAGTTTTTCTTGTTTGTATTATGTTGCCTATAGTTTTTCCATACAAGGGCATGAATCATGTGTCTCATTAGTATTTTGAATTTTCACCCAAGAGTGTGTGTTTAGTATTATAACGAATCACAGATCACCATCGGACACTCTGGGGTGCCTCTGTACCTGTGTCAGTCAGCTAAGAGTCCCCAACTTTCCCCTCTGCTAACTGGTTTTCTGCATAAGCTAATTGTAACTTTTGTATGAAGGCTTTGGACCTCCCTCACCACTCTATTCTCATCAAGGTTTGCATAGTCTAGGAAAATGACATATCCTTGAGCTAAATATCTACTTTTTCTTTCTTTCTAAGCAAGTGGGGTAAGAATAATAGTGTTTGGTGTAGGGCAAACTCACATGCAAGATGTAGCATAGACCCATTTTTCCTTATTTTTAGTCCATGCTTAAACTAACATTGAAAGCGACAGGTTTCATTATGAGATTTTCTTACCTGGACGCCTTTACACGTTGCCCTTCTTTACCCCTTGCCCACATTGCCTTTGCCCGTCTTCACACCCTGCTTCTCTCTTACCCCAGACTCACTTTTCAAATAGGCAAAATGGTTACTACACAAACCTCATATTTTCATCAAGGAAATGGGAGACAATAACACATACCTATGTGATAGGTATTTTGAGACTTCAATGAGATGATGCACCTAATTTGTCTGGACTTCAGTGATACAAATGGAAACTGTCAGGTTAGTGGCTTCAACCCTCTCTGAAGCTTCCTCCTTTCTGCCTGTAACCTAGAGACCAGACATACATACTACACACATACCCCATACCATACTCATCACACACACACAAACATACTACACATACAACTCCTATACACAACATACATGCACATACACACACACCACGCACAACATACACACACACAACATACATATACAACACACACAACTCAACATACACTCACACACATGCACATACATGCGCACACTCACACACACACACACTCATGCACACACACACACACATAGATGTAAAGAAAACTAAGAGTAGAGCTCTAGGGAGAAAAAAAGAAATATGTACATGTAAATGCACCATCCAATTGATATTGCCTTTCTTGGCTGAAATTTATACTGGGACAAAATTTCACCATGTAAGGAAAGAATCTAAGTTGCACAAGATTCCTCATATTTTGTCAGTATGTCCATAATCTGACTGGTTGTCCACAGAGCTCTTGGCCAAGGAATCCAACTGTGTTTTAGCCTTTCTTCAAAGAAGCATTCTTTTTTCAGGCTGAGTAGGCAAGAGTGGAGATCATTAACATAGAAGGATACATTAATCTCTAGAGAAAACCCCTGCATATAACATTAACTCATTATTCTCCAGCCATCCCTGCATGAGAGCAGACAAGGCTGATCTTCCAAAGGCCTTAGTTATTTCCCCAAGTAACAAAAAGGAATATGTATGTTTTCTGACACTTATTCACTTATTCAGTGATTTTAAAATATTACCAAAGATTTTATACTCACTTGTTAAGCACTATAGATTGTCTCATGAGTAGCACTAGCATTGTCCCAAATACCATGGCTCTAACCATCAAGAAAGAAAACGAAGGCTAACCTGAACTTTATACAACTACACACAAGCTAAAGCATCAGTACACAATAAGAAAGAATGAAAAGGGTTTCCTTGGTATGATAGAAAAGAACCCCTGCCAAACAGTGGGTTTACCAGGGAGAATGTATTATGGAAGTGGAAACATTACTGAGATGCTATGATGACAGAAAAAAAGGAAAAGACTAAGGTGAGTTTTTTGATAGCTGGGAAGTGAAATGGAGCAATGAAAACAGAAAATTTATGAAACAGAGGGAAGGCAACTGACTGGTCAAGGGCGCTTAGAGATGATGCTCAGAGTGGAATGCAGGTCTGAGTCATGATAGACACATGCAGTATTTTAACCAACATCTGTCAAAACCTAAAACAAGATCCAAATATTACCGATTTCTCATTAAATTTTCCCTGGAGAAAAGAAACTACATCCTCTACACAATCTGCACTTATTGCCTGTGGGATAAGGGGAATTTTCTATTGCTTCAGAGTTTCAAGAAAATCTGCAGGATGGGAAAGTATAAAGTATTTATGAAATAGATGGACTGCAATAAGGAACACATCCCACTTCCTACCCTTCCAGAACCTAGGAAAAAAGCATCAATTCCAGTGTGCTCATCAATATCTTTGTATTATCTTTATTTTTCTTAGTCTCACTGAATAGTGTCAGGGGAGAGTCTGGACTCTTGCCCATCAAGACGTTACTGTAATTTGGTTGTTGAATATCTCCCAAAGGTCTGTGCACGGAGTGCTTGGTCACCAAGTAATTCTTGTAGACCATGCATGTCCTATTAAAAGATTCTTAGTAGGTTGGAAGCATTCCACTAAGTAGAATTTTGCAACCAAGGCCTCGTTTTGACCTCTCTGCCTCCTATATCGTGAGTGAGCTATTTAATCTGGCTCATGCTCCCTGTCATTGCTATTTGGTGCCCTCCTCAGACTCCCAAAGCAATGGGACCATCTGATCTAGAAATGAAGTTTCCAAAACCACATGTCAAAACAAACGTTTTCTGCTACAAGTTAATTGTCTCTCGTATTTTATGATACTAACAGAAAGAAAACTGAGAAGAGAGATAAAGAGAAGTGATATTGTCCCATCGGATTAGTGATTTAAATTTCCCTTGACTCCTCACCAGGATCTTCTGGTATTGACTACAGGCCACTCTCTTCTGCTATATAATTTGAAAGTTCATAGCCAGGAGTCAAGATTAAGTAGTGCTATTAGATCATAGTGAATGAAAAAGGAAATGTTTTTATATCATTAGAGTCTTTGGTTGGGGAGTTACTGCTGATAAATCATAGTGTATTTCATAGTTGCTGTATGACAAAAGCACAACAGTCATAACAAACAAACAAACAAAATTTTAGTCCCATTCCTATAGGTAGAACATACCTAGTTACCTGAGTGCCCTGTCTCGAGTCTCTCCAGGCTGTCTGTCAAAGACACAAGCAATGTCATCTCTATACTGAGATAAGCTGCTTTCAGCAATGCGATGTGAGCAAACTGGATATCAGCTGGAGACCTCAGTTCATTTCCCTGTGGACCTAGACACGAAATACTCAAACATGGCAGGTAACTTCTCTAAAGTCGAAATAGAACTTATGAAGAACGAAGTCCTTTCATTTTTGTAACCTATTTGCAGCTGTAATGTCTCCTCATGTCTGTAATATTTTAATCACTAGAAATGAGCTAGTGAGTTCATGTACACATCAGCAGAGCGGATTTTGCAATGGGTGGAACACCAGAAAGCTTAAAATCACCAGAAACCTTCCTAGAGGCCACCGACCCAATCCCACTTAAACAACTCAAACTGGTTCAGGAAGGTGGAAAACCACAATTTAAAAAGAAAATAGAAATAGGAACAGACCTGAGTGAGAAGGCCTAGATGAAATCTGGCTTCATAAGTCCTCTAGCCATGCTTCTCACATAATTCATAACAAGGAAATGTCCTCCTAACACAGGACAAAAACCAGTAAGTTAACTGTGCCTTCAGAAACACAAATGTCCATGTTTACTCTGTTCCCTGAACAGAGAAACCAGATGAATTCAATATGAATTATTAGGGCTGAGGAAAGTAAGGGTGACTTTGAGGAAATATTTGAATACTTTTAAGACCTTCCCTAACAGCTTGAAGGCACTTGAATTTAATGCCAGCATCCCAGTTTGCAAGTTTGAAAGTCCAGGATAACTGCAGTACCCCAAGGTGCCAAAGTGAATGAGAGAAGACAAGAAAAGAGCCACTTGTAGCCCAGTCTGTTTTGTCAAGAATCTGTAAGTTTTCCATTTATCAACTGGGAGGTGACTGAACCTTTAGGAAAGAGGGAATGGTAGGGCTTCTTTAAGTCACTGTGGATGTGTCCTTGAAGAATGATGGGCTTCTGGTCTGTGCAGTCATTGTCTTGTTTCCTGCCTCAGGAGCTAAGCAAGTCACTCTCATCAGTATGTGCAGCTCTCACCAGAATCCAAACACCTGGGGCTGCACCATTGAAGTAGAGTGCCTCCAGAGGTGAAGGAGGATTTCTAATCATTTTTATTCTTTATAATAAATTTCCTCTGTGAAAAACGTTTTATCAGAAGAGACCATTAACAGGACAAAGACGTGGAAGAATACATAATTAGTTAAGTTTTATGTTTATTTTCATCTAATCACACCTGCCTCCCAGTTTGAGAAGAAATTGAATGGTGACCCAGCCCAGAGATACTAATACTTTGATTAGAAGAAAGACCACAATTTTAACACCTACCGCTGCTTTATTCAGTAACAAAGCTTTGGTCTTATTCATATAAAGGGGACTTAACAGAGAAGGAGACTAGTGGTATGCAATCCCCTTTTCAGGGAATGCTATGGAGGATGGCCGTTGAATAAATATGTTTAGTTGTCACTAACAGCCTGAGTGGGTTAGTAAGAAAGGAAGGTTCTTTTGACCCACTGTGCTAGCTGAGCATCAGGGTCCTACTTCTGATGGTGGTCTTTCCACTTGCCCCTTGGAGGTATGTGGCCTCACATGCCAGAGGACAGAGAGTGGGCACATGTGTATATGTTCCCTGAGGCTAGTCCAGAATCCAATGGGATTTATTTTCTTTATAAGAAAATGAAAGCCAGGACACGTAGGGAGAGCCCCACAGGAAGGGCTAGAAGATCAGTGTGGGAGATGAGCCCCCCACAAATGTCAGAAGGAAGGACTTCAGAATCTTTGGCATTGATTAAATTCCTTATAGGTATTCCTTCAAAATAAAATCCAGACATTGCATGATTGGGATAGAACTTAATACACTAGGTCAACAGTGTGAATTCAGCACAACTTCCTTTAAATCCCTTTCAAAAACCGAGGAATACAATCAAATAGACAGTTACGAACATCCCACCCATCATGGGAATATGATCACTGGGACTTTTGAATAATTCAGTCTGCTGAGAGTTAATACATTATTTATTATCTTATGCCAATGCTTTTCACAGACTTTTAAACTTCTTCCATCTTCAAACACTAAGCTGCACAATTAGTGCCTGAAATGGAGAACTCTAATTTGAATGTTAAAAGTCAATAAAGTAATTAAAATAAGTGAGGCTTCTGTGACAATTGCCCTGGGGATTTAACACTTTAGAATAGGACTGTTTCATCCAAAACCAGAAGCTCTCAGAACATCCAAATACATTTATAAAACTAAGAGCTGATAATTAATTTTTTGCAATGATTTTCAAGGCTTTCAAAAGGAAGTAAAAATGTCTGTACATTATGAATTTCTATCACCTTATTAAAAAGAAGTAAAATTGGAAAGAAATTATTTTATTTGGCACTGAAATAGGACTTCATAATATTATTAATTGAAGGTTCATTTCTTTTCCTTCTTTTTAACTCAGGGAAGAAAATGAAGGCAAAACACAAGCCAGTGTGTGGCCAATTACTTCATTGTATAAAACTTAGCTGAAGGACTAGTGATCAATGCTTGATTAGATTACTAATGGAGAGAATACAGAAATAGTAACTATGTGGTAATATAAAAAAGTATAGTTTTTACATACATAATCTAGAAAAATACTTAATGTATTTTAATTTAATCAAAAATGCAAAAAACAAAAAACAAAAAACAAAATGCTAAGTCATTCACCAGAATTAATTATCTCAGGTGTGTTGTCTATATGATGACCTGAGGAAAGGGGGGCGGGGTTAAAGAAATTTAGAGAATATCTGATCATAAAATGAAACATTTGTCTCTGACACCTTTTGGTGTTTTATGCAGATCAAAATTATTACACTAATTTAAGTATCTTTGACATTGCATTGTTTTATTACAGCATAGTCACTGTGTATTCTCCTTTTCCACATTTTTCTTCCATGCCTGTCCTGCTTGTCTCTGCCCTCTCATACAAGAGCCCCCTTCATCCTTCACATCACATACATTACATTTGGCTGTGTTTCCCAATTTCTCCTTTAAGATCTTTTCTTTCCTGCTTGAGGTCCCTTTCTAGTTCAGTGGGATCCCTTCCTCCTCTCTCTCTCTCTCTCTCTCTCTCTCTCTCTCTCTCTCTCTCTCTCTCTCTCTCTCTCTCTCTCTCTCT